>CM065431.1:11765000-12965000 GCA_033030585.1 Hippophae rhamnoides
CAACTCAAGCACTTCCTTGGTTTAGAGGTTGATCGCACACAAGAAGGAATATTTCTTTGTCAGCAAAAATATTCTAAAGATTTGATAAAATGGTTCGGAATGCTTGAATGCAAACTAATTTCGACGCCGATGGAGCCAAATGCCAACATGTGTGCACATGAAGGAAAAGATTTGGAAGATGTGACAATGTATCGAAAATTGGTAGGCAGTCTGATCTACTTAACCTTAACTCGGCCTGACATTTCTTATGCAGTTAGTGTAATGAGTCGGTACATGCAAAATCCAAAGAAGCCACATTTGGAAGCAGTTCGACGAATATTGAGATATGTGAAGAGTACAATTGACTATGGTCTTTTGTACAAGAAAGGTGGAGACAACAAGCTAGTTGGTTCTTGCGATCTGCGGACTATGCGAGGAGATCATGACACTAGGAGATCAACAACCGGGTATGTGTTTAAAATTTGGGTTACGGAACAATTTCTTGGTGTAGCAAAAGACAACCAACAAGTATCATTATCGACCACCGAAGGTGAGTATCGGCGGCGGCAATGGCGGCTCAAGAGTGTACATGGTTGATACTGACTAATGAATAATCTACATCAATCAATAAATTATGCAGTACCGTTGTATTGTGACAATCAATCAGCAATTCGTTTGGCAGAGAATCCAGTCTTTCATGCAAGAACTAAGCATGTTGAAATACACTATCACTTTATCAGAGAAAAGGTTCTGCAAGAAGAAATTGAAATGAGACAAATCAAGACAGATAATCAAGTTGCAGACTTGTTCACAAAAAGCTTAAGCGTTGGCAAGTTCGAAATGTTTCGTCATCAGCTTGACACAGTAAAAATAGTAAGAGTTGGTGTTGAGGGGGAGTGTTGAAAATCAACACCAAAATAATAATTAAAGAGGTAGAGAAATAAATGAAGTGGTTGAAGAGGTAGAGAAATAAATGAAATGGTTGAAGGTTGTAGAAATAAATAAAGTAGTTGAAGGTTGTAGAAATAAATGAAGTAGTTGAAGGTTGTAGAAATAAATGAAGTGGTTGAAGGTTGTAGAAAAGAGAAGTGTGTAGATAAGATTTGTATGGCTAGGATTATTTCTTAGTTTTATATTTGTGTGGTGTAGATTGCATGGTGAGGACTATAAATAGCCTACCTTGCATTTGGTTTAATCATTCCATCAAAAAAACAAATAAGTCTTTGTATTCTTAGTTTAAGTGTGAGTTAAGAGCTTTCTCTTTGAGTGTTTGTATTTCTCTTCAATTTGTGAGTTGCCTTTGAAAGGTGTTATAGTGAGTATAATACAAGTAGTTTGTTTACTTGTTTGGATCTAATATTAGTAAATTTAGAGTTGTTCATTCTAAATTTTACTCAACATGGCCACATGTAAGAGAGGAATTGGGAAGAAAAAAAAATGCCCGAGGGATTGGAAACATTTTCTAGTTTTCAATGTGCATGTAGATGAAATTGCAAATTGGTAAATGAATACAAAAAAAAAAGGTGAAAAAGGAATGGGAAGATGAAAGGTTTGAGTTGGAAAAAGGAAGAAATAGATATTTGGGCTATATTATTGGAAGATAGTAGAAGTTAAGAAGCTAAACGAAATTATATGGTTTCAAAGGTGAAAAAAACAAGACATGGAAGAAGCATGTAAATGAAGCCTCTACAGTTTTCAAAGAAAAATAGAGAGTAAATAAACGTGTAATTATTCATGTTTTCTAGAGTAAATGATATAGCACTTCAGAACAATGAAATTCAAAATTAAGCAATGTGTGTTTTTTTTCTTGCCAGTAAGCATGTAAGTTGATGGCTTGAGTGTTCACTTGGCCAATTGATTCATAAATTTCTAATAGTTATCGATAAAGGGCAACTTTTCATGAAAGTCTTTTGCTTAATCAATCCAATTTCTTCAACTGTGCTATATAATTGCGTCGGCAGGCAAAATGAAAGGAATAGTATTTATCAAAGAGTAAAGCTAATCTATCGAAGTTAGGACTTAGGAGGAACTCAAATGAGCATGTGACGACTTATGATCATTATAACATGAGGCCATGAGCTGTGAGACCTTTACAAGCAGGGCAATTATATTAGAATATGTGGCTGGCACAGTTGCCATTATGAACTTGGAATAAGAAGCCCAAAGCACAATAAAGTTCTAATGAATGAGAATTCATTGACCTTGAAATTATGCAAAATGATGAACTTATAAATTTTAGGAATGGTGTTTCAAGACTTGTTCTAGCTGTCAATATTAAAAAAAAAAAAAAGGAAAAGAAATTTCACTAAACAAGTGTCCAAGCAAACAGACTCAATTAACAAATACAAAAAGAAGACCCAACATTGAGAGACATTAAACAGAAAGAACCAGATACCAGCACCAAACTCTCTAGCAAAAATGCAAAGAAATAGGAACAACAAACAAAACAACTACTAGTAATGAATTTCAGTTGCAATGACACAACTTTCAAAAGCTATTAGATTGATCAAATAGAGGGGGAAAAAACCCTATCGCAAAAAGCCCTAAAAACGCTTCCATCCATTTCTGCACCACCGTTGGCGCCACAACCACTTCTGTCACCAGTCGTCACTACAAGGAGCCAAGGGAATCAGATCTGTTAGCAGAGCCCCAAGCAAATCAAATTCACTACCATTGGATTTGCAAGTTTGGTAGCAAGGATCGTCGATTCTTCTTGCGAATAGTCCAGCTTTCTACAGCACTCCACTGCCTGCCTTCCACCGTCGACCAAATCGCACTCTAGTTCGTTAACTTTTCTGAGTTCTATTTGTCGGTGTTTCTCGCTCCATCTACCTGAGACCATTCCTTTTCCCAAATTGAATTGATCTCCATCGCTGCAAAGTCGTCGTTGGAAAAAGTTTAAGTTGAAATATTATGGAAATCTAAGTATAAACATTTAAAACCATACAAATAACTCCTTATCTAATCTATTTCTTTTTTTTTATTATTTCTATCAATTTTAAATACATCTTTATCAATCTAGATCATCGTTATAAAAATTTTTATGAATTGGATTTCAAATAGACCGGTTCTTTCAAAGAACTTAGACTTATAAACAAGTTTACAAAAACAACTGTTTGTGTTTCCTTTCGGGCATTACATAGTTTTTTTTTCTCAATTCTCTATCAGATTAACTTTGAACTATGATCATCTATTATTTTATTCCTTAATCTAAAATTTTATTCGAGAGACACTGAACTCTTTGGACTCGCCTTCCAACCGTTACGTTGGTTTGTTTTTCCTTACTAAGTTCTAAAATTTCATTAGATTGCTGCCCGTCAACTCAACTACTAATGGAAAATATGTTGTTGTTTTGCTGCATCAATCTGAAAAGTACTCTAAATTGTTCTGCTAGTGCAACAGACCACTGTCACGTTCATCAACAAAAAAAACTAAAAAAAAATCAATTGATCCTCAAAACCAATTGGCTAATTATAATAATGCTCAGAACAAGATGTTTGAAAAAGTAGAAATTATCACTAATTGGTGCTGGAAGAATAATGTTTGATGATTCTTCTAAAATCAAAATTGAAGGAAGATCTCACTTGATTGTGGGAAATGGAGCTAACTGGACACTTAGAGACCAACTTGATGTTTATATTTTAAATATTATGATAATAAATGTGAGAGTTATTTTTTAGTTTTCCTCCATTTGTAGCTTATTTGAGGTAATGAGAGTTATAGTTTGGATGTTTAGCAGTTTGGTAGTTGTAGTGTGCTTTGTGTGTTTATGATTTGAGCTTGTTTCTTTTGCTTTGTCTAGCCGGATAACTTCGTGAGCTTTTGAAACACTCTTGGTATGTTTTCTACTAGCGATAGTTATGTTTTTGATTCTTGAAATAGCTTCGTTACTATCTGTTTGCATAGGATTTATTGTGTTTGTGTATGGTTTTTCTTGCTATATAGTTTGTAATGAATATGTTGAGTAAAATTTAGAATACACAACTCTAAATTTATTAATATTATATTCAAACAAGTAAACAAACTACTTGTATTATATTCACTATAACACCTTTCAAAGACAACTCACAAATTGAAGAGAAATACAAGCACTCAAAGAGAAAGCTCTCAACTTACACTCAAACTAAGAATACAAAGACTTATTTGTTTTTGATGGAATGATTAAACTAAATGCAAGGTATTTATAAATTCTCACCATGCAATCTACACCACACAAATATAAAACTAAGAAATAATCCTAGCCATACAAATCTTATCTACACACTTCTCTTTTCTACAACCTTCAACCACCTCATTTATTTCTACAACCTTCAACTACTTCATTTATTTCTACAACCTTCAACCACCTCATTTATTTCTACAACCTTCAACTACTTCATTTATTTCTACAACCTTCAACTACTTCATTTATTTCTACAACCTTCAACCATTTCATTTATTTCTCTATCTCTTCAATTATTATTTTGGTGTTGATTTTCAACAGAATATTGGTGTTAATGAAGTTTCTCATGGGAAAAAAACAGCTACTAGCAAAACATACTAGAAATTGAAGCTAGATGAATAAATAAACCACCTAATACCAACGTTATCCAGTTGGCATAAAAAAGATGGATCAAATATTCAAATAGGAAACCAGACTTCACTAGTTACACCAGCAAGATAACCAGCAACAACAAGAAAACAACACAAACACTAAGTTCAAAGAAGTAACCTACTTGTGTTTTTTTATTCTTAAAATTGGAAGCGGAGCTACACATTTTTTTAATCTTAAAATTGTGTTTTTATTAATTCTAGCTCTCAATATTGATTTGATATTTTTTTTATAGCAAAAAGTCATTTGGTAATTGATAACAGGGTAAACATTTATTTAGTCTTAAAAATAAAAAAAACTTATTTTTAAAAAATAAATTAATGTATTTAGTTATTATTTTCTAAAATAATGTGTCTTAGAAAAAAAATTAAAAATAACTTGAACATATTTTTATTATTTTTAAGAAAATTTAAAACACGAAGAACGCATAATGGGAACTCTCTCTTCCCCTTCGCTGTTTGTTTTCAACTTTAAAGAACTTTATAGCTTTGTAGTTCTTTTTAATAATATTTTTTTTATAATATAACCATAACTCAAATTATTTTAGTTATAATTATAGTATTAAAGTATTATTATAAATACATAATGATTGTATTGTATTCTATATTTAAAAAATATACATGATGCCTTTATATAATAGTTACAAGTTAACTAGATATACATTAGCAGATATGATATACATTAATCTGTTAATAGATATACATTAACAGTCCCCCTCAAACTCAAGGTGGATGTGAGACCAGCTTGAGATTGTCAACCAAATTACGAGTGCGTCCCTTAGGAAGTTCCTTAGTGAAGATATCTACAAGTTGATTATTGGAGGAGACAGAGAAAAGCTTGAGAATACCATAGACAATATGATAAAGAATAAAGTGACAATCAATCTTGATGTGTTTATTCCGTTCATGAAAGACATCATTGTGAGCAATATGAATGGCACTCTGATTGTCACAATAAATGGGAGTAGCAGAGGATGTGAAAACACCCAAATCCTTAAGAATCCATCGTAGCCAAAGGAGCTCACATGTGGTATCAACAAGAGCACGATATTATGCTTCAGTATTGGAACGGGCCAGGAAATTTTGCTTCTTACTTCCCCAAGAAATCAAGGAAGAACCAAGGAGAAAATAATAACCTATAGTGGACCTATGATCAATAAGATCTCTTGCCCAATCAATATCAGAGAATGCACGAAGTACAAGAGGAGAATGAGTTGAGTACAAAAGGCCATTGAAGAGAGTGCTCTTCAAGTATCGTAGAATGCGTAGAACAACAACATAGTGAGTCGATCGTGAAGTAGACAGATACTGGCTCACTTGATGAACAACATAAGAAATGTCTGGACGAGTAACTGTAAGATAAATTAGGCTACCAACCAATCGTCTGTAAAGAGAGGGATTAGACAATGGTTCCCCCTCCCCCCGAGGGTGTCATATGTGCATTAATTTCAACTGGAATGTCTACAGTCTTGCTGTTAGTGAGTCCAACTTGAGATAAAAGGTCAGATGCATACTTGGCTTGAGTAATATAAAGACTATTTATGGAATGAGTGATCTCAAGACCCAAGAAATAGCTAAGATGTCCAAGGTCTTTCATCTCAAACTGCTGACTAAGAAAATCCTTGAGTTCTTGAATGCCATTAGGGTCATCACCAGTTATGATCATATCATCCACATATAGGAGAAGCAAAATGGTGGATTTATCATTGTGACAAAGAAATAAGGTAGAATCATAAGGACTGGCAGTGTAACCCAAGCGAAGGATGGTAGAGTTGAACTTGGCAAACCATGCTCGTGGAGCTTGTTTAAGGCCATAAAGTGTATGTCAAAGGCGATAAACCTTGTTTGTTTTAACAGAAAGACTAGGATGAGGTTACATATAGACTTCTTCATGCAAATCCTCATTAAGGAAGAAATTTTTAACATCCATCTGAAAAGGTCTCATTTACTAGCAGCGACAACAGCTAAGAGGGCACGAATAGAGGATATACGGGCAATTGGAGCAAAATTCTCTTCATAATCAATCTCATACTCTTGTGTAAAACCTTTTACAACAAGACGAGCCTTGTAGCACTCGATGGACCCATTAGAGTGAGTCTTGATCTTATAGATCCACTTACAACCAACCACAGATTGACTAGGAGGGCGAGTAACCAAATCCCAAGTATGGTCTTTGGTTAATGCATCAATTTCCTCTTTCATTGAAATCTTCCATAAAGGGTCAATAAATGTCTCATGCTAGGTGTTAGGCTCATGGAATATAACAAGGGAAGTGTAACAATGATAATCAAGTAAATGTGTAGGCATGGATCTTACCTGGGTTAAGTGGCGAGGTGGAATGCCTTGTGGAAGATCTGAGGAAGGGGCAAGACTTGGGACCGGTCCTAGGGTTGGGCATATGTTTCTAGTGAACAATCTTCATCTTCCATCTGGTGCTCTTGTCTCTGTTGTTGCTGCAGTTTCTTCCTTACCTTCTCTCGCGCTTTGGCATTCTCGTCTTGGTTATGTGCCATCCACTCGGGTACAATAGTTAGCTTCTAAAGGTCTGTTGGGTTCTGTGTCCAAAGACAATTTTGATTGTACTTCATGTCAGTTAGGAAAATAGCCAGCTTTACCTTTCAATAATAGTGAGTCTATCTCTAATAGTATTTTTGAGTTAATTCATTATGATGTTTGAGGACCTTCTCTTGTTACTATTATTAGTAGATCTCATTATTTTATTATTTTTATTGATGATTATTCTCGTTATAGTTGGATCTTTCCTTTGAAATCTCGTTCTGAAATCTTACCAATATACAATAACTTTACAAAAATGGTTGAAACACAATTCTCCAAATATATCAAAACTTTTCGATCTGATAATGCTCTTGAATATACTCAATATGCTTTTCAAGCTCTGTTATATTCATATGGCACTGTACATTATCTAACCTGTCCAAGCACCTCTCAACAAAATGATCGAGCCGAAAGAAAACTTCATCATATTCTTGACATTGTCTGTGTCCTTCTTTCTGCCAAAGTTCCTACCCTATTTTGGGATGAAGCTATTCTTCATGTGTTTCATGCCATTAATCACATTCCAAGAACTTTCATTCATAATCAGAATCCATATGAGCACCTTTTTGGGTCATCCCCTGACTATCATTACCTTTGCTCCTTCAGATCTGCTTGTTTTGTTCTTCTTCAGCCTCATGAGCACAATAAACTTGAGCCTCAATCTAGACTTTGTTGTTTTCTTGGTTATGATGAAACTCAAAAAGGGTATTGGTGCTATGATCCTGTCCCGTATCGTCTTCGTGTTTTCCATAATGTTGTCTTTTGAGAACACTGTTTATTTATTGAACTTTCTCACTTTCGTTCTTCCCTAACTAACTCTTCTATTTTAGAAATCTTTTCATATGAGTATCATGTTCCTTCTATAGATACTCTTGATCATCCCTTGGACTTCTCTATTCAATCTTCAAATATTTTTGATGATTCTCCTAGATAGGTTGTAGATGAGCAGGTTGATGACGAGTTACCCCACCTTGAGCATAGGTCTCCTGCTCTTGATCCGCCTGAAGATCATCCACATGGTATATTTTTTAACACAGAATACAATACAATCATTAAGTATTTAAAACATAGTATTAAAGTTGGGTCTGACCTGATCCGTGACTTAGGTTTTGTCCTTAACAGTCTCACCGTGGCTTTGTGAGACCATCTCTGTCCGTGTGGAGGGAGCTGTTAAGTTTCCTTCAGTCCAACATTGGTCAGGAGTTCGGCAACAATACTACTTATAAATTTAGACAACTCTTAATTCAATAAGATCTTGCTGGGTTGAGTTAGGTATGAGTTTCTAAAAAGTATAATTAATTATAGTAATAAAATAAACATATATATATATATATATGTTATGAAAATAAAAAAAAATAATTGTTACATATTATTACTATTTTATATAAAAATATATGATACAGTTTAGGGGAAAACTTTTTTATTTCTGATCAAAAACTTGGATTTACTTTGAATTTGGATTCACAGTGTACTTTATCGGTCATCATTGATAAGTAGTTGTATAATTGTTTTAATATTTTACTTATATTTATTTTTTTACTTTATTAGATAAATATTACTTTAATTTAAATAAATTTTAATTAAAAAATTTGAAAAAAAAAATTAAAAATGATCATATATTTTTATGTGATTACTTTTAATAATAATATATTTAAACTTTCATTTTATATGATTTGATTTGATTGACATTAATAAATTTTTATTATAATATTTAAATTATTATAATAATATTAAAAAATATACAATAAAAAAATTTATAATTTGACCAAACAATAATATAATCATATTTTTGTGTATAAATGTTTTAAAAATATTAACCAAACATCACATTTTTTGAGTTAACCAATCAAACAATACCTAATATTTTGGAAAAAAAAATTAAATGCACTACTTTTTTATATATATTTTTTAAATTACTACTTATGTTATTTACCTATCTTTTAATCAACTCTTTTAACCAAAAATAATAATAAATTAAATTTTTTCATATAAAATTAAACCTAAAATGAAACTTTGCATGCCCTCGGTAATAAACTACCATACATATTACATGCATTATAATCGACTAATTGTAACCTTTAAGTAAGTTCTCCAAAATCACAACTTGAAAACTATGGCAATTAAGGCAGCCATTACATTACATAAACTGAGTAAAACAAACATCAATTACACATAATACCAAAACCAGAGTCTAAAGAGATTAATATTCAGAAAATTGTCTTTGGATACATCGATGAAGTTCTTCAATGGTTCTCTGTTTTCTTTCCAAGATTATATCATTGCCGCTTTTCCATAATCTCCACCAACATCAGCCATTGCTCTTCCTCATTATATTCTCCTTTCAGCCATTGCTCTTCCTCATTATATTCTCCTTTCAACATCAGCCATTGCTCTTCCTCATTATATTCTCCTTTCAACATCTACCATTACTAACACATGGTAGGTGTTTCATCCATTTATCAAGCGTCAAGTCTATGTGGAAGTCAGTAAGGAGCAGAGTTGTTAATACTAAGATGTATTGCGTTTAGTGCAGGAGATTGATGTAAGAGGTAATTTCATTAGGCATCTCACATGCTGTTACATTTGATATATTGGTCTGGGCATTAGATCTTGATAGGCCTCTTTCTTCAATCACTTCGATCTATGTTTCTTTTTATTTACATTTTTACTTAGCTTATGAAACGAAAAGATAAGATGAAATGAGATGAACTCACGTAATTAGTTTTGTGCCAGTAGTAAATGGGTTTAGAACCCTTTTTTTTTTTAATTAGTGCACCGATGTTGGAGTTGCAACTTGTTGAAACTTATCGTAAATTGACACCAATCCATGGGATGTCATCTAATAATATGCATGGATAGCGAAATCAGAGGGACTTATCGTAAATTGACACCAATCCATGGGATGTCATCTAATAATATGCATGGATAGCGAAATCAGAGGGGTATCAAATTGATTACAACACTAACATTATCTTAAGCGAATTATTATTAAATAATAATAATAATAACGTATTTAAAATTTATAATTATAAATATAATATCTTTTAAATTTATAACCATAAAAATAACACACATATTATGAACAATAATATATTATCACTATTAAAAAAATTGATTTAATTAATATCATTTATATTTGTTTTATGTTAAATGTCATTGTATTTAATGTTAATAGAATATTATTTTTGTTTTTATAAATTTAGATTTTTTTTTATTTTTCAATTATTTTTAGATAAAAATAAATTGTAAGTTTTATTTTTTTAAAATACTTAGAGAACACTTATCACTATAAATAAATAACTTACCTTAAAGTAATTTTTAAACTAAAAAGTACATGAATTTGGGTTTACAAGCAGTAACACAACACAAACACGTACTAAAACAGATACGAATGTGCAAAACACAACATGATTGATATCCTAGCTATACTTAAAGGTGTAAAACTCAACTAAGTTCACCATAGTTTATTTTTAAATAAATTGGACTAACTATAAGTACTTATTTACTTTTCTAAAAAACAAAAGCAAAAAATTAAAAATTAAAAATATTTATAATTTTATTTAAAAACAAAAAGAGTATTTAGGTTAGGTTTGTAAATTTGGCATTTTCTTTGCTGAGCCTTTGTCTGAACAGCTGGAGTTTCGCCTTCTTAAAAATCACTATATTTCAGGATTAAAATGAAAATCAGAAATAAAAATCTAATCTATTAAAATCCCGAAACTAGGAAAGTTAATAAATGTAACGTAAAAATACTCCAAACCTTCCTTCCATAAAAAATTTATGAAAATTTATTCAAATGAGTTTGAGTTGTTGGTGTTATGATTGATTAAAAATAATATTGAGTTTATTAATTAAAAGAAAATGTGCCTAATTTAAAAAAAAATTATGAAAGATGACTTCTCATGTTATCAAAGATGAAGATACCTGAACTTATTTGAATGAAGAATAGAAAAATTAGGTAACTTAATTTTATTGAATGAAGAAATGTTTGACCTTATTTAGAGTTTTTATTATAATTCTTGTGTTGTGTATTTTTTATTTCTCTATCCTTTGATATTATATTAAGTAGGATTTTGGAAGAGAAAATTTGTGATTATACTATTTGATCTAAATTTCCTAACAGTTGAGGCGTTATTTTTAGGTTTAATTGCATGATATAATTTTTTCATAAATAGAGTTTAATTTTTAACTCTAAAGAAAAAAAATATATATTTTTCTTACAACGTAAAACAATATAAAAAAAATCATAAAATTATCGCTCCTTAAATCTTATAAAAACAAAAATAATACCTGTTAATATTAATTCATATAACTCTTAATTTATATTACCTATTTATCTAACTATTTTAATTTTTTACTCATAAAAAAATGTTTTTTATATTATAAAAGAAAAAAACTATATATATACGCCTCAATTTAAATATGTGAAAACACTTAATTTTACGTTGAGGAAAAAATTAAATATGTATCTCGTGTAGTGGATTCAAAAATAAAACTCAAACCTTTAGGTATTATAATATGCAACTAAACGTAACGATAGTTTGAATCGTGAAAATATGGCAAACTATTTACAATCATAATGTAAGTAATCGTTGCCGTGGTTATAAACTTCTCCAAAATCCAATCTGGAACACGTTTAATGACAACTTTGCCCTTTTTAGCTAAATAATTTCTCTAAAAAATAAAATTTTATTTATAATTAAGATTCTTTACGTATAATAGTAGAGAATCGTTGGATAATACAGAAATATAAATAATATCCTCAATCAAGTTATGAGATGTCCATTTAGTTAAAAATTAACCTCCATTATTTGTTAGTAATATAATTTTTAGCTCTCTAAGAAATGATAATATCATCATATATTAGAGCTTTTATCAGATTCTTATCGTTGCATTCAGTAAACAGTTTTAAAATTGTTTTATAAAACCAATTATAGTGAGAATAATAAAGCACAAACTTCACCTTCTTTAACTAAAATTTAGAAGAGTACTATCAAAATTAATTTTAACTATTCTTCTAGGTGGTTTTCTTGGTGAATTGTCTAAATCATTGCTTATATCTAAAAAGCCTTTCAACTTGGAATTAAGCACCCTTCTAAAATCACAAAATATGGTATCTAATTGAGGAAAAATTAAAGTAAGATTTGAAGATTTAAAGTTAAAAGGAGATCATTTTTATTCTTCTAAACTTGTTCAAATGAAACACAAATTTATAAAATAAATTCAGTATAGGATAACTCAAGAATTACAAGATGATTTTGGCTTTTAAAAAATTTATGAATAAGAGCATCTAAAGAAAGGAAATTTTATGCGGCTAACTTAGCATTATGATTAGGGGTGGTCCGGTTTTGAATAATTTTTTTTAACCAAACCAGATTGAATCAGACTGTTTGGTTATCCAAAATGTTATAACCAAATAATTTGATCCTGGTTAAAGGTTTTGAACGGTTAATAATACGTAAATATAATACAGTCTAATATAATGTTCATTTAAATAGATATTATTGTTAAATACATAAGCTGTTATCGAAATCCAAAAGCAAAACATATTAGACACGAATAAATGAATTCTTAATATCCCATTTACACAACCTAACAAGCTGCAGTTCTTTTTGTTTCTCTGTAATCATATATAACATCAATAATTTACCTTAAGTTTAATGAAGATTTGTTAAATCAAATTTAAATTAATATATATATATATATATATATATCAGATAAAGATGCGGATTGAGATTTAGGAGATTAATATTACATGTATATGCCGTGTAATTTGTTAATAAATCATTAAATGGTATATTAGTTGTATGCAACTGATGAGCGAAAACCGACATCGTCGATTCTCGCAAATACTTTGGTTTTAATATTTGTAAAACTCTCGCAAGTGCACGAATCTTTTCGTAGAAAATGATAAATATACTCCCAAGGTCGATCTAAGGAAGGAATGTATGTGGTTTTTAATTTATTATTCAAACTTTTAAAAAACGAAATTAAATCCTAAACATCCTGTCACGATATTTTGGGTTTTTTGTGTTTTAATTTAATAACAGAAAATTAAACCTAGATTCAATAAACATTCATGCAAATTTTATCTTTTATAAATAGTGGAGTATTTATGGATATAATAACTAAGTTAATTATGCTTGCTCGTATTATCTAGGTTATTAAAGATATGAATTGATATTTATTGATTCTCCCTTTTTTGTATGAATACCACCTTTGGTGGGGTTAGATATTCTTTGTTAACTAAACAAATCAATTAACACCTATGGGTGGGGTTGATAACTAATTTGGTTAATTAAATTAATTCCTTTTTCTAAGAGATTGAAAATGAACCATTTAAATGCCACCTTTGGTGGGGTTAGACAGTTTAAACTTTATTCAAGGTGTCCAAATTAAACCTAAGAATTTAGTTATCCGAGTACTAACTTTCAAGTTTTAAAACCACTACCGAAAACATGTTGTCAATACATTTTCGGATAATAATTCTTATAAAAACTTTTGAAATAGAGCTTCACTCTAACTACCAAGGCGATTGTACCAACAAATAAAAGAGCACTACTCTAAATCGACCAGGATAACTAAACCTTAAAATCTAATTTTCAGATTTAAGTTTGTAATGAAAAATAATATATTTCTCTCTAACATTCTTAATATAAAATCTTGAATAAAAATAAAATCAATTCATTTTAGAGATTTTTACCTATTTAATATTTCGCAAGCATAACAACGTTATTATTACATCATAATTATAAACAGCTAGCACAGTTAAATTTAATCACAGACAAATTAAATATAACATGTAAGAATAAAGCATAAAAATAACTATAAAGAAAATAAAATCCTTACAGAACTTCGACGCTATTCTCGTTTCTAGAAAAACTCCAAGCGGAATTTGCACTCCCATTTATTGAATCAAAAAGCTAAAATATTACAAAAACATAACTAGTTCTTCCCTAAAAAGGGAAGAACTCTAAAACTAAGAGAAATTAACTAAGAAAAGCTAAAAACTAAGAAAACATAAGAAAAACTAAAAATCTAAGAAAAGAGAGAAAGAAAGAGAGAAAAGAATGTATTTGGAGGTTTTGAAGGTGTGTTTTGAAGTGAAGGGAAGGGGGGTACATATAGGTGAGGCCAGAGAGAAAAAAATGAGTAAAACAATGTAAAAAAAAATATAAAAAAATGAAAAAAACATGTAATGGAAATCTTGAGGTCATCAATGACGTCGGCGTGGACGTCACTGAGTGATGCACGTGAAAAATTGGGTGAAAACGCGTTGGCGCGGAGGGCGAGCGGCTGGCTGCGCGCCTTCGGCCGCGTGAGCATGCCAGCCTTGATCTTCTTGTATGAAACGATAACCCGTGATTTAGCGGAGTCTTTGGCCTTGTGCGGCCCATCGGCCAGTGCGTTTTCTCATTTTTGACCTTTTTGACCCATTTTGTTCAATTTTTCCATATTTGTCGACCTTTACGCATTTATTTATTAATATATTTGTGATGTATTGCTTCCAGTATTCCTGTTTGAGTCTTTAAGTTGCATTTTAAAGCCAAAATACCTGAAAAACAATAAAAATACCCGTGATTCCGAAAAAGACAAATTTATATAAATATATTATAAAACATATAAATATATATGTTTTTAATCAATTAATTTGCATAAAATCATGGGTATTTTAGTGCTTTTTGAGCACTCATCAGCAACTAATATACTTTATAAGCTGTATATTAGTTGTATGCAACTAATATACTTTTCTTAAAAGTACTTTTAGAAAAAGTAGATTCATTTTTTCCTATATTTATACATGTATTAATCTTCAGTGTAATGTACCTTGTAAATACATTCAATGAATTTAATTTGGTATCAGAGCAGGAAAGAAAAAAAAATTATTTACCGGTTTCTGAATAGAAGCGCCGCCGTCTTCTTGCACTGTTTAGCACGCGCTACAGTTGCAGATCCGTCGTCTACACGCGCTGTCCATTCTGCGTTGTTCAGCCCGTGTCATTCACCGCGACCACTGCGCGACCCGTCTTGGTCGGCCCGGCGTAGTTCGGCCGCGTAGCCCAGCCGTTCGGTCCGTGCCCTGCGCCGTTCGACCCAGCGCGCGCCGTTCGGCCACTAACGCGGCGTCGACAATGGCGGTTCATCCCAGCGTAGTTCGGCCCGCGCGACCGGCTCAGATTCGGTCTCGCGCCCTGCGTCTTTGTTCAACCACTGGCGTCGACCGTGCTACTGCGCCCTGTATTATCTCCGACCGGCTCGCCGCTGGCGTCGTAGACCGGCTTCGCCACTGCCGTCGCCGACCATTTCGCCGCCAGTGCTAGTATCGGTAGAAACCTGGTGTGTAGTTTCTTAAAATTGTTTATTATGTTTCTTACATTTTCAGATTATTAAAACCCTAATTATCAGCCAAAATCAGCCCTAATTATCAACCCAACCCTAGCCCATCAGCTCCTAGCCCATCTACTCCAAGCCCATCAGCTCCAAGCCCATCTGCACCTAATTATCAGCCTTAATTCAAGCCCATCAGCCCAAACATTCAAACAGTCCATTTATCAGCCCAACCCGCCAAAAAAAATCCAAAATTTTTATTCCGCTGCACAATATACTTTTTATTATTATTTCAATGGAAGATTCAAGACAACATCAAGTTTCCAGAATTCATGAAGTTCCAAATTTTGAAGTTTCTATTAAGAGTTCAGAAATTGGTTCTTTCGGGGGTACTAAACTTAATGGTACAAATTTTCGAACATGGAAAAAAGTTATGTCTGTTTATCTTCGTGGAATGCATAAGATGAGACATGTATCTGGATCAATCAGGGCTCCTAGTCAAGATGATATAGAAGCCTATACTCGGTGGGAAGATGATGATGGCTTTGTCATGTCAATCCTATTTAGAGCAATCACTGATGATATATTACAAATGGTGGAGGAATGTGAAACTGCTGAGGGTATATGGAATACCTTAAGCGATCTTTATACAAATGAGTCTGACTTTATTCAAGTTCATGAACTCATGTGCAAAGCTGCTGGTATGCAGCAAAATGGGCAACCAGTATCTCTTTTTTTTACCAAGCTGAAAAATGTATGGGCTGAAATTGACCAGAAACGCCCATGCAAAATTAAAAATCCAGAAGATCTTCTGTGGTACCAGAAGGAGAAGGAGCTTGAACGAGTACATGCTTTCTTAAGAGGCCTTGATATAAAACATAATAGTGCTAAAGGCGAATTGCTTCGAATGTCAGATCCTCCGAGCTTGACTACCGCCTTTACATACATCCGTAAAGACGAATCTCAGCAAGAGAGTCTTCATCAGGCACATGTTGAAGTATCAAGCCTAGCCATTCAAGCTAAATCAAAGGCACCTTTCCTCCAACAGCAAAATTTAATTCCATTTCATCAGCAGGGCCCTCCACCAGGTTTTACCAATCGCCCTCGTTCTCTCTCCTCTTATTGCAATGAACAGGGGCATCTCCGTGAGACTTGTTGGAAACTATATCCACACTTGAAACCAAAACGACAACAGGTGCCTCGTTCTAAAGCAAAAGCAGCTGCAATGCAAATTGTCCAAGAACCAGACTACTATGGACAGAATCATCCTTTGGAATGTGGAGGTATCCCTACAGCTTCAATAGCTGGTCGTGGTAAGATTGGTATGACCTTAAATGTTTCTCATTCTGTTAGGTCTAATACTTGGATTATTGATTCTGGTGCATCTGATCATATGACTTATGATAAATCTTATTTTAATAAGTTATCTCCCCCACCAGTGTCTTATGTTACAAATGCTAATGGTGAGGCCTTTTCTGTCTTAGGATAGGGGTCAGTTCATATCACTCCACCTTTACAGCTCCATAATGTTTTATATGTACCTGACTTATCTCATCACTTAATATCTGTCCCACAGTTGAATATTGAGTCTAAATGCTTTGTAACCTTTTATCCTATGTATGTGATTTTTCAAGATCTTCTTACCAGGGAAATAATTGGTCGAGGGTATCTGAGGGGCAGATTGTTCCGCTTGGATCAGAACTACGGAATGGAGAAACCAGGAGCATGGGCAAGCAATGCATTGACTTCTAGTTCTGATAAGCTAAGTGAAATTTGGTTGTGGCATCGCCGCTTAGGGCATCCGTCTTTTAGTCTTATGAAAAAAACCATGCCTACTTTATTTATTGGTGTTAGTGAGACTGTGTTGCATTGTGAGACTTGTGTTTTGGCCAAGAGCCATCGTGTTACTTATTCTCCTAGTATTTCTAATAAAAGTACTATTCCTTTTGAATTAATTCATTCTGATGTTTGGGGACCATCTAAAGAACCCACTATATCAGGTATGAGATATTTTGTTTCATTTATCGATGACTGAACAAGGTTATCGTGGATTTCTCTTCTTAGAACAAAAGATGAAGTTTTTTTAGTTTTTCAAAATTTTCATACCTTTGTTCAAACACAATGTAATGGCATCATTCGGATACTCCGTTCTGACAATGGGGGGAATATGTTAATCATGTTTTTCAAATATTTTTGAAAACACATGGGATTATTCACCAAACTACTTGTCCGCAAACACCGGAACAAAATGGAGTGTCTGAAAGAAAAAATCGTCATTTGCTTGATATGGCTCGTGCACTCTTATTTAGTGCTTATATGCCAAAATATCTTTGGGGTGATGCTGTACAGGCTTCTGCCCATCTCATCAATCGTCTCCCGTCTAGTGTCCTTAAAGGAAAAATCCCATTCCAGATTCTCGCATCTTACGTATCCTTATCATCCTTTCATAATCTTCCTACTCGAGTATTTGGTTGTGTTGTTTTTGTGCATGTTCCTAAAAATCAACGTTCTAAATTAGATGCCCGGGCAATTAAATGTGTGTTTGTTGGTTATGGAAGTTATCAAAAAGGGTACAAGTGCTTTCATCCACCAACCAGAAAGTATTATGTTACTATGGATGTTACCTTCTTTGAGGACATGAGTTATTTTTCCTCACCTGATACTGCTCGTCAGGGGGAGAATACATATTTCGAAGAACTGTATCATGGTGAGGGGGAGGCATTAGGTGAGTCACCAACTGATGTTTCAATGAGACCATATGAGACTTCTAATTCATTGAATCCAGTCATTGCAGAAACAGATGCTTCAAGTATTCAAGCACCAAATTCACTTACAACAAATGACATTGAAGATAGAAATGTACCCTCAGGCATTACTCCTACCCTTGATCAACAACTCCCTGGTACTGAAGGTCACTCATCTGAGGTATGTACACCTACTGATACTAATAACATCGAGTCTAATGTTGGACAATATGTGTTACCAAATAGGTCTACTCGAGGTCAACCAGCCAAAAGGTATGAACCAAATATTCATGCAAAATCAAAATACCCAGTAGCCAATTTCATGTCCACTAAAAGATTATCTAAGTCATACAAATCATTTGTGAATCAAATATCTGGTGTATCAGTACCTAACAAAGTGCAGGATGCGTTGGGAGATCCAATATGGAGGAAGGCAATGGATGAAGAGATGGATGCGTTAAAAAAGAACGATACTTGGCAACTTGTGTCACCACCACAAGGAAAAAAGGCAGTTGGTTGTCGATGGGTGTTTACTATAAAACATAATGGTGATGGATCCGTAAATCGGTATAAAGCTCGTCTTGTAGCAAAAGGGTTTACTCAAACGTATGGTGTAGACTACGATGAGACTTTTGCTCCTGTTGCCAAAATGAACACGATTCAGATTCTGCTCTCACTTGCTGCTAACCTAAACTGGCCACTTCGGCAGTTTGATGTCAAGAATGCGTTTCTTCATGGAGAATTAGCCGATGAGGTATACATGAGTCTTCCACCTGGGTATGTAGTTGATTCTCCTGGTAATTTTGTATGCAAATTGAGGAAGTCTTTGTATGGCCTCAAGCAATCCCCTCGAGCCTGGTTTGGAAGGTTTTCACAGTTCATGCAAAAGGTTGGTTACAGACAGAGTAATTCAGACCACACTCTGTTTCTCAAGCATCAACAAGGGAAGGTAACAGCCCTAATCATTTATGTTGATGATATGGTAATCACTGGTGATGATACTATTGAGATGGATAAATTACAAAGACAGTTAGCCTCTGAATTCGAAATGAAGGACTTAGGTGAACTAAAGTACTTCTTAGGAAATGAGGTAGCCAAGGGAAGAGAAGGAATATATCTGTGTCAAAGGAAGTACATTATTGATATGCTAACAGAGACAGGTATGTTGGATTGCAAACCTATTGACACTTCTATTGAGCAAAACCATTGTTTAGCAGAGTATCCAGATCAGATACCAACTGATCGAGTCCGCTATCAAAGATTGGTTGGACGTTTGATTTACTTAGCTCATACTAGACCAGATGTTGCATATGCAGTAAGTGTGGTAAGTCAGTTCATGCACAATCCAAGTGAGAACCATATGAATGTTGTTTTGAGAATTTTAAGGTATTTGAAATCGGCTCCAGGAAGGGGAGTAATGTTCTCTAAACACAACAATCCTCTTAAAGTCTATGGATTCACAGATGCAGATTGGGTAGGAAGTATTACAGATAGAAAGTCAACATCGGGTTATTTCACCTTTGTGGGAGGAAATTTGGTTACATGGAAAAGTAAGAAGTAGAAAGTGGTGGCACGATCTAGTGCTGAGGCAGAATATAGAGGTATGGCTCATGGGGTTTGTGAATTGCTGTGGATAAGAACTTTGTTATTAGATTTGGGTTTTGAACTAAAAAATACTATGCAGATGTATTGTGACAATCGGGCAACCATTGATATATCACAAAATTTAATACAACATGGTCGCACTAAGCATGTAGAGGTTGATCGTCACTTTATAAAAGAGAAGTTAGATGCCAAACTTATTAGTTTTTCTTTTGTTCCCACATAAGAGCAACTTGCAGATATGCTTACCAAATGAGTCTCCAAGAAGTCATTATATGGCTCACTAAGCAAGTTGGGCATGATTGATATCTACGCGCCAACTTGAGGGGGAGTGTTAATAAATCATTAAATGGTATATTAGTTGTATGCAACTAATATACTTTATAAGCTGTATATTAGTTGTATGCAACTAATATACTTTTCTTAAAAGCACTTTTAGGAAAAGCAGATTCATTTTTTCCTATATTTATATATGTATTAATCTTCAGTGTAATGTACCTTGTAAATACATTCAGTGAATTTAATTGGATTGAGGAAGGATATATATAGAAAACAAAAGGGGAGGAGAGCTGCACAGAGGAGAAACGACGCAGAGAGAATGGCGAAAAGAAAAAAAGAAAATTGATGAAGTAATAAGCAAAAACAGAGAAGAGAACAAAAAAAGGGAAAAAAAGGAAAAAATCAGAAATTGGAAAAGAGAAAAAGAAAATTAAATTGCAAAAAGAAAATGACACCATCTTCGTTCTTAAATGGCTCAGCTCATCACATACATATTATGTCCATGGATGACAGGACGCGAGACGAGATCGACTGACTGGTGATGGAAACGATGCGAGAATGGTTGATCGTTATTGGAGGCGGCGATGACGAGGATATTATTATCATTTTAGCTTAGGGTTCGCACTTCGGAGAAGAAAGCACGAGGATGAATGAAAGAAGAAAAAATGATATTTTTATATACGCTTAATTAAAAACTTATTAATTATTTATTAAAATTTGTTCGATCCAACCTGTTTATAATTTTGTATAATTAAACCATACCGTTTGAAAATTAATTTTATTTAATACAAATCGAACTGAACTCATTTCATTTATAAAACTATTCGATCCGGTTCGATTTGATCTGATTTTTCGATTTAAATCAATTAGGTTAAATTTTTAGACACCCCTAAGCCAAAGAAGAGTAAATTGACAAGAATTGAAAAGATGGTTTACAGAAGAGTAAATTTACAAGAATTGAAAAGATGGTTTACAGTTTCTGGTGCAAAATGACAAAAAAGATAAAATATGTTAGATTATTGACTATTTGATGGATATTATCTCTCATAGGAAGACAATAAGAAAACTCCAACAGAGTACTTGGATCCTATGATGAATTTTCAAATTCTAAAATTTCTTCCAATAAGAGGAATAATCAGCAAGAAATCTATTAGAGATAATTTATCTACAAATAGATTTAGAGTTAAAACTATCTTTTGAGTTGAGAAACCAAATTTCTATAGGATAGTTGAAGAAGTCTTATAAGATAAGAACAAAGAACGTATTTAACCAAATGAAAATTCCAACAATTGCTTTAATCATTCAGGAGTTCGTAAACCTTAGTTGGACAACATCGTAATTGATTCATAAGTATCATAGGTAAAGGAAATTTGAAATTAGATGTCAAAGGAATCCAACGGTCCCTCTAAATATCTATGAATTTATCATCTCTTATTTTAAAACAATCACCACCTTTAATAAGAGATCTAGAAGAACAAATACTTTTTCAAATACAGCAATCAAAAAACCTAATTTCATAATAAAAAAATCTTTTGAAGCACCATATTTATTTTTTGAAACAATTGAACAGATCATCTAATATAATTATTTAGATGATGTCATCCTAATTTATACATAAGACTTGAGTTAATATCTTCAAATTTATAAACACTTAAGCCTCCAACATCTTTAGGTACACATATATGATTCCAATTTTTGTAGGCAATGAATCTTGGTTTTGATTTATCTTTGATAGAACCCAAATTCCACCAAATATTTCTTATAATGGCATCTCATTTTTCACAAAGTAATTTAGAAAATTTAAATGTACTCATGAAATAAGTAGGTAGATAAAGTAGAAATGATTTAATATAAGTCACCCTTTTGGACTTTAGAGAAAAGGCAAGATATCCCATCAGTTTTGGTAATGAGAGTATCAATGATTTTTTGGAATTCTCTACTGCTTTGTCTAAGTAAAAATAAGTTATTACACATATTGAACTCCCCCAGAAGCAGTTGGAATACCTAAAATAGATTACGTTTGTGACCTTAGACAGCGAGAAACATTACTAGAACAAAAAATACAGGATTTTGACAAATTAACCTTCTAATTGATAGAGCAAAACATTTTTGTAAGATTTGTTGAATAACATTCATCTCTGTCAAGTTTGCAATGCAAAACAAAATTAAATCATCAATATACAAAATATGGGTTTGGATCATCTATTGATCTATTCTTTATTGATAGTTACTAATAATTAAATCTCAGGTTTTAAAAATACATCTAATGGTCTACATCATTCTATATTATCACGTAAGTTTCGTTATTCTTGTATCTATTTATTAGCTTCTGATGTATAAAACACGATGTATATTTTATTCTTATTTAGTGTATTTTTTCTCCACTGTATAAGGTTGGTTACTCTAGATTAATAATACACACACATAATTAGAAATGCTTTGTATGCAAGCATATTTGCACACACCACATAATTAGTTTTCGTAATGTACATGTTAAGTGGAGTGTTGGTTTTCGACAAACAAGTCGACATTATCATTTGTATTTTTGGTTCGTTTTAAGTATAGGTATTTAAGGAAAGTACTTAATAATTTTTTGAATGAAAAAAATGTGACTTTTTACCATCTTGCCACCAAGTTAATGCTAGGGACCTCGTAGCATGTGGTGGTGAGGTGGCAATTTCAAGTTCTCTAAAATATCTCTTTGTTTATTCTTATTTGGTAACTAGAAAATGTAGTAGAGCTCTATAAAATTGACATATCTTTTTTTCCTATTTTTGGATTACTAATATCTCAAGTATTATTCAGTATTAGTGATTCATGATTGTATGAACTAAATCGTGCTTATGAGTGTTGAGTACTTGAGATGATGTTTGGAAATGGGTTGCATGTGAACCATGTGTTGGCTGGGAGTTGCTTGGATGCAACTATTTATTTTTGAAAATTTTATTGTGAGAGTAAGCTAAGTTAAATGCTTTAAGTTCTCATATCTCTTGTTATGTGCAATAAGTTGTTATGTGCAATAAGATATAGGTTGTTTGATTTGTAGGGTGGCCCTCAAGATTGAGAGTAGTTACATTTCTGATTATTTATTTGTGGTTTTTGACCACACTACACTAAGTGATGTTGGTTTTGGAGGTGAGACGAGTTTTTGTGTCGAACCAATACATTGCGAAAGTAGCAACCAAGAGCAATAATAGGTAGTTTAGATAGAAGTCCTAGCTAATATAGGTAACAGTGGTTTTATTTCTGTCAAATTGTAACTGTGTTATTACTTAGTGGATTATGTGCTGCTGAGTGGTTGCCTTAAACAACTCGAGGATGTTACCACATAGATATGATTTCTATGTGGATTTACCTCATTATATCTGGAGTTATGCATATTCTATTGTGTGGCTAGTATAATCAAAGTTTAAATAGTGTATGTTCCTATATACTGAAGTTTAAACTATGATTGGAATGCTTCTATTTTTCTTTATCACTTGCTTTCCATTTATTGAAGTCTATATCCACTGATATTTGTACTACATATGTGCTTCTCTATTTTTGTACTTATCTCCCTATGCTTTGCGTATTTGAGTTGAGTGCTTAAGAAGTTAGTATCTCTTTAACCTAATTGTATATCGGGTCTAGGACTCCTTCATTATTGTTATGCATTATCTGTAGGTATGTTAGTATCTTTCATTTTTCTATGTTAGTATCTTTCATTTTTCTAGCATATATGTTCTAACATCCTAGATGCATACCCTGATTATAAAGCATTTTTATCATATATTTTCACATGCTTCATTTTCTTTTTATGTTACATGCCTATAAACTTTCTAATCATTACATGATGTGATAAATTAATATGCCTGCTTTCTGAATAATTTATATTGTTTAGGTATGTTATGTACATGTGAATTTGTTGTGAGTCTCTAAGGAGTGAGCATATCCTTACCTTGGTAGTGTACCAAATGTTAGACTCTTTAATTAATTTGTTATGATGTGTATGATAGCATGTTGTGATATTACAATCATTATCTATTAAATATGTTCACACATTTGAGGTGTCAAAGTGATTGAAAATCGTTTATGGTCTTTTAGCATGTTTTACTTTTTTACATGCTGAGTGTTAATTGCCATGTATGCATATTGTTAGCCTAAATAGAAGCTTGTGAGTCACACCACCTCTCATGAATTTATTATAGTTTCTTATTTCTTATTGTAGATAGTTTTGTTTTGTATTGAATTGAAATGTTATTTATGTACTTTTGTTTCGATAATTATTCAATTCACGTTATAAGTTCTGTTTGGTCGAATTAATATAAAACTTACAAAAAGATTTCATGGGTTGTTATCTCTACCCCTAGTCTAGGTACATATTATCTATTTGAGTAAGAAGAATAATTAATTTTTGTGTAATTATTCACGATATCAAATAAGTTTTTTGTTATAAATAAAATTAAAAAGAAAAAACAACCATTGATTGATAAATATCAATATAAAAAAAATCATTAAAGGATCCACTTTCACAAAGATAATTAACAACAATGTTACTTCTTACAATCTTGATTCCCGTAAACATGAATTTATTTCACCAAAATGAAGTAATCTAATCAAAGTTTCTACTTCAATTATAAACATATAAGGAAAAATATAATCACATTTTCGAAAACCTTTACCTGAGACGGAATTATCAAAAGAAATTACATTCACCAATAAGGAGTAAGAAATAAAGCTTAGACACAAATATACTAAATTATAAAATTTATAAAAAAGGCCAAATGCCTCGTAATCTTGATAATAAAATCACATTAATTACATGCTATCATAAACTTACTTTGAGTTCAGGATGCCTATTTTAATGAATATAAGTGTTTTTATTTTATAATATATTCGTTTTTTTTTCTTTATTTTGTACAAAAATCTTAAACTTTTTTTATTCAAAAGCATTTTTACTCTTTCCTCTATATATTTCTCTAATAATAAATTTGGCCGAAAAATTTTATCTACTCTCAAAAGAAAAAAAAATTGCGGAAACCAAATAATGAAGTTAATTGTGACATTTGTCTTAATTTTATTTTTCTTCATCTATATGATTTTAATTGTAAGTGTGCTTAAGAGCAACTTAACTTCATTTAATATTAATTAGATTTTTGGAGTATGTTCTAAATTTTTACTTTTTATAATTCTTTTTAAATAACTACTTTGCTAATATATTCTAACTACAATTCAAACTTAAAAAATCTTCTATATGTATAAATAGATTACATATCATAGAGCTAAAAAACTTTTAACAACTTGTTATTAACTTAACACAAATTTCTTAAGAAAAAAAATTATTATTATCAACGTGAAACTCACTTGTATTTTTATAATGAAATTATTTTAATTTCATCGTTAAAATAAAAACATATAATACTCCAATAAATAATAGCATTTAAAGGGATAAATGTTTTGATTTTTTTAGTAAAATTATTATTTAATTTTTTAAATTAAAAAATATATTTATTATTCATTTTATTTATAAAAGAATTCATTAGTAATTTTATTTATAAAAAAAACATAAAAAGAATTTTTGTAATATTAATAAAATTTTATAAACAAAATTTCATAAAGAAGATTTATGAAATGACAAGGAATTACTGATAATTTTTTTATAAAATAATTTTAAAAATATTAAGTATTTTTTAAATAAAAAAAATTAAATAACATACTATCTAACTCTTAAAAAATTAAATAATATTTTTTATATAAACAAAATTACTAAAATTAACCTTGCATAAGATAAATATTTTTAGGAAGCGACAGGGAATCCCCGTTGGGAATACTCAATAGTCAGAGATGGCTTCAAAATTTTATGATGCACAAGATCTCTGTCAGTCTAAGCTTTTGTCTCATGGATCCAGCTTTTAAGTATATTATATATACATACTTAAAAGAAAATAAAAAATATGAAAATACTAAAAGTTCGTTTGATTATATTATTTTTAATAAAAATATATTTTAAATTTACATTTATTAAATATGATAATATAATTTTGTTATATTTAGAAAAAATAATGGAATTGTGTTATCTTATTTCACTTCTAAATGATACATTACAAATTTATTATTATAAAATAAATTTTTTTTATAAAGATATAAGATTTATAATATCATAACTAATAGATTTATTTTAACCTTCTTCTAGGAAATCTAACTTTTTATATAGCATGTAAATTAAATTAGGTTTGTTGTTCTTATAATATACTAATTTTATTTTTAATATCTTTTTTATTGTTATTATTAATTGGTATCTTATTGGTACATATATTTAAAAAAAATATTAATTTAATATAATTTATTCGATATAACTAACCTATATAATTTTAATGAAATTGTTTTTTTATTTTATCTTATTTTGTCCCATAACAAATATTTTTTTTTATTTTTGAGTCCTCAAATTATATTTGAATATTTTTTTAACTTGCCTTATCTCCTCTTTAATCTCTCATATTTTTGTTTAAAGATTATACTCACAAATTATTACTAACTTATGGTAATTAATTTGAATTTTAAAAATAGTAAGTTATTTTACAACCGATGATATAATTTAACACATAAAAATAATAATTATTATTATATAATATTTAAATATTTAAATTAAATAAACTATTTATAATTAACATAGAAATAAGAAGAAGCCCAACACTCATGAAAACTACATATATGACAAAAAGATTTTATATTTTATATATATCTTATCTTAAATTAAAAAGAGAAAAAATAAAGTAAAACTAGAGAAAAATACAAAAGAAAAGAGAGAAAAGAAGATGGAGACAGGAGACAGGAGAAAAAGAATGTTTAGGCCTTTAGGGTGATTGAGGTTGAAAAGAGAAGAAATAGAAGACAGATAGAAAGAAGAGGTTTGAAAAAGATGGAGGTGGAAGAAAAGAGAAAATAGACGAAAAAATGTTAAAAACTATCACATATTATATGTATTTGTAAAAGTTTTAATTTTAATTTTAATTTTAATAATTAATAATAAATAATAACAATTAAAGGATACCAAAAATAAAATTATCAAGAAACCCATTTGAATTCATTATTCATTATTCTTACCTCCTATATTATGTTCGCAAGAAATCTGCATCTTGTTTACTTTTCCATTTTATTTCACTTTATTGGTTGAATTATTGGAGCTGCCAGCTGAAATATATATCATAAATATATTATTTATGAAATATCTTAAAATTAAAATAGATAACATTTGTCAAAATACTATTCAATGTATTTTCTTGGTTTGAGTTTATCTTTCAGGAGAAGAGAAAGCACTTGTTTGCAGGAATGTCTTTTCTAGACATTTGGAAGGGTCAAAAGGTGTTCGTGGGACTTACTGCAAGTTCTGACCCTAAACATAAATTATCAAAAAGCATTTTATTTTTATTTGATTTTTCGTTTTTTTTTTCTTTTTTCTTTTTATAATTATTAGGAGGACATGTAGTCAACATGAAAACTTACATCGAAAAAGAAGTGGATTGTTATTTTGAGAAATTTATTTTGATATTTTTTTGTTTTTATAATCAATTGATATTTTTAAAATATCTTTATATATTTATTTTAAATAATTTTAATAACAAATAGTGTTTTTAAAATATTATTATTATTAAAATTAATCAATATAAGTATTAATAATATAAAATAATATTATTTTAAATATCTTAATTAAAAATAAAAAAAAATACCAATTTTCAAAAAGAAGTCATTGAGATTTTTTGCACTGAACATTACGCGTAGTTTTTTGTTTTTTACATGAACTTTACACAAACTAAAATAAATATTTTAGAAAAGTTCAAAAAAAAAATAACACAATAAAAATATAACATAATAATATTGAACGGATTTTAATTCGATGATATTTAATATATAATGGATTTAAATAACCTTAGTTCAATTTGAAAAATATTCAATTAAATAACATTATAAACAAGACTTTTTTTAATTATAAAAATATATAAAGTAAACATAAAGAGATGTTATTTTTGTGGTAAAAGTTTTAGAAAAAATAAAAAAATAACATTTTTTATTAGACGAAATTCAACGTAAAATAATTTGTTAAACTCTTTTTAATAGTGAAAATATACTAAGTGAATATAAAATGATATTATTTTTGTGAAATATTTTTTAGAAAAAAATAATAAAAATAACACTCATTATATCACTCTCATTCATTTTCACTAATAAAATAATCTAGCACATTATTTCACTTTAAACACCATCTAATTAGATACCATTCAAAATAAATTACGATCATTTAGATACGTTCAATGTTGAATATTGTTCAATTGGAGTCAATCAATATTATTAGTTACTATTTTTGTTCTTAAAAGTTTTAAAAGTGTTATTTTTTATAATTTTTTAAAATTTTAAAATGTGTTATTTTTATTATTTTATTATATGTGTTAATTAAAGTTAGTATAATAAATAAAAATAAAATTATAATGTTTAACAAAAAAAAGTTAGTATAATAAATGTTATTTTTTATTATATTTAATATAAAAAAATGTTAATACTTTATGTGTTTTTCAATAATAACTTTATAGCAGTTTTTTTAACAAAAATATTTTATTAAATGAATTTGTAAACTACTCATAAACTACGAGCTATTTGAGGATGGTTTTCCAAATCATAGCTATTTAAATTATTGGTAAATAAATTTAAGTTGAGTTGATTTCTTTTTTAGATTATTAATGAAAATATTAATATTATTGAAAAATATCATTACTTTAGTTTTATAAAAATAGTTAAAATATTATAGTATTTAATAAAAATTCCAAATTATAGTTATTTAAATAAAAAAATATTAGAAAAACAAATTTAATTTCTTTTTGCATTAACATTATATTTATAACTATATAATGTCTTCACATAACTCTAATGAATTATGTGTATCAATCTGTTTTTCTTAAAAGAAAAAGAACATAATTTATATAAAAAAATTAAATTAAATTAAACAACATTCATTATGATTGAGATTACATAAGAAAAGGAACCATACAAGTTGAAAGTTAATTACTTTAAAAATAAAAATAGTACAAAAAAACATAAGAAGAAATACAATTTCACGTTCTTCAAGTTGATTTTTCACGATACTAGATGGAATGGGTCTCTTGGAACTATATAAAGAGATTATTGGAACATCAATATGGTGTCTTTTCAAAGACACTCCAATATTTATATCAGTATGAGTAGTTGTCGATAATGGAGGAGACTATGATCTCTTTTTGTGAGAAAAGGAAAGAAGTTGTAGAGATTGTATCTTAAGTTATTATTGTGTGAAATACAAGGTAAATATTAATATGGATTAGATTTTACTTCTATGCGTTCTTTATTTATTTTGATTGCATTTTTTTAAGTGACTTTATGATTATCTCATCGTAACGAAAATTTATCAATAATGCTCCCAAAGCTAATCATAACTTCACGTATGATTAATATCTTTGTAAAAAGAGTTATAATGTTTCTAAAATTTATAATTAATATTATTAATGTTTTTGAATGTTTAACGATTTCTATCTAATAATGTATTTTTTTTCTATAATTCTAATATCAAATTATGTCTAATTGTTTTACAACGTTAATTGTTATTTTTTATAGATTATTATTTGAAGACATACATTTAAGTTTTTTTATCAAAATATTATTTTATTTTTATAATTTCTTTATATATGTTTATCCAGACTTGTGGCTAGTTTCTTTGTATTAATTTTTTTATTTATTAGTTTTATAAATATTATAAATAAATATTTAGTCATTCAAGATTCTTAATTGACTTAAAATTATAATTATCATACATAAATTTAATAGGTTGACTACGATCTTTCTTTCCTTTATTCGTCTTCTTTTGTTATACATGATATACCTCAACTTACTCAAATCTTAATATTCTCTTGGTAATAGTAAAGTCTTTGCATCTGTACATAATATGGTATACAAATTAGACTTACTAAGAATAGAAAAAGAGTGAATGCATTTCATTTTATTCATAATATTAATAATTATTACAATTTTAAAAGTTAACTAAGAACTTTAAAGAGATTCTTAGTCATTCATAGTTTCTAAATACATAGATGCTAGATGAATAAATTTTAAAGTAAAGAGGTTACTATTGTTAAACCTATGTCCAACTAATGAAAATAAGAGTTCCTTTTATAGGGCAAGGAATCCTTGTTTACAATAGTAAACAATCACTATTTTATCCCTACTTTGATAATTTACCTAATTTTTTGCTTTTAGCTTTTGAACTTAGGTCTTTCATTTCCTTAGCACGACCTACCGAATGAAGATGTGGATTCTAAATCTTTATTCCTCTTTCACTACTATAAAAATGGGCTTTAAAGTCGGTTCATTGAACCGACTTTAAATTGAGTGACTTAAAATTTAAAGTTGGTTAACCGGGTAAACCGACTTTACCTGTATTGATTTTTTTTATTTTTATTCTCATTTTTCACTCCACTAACCTGTATTCAATATAGCATAAAAAACCAAAAAATTAAATAATAATATATATAATTGAAAATTTAAATATAATTAATTACTTGATAATTAAATTTATTACAAAAATAAATAATGTATATATAATACATATATATATATATATATAGTTAACTTAAATTATAAATAAAATAATGTCATCAAAGTGTAATTGAATTGTGCGAGCAAGCTTGGTTGGCTTAGAATCACCAGCATTGTGACAAGGAAACTAGGCAAAAAATAGTTGATCCATATAACAATTCATTCCCCTACATACATGAACACGTAAACATCCATCAAACAAGCGATCTAAACTTCAGAGACATACGAATGGAGAAATTAAATCATTATAAATATTACCATAAAAAAGAGATTACCACAACGACATCCGAGTGATATAATAATAACCTTATCCCTTCGAACTCATATTAGTATTTTATTAATCATTTGTCTATAAATATGAATCTATCTGGAATCTCTACTGGTATTTTTAATGCTATAATGAGCTCTAAATATGAAATCAAGTGTAACTCCGATTTGTTACTTGGCTTGTATGAGTTTTGGTGCCCTTAAACGTATGGAACAATTTTGTAATACGTTTATGGGCACCAAAACTCATACAAGCTAAGTAACAAAATATGAGTTACACCTAACTTCATATTAGAGCTCATTATAGCATTAAAAATACCAGTAGAGATTATAGATAACTTCATATTTATTGACAAATGATTAATAAAGTGCTACCATGATATTGTCATAAGGAAAGTAGGCAAGAGAGATGAGATGAAGTTTGGGCCAAAAACAGGTCCATAAAACAATGCATTCCCCTAAATACATGAGCATATAACCATCCATCAAACAAGGGACTTCAGACACAAGAATAGAGAAATTAAATCATTAAAAAATTACCGTTATGTTGTCATATGGTATTCAAGATCATCAGAATCTTCTCTTGATTCTTCTTGTGATGATATAATTTGAACCATGTGTTCTGCTCATTCATCATAACCATGCGTGGATAGCGTCGGTTCGCCACGTCAACTGACGCTACGTCCAATATGGATAGCGTCTGTTTTACACCGAATCGACTTTAAATTCATTATAAGTCAGTTTTTTCTAAAAACCGACTTTACACAGCGACTTAAATACCCCTTTTTATAGTAGTGTTTCCCCTATTGGATTACTAGTAGCATCAAATAGTACAGGTACTCTATCATCTGGGTTAAGTAAAGCATCAGATATATTCGCCCAACCCCTTCTTTTCAAATACCCCAATGGATCATTTGGATCTACAAGCTCTTTTACCCGAGGATGCATGAAATATCTGCAAATAATGAAGAAATATAAATTAATTAACAATTTTAGGAACATATATATATATATAAGAGTTATTACAACAATATATAACATATGTTATGTTTAATTAGGTTGTTGATCATATACATATATTCCTTCACAATCACTTCGAGCTGATAACGAAGAATCATCGTTATCAGTTAGATCATCACATACATTAGACAATTTGTTTGAGAAATTACTAATATTGGTTAATGTATCAAGTATAGGGTCGTCATCTTCTAAAGCATCACAATGGTAAAACTCTTTTTGTAGAGGCATTAACACAACATATCATCTTGTGTCAATTTGATCGCTCACGTAAAATACTTGTTTTGCATGAAGTGCTAACGTGAAAGGATCATCAATGTGACTTATATTGGATAAATTTACAAGGGTAAATCCAAAATCATCTATTTTATATCCAACATTGATAACATCTTCGATCCAATCACATAAGAAAATTGTTTCATGGAAGACCTCATAATCCAATTTCTAAATCTCTTGTATTATACCATATTATGTTCTATCAAAAAGTACAGGATTAGCATCTTTTGAACTGGAAAATTGCATAGTTTGTGCAACCATCTTCACACCACTATTCTGATTTACTCGGACTTTGTCCCTAGCTTGAGTCGTAAACCTCGATCCATTTATTGTGAAACTAGAAAATGATTTGACATCGAATTTTGGCCCATGTGCAAGCCATTGTAAACTTTCTGTTATTTTATGATTGGGTTTCTTGAGTTCATCTCGAATCTATGTATATAAAAACATGAAATGTGTTTAGAGCAAAGTTTTAAAACATTTCATAGATCTAGGAACATACATGCATGAATTTTTGTTTGTGACACTTACATGGTTGTGAAACCAATTAATAAGCTCTCGCTTATGTTCATCATACAACCATTTTTCTCCTCCTTTTTTTATAACGAGGATTTATCTTCAATAAATTTAAATGCATCATGTAATGTTATTAAAGATATATGAATTTATATCATCATTAATAGTTAAATAAAAAATGATTTTTGCATAAATAGAAAGGTTAAACATCACTTACTCTATGTATGGTTGTGCCTCATTATTATTTACCAAAATGATTCGATGTGCTTTTTTCCATCGAGTGCGATCAATAAACAATTTCTTACTTCCACCAAGCATAGGGTTACCTACTTGGATCATGTGACGTTCTAAGAAGAACTTGTGCATAGGATTCCAAATTTCAGTGCAACCACTGAATAAAACTCAATGGCCTTTTTAGCAATGTAGCATTCCACCATGTATCCTTAAGGTCGATTTCTATTATTTACATATCATTTAAGGACTTGCATATATCTCTCAAAAGGATACATCCACCTTAAGTAAGTAGGACCACACAATTGAATCTCTCGAACTAAACGAACAAACAAGTGAATCATTATATTGAAGAAAGAAGGAGGAAAATATTTTTCAATTAGACACAAAGTCTCTACAACATCTTTCTGTAAAGAGTTTAACTCGCCAATTGATATAGATTTCTTGCATATTGTATTGAAGAATATACAAAGATGAATTTTTGATAATGAGATATGTTTTGGAAGAATTGATCTAATAGCAACTGGTAATAACTGTTGCATTAAGATATGATAGTCATGTGATTTCAATCCATAAAGTTTCTTATCGGTGATAGACACAAAATTTCTTAAGTTGGATGAGTAACCATCAAGAACTTTCACACCCTCCAAATATTTACAAAACACATCCTTCTCTTTTGTTGACATTGTATATGATGCTGGTGGCAAGTATGTTCGATTCTTATCATTTTTCACCTTGGTGCCAATTCTTACACATCGGAAAATCATCTAATGTCTCATATTCATTTCTATAAAGAATGCAATCATTTAGACAAGCATGAATCTTATGATATTTCTTGCCAAATCGACTAAGAGATTTCTTCACTTTATACATTGAAGATGACAATTCAATACCCTCAGGAAACATATCGACTAGTAGATTTAGTAATTCTATGAATCCCTTGTTAGAAAACCATGTTTTGCCTTCACATCATACAAATGAACCAATCCCGACATTTTAGTGTACTTTTTGCATTTTGGATACAACGGTTTTTTGGTATCTTCTAGAAGTTTTTAAAGGTTTTGGGATCATCCTCACGTAGTTCATCTTCAATACCATGAAACATATTTTCTGTCTGTACATTATGATAAAATGTATGTAATCCACTCACATTCTTATTTATCTCTTCCCTAATATTACCAATATTTATAGCTCAAAAGAATACCACTACGGATAAGGTGATACTTAACCTAGTCAAATTCATGAAATCGCTCATTTTTACATTTAACACACGGGCATCGATTCATACTAGTTTCAGTATTACTATTTCTACAAGAAAATTCCATGAAACTTTTAACTCCAGAAATGCAGTCTTGCTCAATTTTACACTTTGACATCCAAGATTTTTCCATTTTCTATTAATAACATTAATTAAGCATATTAATTAATTATGTATCCAATGAATATATTTCAAGTATTATTATATATAAATTTCCTAATTATTAAAATATATACCAAAACATACATAATACAAAACATTTATCATTTTAATCAACATGGAGATATTATTTTCACAGAAAATAAGTCAAACATATATTAACAAGCATAATACAAAATTTGCGAAATCATCCTCAAGACACAATAAACATACAGATCAATATATCATGACTCAAAATTGTACGACTGACAATGAATCCAAATCTATATAAACAAGTAACATTCTTTTGCTAAAAAAAAGTAACAGCATGCAATCATTTGGAAAGAAAAATAAATATTATTTTAAATTATATAACATAACATCTAAAAATTTATAAAAAAAACCTAATATTGAGGCTGTTTTGAAAAAAACTAATATTGTTTATTAATATCAGATATTCAATATAAAAATAATAAAAATATATAATTTAAACATAAATAATATTACTTTTATAATTATAAATTTTAAAACTATTATATTTTTTTACTACTTTTGAGTTTAAAAGTGTGATCTATTGAAAAAAAGAAATAAAAAGAAATAACAATCTCTTGACAATTAAAATACATATGCATTTACCACATTAAATTCAGCGTGAAGACAAAACAAGCATAGGTCAAGCCTTAAAAAAATAGAAAATTTTATAAAATAACATCCCAAATTATATAATAATATATAAAAATAATAGTTAATAATATTTAAAGGATTAAATTGAATAAATATTAATATTGGACGTGATTAAATTAGATATCAACATTAAAAGTGTTTATACAAAAAATAAAACAAACGGAATAATAAGTAAAAAAATTAATAGAAATACTTATAATAGTAAATGAAGGGACTAAATGAAGGAAATGAAAAAGAAATGAGTGTTTTGTAAGTGAGAATAAGTGAAAAATGGATATAATTTTTTTGAATATTTCGCTAAAAAATAAGGGATCTGAAAGATAATGAGAAGAAGAATATAACCCACAAAAAAACGTTGAAAATGGTGGTCGGAGGTGGCCGGAAATTGAGAAAAAGTGGAGGATGAGCTCGATTTTGGGCGAAGGGGGAAGAGAAATGGGTGTTTTGGAATTCTGCTGGTGAAGAAGAGAGAAGAAACGTATAAACGCGTGGATAATGTCTCGACGCTACCTTCACGTGGCTAGCGTCAGTTCACCACATCAACCGACGCTACGTCCATGTGTGTAGCGTCGGTTCGTCCCATCAACCGATGTTATCTACGCAGTTTAAAATTGAAATTGTTTTTTGTCAATTATTATTTTATTTGAACTCTTATATTATTTTAAAATAATATCCAAACAAATACACAAAATTAAATAAAGATATACTGTACATACGTAAATAAATTTAAATATCCAAAAAAATACACAAAATTATATAATTTTAAAAACCAATTGTCTAAAAAGAAAATTATACTATATATATTCAACTTAAATTTTAAAGAGTCAAATAAAATAATAATTGACCTAAAAAAATTTTCAATTGTAAACTGTATTTTTTAATTTAAAAAATACATGTAGGACATAGCGTCGGTTCACTATATCAACCAACGCTACGTTCTACGTGGATAGCGTCGGTTCTACACCAAATCGACTTTAAATTCATTTTAAGTCGATGTTTTTCAAAAATCAACTTTATATATTGATTTAAATACTCATTTTTGTAGTAGTGAATTAGTTCTTGAACTGTTAGATTATCTATTTCAATCTAATAAAAAACTGAAAAAAATATTTGAGTTCAGCTTGATCTCATTAGATCACTGCATCTTGAAGGTCGACAAATGATTACGTACATAAAGAAACTTGTAGAAGATAAATTTACAACTCTTGGAGGCTACGAACACAATGTTGAGGTATGTTATCTACAATATCTCTATGATCTGATAAACACTGGGCTAGTCAAGGTGACATGTATGCTTTCGTTCTTTTTTCATCTTTCATGTGTTAATTTTGCATATCTTTTAAGGGAAGAATGCCCAACCAAGTTTGTACATTTCTTACTACTTTGAGGGCATATTTGTTACGCATTCTAGGTTACATATAGTGATACAAATTCAGTTATGGTGCAATTTAGTGTGCACACTGTAAAAGCGTCAATGGAATTGGGAAGGGAAGCAATTTACTAATTGAGTTACTTCATTTGGGAAGAAAATTGTGTAATTGGCTGCTGAGTAATTTAGCAATTTACTAATTGTTTCATAGTGTGGTATATTTGTAGTAGTTATTTGTTAGTTTGTTTACCACGTGTTGTATATCTAGTTTTCATTTTCTATCATTAATTCTATCACACATGAAACCTAAAGTTTTTCTTTATAGGTATTATTATTATTATTATTATTATTATTATTATTATTATTATTATTATTATTATTATTATTATTATTATTATTATTATTATTATATATAATTTTATTATGCGTAATTATTATGTGCAAGTAGAACTCTTTTTAATTATAGAAATTCAATTAACTATTCTTTATCTGTTGATACAATTAAGCTAGGTATCATCTATGAGGCATTTATGAGTAATATTAGAAGATTAATTCAATGATTTCACCAGATTTTGAAAATTGAGCTGGAATTAAAGTGGACAAATACTTGCACAAAATTATATGTTTGTTGGAAGAAACTAATTTATAAGATGAGGTAGTACTAGTTTATAATTATAATTAAACTACTTCATGACTTTGGTTCCAAAATTCTGGTTTTGTTCGTTTGTGGTTTGTTGGATATTCATTAGTTAAATAATTATACGTATTATACCTATATTATTATTAGCTAGAGCTTGCTAGTTATTATAGATAGATATTTATATTTTGTAAATGAATTACTGATTAATGTATATAATAGATATAATAGTATTATTTATGAATTTATTCCCTTAATATTTGTTTTAAGTTTTATTTATCAATATTTAATTTTTATCTTTTGTTAATCAATGACTTAGTTTATTATCTAAACTTGTCATGACATGCATGCATGTTTAGAATTTATAATAATATATTAGAAATATAAATATGTACTTTGTTTTATATTTAAGTAGTTGTAATATCTTTACTTTCAAACAATACTCTTAAAAAATATAGTTGTAATTGATGTTCAAATAACAACGGTTAATACTATAGAATTAGATGTTATAAATACTTCTTTACAGTAATTGTGTATGTTTTTGCATTGTGTTGAAGCAAGTTTATAAAAAACAGTGTAGGAACAATATTACCGATAACTTCAAAGTAACTGCTTGGGTTGAGTCGCGGACTAGGTCGCTCTCTTTAAGACGTTTGCGCTCGCCCCGGTTTAAGGCAACACAGCCTCGTCGTCCCCACGATAAAACAACCCAATCGTAATCTCCGTCTCGTAACTTCACCAGATCGATGAAGACCGGAATGCTACACCGAAAATTTGTTGCTCGGATAACTAAAAGAATACTTAAAATTGTAGAGAGAATTGTTTTCGTAGGGAGATGAGATTTGATTGATATTTTAAAATGAGAGAGCCTTCTTTTTATAGGCTTTAGAAAACGTGTAGCAATTATGAATAAAGCGGTAATGTCTAGGAATTAAGAATGTAGCGGCCATTCTCGAGTAATGAAAAGTACGGCCATTTTCAGATTAAAGACGAGTAACGGATATTTTTGTGAATAAATACGAGCAACGGCTCTTTATTTTTCTGAATTAAGAAGACAACGGCCATATTCTTAATAAAGGAACATAACGGTTATTTTTTTTCTGAAATATATATATATATATATATATATATATATATATAACAACCATTTTGTAAGTGGAAAAAATTTCCTTAAAAAGAATATTTTACCAAAAAATAAAATACCACCTCACCTCACACACGCACGGACTTCGGACTGCTCGGCAAAACTCGGCCCGGCCGGCGGTCGACGGACGGCGGCAGAGCGGCGCGCGCGCGCGTGTGTGGTATCACATTTGCCTGTGTCCTCTCCCTTCCACAAAAGTGGGTGCCCAGCTGATCCCAATAACAAACTCTTCACTATTTATACCTTTTAAAATATTATAAAAGAGCGATGTGGACAAGGCACAATTCCCAACATCTATTTTTTAATAAATTTCATTTTTTTTTTCAACAATCCCCCACTTGAATTTTATATAAAAAATAATTTTCATCGAGCAACCGATCAATTAAAAATTATAAGATGTGCATAAGCAAAAAGGTGTCTATCGACTTGAACCTTTGCATAGTGTTGATGCTTTAGAATATACTAGAGTAACTTCGTAGTTTTGAACTCTATCTCTAACAATCATCACACACACAACCTTTCCAAGGTGTAGTTCAAAAGCCCGTGCTTTACCATACACGTGTATCCCGGTATAGTGAACGCTCTAGTAAATTTTGCCCAAAAAAATTTTCATAGGAAGCGCCACACTTCCACATTCACATAGGTGAGTCTATCAAGAGTACTCCTGTAGCTATGTACTTCACTCCACATGTAGAGTATAGAACTCATTAAGAGTTTAAAAAATAACTCATCCTTTTCTATCGCTTCGTGACTTCATGCTTATAACAATATAGAATGAGATTTGATTAATAGCATGATACATCTCATATCACTTCATGACTTGTTATTACCCTTTGAACTTATTTCTTGGGATCTCCAGGTCTATAAGTTGGGTTACCATCATGTGACTCTTCATTCTAAGGGCATTAATCCCATTCCTTTTGAGGTTTTGAAAACCTTCTCTCTTGGTAATCCTTTCACAAAGGATCTGCCAATTTTCATCGAGCAACGCATACGATCCACTCTTACCGCTCCCGTTGAGAGAAATTCTCTAACAATTACTAATACTTCTGACGTGCTGCCTCTCGCCATTGTAGTAACGGTTCTGAATCTTTGCAATAGCAGCGGTACTATCGTGGATCAAGACAAATGGTATCGGTCTTTCCCATAAAGGGATCTCAGGCTAACAAACTTCTTAGCCAGTTCGCTATTTCTTCACTAGCAAAGGGCTAGTGCTATCATTTCGGACTCCATTGTAGATTGAGCCAATATTGTTTGTTTCTTAGACTTCCAGAAACAGATCCACCGGTATGTTAAAAATATAGCCACTAGTTGCTTTGGAGTCTTCTCGATAAAGTGTTCCAATCTGCATCATGTATCCTTCTAAGCAAATGGAAACTTATTATAATGTAATCCAAGGTTCATAGTTCTCTTAAGGTATCTCATAACCCTTTCAATAGCATTCCAATGCTCTACACTAGATCTCTTGGTAAACCTACATAGTAGTCCCACAACATAAGCTATGCGGTCTAGTGCAATCAGAGCGTAACGTAAGCTACCAATGATGCTTTCGCGTACTGATTTTTGTCTAACACCGTCACCGTTGTTCTTGAACAACTTTACACTAGGATCATAAGTAAATACGCAGTTTACAGTTAAAGTAATTATATTTCTTTAAGATCTTCTCAATGTAGTGAGATTGATCTAGAGTAATTCCTTTTACCTAGTTATTTTTATACCAAGGATTACACTCGCTTCTCCAAGATCTTTCATATCAAAATTAGCTCTTAACAACATTTTGACATTATTCACAACATAAATATTTGATCCAAAAATAAGCATGTCATCCACATATAAACATATAATTGTGCAAATATTATCTTCTAATTTATAATAAATGCATTTGTCACTTTCATTTATTTTGAATCCATGTGAGATAACTAGATTATCAAATTTTTCATGCCATTGCTTAGGTGCTTGTTTTAGACCATAAAGAGATTTATCTAATTTACAAACTTTATTTTTCTTGCCCTGGGATAACAAAACCTTGAGGTTGATCCATATAAATTTCTTCTTCTAAATCACCATTTAAGAAAGCGGTTTAACATCCATTTGATGTACTACTAAATCATAGATAGCGGCGAGAGAGAAAAGTACACGTATAGAAGTTATTCGTATGGCGGTGAAAAGGTATCAAAGAAATCTCCATTTTCCCTTTGCCTATATCCTTTAACTACAAGACGAGCTTTATATTTTTCAATAGTACCATCAGGTTTCAATTTCTTTTTTAGTATCCATTTACATCCAATGGTTTTGCAACCAGGAGGTAAGTCAACTAAATGCCAAGTCTTATTATACTCAAGTGAGTCCATTTCATCATTAACGGCTTCTTCCCATAAGTTGGCATCTAAATAAGATAATGCTTCTTAATAGTTTGGGGATCTTCCTCTACAGGTATAAGCATAAAATCGGACCCAAAATCCTTGGGTTCGAGCTCGTTTACTTCTTCTAATTTCGGTGTTTAATTCTTCGTTTGATCACTAGTTCTAGTTATAGGTAAACTACTAGAAGAGCCCCCACTATTCTTAATTTTAAAGGAAACCTATGTTCGCATAAAAGTCAAAGATCATTTGATTCTATAACTACTTGATTTTTAAGTCATAGAATTTATAAGCTTTACTATTCAAAGCGTATCCTATGAATACACATTCATATGCTCTACTTGCAAGTTTATTTCTTTTAGGGATCGGGATCCTAACATAGGCTAAACAACCCCAAGTTTTAAAATAAGTTAAATTAGGTTTCTTATTTTTCAAAAATTTCATATGGTGAAATTTTATTTTGTAGATTTAGGCACTCTATTGTACATGTAGCAAACAGTTAATAAAATTTCTCCCCACCAATGGGAGAGCGACACGAGTTTAATAAAATTGCAACAACTGATTCAAGAAAAGTTCTATTTTTCTTTCACTTTGCCATTCATTTCGGGAGAATAAGGTGCGCTTTTTTCATGAATGATTCCATGAGTTTTATAAAAATCATTAAAGATATTGGAATCATATTCGGTCTATCAACTTCGAAACCTCTTTGTTTTTCTATTAAGTTGATTTTCAATCTCGATCATAAATATTTTAAACATGTCAAACGCTTCACTTTTATTTTTCATTAGATATACATAAGTGTAATCGAATGTCATCTATAAAAGTTATAAAATAGCGTTTTCCATTTCTTGTTAAATTTCCATCAAGTTCACATATATCAGAATGAATTAATTCTAAAGGTTCGGATTCTCTAACTACTGATTTATGTGAAGTTTTGGTTATTTTAGCTTGACTACAAAAATCACATTTTTCGAAATCATTTAAAGATAGTTTAGGAATTAGTTCTAAACTACTCATATTCTTGATTATGCGTTTATTAACATGACATAGTCTAGCATGCCAAATATTAAAAGAACTCAACATGTAAGCAGAAGAAGAAGTTTTATTGATTTCAACATTTAATTTAAACATGCCATCAGTGGCGTACCCTTTCCCAACAAATATATTATTTTTAGTTATAGTATATAAATCAACCCCTGTAGTTTGAGTAAATCCAACTTATTTCAGAAGATAGCTCGAAACTAAGTTCTTTCTCATCTCTGGAGTATGCAAACATCCTTCAAGATGACAGTCTTTCCAGAGGTAAACTTCAAAACCACCTCACCAGTACTAGCAAGTTTAGTGGAGTGGGAGTCACCCAACAACACTTTCTTATCCTCAGAATCAGAATAGGATTTGAACATGTCTCGATCATAGCAAACGTGGCGAAGAAGCACCGTGTCTACCCACCACCCCTCGGATCCACCAACAAAATTGACTTCAGATATCATAGCAATAAGTTGATCTTCGGTAAGGTTCGCACGTAGGGGCGGGGACGATTCTGTTTCCTGGTTCCTAGCCAGTGGCCAGGTCTATTACAAGCTATAACACATGAATGTGTTATTCCTTAGGGGTTGAGGTCCATTCGGGAGGATAGCTTCTATTTCTATTTTGGTGGTGGCGGTTTTGATTATTACTACGACATGAGTTTTCATATTTCTACCTTTAGGTTTCAGAATTGTAGAGGAAGGTTTCTTATTGGTACTATTATTTGAGACTACAAGTACTTCATCTCTTTGGTCTTGTTTTCTAGCTTCTTCTTCTATTCTTAAACGTGTTATAAGACTTTCTAAAGAAAATTCCTTTGTTTTATGCCTAAGTGTATTCTTAAAATCTTTCCAAGCAGGGGGTAATTTATCTATTATAACAGCTACTTGAAATTGTTCATCTAAAGTCATACCTTCAGAAGTTATTTCGTGTGCTATCTTCTGCAGTTCATGTGATTGAGCTTCCACTGATTTTCCATCAATCATCTGAAACTTCATGTATCTACTGACAGCATACTTTTTAGTTCCAGCTTCCTCAGTGTCGTATTTCTTTTGAAGTGCTTCCCAAATTTCCTTAGCAGACTTATCACAGTTATAATAATCATACAAGTCATCAGCTAAACCATTAAGAATATAATTTTTGTAGAGAAAATCATTTTCCATCCAGTGTCTAAAATCCTTGAAGTTACGCTTCGGTAGGAGGATTAGATTTGTGTTGGTTTTTCAAGAGCGGGAACAACTTTTTTCATGGTTAAGAAAAACAACATTTTTTGTCTCCATCTTTTAAAGTGTAATTCTTCAAAACGGAATGGTTTGTTTAGATCGGCGATTAGCATTTCGGTGAAACGGCGAGATTGAATCGTCTTAAAATTGTTGAAGCAAGTTTATAAAAAACGGTGTAGGAACAATATTACCGATAACTTCAAAGAATGCTTGCTTGGGTTGAGTCGCGGACTGGTCGCTCTCTTTAAGACGTTTCGCGGCTCGCGATTTGTGCAAGCAAACACAATTGCCTCGTCGTCCCAGGGATAAAACAGCCCAGAATCGTAATCTCTGTCTCGAACTTCCGCACTGATGAAGACCGGAATGCTACACCGAGAAAATTTGTTGCTCGAAAACTAAAAAGAATACTTAAAATTGTAGAGAGAATTGTTTTCGTAGGGAGATGAGATTCATTGATGTGTTAAAATGAGAAAAGCCTTCTTTATAGGCTTTAGAAAACGTGTAGCAATTATGAATAAAACGGTAATGTCTAGGAATTAAGAGATATAGCGGCCATTCCGAGTAATGAAAAGTAACGGCCATTTTCAGATTAAAGACGAGTAACGGATATTTTTGTGAATAAATACGAGCAACGGCTCTTTATTTTTCTGAATTAAGAAGACAACGGCCATATTCTTAATAAAGGAACATAACGGTTATTTTTTCTGAAAAATATATATATATATATATAACAATCATTTTGTAAGTGAAAAAAATTTCCTTAAAAAGAATATTTTACCAAAAAATAAAATACCACCTCACCACGCACACGGGCTCGGCTCGGCACGGCCGGTCGGACGGACGGCGGCGACGGCGCGCGCGTGTGGTATCACATTTGCCTAGGTCCTCTCCCCTTCCACAAAAGTGGGTGCCCCTTGGGGCCCAATCCCAATAACAAACTCTTCACTATTTATACCTTTTTAAAATATTATAAAAGAGCAATGTGGGACAAGGCACAATTCCCAACATCTATTTTTTTAATAAATTTCATTTTTTTTTCAACACATTGTTTCTCTAATGTATTACATTGGGTACTAAGTTTTTAACATCAATTTTTATTTTGTAAAAAATTCATGTAATATGTTTTTACAACACGCACATAGAGGCAACTATTTTTCATGCATAAAGGTGTTATAAAAAACTTACTGCAATGCTTTTTAAAGTTAAAATCCCGATGTCTATAATTGATATTGTAATTGTATTCCATTCTTACGTTATGGTTTTATGTATTGTTTCATATAGTTTTAAAAGAAAAACATTTTCTTATAGTTTTTTTCACAGAAATTTATATAAAATATATCACATTTTTATATTTGTTAATTTTTATTTGGATTTCTCAATTTTATTTTTACTAGATTCAGTGATATATCTACTTTTGTATTCTCCAAAAAATTCCTCGTATATTTCATTTCTTAGAGTATCTAGGTATTCTCTTCCTATGTGAGTATTCTCCTGTATTTGTAAATATTGTTGTTCTCTTAAATTTACAAATTTAACTATTAAGACTTTACAAGTTGAAGGGTTTGATTGTGTGATTGAAAAAGTTTGTATGATTACACTTATATCATTAGACCATCCATCTAAAGCTTTTTTTTTGTTTCTTATACATTATAAATGTAAAAGATCAGATCTATAGTTTACATAAAGTTTGAATTCTTGTGGGATACTACATCTAGTTTTTCAATGTAATCTTTCATTCATTTTGGGTTGCTGTTTTCTTCTATAAAGAAGGTCGGATTCTTTTAACCTTTGCTTATTTCTTTCATCTTTATGTGGGTTAGATATTCCTTCTTGATAAGGAATCGGTATGAAATTAGTTTCATATGATTTTTTTGGATCATATGTTTTTGTTCAGAATTAGTTTCATTGATTATTATTATATCATCTTCCTCTTTGTATGTACAAATTTTTTAATCATAATATATTCCCAATTCTTCATTTGTTAAAGTGATTAAACTAACTAATTTTTCTATGTCTCTATTCTCAGGGTTTATAAACTTTTATTTTAATTATTTTTTATATTCCATTAAACTGAGATTATAGCTTATTCTTTATCTTTGGGTTTTTTTCATTCTTCTTTTTCTCATTTATACGTAGTAATACATCTAATCTCTCATAGGTGGTGTTTCTTTTAATCCTGTAAATGAATCAAATTTATAACCTATAATTTCATTGTTTCTAAGTACGTTACTTACATCCATTCTTAATTCTGTATTTTTTTAAGAATGTCTTATTATAGTTTTTTTATAATAACTACATTATCTAATTTCTTTATAAGTTCTTTTTGTGTCTCATTTATGTCTTGTAAGAACTTAATGTTGATTCTTGTACTATATTCATCTCTTTTGCTAAAAGAATTAAAACTTTCATTATTGTTATTTGGTTTTTGATATGCTTGCTTTGCATTAAGATCTAATTCTATATTCTGTGTTTTATTTTTGAACATTACTAGAATAATAATGTCATTTTCTTCCTAATATTACATCATGTCCTAATGTTTTCATTACTTTAACTTCTTGTTTTAGATTTATCACAATTCTTTCTTTGTTGGAGGTTTTTCCTTCGGGATCTATAAACGTAAACCTTGATATATTATTTTTTCTTCCTGGTATCAGAGGTTTTTCTTAACATTTAAGTTCTAATCTTATGGTATTTCAAAATCTGTTAATAATTATGGTTTTATTATTTTCCCAATATCTTGAAGTTTTTTATCTATTTCTATGAATTTATTTTGTCCATATATTGAACTATAATGGTTGTTTATCAGTGAATATCCTACTATGCTCTGTACTGAAAATGAATGATTTCTTTCTTTCAATAAATTATTACTTGGTTTAAACTTAATACTTGGTTTAAATTCTTATCATTAATACTAATGACAAACTTAGGGTATGCTATGAACTTTAATTTATTGTATCTTAGGTCTTCTAATAAAGCATAATTTCTAATATAGCATAATTTCTATTTATCATTCTATTGTCTAGTAGTGCTAATTTTATTGGTGTATCAATTCATCGTCCCAAATGAATGTATCCAATTTTTTTTTGTTTTCTTAAAAGATTTTGATAGTTTATCCATAATGATTTTCTTGTCAATAAATGGTATATTATATATTTTTCTTGCATATGTAATATTAATACTCATTTCTTTATTATTTATTCCATAATAAACTATATATTTTCATGTAAATATTTTCTTATTATTGAAAATAATGAATATTTAAATCTTTCTCTTTCCTTAAGATTTAATCTTGTTTTTTATAATTCTTTAATTGTTTTTACTAATTGTCATTTCTTATGAGAAACATCTTGAGATGTCTTGTGTTTCTATTTCTATTATTTCTTGATTTCCTATTATTTATGTCATTTTTATGTATAAAATGTTACTATTTAATTTCGTTAACTTTAACTTTCGTTAAGTTTGGAAATATTTATAATATTTTTAAAATTTTAAAAGTATTTTTAATATTATATCAAAGCTTGAAATATTTTTTTATAAATATCCCATTATAATTATCTATGACAAACAATTAAAGATGATTACTCATCTTTTATTATTTTAAGAGATTGTCTACTTAATGTTCTCATAACTCAATGCCTATTATATTGAGCCGAGTCATTCATATGTACTAATTTGAACACATTGGTATGCCTGGATCGTATGTAGATTTCTCTCGTTAACTTTCCCCTCTAGTTTTTAGGACTTTGCACTTGCCCTTCACATTGCTTAGATAAATCTACTAAATAATAATTAACTAAAAAGAAAAGGAGAATAATTGTCTTCATATTTATTTAATATGAACCAATACAAAAAAAAAACAATAATAATAATAATAATAATAATATGAACAATTATTCTAAACTTTTAAAAGAGAAAATAAAATATGAATTTTTGTATGTTGCTTATATTTTATGGTTATACGTGGGTCTATTATATAAGAGACTACAAGTATAAAATTAGTAAATCAAAAAAATCAAATTAGAGACTTAATACATGATAACAAGAAACATAAGAAAGAAGATGAACTTATTATTGAGTTTTTGTGGTGGAAAATTTGAAAACAGAAAAACTAACTTGAGAATTATCATAACGCGCACACATATAACATGTTGTATATCAACATACGAAGATTAAAATAGTTACAATAAATTTATATGAGAATACCTACTCTAATCTAATGGCCACTGAATACTGTGGACGATAAACCACATGTATATCAATCATTACCCTCCCTTAAATACACGGTTATGGAAACACCATAAGTTTGGGCCTAAGATACAAAAAATGAGTACAAGGAAGAGCCCTAATTAAGTAGTCAGCTACTTGATCACTAGAAAGAACATGATTAATTATTAACAAACCAACAACTACTTGATCTTGAATGAAATGATGATTCACCTCTATATATTTTGTGCGAGCATGAAACACTAGATTGTGAGCTAAAGCCTTAACACCAATATTATCAGTTAGAAGAATAGGAAGTCCAACCAAATAGACGTGAAGATTAGCAAAAAGAGACCTAAACCAAGTCAATTCCGCATAAGCCAAAGTAAATGTACAATACTTCCTCTTAGTATTGCTTTTTGACACCACCTTTTTGCTTAGATGATTGTTAAGACATCAAGAAAAATACAATATGTCACGATGCTTCTTCTTTCGTCGGGAGAACTAACATAGTCTACATTGCAATATCCTACCAAATCCAATGAAACTAACTTTTGAAAAGTGAGAGAGAAGAATATAGTACCTTTAAGATACCCTAGCAACTTCCTTACAACCAACCAATGAAATTCTATGGGATTTTCCATAAATTGATATAGTTTATTCATACTAAAAGTAATGTTAGGTGTTGTTAAAGTGAGATACAGAAGAGAGCCCACAATTTTCCTATACTCAACTATCCAAAGGCATTCCATCAAATTTGTTGAAATTAAAGATGCGTTTATATTAAGAAAGGAATAAACCATGATCAATACATGTAACCTATATGCCCAAAAAAGTGATGCAAGAAACCTAAGTCTTTTAAAGAAAATTTAAGATGGAGATTAGAAATGAAAGTATCAATATCTGAAAGCATAGAACTAGTAATGATAATGTTGTCCACATATACCAACACTATAAGAAATGACTCTTTAGGACATTTAGAAAGAATCAACAATTAGCTTTTGAGTTTTGAAAGCCTATTCCATGTAAAATATTGTATAATTTTCAAGCTCTTGGGAATTTTTTAAGACCATATAAGGCCTTATTTAATTTGCACATAAGAGAAAAGTCATCGGTTACAAAGCCTGCAGGTTGACACATATAAATAGTCTCCATAAGATCCATCTAAAAAGATCTTATTTACATCTACCTGCCTAAGTATCCCGACCTTTGAAACTGCAAGAGTTAACATAACTCTTATGTGGTAGATTTAACTACTGGACTAAAGATCTCTTGATAGTTAATGCCAAAGGCATGTAAGTTATACGTATCCAAGGAATCATCTTATAGGAGTTTAACACACAAAAAACCCACTTATAAGTGATGGGACAATCTCTCATATGTCATTAGAAATAAGTGCATCAATCTCTTTGAGCATTACTAATTTCCATTCATGTATTGTGAGAGCATGCTTGTATGATTGAGGTTAAGAAAGAACCAATGGTGAAGCAATAGTATAATTGAAAGCCTTAGGCTAAGTTATACCAATTTTGGCTCTAGTAAGCATAGGGTGAGCATTGTTAACAATAGATGGACAAAAAAGGAAAATGAATGAAAAATTGTAGGTTATTATTTGAATAAGGAGGAATATGTATCTAAGTATCTAGTAATGCAATTACAACAAATTCATTACCATGCACATGAGTCAAAACTTCATTATTGAAGTCAACAATGTCTTAAGAATTGTGAGACTTAGAAGTAGAGAAAGAGATTACAGGTCGACAATATGGATTAGTAGGTGACATAATGGGTGAAGAAGTAAGAGAAGAAGAATCTAGATTTTTCATAAGACCAGGGATAGGACTTACAAACATTGTTGTTTTAGCAACTGGAAAATGAGCAGGCCCATTGATAACAAAAGTAGAAGAAACATTTGACACATGGAAAGAAGAGGACAATTCAAGGAAAGGAATCACATTTTCATTGAAGGTGACATGCTTTCTTGCAATATTTTTTTTTGTATAAAATGTAGACATAAGAAACCTTTATGGTTAGAGTAATATCCCTAGAAAACACATTCCAAAGCTCTAGATTCAAGCTTGTGCTTGTTATAGGCACACATATAAGTGAAGCATTGAAAATCAAATTCCTTAAGCTCATTATATGAAAGCACTTTATCATATAACAACTCAAAAGGAGATAATCCATATAGAACTTTAGAAAGGAGTCTATTGTTTAACAAAACTATAGTGCACATAGCATATGCCCAAAAGATTAAAGACACACTAGTGACAGATAATAAGACCAACCCCTTCTTAATAATCCTCATGTGATGACTCTTCACAAACCTATTTTTCTTATAGGTATGTGGACATGTCATTATATGTTAAATCCCCTCCTTAACAAGTACATATACAAGAAGTTTAAATATGTACCCCACCAATTTGTAGTGCTTTAATGGAAGTTTGAAATTGTTTTTCAACCATAGTTTTGTAATGAAGAAATATGAGAATGGTTTGATCTTTGGAAGAGAAGATAAAAATCCAAATATAACTGGAAAAATCGACTACAATAGATAAAAGGTACCTTTGATTTGTAGCAACATCACCTGGTGCTATCCAAAGATCAAGAAATAACAAAACAAATTTCTGTTAAACCCTTACATGCTTATGGATAAATGGTAACTTGTGATACTTTAAGATTTGACAATGCTTACATAAGGTAAAATATTCAAAAACAATAGTAGACCTATTATGACCAGTGTTATGGTTTATAATATAGTGTTGCCACTAGAATCAACTTTAATACCATGCTTCTTAATGATGCTTTTAACCAAAGGTAAGCTTGGGTGGCCTAACCTATGATGTAATGTTTCCAAGGAAATAGAAAAGCCTTATGGCTGATCATCAACCACAAGAAAAGCTTGATCCTAACAATTTATGGTAATAGATCTTTCAAATGCAAAAAAGGCCATTTTTATTGACTCTTTCGAGTCTGACTTTCTTTGAGGTTAAATCATTAAAAAATAATTCAACTAATACATTATTGTTGTGGCATAATTTGTTAACAAAAAGCAAATTACTGGAAGCTTTAGGAGCATGAATCATGTTTGCCCAGGCTAGATCACAATCATTAGCAACATTAAGTAAGTTAGAACCAACATTTATCAATTATTATTTTAGAACCATTACCTAGCAAGTTTCCATTAGCACCATTATAGGGTATTAAACTTCAAATTTTTGCAAGATCATAAGTAATATAATAATTGAGTAGCAATCATCATATGCATAATCTCTATAATGAGTAGCAAAGGCTAAAGAAGCATCATTAGAAAGGGAAACATTTTCTTCTCTCTGAGCGACCATAGTTGAAGGCTGAGAATTCTTGTCCAATAATAAATCCTTTAGAATAAAGCAAGTTTGAGCTACATGCCCTACTTTCTCCTACACTTAATAAATAGGCCTATTAACCTAAGGCTTCTTGGAAATATTTTTGGTAAAATATCCAGCATGAGAACCTGAGTTCTTAAAAGGATTAATCATAAAAGACTTCAAATTCCTTCGTTACTAAGTGTTATTTCCTTTGGCTTGAGATTTATATCTTGAACAACCATTCTTGGTGCCAAATCGAGCCATATTTGCATGAAACAACTGAGATTGATCAACATCATTTTTATGTAGAGAATGTTCAAAACCTTCAAGAAGAGTATGAAAAGTTTCCACGGATGGTATATTATCCCTCATCTAGATATTAGTTTTAAAAGATTGGTATTGTGATCCAAGACACCGAACTAGATATAGAATTAAATCTTTTTCATTCACTGGTTCACCAACAGATGCCAAATTTCTAACAATGGTTTTGGATTTAATAACAAACTATGAAATTGAGAAGTTATTCTTCTTCAATGACTACAATTGATCATGAAGATCCATAACTTTGGCTTACACATTTGTAGAGAAAGACTCTACCAAAACAACCCATTATTATATGGAATTCATGCCAATACTAAGATACCCCACCTAAAATCGAACCATAAATCCAACCTTTGATTATTAAATTCAATCGATTCTAGTTAAAGAAGGTGGGATTAATAGAAACACCAAGATATTTTGAAGGAACACCAATAGCTCCATCTATTGTTCTTTCTCAACCAAAGGTTGTAATGTACGTCAACAACTGATCATTTGGAGAGATTAAGGATGAACAAATAATCCGATCAATCCGTTTGAATTGAGAAATTCGATCTGATCCATCAAATTCAAATAGGATTAAATTGAAAAAATAATAGAGTTTTAATCTTTTTAAAATCGAAAAGAAATAATATATTGTGTGTTATTTATTTAAAAAATACAAAAAATATTTTACAAGTTTTTTATTTCTCTATTAATTTAATTTTATGTATTTTTTCTCTTTTATACTATGCATCAAATTTCTCTATCAATTTTTTTTCCTTTTTCTCTCGTTTCTTTTTTTTTTCTTTTCCCCCTCCCACAAACTCGATAATTATTTCCCTAGCTCGCTATGCGATTTGATCCCCTCTCTCCTTCCTTTTCCCTAGCTCGTTTGTTAACTTGCAAGTGTGCAACTCTTCGCAAACCCCACCTCCTCTCACCGCACTCTATTTCTTAGGGCCTCTGCTATAAGCTTTCGATCCTCTAGGATTATCGCATTGTTCTTCTGCAATCTTGTTTCCTGCTCTACTGTTCTTCCTTCTGCGCCTTTTCCTCTCTTTGCCACCATTGACTCTGCCGATTCCAACTCAGTCACGAATGAGATCAATGCAACAACTGTTCACTCCAACTTTATAGGTGTGAGATCTACCGATGACAGCTTTGCCGGCATGATTGATCACGCTCTAGAACAATAGTTCCCTGAGAACGAGAAGAATGAAGGTCCATAGATATGAACTCTAGTATTTTCTTATACATTGTGCTTTCTTTTGAGTCTATAAGTTTGCTAAACTAGGGTCTTAGATTTTTTTTTCCCCTTTTTCGATATTAGCCTCTTACTTGTGTCTTGTTTTGCAGCCACTGATTCTAGTAGCTTCAACAATAGCGTAACGAACAACATGTTGGACGTAGCATTCTTTGAAATAAGGCATTTACGAGTTTGAAGTTACGATTCGTGTCTGTGAGTATTGCATGCAAATGATGGAAAGCGAAATGTATCAATTATGGAAGAACTTTAGCGTCTGATTCGACCTTGAACTGTAAAATTAGTTTTGTGTATTACTAAACAGGTTGTTGAAGGAGTTATTACTCGTTATAATTTAGAAATTTATTAAAAAATTATCTTGCTAGTTACCTTCATGGTTGATTGACCAATCTTGGTATGCCGACACATAATTTGAAGGAATTATGCTTCACGCTCCAGTATAAGAAGGAATTATTGTTTTATATTTGATCTCTGGTCCAATTTATGTTTCTTGCCTTCAAGGCTGTTCGACTTAGAGCTCTCGCTTTTGTTCGTATTTGTGTTCTTTCACTTATAAAGTGTAATGCTATCTTCTAAAATTTGAATCATTTATTAGTTATGAGTCTTCATATTATAATCTTTAGTTTAGCTTATTTCGAACCATACTTTAGCGAAATCTCTTGCCTTTATCTCTAGCTGAATATATTTTTTTTTTAATCAAGCAACTTTGGAGATTGTTGCTCGAGTGACAACCAAAAAGAATGAGACCAAGGAGGATAAGTGAGTATTGATTTCTTTCTCAACGTGTTTTAGATTGAATACTTTAATCTTGTATCGATGAAGTTAGTTTCATTAACAAAACATGCTGAATAATTTAGACACTTCATTTCACATGGGATTAGTTATAAGTAATCTTTAATATTTCAGAGTCATTTTCATATTTTTATTTTGATCTGTGTGGTGTTGGAGTAATAGAATATATGTTTGTTCTAATAATGCATAGGAAAGAAATTTTTGTTTGCATGTGAGACACCATCTCGTATTGTGACACATGGGAGGGTAGATGATTCCTTTAATGGTATTTGTCATAAACAACTATTGAATGAGAGTTGGAAGGTTTACATTATGGATGATGTTAAAAATAATTTTCCCTTACCTATACCATTAAGGGAACATGATATAGTTATGAAAGCAATCAAGTCATTTGTTAGGAAATGATTTAGCAAGAATATATCCCTTATTTATTATATATTGTTTTCATTGTTGATTAATTTAAAATTATATTATAATTTTATTAGATTTTTTCATATTGTGAATAAATAGGATTTGAGTAAGAAGAAATCAAAATTACCTATTACTAGTGACAACAAAAAGGGAAGCGCAAAGGAGAAATTAATAGACAAAATAACTTATAAGAAGCTTGTTTTGGTACCAACAAGAAAACCAATCTCATATACATATGAACAAATTAGTGGTTTTTCTATGCATGTTAGATTTCTTATAGTTACATGCTCATCTACATCTTCTACTAATGATCTTGCTGTTAAAGTTTCAATGAAATTTCATATTTTAGGAAATGAACTGCCTATTTTTCTATTAGTTGAGTATGTAGAACAATTTTTTTCCAAGGTAAAAATTTTTTATTCGGTTAAATTATGAATACAATTAGTTTATTTGATTTTAATTCATTTTTAATTTTATAAGTTATAAGTAACTTGAATGTTTTTTTATGATTGTTACTTTGTCATTAGATTGTAAACTTTTTTTTTCTATAAGCGATGCTACGACGAGTTGATATAGAATTTTTTGAATAATGTGATTATATTCATTGAACCAAGTTGATTGTATGTCATTAAAAAGAATAAGACATGTATTCAAATTGTGAGATAAGTGTTTGAAAGGATGAAAAATACTCAAAAGGGATATAAGTATATTATTTCATATAATAAAGGGTAAATGGATTATAGTAACCTTTGTGAAAAATTATATTATGTGATCAAAGACATTTACCAATATATATTTTATTATAAATTGATATAGATACCATTGGATTTTAATTTGTATGAACCATTCAAAAATACCATTTATTATTTGGATTCAATGTGGGGTGAAGTGTTTTCCTATATTGAAAACATTATGAATAAATAAGTTATATTTTTTTATTAACTTAATATTTTTGAAAACATTAAGTTTTAATTTGTCTTCACAAATAACCCTTATTTATCTTTCCTTCTTCATTACATAGGGTTCATATTATGTTGAATGGTCATCAAAATCGAAGGGTTCAAGGTTTTCCAATATGGTATACAATGAGAGTAAGTTATAAATGCATGGTTCATTAAACTCCATAATTTCAACATTTTTAGATTTTTCATATATATGTATATTTAGTAAATGTACTTATACTATTTATTGATCATCTTTATGTAATATCTTTTTAATTGGATTATATAAAGTTTATAATTTAATTTTTGTTCTAATATATAATGTCTTAATCAAAATGATTTGGTAACTTATGGGTATTATATCCTTATATTTATGAGGTTAATTATTGCCAATTTACTTGTTTCTATGATCTACTTGGTAATAATTTAAATTATTTTTTGTATTTTCTTTTCTTGTTTTAATTATTGTCAGTACACATTTTAATTTTTGGTAATATTTTTGTTTTAATTTTTTATTGTTAGCTAGGTGGCTAACTAATAATAATTTAAATTGTGCATACATTATAGCTCAATCATGAATGAATTTACACTGATTGTGAAGTTGATGAGATGCTGAATGAGAGGGTAGAATTCACAAATCGATTCTTACAATTATAGCTAACTAGTTAGACCATCTATGCGAAATAAGGCTTCGATTGTATGCATTGTCTATAAAATTTTCACATCCAATAAAACTAAATAACTTGCAACTAATTGTTATTTTTTCATCCTTAGCTTCCTTATGTGATGTCTTATATCAAAAGACGATACTTTACTAATCTCAAGTAGGTTGTATATTATATTTTAAGTTGCTTACTTGCTTGATTAAATTGTTAGTGCTTATTCTTTATAGATATTAGTAATCTTCTATTGCATTGTTCCTCAATCTATCCGCTCAATCTTTAGTTGAATTTTTTTCTTGAAATATTTTGAAATAAAATTTATATGTTTGTGTAATTTTTAAGCTGTGTAAGGATACCTATTTGGGATCATGTTGACTTGCATTCCTAGGGAGTCCTGGATGAAGGTTTGAGATGCTATCATACATATATTAGTGGACATGCCAACACAGTTACAGATTTAAGATGGTATCAAACCTTGATGAAGGTTTGAGATGGTATCATACATAGATAATGATCAATGATTGTATGACATTATGTAGCTTTTAAAAAAAATGTGATAATTTGCTTTTATTGACAAAGCTACAACCAAAGGATGTTTATGTAGTGGAGAAATTAGCAATGCACATAGCAGATATTGCTAAGGAAAAAGATTTTGAAGAAAAGCATGACAATGTGTCATGTAAAATATCTTTTATATTGATTTAGATTGTAGACAATTTGATTAGTATTATTATTGGTAAATTTTGTGCATGTATTCCACATTTTGGAACACTTTAATTAGCTAATTATAGTAAGACTTTATTATATTTTAGTTCATATATAAACTCTCAAATCTCAAATGTAATTGCACTCTTGATTTTAATATAATGACTTTTAATTTTTTTAATTGATAAATTTATTGTAATTTATATTAAAATAATGAGGATAATTGAGATATATGGTCACAGTTTAAGAGTAGTCGAGACAATAGACATATCATTTGGTCTTAGTCTTTTATAAGACCGTGACCAAATGTACGCCTATAGCCTCGATCTTTTAAAGACCATGACCAAATAGTATCTCTATGGTCTTGATCTTTTATAAGATTGAGACCAAATGTATGTCTATGGTCTCAGTCTTTTATAAGACCGTTATCAAATGGTATATTTATAGTCACATTTTTATAAAAGACTAAGCTCAAATGATATATTTATGACTCATTTTTATAAAAAACCATGATTAAATGATATGTTTATGACCTCGGTTAAAAACCGAGATTATAGGTAAGAGTTTATGATCTCTTTCACGTATGTTAGTTTTTATAACTGTGATCGTAGATCTATGATAATAGTTAAAAATTAAGTTCATATATTAATTTTTGTAGCAAGAAATTGCAGATGGTAGAGAAAGGAATTAAGAATGGGAAGGAAAATATTTCGATGCTTCGAACAAAAAAGAAATTAAGAAAGATTACCTTTCATGTTTAATTTGGAGAGAAAAGTAATCAAGTTGCTTTTTGTTTTTCTGCGATTAAGAAAGAAGACTCGTTTCTTCCCTTTTTCTTTTAGGGTAGCTTTGATACCATCTGAACCTTTAAACGAGAAAAAAATGTGGAGTGTTTTTTCTCTATATTGCTTATATTTTATGGTTTTACATGAGTCTCTTATAAAGGAGAGATTACAAACATACAATTAGTAAATTAAAAATTAAATTAAAGACTTAACTAATTGATTATTTTATAGTATTTACTAATATTCTATTTATAGCTAACAAATCTACTAATTTACTACCAAAATATTTTTCTTTTCAACAATTATTATCGAAAATAATATGAACAATTTCTGTCCAGAACTTCATGTATATTGTTCATATCTAACTCCCAAGCTTGTTAATTTTTAGCTTCTTCTTTTTGTATGTGATCTTGTTATTAGTAAGAGGCTTGCTTCTATGTACTATAAATTTTTGGAAAATAATAAATTTAACATTCATAAAACTTATAACAACAAAAATAATATTTGGGTGCATATATGACTTATTTATTTAGATGTTTTCATTTTTTTCACCCTTGAAAATAAAAAAAAACATATTATTTTTCAAAAAAAATTTAAAACATTAACTATGTATGTTATCTTTTAAAAAAAACATTAGTATTAAGGCGGTTATATTTGTTGTTATAAGTTTAGTATCTTTAGTTTTATGATTTTTCAAATCTTATTTTAAAAATTATTGAGAATGATTTTGTTCAAAAATTTAATCAAAGGAATTAAACAACAAGTTATGATTTAAATTAGATACATATAAGTTAACGAAGAATTAAATTAAACTACTAAATCATCAGTGGGATTGATTAACCATTAGGAAGGATTAATTTCTTTAATTTTTTAAATAAATAATTATACAACTTTTACATTATCTCGAACCATCTTCACTATACATAGTCCACCGAAAAGTTCAAGATAAGGAAATTGCCTTCTCCTTATGAATGGAATTTTAATAAAAGGAATAAGAAAAACTTTTTCAACGTGAGTACAAGGGAACTTGTTAATTTATTTCCATTTCTTCTCATCAGTAGATCAATCATCTTGTCAAGACATGTATAATGATAAATTTAGAATTTATATGAAGAAGTATTATATATATAATAAAAAACAATATTAATTATTATTTTTTAATTAAAAAATATGTTATATATCTTATTTTAGTAGATATATCTTAATTTAGTAAAATATGTTAAAATTATTAAATTTTTATAAGATATTTAGTATTAAAAATTTAAAATTTAAAATTCAAGTAGACACATTATTATTATATATATATTTTATTTATAATTTTATAAATATTAACATAAAATTTTATTTATTGGGTGTTGAGGAGGGCACGTATTTAAATGAGTTATATATACATCCCTTCCAACAGAAATCGTGGTAATTTCTTTTAACATTTAATAAATTTTTACTTAAAATTAAATATGTATTAAAATCTAATGCTTGTGTAATACGGGAACATTATCTTAAATGACTCTGAAATTTGGCATATTTTCAATTATGTTCATGAATTTTATAAAATATTAAAAATGTTCTTGTATTTTAATGTTGTTAATTTTCCATCAATTACTATTTGGATTACTATTCTTAGGCTCTGATATTAATTTTTACAGATCGATAGAATTTTTAATTGGGAGTCAATATTAACCTAGTTGATGATTTTTGTATATTTATTGAAGATAATAATTTGTCTAGAAAACTTATTATTTTATTGTATAAATCTAATTTTCTTCTATATTCATTACAATTGCATAGTATATTATGTTCTTCATTATGTTGGTTGCTTAATTCTAATCTTGAATCTATTAATTGTCTTTTAAAATTAAAAATTACTCTTTCATAGAGTATTATCTTGATAAATCATATGTGTTGAATGTATATTATTTTTTCCTATTCTTAGTATACAATCAGGTTTTTCTTGTTTACATATAGTGTATTTATAATCTTCAAAGAAGTAATATTGAAATATTAAGTTGTTGAATTCTTTTTCCTCTATTTTCACATATTTTTGACTAAAATAGTCTTTTAATGTCCTTAAAAAAGGATGGTCTATGATGCTTGTAATAGTTTTAATATAATTTGTATAAATATCTAATAAGGTGTTAAATCTTTTAAAATTTTCAAGACATGTTTTATAGTCCTCATTTTAAAAATATTCATTTAAATGATAGAGATAACTTTTATCAAATGTTTCTAATAGAATTAGACTTTTATCTTTGATTTCCATTGGAATTATTAGTTGTTGTTTTTTTTTTCTAAAAATAAATTCCATTTTCCTGTTTTAACAATATTATGTTTTATTGTAAGCAAATACTTAAACATTTAAGACTCTTAACTGGCTTAAATTTATAATTATCATACCTGAATTTGATGGGTCTACCACGATCTTCCCTTCTGTTCGCCTTCTTTTGTTACACCTGTTATGCCTTAGCTTTGCTCACACCTCAACGCCCTCCTAGCAATGGTGAGCCTTCTGCATCCGTACATAAATGATGTCCAATAGTTGACTTACTAAAGAAGAGTAACTAAACTCCATTTTATTCATAGTATAATAATTATTATAACTTAAGGCCAACTAAGAACATTGAAAGGGGTGCTTAGCTGCTCATAATTACTAGATATAACATTATTGGTTTTGGGATTTTCAGATAGAGAATTTTTCTATGCTAGAGTTTTTCAGACTATAGAGCTTTGAATTCCTGTGTATTCGTGTGTGTTTTGAAATGATAATAAGGGTTCCTCTTATAGAATAAGGAATCCTTGTTTACAAGACTAAAATTATTATTTTACCCTTGTTCTAATAAGCCATTACTTTTTTCCTTGGCACATGCTGCCGACTAAGATGTGGGGTATACATCTTTATTTCTTTTGTAGTCTTCTACCGACAACTTGTTTTCTTATTTTTCTTTGTCATTTTCTACCGACAGTTCCTTTGATGACGTTGATGATGGCGCATCTTCATCTTCTCGGTCTTTGATTCAAAGAATGCATCTATGGTCTTTGGTGGATTTTCTGGCATAGAAGTAGAATACCTTCCTTGTTTCTTGACCAATTTCTAGGTTGTTACAATTAAAATTGGTTTCATATTTCGTGATTTTTTCACCATCTTCTTCTGACAGAGCCATGCTACTGTGTGAAATGATAATGACTTTACTAGTTGAATAATTTACTTTAATCTCAGTAGAATTGTCAATCTTCCTGAATTTATAATAAATTTGGCCTAGCATTTGTCCTCTTAATACACAAAGTTCTTCTGTGTTGAATTCCTTTTCTAGAAGTGCCCTTGGTTTGGAAACCTCTCTGTTTGTGTTGGAAATCCCTATCTTGATAAAGTGGTAGGGACTAATACTTCCTTTCTTATTCCAGTCCATTAATGAACTGAAAAATCTAAGATAAACAAGTTTATCACCTACTTTAATTTTTCTTCTGAAATTCTTAATTTCTCTTTTAGAATTTTTCTGGAAAATAATTTAATTCATTCAAATTAATTCCTGGATATATATTTTTTATTAATCCTGCATGAAATGCTTTATACACAAATATTGGATCAATTCCTTCCAATATATTGAATTTACTTCCTGTAGGAAATTCCTTGTCCATAGTATAGAATTTCATATCTTCAATATGTTCTTCTGTAGATTTTCTAGCCAAATTATAAAGACTCAACCATTGTAGTTTACTGAGGTTTCTATAGTGATCCTTTTCTTCTTCAATGATTGGAGTAGTTCTATGAGATGTCTCCTTGAATAGTACTGAATGTTTTACTATTTCTGATGTCTCTGGTGGAGATGTTTCTCTAAATAGCATTGAATTTTTTGCTATCTTTCCAAGATTTGTCAATCTAGTTGGAGTTGTCGGTTGTTGTTGTAGTACTACAGAATAATTTCTTACTATCTCCTCTGGAGTTATTAGTTTCGGTGTTTTGTAGTTGGCATAACTACCTTCAGCTTCTATTCTGTTGGTGAAGGCTTTATGAGTTACTCCACTAATTTCTAGAATAGATTTTCTAGCTTCTTCCCAATTTTTATAAATTCCTAGTTTTTGGCCATTATAGACCACATAAACTTTTTTATGTTCTTCTTTTTCTGCTTCATCTTGCCAATTGAGCTTTGTGGTTTCAGAAGTTTTTTGTGAACTGTTAGGTTCTTCCTTTTTCAATAGAGATTCCTCATTTGAGGTTCTGGTCTCTAGAGGTTGTTTTGAACAATTAAGTTCTTCTTGTTTCCTTCCTATCTCCATAAGAGATTTCTCGAGATATAGAAACTCGAGTTGTTCCTGTAGGATTTTTATCTCCTTTTCTTTTATCTTGATTTTGATATCAAGATGTTCCATTTCTGAAAGCATAAAAATAGTTAAAGGTACTAATTCTCTAGTAAGAGCATCAACTAAGCTATTTTTATGTCCTGGAAGATGTTCAACATCAAAATTGTAATGGTTGAACCATTGTTGCCATCTAACTAATCTTCCTTGCTTGTAATTACCTACAATATTAGTTCTTAAGAAATAGCCAAAATTCTTGTTATTTTTCTAACAATTAATCTGGAGCTTATGGCATATATTACAAATTTCTTAATAGCTTTTTTAACAGTTAAATATTCTTTTTCATTACTATGATAATTTAATTATGGACCTTGGAAAGATCCTGATGTATATCTACAAAGATATTCATCTATGTCATCTACTCTTGCTTTAAGAATTGCTCCCTAATATTCTTGTGAAGCATCCGTTTCAATTATCATCTTATCATCTGGTCTTGGATGGTATAAAGTTGGTAAATTTTTTACCTTTGCTTTTACTCTATCCATATATAGAGTATCTTCCTCTCTTCATTTCAAAATATGATCTTTTTTCAATTTTGCTTGTAATGGTTTTCTCATTTATGCAAGTTTCTTGATATAGGCTTCTGCATATGTTAAACATACTAAAAATCTTTGTAATTGGTTTTTATCTTTTAATTAATTAGGAAAACCTTGAATGTTATTTACTAAATAAGGTTGTAAATTATGTTTTCCATCTTCAATTTCTAACCCTAAGTATTTGATTTTTTGTTGAGCAAGTACTGCTTTCTTTTCAGAGAGTACAATGTCTTCTTTTCTACATTCTTGTAATATGTTGATAATATCCAAATAATGTTTATTTAATTCATTACTGAAATCCAAAATATCATCTATGTAAACACAAAAAATATCTTGTAATTTCTTAAAAATGTTAGCCATTCTCGTTTTTCCTCTTCTTTTCTCAGCTTCTTTTTCAACTAAGAATGCTAATGAGCAGAATCGGGATCGCCAAAAATTTTGATGCCATCCCCGGCAACGGCGCCAAAAACTTGATGAGCGAAAACCGGCATCACCGATTCTTGCCAATACTTTGGTTTTATATTTATAAAACCCTCACAAGTGCACAAATCATTTCGTAGAAAATGATAAGAATACTCCCAAGGTCAATCTAAGGAAAGAATATATGTGATTTTTAATTTATTATTCAAACTTTTAAAAACGAAATTAAATCCTAAACATCCTGTCACGATATTTTGGGTTTTGTGTTTTTAATCTACTGACATAAAAATAAACATAGATTCAATAAATATTTATGCAAATTTTATCATTTATAATAATGGAGTATTTATGGATATAATAACTAAGTTAATTATGCTTGCTCATATTATCTAGGTTATTAAAGATATAAATTGATATTTATTGATTCTCTCTTTTTTATATGAATACCACCTTTGGTGGGGTTAGATATTCTTTGTTAAATAAACAAATCAATTAATACCTATGGGTGGGGTTGATAACTAATTTGGTTAATTAAATTAATTTCTTTTTCTAAGAGATTGAAAATGAACCATTTAAATGCCATCTATGGTGGGGTTAGACAATTTAAACTTTATTCAAGGTGTCCAAATTAAACCTAAGAATTTAATTATCCGAGTACTAACTTTCAAGTTTTAAAACCACTACTGAAAACATGTTGTTAATATATTTTCAGATAATAATTCTTATAAAAAATTTTAAAATAGAGCTTCACTCTAACTACCAGGCGATTGTACCAACAAATAAAATAGCACTACTCTAAATCAGACCGGATAACTAAACCTTAAAATCTAATTTTCAGATTTAAGTTTGTAATGAAAAATAATATATTTCTCTCTAACATTCTTAATAGAAAATCTTGAATAAAAATAAAATCAATTCATTTTAGAGATTTTCACCTATTTAATATTTCGCAAGCATAACAACGTTATTATTATATCATGTTTACAAACAGCCAGCACAGTTAAATTTAATCACAGACAAATTAAATATAACATGTAAGAATAAAGCATAAAAAATAACTGCAAAGAAAATAAAATCCTTACAGAACTTCGATGCTATTCCCGTAGCTAGAAAACCTCCAAGCGGAATTTGCACTCCCATTTATTGAATCAAAAAGCAAATAAATTACAAAAACATAACTAGTTCTTCTCAAAAAGAGAAGAACTCTAAAACTAAGAAAAACTAACTAAGAAAAGCTAAAAACTAAGAAAAAACATAAAAACTAAGAAATAAGAGAAAGAAAGAGAAGAGAAGATGTGTTTTGAGGTGTGGTATGAAGTGAAGAGAAGGGGGTATTTATAGGTGAGGATGGGGAGAAAAAGTGGGTGAAAAAATGTTAAAAAATGGTGGAAACGTGGAGTAGTGTAATTGATGACATCAACATGACGTGGGGGCCGGCTGCGTGCAAAAATGGGGCGAAATGCCAGCGACGCTGAAGGGGAGCAACAAGACGGAGTGGCACGCGCCGCAGTTGAGTGGTTGGCATGCACATTTTCCTCCTTTTTGACCTTTTTGACCTTTTTGACCCATTTTTTCCAATTTTTTCATATTTGTTGACCTTTTCTCATTTATTTATTAATATATTTGTGATATATTGCTTCCAGTATTCCTTTTTGAATCCTTAAGTTACGTTTTTAAGCGAAAATACTTGAAAAACAATAAAAATACTTGTGATTCTGAAAAAGAAAAATTTATATAAATATATGATAAAACATATAAATATATATATTTTTAATCAATTAATGTGCATAAAATAATGGTAATTTTAGTGCTTTTTGGGAACTCATCAAATGCTGGACTAGAGTGAGGTTAATTACTTGGTATTATGACTTTTAATTCCAAAAGTTCTTCAATTTGTTTTCCAAATTCAATCATGTCTTCTAGAGTATAAATCATTGGTTTTACTCTTATGATCTTGTTAGGATCTCTTAATTTTATATTAACTATTGTTTTAGATTTATTTATTTTTGGATCCAAAGGATTTTTTGAACTGATTGTTTTTAATAGTCTTCTAATGCCTATTAGGGCTTTGTCTTCCTGTATCTCATTGAGAAAAGAGTTTTATTTTTCTTCTATATCTAATGAAATATTTTCTAAATAAGGTTTTTATTGGTCTTCTATCTCACCACGTTTTCTCTTTTTATGTTGTTGCATAAAAGTTAGGTTTGAGACAGTTAAAGTTTTTCTTACTTTAGAAACATAAACAGTATCTCCTTCTAAGGTTGAGACTTATTTTGTTAGAATGTTGTGTGAAAGGTTGATATAAATTTAGGAAATTATTTCCTATTAAGAAATCTACTCTTGTTTCTTGTTGATATATGGTAGAAATGTGAAAGTTTTCTCCTCCTATCATTATATCAGTATTTTTCAATACCTGATTGAGTTTTATTGTAGTATTATTAACAATTCTTATAATTAAATCTTTTGGTGCTTGTTTTCAGTTTTCTTCTGGAAATACATATCTACTAGCTACACATATATTAGCTCTTGTATCTATATATGCATGTAAATGATAAGTGTTATAACCTTTAAATTTTAGTTCTACTATAATGTAAGTACTATTTGGATTTGTAATACTATACAAATCATTCATCTTCTGATGAAGAATATTAAATATTTGAGTGTTCATATTCTGAGTCAGTTATTTCTTCCTCAGTTTCCTCCAATAGATAGATACTGTAAGTATCATCTATATCAGATTCCTCGATCGGTTCTAATTTTATTTTGAAAGCTTCTTCTAAGATTTTTGCTTTTTGTGGGAATTCCTTTTTAAATTCTTTTTTAGGTTGAAGTCTGCTTGGACATTCATTAGCATAATGTCCTTCCTCATTGCAGATCCAATATCTACATTTTTTTTCTTTCCTGAATTGCAATAATTTCTTTTTTTATAAGGTTTATAAATTTTTTTTTCTAAAATATCTTTTCTTTTAGTTTTCTCTATTGAATCTCTTTTTATATTTTTGGAAATTTTATTTTCTGAATTTATATTTTTTAATCTTTTATATTTTTTATATTTATATTTTTGTTTATAAGATTTTATATTACATCCATATTTTCTTGGTATTCTAAAATCTCTTGTATCACAATAAATTTTATCATTTCCTCTTATTTGTTTATATTCTTTTCTTTCTTGGAATTTTATAATAATCCAATCTTTAAGACTTCTTATTCTTCCTCTTAGAGTATTTGGTATAGTTTCTCTATTCCTTTGTTCCCAATTTTTTGTTAAAGTTTTATATAATGTTCTAAGTAATTTTTGAAAAAGCATTTCTTTATAAGTTGTTTGTATAGAGGGTGGTAATTTATGGTAATACATTTCATATTCAAAAATAAAAGAATCTATATAACACATGTTACAAATTTCCATATTTGTTAAATGCCATTTAGCTTCATTGATTTCATTTTCACTAGATTCGGTGATAGTCCTTCCTTTATCCTCTCCAATAAATTCTTTGTATATTTCATTTATTACTGTATCCAAGTATTCTCTTCCCGTGGAAGCATTTCCTTGCATTAATAAATGTTGTTGATATGCTAAGTTTGAAAACCAAACGTTTACATTTTTTTGTCATTTTATGTGCTATAAGCACTCTACAAGTTGAAGGATTTTTTTGGGTAGTTGGAGAAGTTTGTATGTGTGGAGAAGTTTGTATGTGTACACTCATCCCACTAGACTATCCATCTAAGACTTTTTTCCTATCTCTTATACAATCTAAATCTAGAAGTTCAGATTTATAATTATCATGGAGTTTGAACTCTAGTGGAATACTACCTCTAGTTCCCCAATGCAACCCTTTCCTCTATTTTAGGTGGTTGTCTTATTTTATATGTAGTATCAGGTTGTTCTGATCTTTGCCTATTTCTTCCCCCCTTATGTGGGTCAGATGTTCCCTCTTGGTAAGGAACTGGTGATGAAATTGGTTTCATATGACCTTTTAAGGTCATGTTTTCTGGTTCAGAATCAATTTCACTGATTATTGTCATATCATCTTCTTCTTTGTTAGTACAAATTTTTCCACTATAATGTTCTCCTATTTCTTCATTGGTTAATGTCAATAATCTGACCAATGTTTCTATATCCCTATTCTCAGGGTCCATGAACATGTTTTCTAATTCTTTTCTATATTCCATTAAATTGGAATTATCTCTTTATTCTTAAATTATTCCTCATTTTTCCTTTTATCATTTTTAGGAATCAAAGAATCTGATTTCCTTGGTGTTCTTCTTTTAATCCTTCTAAATGATCATATTTATAACCTATTATTTCATTACTCTTATGTATGTTATATATATCTTTTCTTAGTTCTGAAAATTTTTTGTGCATATCTTGTTGTAGTTTATAATAACCACATTCCTTTATTCCCTTTAATAATTCTTTTTGCATATCTATTATTTACTGTAAATATTTTGTGTTTGATTCTTGGAGTAAATCCATTTTCTCTCTTAATATTTGTACAGTTTCAAATAATGTTACTTGATTTTTTGCTACACCTACTAGGTTTCCATTTATTTCTAAATACATATTTTTTATTTTATCTCTAAACATTATTCTTTTCCTAATATACAATCATGAACTAATGCATTCATTATTTTAACTTCATTTTCTAGTTTTTTAACCTCTTCTTGATTAGAAGTTTCTCCTTCATGATCTATAAAATTAAATCTTGGTATGTTATTAGTTTTAACAACATTACTATTTCTTCCTGTTATTAATGGGTTTTCTTTAATATCTAATTTCTATTTTTCTGATATTTCAAAGTCTATTAGTATTTCTGGTTTTATTTTTTCTTTTCTAAATCTTAGGGGTATTTTTGATAACTATTAAATTTAACTTTCGTTATGTTTTCAATGGTATTTCTGAATTTTTTAAAACCTTAGGGGTATTTCTGAAGATTACTTAAACCTTGAGGGTAGTTTGAGAGATGTACAAAGGGTCAAAGTTTCTATAAATTTCTCCATTTTTATTTGTGTTACTTGGCTATAATTTTAGGGAAAAGCTTTCCCATTTGATTATAGACTTTCTTAGTTCATTCTTGGTTTCTTTTCCTTTTAAGTATTGGATCCGAGAAACAGTATGCCACTTGTAGGACGTAAAATATCAAAGAGAATCTCTCTCATATTTTCAGGCACTAAGTTGAGTGAAAAAATGTGACATTAAGTGAGGTGTTATTGAAAGATAGAATGCATGTTTGGCTGGTGAGAAACCACCTCATTTAAGGAGTTTCTCTTAATATTGATTTGCTATTTAGTCGGTGGATATTACAAGGTCGCAACGATTCCTATAAGTGAAGATCCTATGTAATGAAAACTTTTTGTGTTGGTTTACCATATGTTGCCTAAGTGTTGCAATGTCATAATGATTCTCATAGATAAGAAGCTTTTGTGGTCATATCTTCAAAGTCCATTGGTGAGGAACCCATGTGAAAGTATGCTTGAAGTTTTTAAGCCATCATTAGTTGATCACATCACGTAGTGATAGAACTCCAAGGATGAGCTAGGATCTACTTGGATCATATGCTATGTTAACAGTGTTTACAACTTAGATACAATTGAGCATGGTACTCTAATTGATAGAGGTATATTTATTTTTATATTTCTTTAGGTTGTGAACTGTTAATTCTTAATGAATTTCTTGTTGTCGATGGTTTCTGTGCAATACATAGATATTTTCATATAGGTGTTGGATCCTATATAATTTACCACGTTATATGTTATGTTATGTATGCTTATATGTTGTGAAAGTACAATTATTATTTACTGAATATTTTTACACATAAGATGTTTTGAAATGATCGAAAATATTTTATAAGCTTTCACTGTATGTTCTTGATTCAAATTTTTGGTGTTTATTGTTTATACTTTGTATATTGTTAGTCTGGACAAGAGTCTATGATGCACGCCTTTACTAATAGGTTTATCGTATATTATTCTTTCTTACTTTTCTAATACGTTGGTTGTTCAATATTACATTAAATTAAGCATGTTTTTGTTAATGTTTATTATGACGTGTTATCTGCTCAATTCACAATTTGAAGTTATGCTTGGTCGAGTTGGAATAGAGCTCATGAAAAAATTTCATGGTTTAATTTATTTACCCTTCTCTTAGTCCTGATTGCTTATTTGGGTGAGAAATTCAATTCACATATGTGCAATTATTTCAATAAATAAACTTTCAAGATGGATAATCAATGCTTCACAACCATTTAATAATAAAATTATTAGAACTATGACAATTTTTAAAATTTTAAATACACTTGCATATATATATATATATATATTATTTTAAGTATTGAAATCATTTCTATATATGATTTTAAGGATTGAATTTTTTTTATATAATCTCATACATAGAATCTATTTAAAGAGAAATTAATTTTGGTAACTACTGAACACATATAGGCATAAAGAGTTACATGTTGAATCTATATTAGTCAAATATCAAATATAACCCTTTTTACATAAAATGATAAAAAAACATTCTTAATTTTCATTGATCAATTGTGATTTAATTTTGACTATATATTTGTCTAATTTGATTAGTTAGGATTGGATGGCTATCCAACTAGTCAAAGTTTGATCGATCGATAACATCACTCGTTAGAGCCAAGTTGGATGCATGTTCAATTAAACTAGATAGTTGTTCAACTAGTAAGAGTTTGGTTAGCCAGTGACTCTACTCGTCAAGACCAAGTACGACACTTGTCCTACTAAATTGAACAATTGTTTAACTGGTAGGATTTTGATGGGATGATGACTCAACTCGTAGGAACTTAATTTGACACAAGTCCATCTAAATCAACAATTATCCAATAGATCGAAATTTGGTCGAGCAGTGCCCTACTCGTCAGAACAAATTTATATACATGTCAAATTAAATTGGACAGTTATCAAACTAATCAGATTTTGGTTACCCGGTAATCATACTCACTCGATCCAAATAGGACACATGACCAACCAATCGAATTTTAATCAGCATGTGACTCCAATTGTTAGTTAATATGTATTTAAATAATTGATTAAACATATTTTTTGTATTTGTTCATATACTTGGTTAGATATTTATCTAACTTTATTATGTAAAATTGAACATAGTTTCCCAAAATAAGGTCATTCATTTTTAGTTTGATATATGTCCAATTCTGTTGTATCATTAAAGATATAGTGAAAATAGTAATAAAATTTGGGATCTAATCTAGAATAAAAATAAAGATAGAGGATCATATGTGTATTTTTTTTAATATTATTATTAAACTAAATCAATAATGTAATAAATATGGTGGTTTTGATCTAAATTTACCTATAGAGTAAAATTTTTGTATCAAGTTTATCGACCTAAAAGTTACGAGAATAAAATAACAAGTGTTTTAAAATCAAGAGTTAAAATTTATCAATTATTTTAGTTATGTTTGATTGATAATAATAAGAATATTAAGGAAAATGATTTAGAGTATTTTGTATTTAATTTAAATGTTAATCTATAATATCATGTAAAATATTTCAACAGTAATAAAAATGTTCGTTCCTCACATACATATCAAGAATATGCTATAATAATTTATTTTACTCACAAATTTGTATAATCATTTATTATTTTTCTTATTTAAAAATAAAAAATTCTTATTTTTTAATTTTGTTTCACTTATAATTTAATAAATTTTATTTTAATATTTATTATTATTTTGATTTCACCTCTCTTACAAACAAATTAATAATAATATTGTTTTAATTAAATTTCATTCTTATTAGCATTTTCATTTCCATTATTTTTTCATTCTATGAATTAAATATGAACTTAGGTTTTATATTTATTTTTTATGATAATTTAGTTATATTATTATGAAAAAATAATCGTAAAAAGACAAATGATTATTTTTTTTATATATATTTTTTATTTTTATGTAATTTTATATTCGATTCTTTCTATTGCAATTTTTTTAAGTTAAAATAATATCTTTATCAAATTTTTTATTTTGTTATTGTAAACAATTAATTAGTTAATTAACAAGTTTCTTTCTTGATTAACTAACTTGTCTGGGTCGGGAACACCTTTCATTCGTTAATTATAACAGTATTTACAGGTAAAAAATAATATTCTTTTTGCCGCCTAAGCTATTTGATTAACTCTAATGGCTTTTGGGGTTCTGTTTTTAACAAAGTTACATTGAATTTCTAACTTGAAACAGTAAATATGTTATTTATAGAGACTGAGATATGAATTGTGATCAACAATCATTTTTTAAACACAAGTCTTCACAAAGCTCCAAACTTTCCAGCATCATATTTTTGTTTTCAGATTCTAGTAAAGTTAGTTCCAACCTTCAAGTCTGACTCTCAGAATATAAAAAACACTCCCTCCTTACAAATACCAATTTTACCCTTTCTTTACAAGAAAAAAAGAGTTCTTAACTAGGGGTATAATTGTCCTAAAATAAACAAAATTATAAACTATCAAAGAATTAGTACAAAGAGAGTTGGAAACAGTGCAATGCTTGGTTTGTGCGGACTCTGCAGATAAGATTCTTGTTTGATAGGTCTTGGAATATGATAATTGCTTTTCTAGTTTTCACAACACTTGGTCTCTGATTGGGGATTGCAGCGAAAACTAATAAAAGTACAAAAAGAAATGCACAATATAAAAATTTATAATCTTCTCATTTGTTTTAATAAATTATAACTAATATTTCGTAATATCATTGATGAATAAATTTAAATTTACTTAAATTTATTTAATATAAAATTATAACGTTAATTATAATTAATACATATTTATAATATATAAAATTTCACTGGAAAAAAGAAGGTAACTTTTAATTAAACCATGTAATTAATTTCAATATAAAAAGAAAAGAGATGAAGAAAAGAAAAACAAATAAATGGTCTGATTTCACTAAAAACACAAACCCCTAGAAACTTAAAACTCAAAGTGCTTTCTGAATCAGTTTCAGTCATCCCCTTACCCCATCAAATCCTTCTGATATTTACTTACAATCAGTCAGCAAAGAGTACAGAAATATAGAGACCTTCCCTTTTCGTTTTCCTTTGAATCATCAATATTGAAAGAAGCTATTAGACCCTCCATTATTATCATTATTACTTCTACTACTAATCAACTGCTTCAAATCTTCCAAAACATTGTCCAATGGGATATCTTCTAAATACCCATTTGTTTTCTGATCAACCCATTGGTTAACATTATCATGATCTCCAATATTATTTCCATAATTGCCCATAATATTATAGCTCTGAAAATTATTACACAATTCTTCTTGTTTGATCTCTCTGCAATTGTAGTTGATTTGGCTGCAACTATCAGAAGAACTACTACAACTTCCTTCACTTCCAAACATAAGTAGATTGTCTTTATTATTCATGGGATAATAGTACTGCATAGAAGAACCGAACAAGTACTGAATCTGATCTTGGGTTTGAAAAAGAGAGGAGTTGTTGGTAGTTAAAGGACTGGTAAGGTTTGAATAATTGGATGACTGTGACATGTTTGTTTGAATCCCTAAGAGAGATCTGGCTGTTGGAGAGTAATAGTAAGAATTGGTATAGTCCTTGTAAGGTGGTAATGAAAGTGATTCTGGTATTGAAAATGTTTGGTTTATTTGATTGGAACTAGAAGCTGGACAATATTGAGGAGGTTTATTTATTATCCTCTGGCTTTGAGGATTAACCATTCCCATAAGCTTCTTCTTTAGCTTTGTGTTCCAGTAGTTTTTGATATCATTGTCAGTCCTTCCTGGTAATTGAGCTGCTATTATTGACCACCTGTAAATTTTTTTGACCAAATTTATATAAAGTTCTAAAAGAACATTACTCTAAAGTGCTTCTATGAACAGATGTTTTGGGTATCTGATATTAGATCCAAACTTGTCATGCATGCAGAAGAATTATCCAAAATTGGCAGATGCTTTAAAAAATATGCAATTTTCTTGTTATTATAACATAAACACAAAACTCTGTCTCTTTCTCCTTTTCCTTTTACTCTTTTTGGATTGGTTTTTTCATCGACATTCTTCAACCAAGGAAGAGTGTGATGATTGTTAAAGGAAAATTGATAATGACTGATTAACAAAAGGTCTTATCAGATGGGAAATAAAGAAATTACTAATTAAAACATAAGAAAATTGGAAGGAAAAAATATAAAAAAGAATACAATTTGACTCACCTGCTTCCAATGCTAGCAAACAAACTACAAATTACTCTGTCTTCTTCATCTGTAAACTCTCCATGTTTAATGTTTGGCCTTAGATAGTTAAGCCATCTTAATCTGCAGCTTTTTCCACACCTCTTCAGACCTAAATATTCAAAACCCAATGCATAAAATAATGAGGAAAAAAAAAACAAGTAAGTAAATAAATAATCAAAAAATAGTTTTCAGTTAATGATATTAATTAATTACCAGCTTTTTGAGGCAGAGCAATCCAATTTCCACCAGTTCCAAATTTCTCAATGTACTCTTTAAGCTTAGTGTCTTCTTCAGGAGACCAAGGACCTTTCTTAACGTTTGCCTTATCACAACAAGGAGCTCTTCCCATTTCTCTCTCTGGGTATTTTTATGGGTGTGAGAGAAAATCAGAGAAATCACTTCAATGATCTTTTGGCTTCTAGTTTTTCAAATGTAAGTTTGATAAAGAGCAGTGCTTAATGGGTTATATAAATAATAGAGAGCCGGTTTTGAAAAGAAAAGAAAAGAAAAAAAGTGATTATAATATTTTATTTGAGAGATACATAAGTCAAACTGATAAAGGCTCTAATAACAATTAGTTTTCTAAACATCAGTACTAATTAGCTAAGCTAATAGAACTTTCCAAGTCATAGTTGGCATTTCCTGAATATATATATATATATACTCAAATCAAATCAACCTCACTCAGTTCTCTTCTCTTAAAAGAAAGCACCTCAAAAGTCTCCCTAAGTTGAAAGACAAAAAGGAGTAGTAATTATCAAAATGAGCAATGAGCTTTAGACAATATTTTCCAAACATTATTAATGGTGACATTTATGTAACATTTGTTGCTTCAATTTCAAATATTTAATTGATGTAAAATTAACGGAAGAAACAGCCACATATAATGGTTGAATCAAGAATTATTTATTTTTAGAAGGAACCATTGTCATTAAGAAAATTAATTGTGCGGGGCACAATTTTGAAATTTTGATATTTTAGAATATCATTTTTCTCCTTTGTAGTTCTGGCTTGTTGTTCTACCCAAAAAAGAACAGTGTGTTTTCATTATTAACCAAAGAGATATGTTAGCTGTTAATGTTTATTTTATTTCTTAAATTTATTTTAAGTCCTAATTGAACTAAGTCCTTGATTTGTTTCATTAATTATAGTATCAATGCATAATGCATGGTGAAGACACACGAAATCTAGCGGAAGTATATTCTACTATTCTGGTCCTACCCATTACTTAGTTGATATTCAATTAGAGTATCTTATTTTTTATTTTTTACATCTTTTTTTTTCATAAAATGAAAAATAAATATGATTGTATTTTATCACACATCTATGTTATATTAATTTTATTTATTACTTATGTAGAGAGAGAAAAGGGAGCTCATTAGTAATACCTGATAATAGGTGTAAAAAGGTTTTTAAAAAAGTTATAATTGTGTGTAATCGTAATTTGAGTTAACTTTGTGTTATCATTATAATGTTTTTAGTTTTAAAACAGAGGAAAATAATTATTCTTTTGCTATTAAATAGAGAGTAACGTACAAATGAAATCGGGTATATTTAGAATATTAAATATATAGATAATAAAAAATAATTAATATTATTTTTTTGTTATTATTTATTTTTAATTAAAAAATATGTTATATATATATATATTTAATTTTAGTAAAATTATATTCAAATTATTGATTTTTGTTGATATATTGAGTTTTACAAGTTTAAAATTTAAAATTTAAAATTTAGGTAAAATATAATTCTATTTTGTATATTAATTTATTTATAATTTTATAAATATTATACCTAAAAATTTATTTATTCAAAATTATAATGGGACACAAAACAATTATATGTTAGACTGTAAATTAAGATTATATTTTAGAGAATAAAAAGTTTATAATTATATAAAAAATTAGTAATTATAATGAGTATGGATATAAGGTGTAATTGACAATTTATTTAATATGTTGGAATTTTAATTTTAAAATTATGCATATTTATATTTTGTTTCATCTTAAATTAAAAATATTTTTATTTTTATTTTTAAAATCTAAAAAATATATAAAAATGAATTAAATATTGATTGAAATAAAACTTTATATTTAAACTATTTTGATAGGTTAAAAAATTTCATATAATAAATTAAATACAATTTTAAATATAAATACTTTTATTAAAATAATTATTATTATTATTATCAAATATTGTATAAAAAAAATTATACTTAACTTATCATATAAGATATATTAGATATATCATTGATATCCTAAAAAGTCCAATATAACATAGAGTAAAATAATAATAATAGAGATTTAAAACTTATAAAATATAACTTATATATATGGAATATAAGTAATTTTATTTATTTGTAATATAAAGGATTTATATAAAATAATTAAAATCGTTAAATTAATTATATATAAATTAATTAATGTATATATTTATGAAGGGGCCGCCCCTCCTTCCACCAACTCCATTACCTTGACTTTTTTTTTTATTTTAGCAAAATAATAGCAATAATAGTGATTTTTAAAATGTTAAATTATATCATTGACTCTTAAACTATGACTATAGATTTACATATCGATAATTACTAGGAAATGTCAAATAATTATAACTTTACTGAGACCAATTGGCAATCGCCATGGAAGTTTAGCTTAGAGAACCTTAGAATAAGTTATTTATATGCTCACTTTTTTTTTTGTTTGGGGCTACATTGCTCACTTTTTACAAATATATATTTTTATTTATTTTTATATATGTTTTCTTATACTCAATATATTACATCCTTCTCATGTATTGTATTGTTGGGTGCTTACTAATATATACATATTTTTTATATTTTTTAAAATAAATTATATGAATCAGATTATTATAAAATAATTCTAATGGCTTATAAGCTTTACATGTATCGTATACATGTAATAAAAATGGATCCATTAACAATAGTATTTGGTGATTCATTACCATTTATGCCTATTAAATAAATTTTTAATTATAATATTTATAAAATTATATATTATATAAATTAAAATTATAACTTATTTAAATTTAAAATTTTAAAATTTGAAACGATACTCGATATTTTTAATATATTTTTATTAAAATAAGATATATACATGTGTACATAAAAAAATATATTTTTTAATTAATAATAATAATAATTACCTCAAATCCATCGCTTTCATGCTAAAACTCAAGCGATATTTGCAACCTAGCTAAATGCATACACAACAAAAACATGAACAACACATGTTCGGAAACGGTGTTATAATCCAAAATATTTATCTAAAAGTTTAACCTATTTCGTTGGTAATCCAATTATTATTATTATTATTATTATTATTATTATTATTTTGCGTAAAAAACAGATTTAACTAGGTTAACTAATTTTTTTCTTATTATTTCAAATTATTAGTTATATAATATAACTTTTTAGGGTAAACGTTAATAAGATTTGTTTTCTATGTTTGTATGCTGATGCATTATATTATCATAATCAAGAATAGTGTTCGAAATTAAAGTAGGGTTAATTATATTTTGTATTATAAAATTGATTATAAATATATCTAAAATATTTACTTAATTATAATTATATTTATAATATATAAATAATAATAAAAACATGTCTAATATTTAAACTATTTTTATTAATCCAACCAATACAGTTTTTTTCTTTTATTTTTTTACATTTTTATAGAGTTTCTTATTTTTTTTTACTAAGAAAATATTAGAATAAATAAGTGCTGTCATTTCATGAGTAATAAAACTCAACAAAAAAATCCTATTTTATTTTTCCTAGTAAAAAACAAAAATCTTGGCGAAAAATGCTTTAGAAACTCCTTTACAAGATTGACTTTCTTATATATAAATACAAGAGGGAAAAAAAAGTCATATTAAATCTCTATCATTTTGATCATTGTTAATGTACTTGAAAAAAGTGACTATACATATGATGATTGCATATTTCAAGAACTATCATAATTATACTTATTTATATTTCAAAAACAAGAAACAACAGTAGTTGTAATAGTAAGCTAGCTATATATGCAAGTATGAGAAGAACAGTAAGTGATGATATGAATGATCATATCAATTGTACTCTCCTTTCCCTCTAAGTTCAACCACTGATGATCAGGTGCTTCAGTTCCTAGCTACTGATTCATATAAAAAAAAAAATCAATCAAATTACTTCTTTTTTTCTGGGCTCTATTATCTGTATAACTTGTAAGTTTAGCCAAACAATCTACATAGACTACTAGCCTTGGATATCATAGCACATTTATTTACCTGAGGATTCTTTGGAATTGTGTCTCTGCAGAACTGCCTAATAGCTCTACATTGTAAATTAGCCTCTGGATTTTGTATATATATACTCTAGATATTTCCTTTTATATATAAATTTATTTAATAAATAAATTAAAAATTATAAAAACAATTATTTAATAAATAAATTATAATTATAAATTAAAATTGTTACCAAATAATATCACAAAATAAATATGTGAATGTATAGTAAATTTAAGCCTAGATTTTAAATTAGCTAAAAAATATTTTTTTAAATAGTTAAAAAAATCATGAAAACAACTTTAATTAACCTTCTTAAAAAAAAGAAAAAAATTCTTTGTAAATTTTCTTCCTCCGTATATTTATCCTGAATTTTAGGTTAATAATAATATTCTCACATTTAATAAAAATATACAATAATTATCTAATTTAAAAAAAATCTAAAAGAATAATTTTTTTTATAAAAATATTTATTGTTTTATTCATTCTCTTATTTGTTTTTATTCATTTAATTATAAAAATATCTCATATCATCTTAACAATTATCATCAATTTTTATTATCCTCCATTTTATCCTTGATACTGATTTATTTTTTTGTCAACGAATCAAATTTTTACTATCTGTTACAGAACAATCCAAAATTATATTTTTTTTACTGAATTTGTAGTTAAACCACCATATATTAAGTACTTATCTTTGTCCCTAATCACCACTACACTAACTCATTTTTTATCTTATCTCATAAATCTCTCCATCCTTTTTGACCCCCTTATATTCGATTAAATCTAAGGTGAAAATGGCTTTGATCGAATACAATATGGTTAAAAAAGGATAAAAGGTCAAGAAGATCGGATGAAATGAGCTGGCGGTTATACGATTATTGGCAAAAATAATGCTTCAAATGAATTATTCTTTAATTGTCTAACTTTAATTTCGACAAAAATATATATTTTTGGATTGATCTACAACAAACAATGAAAGTTGATTACTGGGTGAAAAAATGGGACAGTATCAGGGGATAGGAGAAAGATGATGGTGGATATAGACATGGTTGCTTAGGTAATTGGCAAACAAATATATGAGAAGATAAAAAAATAATAAATATTTTTTAAAAAATAAAATTGTCATTCTAATTTTTTTTTTCAAAATTTGATTATTATTTTACCTTTCGTTATATGAGTGGATTATTAGTATATTATTTTGATAATATTGACTAAATATGTATTTTTTGTTTAATAAAAATATCATTAAAGCATGGAGCACCAAAAACTTATCAAAATCCATGTATATGTAAAAAATATAATATATGTGATTTTTATATCAAAATTTTTTTTTATATAATTTAAACATGTGACTTTAAACGAAAGATAGATAAGTCTACCACTATATCAATAGTTAAATCATCATATCATATATATGATTAGCCATACGAACAAAAGGGAATGTCCAATGTGATTGTAGTAGGGATGATCAAATAATTCGAATAATTTAGATAATAATTGAAAATTATGCAATCTGTTTTGATATAGATTGGTTTTGAATTGACATATTTCATAAACCACTGAAATTCAATCCATATTAAATTACTAATAAAATTATAAATAAATATATATTTTATTTAAATGTTATACATATTACTCTTAATTAGATTACATTAGTATTTTAGTTTGAAAATAAATATAAATATAAAAGTTAAATCTTTATAATAATTTAATAATTATTCAATCATATTTTTTATTTTTTATATATAATAAATTTTGATAAAAATGCAATATATTAATTCAAAATTTCAATATATTATATTTTATATATAACAATAATTTATAAATAAATTTTAAAGTCATTTTGACTTATCAAATCTAAAAATATGATTTGTTCATAATTAAATTGACTTAAATTAATTATATCATCGAATCTAATTCAAATTAAGAAAATTACATTTAGTTTCTATCCGTTGTTCTTGCCTAACTTATACACCCATAAATTAAGGGGAAAGAAATTATAAAATCTTATATTATATTAAAATATTATTTAAATCTTATATTTATTTTTGATACAATTTAGTATTATTTTTATTAAAAAAATGATATTATAAAAACACACTTGTGCACTTACGTTTAAATATGCTTAAATATTTTTCTTCCTTTTCACTCTTAATAAATACTATTTTGAACGGAATAAATGTAATCGAAAATACTAAAATTAAAATTAAAACAAAAACATAAAATATAACCTTAACTTTTTAATAATAATACTGAAAAAAATTGTAATAAAATATAAATATATGGTTAAAGTTTTACTTTTACAATAACAAGATTTGGGCAATAAAAAAAAAGCACAAAACGCTGTCGTAATGACTGATTGATTAATCCACTACATCAAAAGACGTCAAACATAAGTTTATATACAAAAAAAAAACAATAATAATAATAATATTAAGGTACCATACTAATTTAATTACGGTATTCAAAAGCAGTCAAAATTACGTTAGTTAAAAAATTATCACTATAAACTAATTGTGGTTAATTAACTAAATTTGAATATAATTAATTTCTGGCATTGTAGTCAATTTTGTTGAAAGCTCATATGGAACCTTCAAGTATCTACCTTGGAGGGGGAAAAAATAGTAAGAGAATGAGAAGGTTTTGCATGCGTGTTGATTGTAATTTGTAGTTACTTTTGAACGTTTACTTTTATACTTTTAGTACTATTTTTTTGAAAGGTGTTGCATCGGTAATTGGTAATTTGGTAAGATGATTTTCAAACGATATATATATATATATATATATATATATATATATTTGACAGTAACACGTGACCTAAAGTAAGATAGTGGTTCGACTAATTTTTTTCGATAAGATATTTTTTATTTCTTTCCAATATTTGATTTTAGATATGGGCGGGTGACCCTAGTTTAGTAGCTTTTCAAAAAAAGAAAAAAAAATAATAATTACCAAATTCACGAAAATTATATAATTATTAATTAGATTTTATAAGTTTTATAATATTTTTAAAATAAATATTTTAATCTTATAATTTATAATTTAGATATTAATAATCATATTTTTATGATTACTTTTACAATTTATTAAAATAAGTATTTTTAGTCCATTAAAAGTATAAAAATGAAAAAAATTTAATATCAAATTTTAATAAATAATAAAATTATAAATACATAATTATAAAATTATAAAATTAAAATACTCGTTATAAAAAATTACGAAAACTAATTTAATAATTATAAAATTATATTAATTAAATTAAATCATTACATATCCTTACTGTCCAACACCCCTTTTCAAAATCTATCATTTTAGTTTAATGATTGTTTTTCTTAGTTAAATTAACTAGCTTTAGAAAATTAATATTATATATTTAAATTATCAAATTTTATGTTTCTTTTTTAGTTTTTAAAATTTTTATTTAAAAAATACTTCAATAATTATTCTTGTTAAAAATTTCTTTTTTAAATATAATTGAAAAATATAAAATGAATATTTTTTTTCATAAACTTAAAAATTGATAATTTGGATATGTGATGTCACTTTTTCAAAAATGGTTTATTAAACTTCCATAAAAAGTTAGACCTAAATGCTCTAACTACAATAGTTAATAGATTATTGTGGTATTTATCTCTTTGGATATTAGGTAACGAAGATTTTATTTAAGTTTTACAGAAAATTTAGTTTAAGTATGAAATAAAAAAATCACTCAAAATATTTCTTAGTAATTTTTTTAATTAAATTTGAACTTTTACATATATATATTGATTGAAAAAAATATAAATATAAATATATATATAACGTATATGTTATTTTATTATATTTAATAAAACAATTAATTGAAAAGTTAATTTTATCTTTTTATAACACATTTTTTCATAAATAAATAGATTCAAGTGAAATATATTTTTATAAAAAAGACTTAAAAATACATTTTTTATATACTAAACACATTTTATCTAAACAAAAAAAAACCATTTTGACACATTATCCTTAAAAAAAACTAGAATAATAGGAAAATATCTTGCCTCCAATCTCCTAATTGGTGTAAGAATAGGGGTTTGATATTTTAGTAACGAAATTATTAAATAAAAGATATATAGTTGGATCCATCCATTTAACAAACAATATACAATAATGATACAATTTTTTAAAAACAAAATAATTTATAAAAAAATAATTTCATCTTTATAAAAATATATATTATTTTATGTATTTTCTCATAATTTGTTTTCTCTGTTTCATTCCAAAACAATTCTATCACCCTAGCAATAATGTTTGCTTCCATCGTCATCTTTGTCCTATGACACCATTCCATTTTTTTGCCCATCAACCACCCTTCATTGTTTGTTATAATTAAATAATCTAAAAATTAATTTTTTGTCGAAATTAAAGTTAAAAAACTATCAACTCATTTGAAGTGTCTCTTTATCAATGATTGTGATTATCGTCAACTCATTTTCTTTGATCTTTTTTAACTACTTTGTTGTCAAAATATAATATAGTAAGAAATGATGAAATAGTCAATTAAATCAAAGAAAACGAGCTAGTGGTAGTAACGATCATTATCAGTAATGAGTAATACAAATAAGTTTATAGTTGTCTAACTATAGATTTGATAAAAAAAATACAACTTTGAATTATTCTGAAGCAAATATTGAAAATTGGTTAATCGACAAATAAATAAAGCAATATCAGGGGTAGACATATGAGGATGGTAAAGATAGACGATAATTACTAGGTTGTATGAGATATTTTGGCATTAAAATGAATAAAAAATAAAAAAACACTTAAATGATAAATATTTTTATAAAGACAAAATTATATCCTTTAAATTAGGTTTTTTTCTCTTTTAAAAATTAGACTATTATTACATATTTTTTAAATTGAGAACTACTAATATAATAGTTTAATAATATGAGTACAAATATATATTTTGTTTATTAAAAATACCACTAAAGTACTAAATCCTAAGAATAGTGTATTAAATATTGCAGTTCGAGAGTTTGCTATCTTAGTAATAATGTCTTAATTTTATTTTGGCACATTTTTTATCCTTATTATTAATTGATACATATATTTTTAAAAATATCAATCTAGTACAAAATTGAAATACCAATTGAGAATTGTGACATTTATACTAAATGTGATATTTTAAAAGGGTATTTTTATCTTTTAATATATTTTTATCTCTTCCTCAACCTCTAATTTTCTCAAATCTCCTTTCTCTCCTTCTCTGTCTCTTTTTCTTTATGTTTTCTTTTATCAATCTCTACTTCAATATAAAATATAGAACTGTTTCTCTTTTGTACAAACAAATTTTACATATGTTACATTTTCTTTTGATTTTATATTAATTGTGACCTGTCTTTTCAATTTGGATAATTAGATATAATATAAAAGTTATTGATTTTACGTATTGAATTATATTATATGTTGTGAAAAAATTTATATTTTTTTGAATTCAAAATTTTCACGATAAGACAACAACAGTTTGTACAAACAATTTTTAAAGAATATGATAGATTGAAGAGGATGTAAAATGAATCAAAAAAAATTAAAATCTGTATTTAAAGACCCAAAAATGACAACAAAAAAAATTTGCTTTTGTTGTAGGGACAGAAAGGGAGAAAATGTTAAAAATACCCTTTATTAAAAATGGCATATATTGGTTAAATGAAAAAATTATACCATTTTAAAAAGTTTTAAAATGTGATTTTTACAAAGATATCAATTAATAATAAAAGTATAAAAAATATAAAAATAAAAATTAAGATATTATTAAAATAACGAACGTTAGTTTTAGAAGTATAAAGGTAAAAGTTACTTATTTGTTGAATTTTCTTATATACATTGGTATGTGCAGGCAGTTTCCAATTCTCAATAGATTAATTTAGGGTGGTTGAAAAATAAAAATAAAAAGAAAAAAAAGAAAAAAGAAAAAAAGAATCATGTGACTATACTCTTTTCACTTCAAAGAGACTTTTTTTTTTTTTTTGAGAGAGGCTGAATGAGGTTAGAAATGTACATCGTCATCTGTTTGAGTAATAATCCAACAAGTTTCATCATCTAATTAAAACAATTATAGCCATGTACTAAAATTTCTTGTATGTATGATGTATGAGCTAGCTTTACTGATTGTGACATTGCAGAATTATCTCTCTAGTCTCTATCTTCACCATCCAAATAAGGAAATAAAAATTAAATAATAGTTGTAAACTTCTACATAAATATATATGTCCAAAATAACATGTTTTTAACATACACTTATATAAAATTAACGTAAACATGTAGATAATTAAATTAATATAGATACAATTTATACATATAAATTATATATGTACATATATATACAATCTACTATTTATTATAACTATAAATAACTTTTCTATTTTACTTTAGAATCTTAAATTAAAAACAAAATATTATGAGTAGGTAATAAAATCATCCATAAATATCAATATAAATATATCGTCGAATTATTACGAAAGATACAAACACATTATTTAACTTTATTGATTGATAAAAATAATATTTAATTATAATTAGTGTTACAAATGTATTATTATATTATTATTTTTTTGATAGTTACGTTATATTTTTGGTGATAGATTTCTACTAATAAAAAACAATTTTTTGTAAATTTATACTTTTTAGTAAGAAATTTGGTGATAGATTTGTAAAATAATAAGAGATTCGATGATAAATTTATTACAACAATAATAAATTTATATAATTAATAATAATTGAATGTAACTTTTATTATTTGATAAAATTAAATAATATATTTGTAATTTTTAAGATAATTTATGTGAATTTTAGGTCATGCAGAGGAATGTATCTACATGTTTTCCTTCACATCTCCAAATTTCACCTTTAGTGTACCTGAATATACAAGAGAAAGATAGCCATTAATTGTTCATACACTTTTAATACATAAGGATATATATAGCAGTTTTTAATAGTTTGTTAATGGTGCATGGCTGCGTTCTTTTGTGATTACCATGGTAACCTTTAATCATTTCATGATATATATATATATATATATTTCATTTAAAAAAAAAAGATATGAATGAAGATCTATTTAATTAGTTTTCATCGAAAACATTATTATTATTATTAATATATTTTTTTTGGCGCCAGAGCTTGAGCTAAAATTCATTATGATATATGAACTGAGATCTGATCCCTAATCATTCAACAAATTAATAACGAATAAATAAGATAAAAAAAAGAAGAAGATATGCTTGTTTATAGTTAATTATTTGAGGGATACCATGGCAATACGGCAAATAATTTCATAACAGAGATATGCTGCTTCTGGCTTATATATATATTTATATTTTTTTTTTCCTAATATTCTTGTTCTCACGTTTGTCTACCACAAACGTAGTAGTCTTGTATACATTCAGCCACACGTATATATCTGCTTAATTTTTCAATTATTGTTTGGTGTAATTGAGCTGTAACATATACTTTAAGGCACCAATCCCTTTCCTATAAATCTTTTGTTATATATATATATATATATATATATATATATATATGAAACACCAATAAATAAAATTAGATTAAAAGAGTCCAAACAAATGTATTCATATTTGTTTGAGGCAATATTTGATAATTATTTTATTTTTTTATTTTTAATTTAGTTTTGGAATGGAATTTCAATTTCAAAATCTTTGAGGAAAAAAATGTTTATAAACAATTTCTAGTTTTAATTTAAAAAAGTAAATTGTGAGTTGGGTATTGCTTATTTCATAACTAATTTACTAATTTTTAATTTGTAAGATATAAAACTCAATTTTAAACTTATTTTTTATACTTTTTATTAAATTTTGATTTTTTAAGAGTATGATTTAGTAAGTTTGAGTTTAATCTTTACTTTCAAGAAAAAAAAATTCAATTTCAAAATTAAAATTTTGCACAAATTTCAAAACAAACTTCAAAATTCAAAAAAATAGAAATTAAAGAAGAGAAGTTGACATCTTTAAACTCATAATAACAAAAAACAACAGCATTATAATAACTTATATCACCATAATTCAAGAAAAGCTTGCTATTTTTATTAATGAGTACTGTACATATTTCAATAACTTGTAGTGAAATCTGTATAGCTAGCTGGTAGTGTTCTTGTAGAGTAGTTTGTATAGTGATGAGTAATTAAAAAACACTAAATATTCTATGTTTTGATGTCATTTAATTAATAAAATAGATTTATATTTTCTTTATTATATTATATTTTAGAAAAATATATTTATTCAGATCAATAAGTTTATTGTAATATTTTATAGGTATTTTAATATATAAATATTGAAATAAAGAAAGATACTTTAAGCATGTGTTATTACACTTTTTGGAACTTACATAAATATCATTTGTTTGTTATTATTTAAAGTGAAGAAAAGAGATAATAAAAAATAAAGAAAAAAATAATTGTATGCTACGATACAAGGAGGTTTGAATTAGTCAAAAATTTGGTTACAATCCGATCGTGTCGCAACGAAAACACAAGTTTTTCTCACATTCTTTCCTATAAATAGGACCATCTGTATATCAAAAAAATAAGCTTCTAAGTTACGTTTTCAACAACTTTCTCTCCTCTTTTTTGTAGATTTTTATATTTTTAGCTTTTAGAAATTGTTTAGTTATTCCCTCAATTTTAAGGAAGAACATATTTATGTTTTAATAGTTTCTAGTTTTCGATTTAACAAAATTTGTAGTGCAATTACTATTAAAGTTTTTCCATTCTTATAATCAATTCTTCAAAGTTCTGTAAGGATATTTTCAAGATATTAATTATATTCTTTTTGTAGTTTATATATCTGTGTTGCTTCTTTTGTATCATTCTTGATTTGTCTATAATCAATTATAACATGTTTTGCTGATAATGAATATGATATAATAATAATTTTGTTTTACTTAGAAAATATAGAATATGTAAAACATTTTCTTAAAATAAATTGATTTTATTTTTATTCTAGATTTTTATAAAGAATGTTATTTGAAGGAGTACATTACTCTTAATAGAAAACTTAATATGAGATTGAATTAAGATTTAATTACTTGAACTTAATTTGGAGTAATACTATTTTATTTTAGATTTAATTATTTGGATATTTAGAGTGAAGCTCTATTTCAAAGTTTTTTTTACAAAGAATTATTATTTGAAAATGTATTGACATCATATTTTCTTAAATAATTTTAAAATCTTAAAAATTATTTTTCAGATAGTTAAATTCTTAAGTTTAATTTAGACACTTTGAATAAAGTATAATTAACTTACTTCGCCTAAAACTATGATTAGATAGTTTGTTATTTTCTTATAAAGAAAGCTAAAATATAATACTTAATTAACTAATAGGCCTCGTATAAGGATATTAGTTAATTAATATTAAATAAAAGAATTTGGGTCTCGATTAAGGACATTTTCATACTAAAAAGAGAAAATTAATAAATATCAATTTATATATTTAATAACCTAAATAATATGAGCAAGCATAATTATTAAATTATTATATCTATTATTATCCACTGTTTATGAATGTATTAAATTGCATTAGTATTTTTTGAATCCATATCTATCTTTATCTTTATGCATTAATTTAGTTTTTTCAAAAACCAAATCATTGTGATGTTTAGGTTTAATTTTGATTTTAAAATTTAATATTACTTCCTTAAATCGAGCTTGGAAGTATACCTATAATTTCTATAAATGATTCGTACACTTGTAAGAATTAATAAAATTTAAAATAGATAAGTATTTACAAAATCGATATTATCCTCGATTTCGTTCATCATATAGCTAGTTGGTAGTGTAGCTTGTAGATAAGCTAGCTAGTTAGTAAGTTGTTAGATGAGTAACTTATTGCACCTTTACACGTGTAATAGTTAGAGTAATGCTCACAACACACATTCCTATGTAAGTGTTACATTGAGTGCATATGTAATTATCTTTTCATTCTTTGAATCAAGTAATTATTTTATTGTTTCATCTCCTAAGTTTATAACCTTTGTATGCTATCACAAAAATTGATCCAAAAGGTCAACCTTGGTATTCATCAATGGAAGATCATCAAGATAAAACTCTAATGACTCCTTCTATTGAGATTGTAAGTGTGAAGAGCAACACAATAAGTTTTGTTGTTTCATATATTCCAGTAGTTTCTATAAAGCTTGATAGGATGAATTTTCTAATTTGGAGAGATCAATTCATGAGGTAAATTATAGCATGTGGCTTGGAATTAGTTCTTTCGTAGTTTCCCACTGTAATTGGTGATACTAAAGTCACAAAAGCTAATCTAGAGTATTCCATTTGGAATCAACGTAATAATCTCCTAAAAAGTTGGATTTATAATTCAATTTCATCAAAGATGTTGTATCAAGTTAGTGGATCGCATTTAAATATTGCTTGCCAAATATGGTTGAATCTTGAGAGTTCCTTTAATTCCATATATCGTGCTAGGAAGATAGAGTTACACTTGTAGTTGTAACTGTAGTTGTAACAAGTAAAAACGGACAATTTGAGTATAGAGTATTTTTTCACTCGTGTGAAATCAATTGTTGATCATTTGATAGCAATAGGTGATAAGATACCAGATAATGAGATTATTATGTATATTCTATGTGGTTTGGGTCTCATTATAAGAGTTTTGTTACCTTTATGAATCTCATATCTAGTGATCCAACTTTGTTTGAGTTACAAAGTTATCTATTAACTAAGGAACAATTGATACTTGTAACACAAAATATGAAAGTATAAATGCAACTTGACAACAAGCAATTCATAAAAAAATAAATCAACAGTATACAACTTAATAAAATATAAATGCAAATATCTTTATCTATTGGGACATTATCCCTAACTTCGCCTAAGCTTCTCTTGCTCGCTATCAACATAGCAGTTAATAAAAATTGCTCCAAGCTCATCCCCAGAGCTCCATATCACTTGATGTTATTGATTATTGATGGGTCAACCTTCTAACACGTATACTCATTGCAACCCGAGAACACCCAATTGACATACAACACACAAACACATAAGCTCCTCGCCTATGCACCACATGACAACCTCACAACAACTAACTGACATATAGTACAAAACGACATACGATCCTCTCTTATGGGAACTATTCCACTCTTGCATTTACTAACCAACATACATCACACAACCATATAGGTTCATCTCCAATGGAAACTATTGCACTCTTGCAACTACCAACCAACACACTACACATAATCACATAAACTCCTTACCTATAGGAATTGTTACACTCTTCCAACTACCAGCCGAAACACAATGACTAAACATCAAGAGATACTCCTCAAAATAACATGGATTTTCACTAGCCATAGAGCATTTGAACTCTTAACAAAACCTAAATTAATCTCATATTTTTTTCACTCAACTTGATGTTTAAGAAATATGAGAGTCTTTTCTTTGATGTCTTATATCACATAGATGATACATTACTTTTTAAACCAAACACTACGAAGAAAACGAACCAAGAAAGTCTAGTGTCAAACAGTAAAACCTCCCTATAGATTCTGAGCAAAGAAACAAGAAGGAAGAGAGGGAAATTTATAAAAAATTCTAAGCCCTTTAGACCTTTGTTAGCCATTTTTTGCTACTTCGCTAGCTAGGATGGCAAGGGTAACAACTATGCCCTGGTGAGGGTCCTTAACGGGACAACATAATAATAAAAAAAGTCAACGAGACACCACACTAATAAAGAAAGTCTTTAATGGGATAACACAATAACAAACACCAAATAATGTAAACTATATGTAACGTAAAAAAATGAGTGTGTATAACAGAAAAATATGAAATTACGTCTTAAGTGATATTAAGCCACCAATAACCAACCTTAAAAAGAGTAGATATAAACATCAAATAAAATACAAACTCTATGTTTTGCATATGAGAATACCAACACCAAAACAATAGTATTTACACTCTTGAAAATGGAATGAATGCTATTGGTAACGAATGGGTGTGTAAGGTGAAAGGAAAACCTAATAGAAACATTGATAGAAGGATCAAGTGACTCAATATGAATTGAATGTGCATTTTCTACCAACTGAAAGAATAAATTGTAAATACTCTCGTTAAGAGGCAAGATTCAAATTCTAAAGCACAAATTGCTTGTCTTGCATAGACCACAATTTTTAGGGAAATGAGGCACAATATTTTGTTTTTTATGGTATGTAATTATTTTATTCATCCCCTACGTTTATAATCTTTGTAATTTTGTTGTTTAAAGTTTTTTGTAATTATTTGTCATTTTTAATTTTCTTTTTCTAATTTTCAAAATTTATACATTTTTAACTATATGTCATAGTTGGGCCTTTCATGTAATAAATATAAAAAATCTCATAAAATTTGAATACAATGTTTTTCTTCTACCAAAAATAATTGATGTTAATAATTCAAAAGTTTCATTTAAAAAATAAAACACAAATAATAGATGGATTGAATTTATTTTCTCTCTTTTAATATTAACATATTGAATAGTCATTAAGTAATGTTGACTATTTCTACCAATTTGATTAACCATTATGTTGGTTTCACTTTGTGAGTCTTTCAAAAGTATTTATTGACCAAAATATCATCTAAACCTAAAACAGAAATAAATATATCAAGAATTAATGAAGCATCTCATCCTAGTATATCAGTCCTTAAAATCATTTTATTCACATAATATAGATGGGACATGGCAAAATTAGGTACGTTAGATTAATTTTTAATGACACTAATGGCCAAGATTTATTGTCAAGCAAAGAAGTTTGCGAAGGAAATAATCCGAATCCTTGAATTTATCTCTTCTACAGAGTACCGATTCGTTCGTTACAACATGAGTGATAAAAACAACAAGAATCACCGAAAAAACTGAAAGCAAAAATACACTAAATCTGTCGACCAAAAAAAAAAAAAATACACAAAATCATAACCATGTAGTTTCCTTATATATTGCTTTTCAACTACTACATATCTTTTCCAAGCAAATAATAATAATAATAATAATAATAATAAAGCCCTTTTCAAGGTCTGAATCAATGTCTTCGATGTTATAGTGTGTTATATCAAAATGATATTTAACTTCTTGTTTACTCCATGTATATATTTTAATACACATAATAAGTGCATTGATTAATTTACTTATATTCCCTTAGTACAATGTATTGTTTTTAGAATTGACTCTTAATTAGAAACATATATGTGGTAAAAAATAAATACTGATAACATGTAAATCTATATATATTTTTACACATACCCAAAACTTTACCATCATACACAAAGTGTGCGTGATAAATATGCAATTATATGTATCATAACAAGTAATATAATGATAAGAAAAAATCATTCTTATAAATATTATTTTATCATAAATTAATTTTTAAAACTAAAAAAATCAATTTTTTTGTGTTTTTATATTTTGAGGAAGTAAAATTAAAATAACTAAAAGTAAATAATAATAATTAATTAAATCTATTTTGATAACTAACAAAATATATGAGAAAATATTTAAAAATAAATTTTAAAATATAAATGCTATTTATTTTTAAAATATTTTTGTCAAGTGACACATCATAAATAATAGAATGTATGCAAAGAAAACAAAACAAAACAAAAAAAAAAGGTATTATACATTTATGCATTCTTAACATTTTTGACAAATCTTATTAAAAGGCATCACTAAATTCACTATATTATCACAAAATTCCAAATAATGTATTATTTTGCATATATTTTAGTTCAATTGATAATTACCATTTAAGTGTAAAGATGAGATGAAATTGGTGGGTTATATATATATCCTGCAATTCCTTCCATTTTTAAAGGTAGCAGACTCAATATAAAACCTTTTGATTGACTTTTATTTTCTTTATAATCCTAATAAGATTAGTAGGCATAAGAAAACGCCAATTATTTACAGTTAAAAAAAACCCACAACAACAACAACAACAAGAACAACGGGATAGGATAGCATTTAAAGCAAAAGAAACGAAAGAGACAAACTTTCCCATCTGATTTTACTTTGACTCTTAGGCAGGTGCTCTTACTTCTGTTTTCTTACTTTCTCAATGGTTGGCTAACTAAGTTTGAAATTTGTTAATCTCAAAATCGACATGTACCACGAATTTAAGTAGTGTGTAATAATATTTTGTTGGATTTTTGGACTAAGGTTTCAACGGGTCTTTCATGAATATTATCTTATTTTTATTTATTTATTTAAAAAGAAAATAAAAATGTCTAAATATTTGTTGAAAACTTCCAAGGTAATTATAGTTTTGTGGCTCTTTCAAAGGACAAGATAGATAAGGAAGAAAAGGGTGGTGTTCATCATTTTTTGTTATTTCTATCAACGATACAAATAAAAGAAGGCTTTTGAATTATGAATTATAAGTTTTAATTCATTTTTTTATATTAAATTTTTTACTATTAATTCTACTAAATTACAAACACCTAAAATATTCACAAAATAATTATTGCTAATTATTCTATATATATGTTTTGAAAGAGCATTTAACTAACTCGAGATTTAACCTAACCTATTTAATATTCAAATCGTTATTTTGCTGAGTTACTTCAGGTGACACTAACTATTAACAAACACATGGATCAAACTTTTATCACAAGGCATATTTTTTTATGCAATAAAGACAGTGTTTTTATCACTTTTATTGACATATTTATTATACATAAAAATTGGACTTATCGCCTATTTATTATTAATGAAAAGAACAAGACTGCTTACCAAAAAAATGTTTGGACAAATTAAAAATACTTCTTTTTGTTTTTTTTAATTACCAAATCCCCATTGTTTTTTAAAAAATAGCATGTGTTTACATTTTTTAAGATGAAATTTTATAAGTTAATAAAATTAAGAAAAATCATATAATTTTTTTTAACAAATAATAGAAAGTATTGGTTAACAATTAATCTGATCAATCTATCTTAATTAAGAATTTGAATGAAATATATGTAATCTATTTTGATTTGGTTGGAATAAATATTGATAGATTTTATAATCTGGTATAATTTTTCTAATCAGATCGAATTATTATTTTAATTTAAAAAATAAATATAAATTTCAAATATCTACAATAATTTAATAAGTCTCTAATTAAGTATACTTATTATTATTTTAATTTTTTTAGTTGTGAGTAAATAATAAATTTTATTGGAGATGTATAAATTTAAAATTTAAATATTATATATATTATATTTTATATAATATAATAATTTATTAAATAATATTGAAGCTAAATTCATTCTTCTACTATCTAAAAATATCTAATTTACTTGTAATTTTAGATTAATTACTTTATTAAATTGAGGATAAACATGTTGTTTTTATCGGCTGCTAATCTCTAGAAGACAATGACAAAACAAAACCTCATAATTCATAATATTGGCTAACGGAGAATATCAACAATCTGCTATGGGAAATCCTTTTGGAAAGAAATTTGGAATCCACCTGTAAAAATTAAATTAACATCCCATATATTTATTTAATTTTTTTTAATATCATATATGTTTTTTACTTTTACGATTTACTTCTATTATTATTAAAAAGTTACTCTATAACAACAATAATTCTTTTTTTATATTTTTACTTATCTTTCCTTATCTTTCCTTATTTTTATTTAAGTTTATTCTATTTTTACAATTGCGTATTAATCAAATATAATAAAATTAAATGAAAAAAATTAATTTTATCTTTATGCTATTATATTTAATAATAATATGATTAATCTATTAAAAAGATAAATGTAAAACCCAATGTCATTTTTACTCTAAGAATTTTTGTCAATGTTTTTCTTATTATAATATTAATATTAATGCACACAAGGAAGGGATTGGTATCTTAGAGGTATCAAAGTTAACAAAGTTAACGCATTAGTATCTTTTATACCTCATATTATTAAAAAGTTTTGTTTTAGCACCCCAATTCAAGTATTAATATATCTTTCAGTTATTTTGTATAATATTTTTTCCTTTTCGATTAAAGTTGACTACATGTATCCTATATTTATGAAAATTTAAACAAAAAAAATAGAAAAAGAATTACAATTATATTCCCCATACGATAAAAAAATTATTGGCAAAACTTTTTATTCTAAATTAATTTTTATGTCATTTAGTTAAATAGTTTAAACATAGATTATTAACGATAATAGAAATGTATCGAGTAAATTTGAACTATTTTGGTTATTGTTATATGAGGTTTGATATCATAGTTAGTGTATTGGTGTTTCTATGTTATTAAAATATTTTATTATAATACTCAATTTAATATTGGTATCTTTTTTAACCATTAAATTATTATCTTTTGCTATTGGCCTTTTCCCTCTTTTAAATTTCTACAAATGCCTTGTCCAATTTGACATACAGGACATATGTGACCAACCCTAACCAAAAAGGAGAAAAGACTATTCAAAATAGTTAAAAATAATACAAATTCTTGAATTGGAGGTACTAAACAAAATATGTTAATAACATCAGACATAAAAATTACTAATGTACTAACTTAAGTAATTGTAAAGAACTGAAACCACAATGAAATATTATAATACAAAGACTAAAACAGAACATATCGGACATTCCAACCTTTGTAATAGTCTAAAAAAATATTGGATATCCCATCATATGGATCATCATCTAGTCATCCTCTCACTGGTACAAAACTTGCTTATTTTGTTGATTTTTAACACATACAAACAAAGGTTTTCGCTTGTTCAGACAAACATCGAAATAAGCATAGACAAACAAAAATTATTAGTTTTCAAAACCAATTAAATATATTCAACCATTCAGTTAAGGAACCTAAAGTTTCACATCAGCCAGGAACTCTATTTCCACTACACTTAGAAGTCTATAGCAACCCTTCCTCTTCAAGAGCTCTTTTGGAGGGAGTTAGGCCATGGATTTTTACATGGTATCAAAGCTAGGTTCCTGGCTCTCGGGCACCCTTGAAGCTCACCTCCCGTCGGCACTTAGGGCACATTCTGTCTACTCTTTCCTGTCGATGTGGGAGGGGAGTATTAAGGAACATAAAGTCCCACATCGGCCAGTACTTTGCTTCCTTTACACTTATAAGTCTATAGAAACCCTTCATCTTCAAGAGCTCTTTTGGGGGAGTTAAGTCATGGATTTCTACACATTCAATGAAAAATTGATGATATATTACAAAAAAAATACAGTTTTGAAAATTTTCACTGTTTTGTAAAAACTGGTCGAGATTTACAAATTTTATCATTCTCATGAATTGGTAAAAAGTTCCCAACCAGCTTGTTTTTATAGTTTTTGTCAATTTTCTAAGAATTGATAAAAAAAATCAATTTTATAGGATAAGTTTTGGTTGTTTTGTGTTGAAAACCTACATTCATAATAAAAAAAGTAGCAATGGTAGAAAACAATCAAATTTATTTAGGAACATTCAAATTAATAAATATATCTCATAATTATGATAAACCTAATTGATCAAATAAAATATTAAAATATTTGATAAAACCAAAACATTGATCTAAGTGGACGAGGGATAGTAGTACATCAAGATCCATTACCCGCTCTTTATCACTTAGGATTGATTTTACATCCTAAATTAAACAATTTGTACATATTAAATGTATTACACAATACTTATGGTATATTATACCTAGCTTCGACCTCTCTCCAAAGAATGACAAGAATGTTGTCACCCTAACATTTGACTTATACCATGATCTCAATTTTGAAGCTTATTTTTTATAAGTGTTATATGAAAAATAAAATCATTATTAAAAGATTTAACATGTCTAAGTAATTGACTTAAATTTTTTTTTACTTATATGATCCTTAAACCAAAAAGAGAACTTGCATTTGTACTCCTTTAGTAACCATTTCATGACTTTACTTTTGTTGGCATGATCAATTCTTTATACATTCTATATAACATATTTAAAGAACAAATTCATATTATTAGAAAAAATATTTTTTTGACAACTTAAAAAGATTCACGCGATGCAAAGGAATTAAGCTTACTCTATGTATTTATCAACTTCTTCCATATTAGCTAAAACAAGTCCATGAGTGAAGTTCAAATGGACATGATCAACCAAGTGTGATTGTCCTCCAAAACAAGTCCATGAGCTAAGTACAAATGGACATGATCAATTGAGTCTGGTTGTCTTCCAATCATAGGAGCACCAACATTGAATAGTTATTTGTTCAAGTGTAATTTATGTTTTGGATTACCAACTGGAGATAGATTTGATAGGTACTCTGAACAAAATTCAATAGCCTTTTCAACATAACGTTCCACCATATGTTCTTCCAAAATATTTTTAGAAGTCATTTATTGCCCATAAAAGTAATGTCGAACGATTGAAATATTATTTTTTAAATACATCATTCACTTTAACTCCATCATTACATAATAATTTTAAATCATCAATTAAAGACTCCAAATAGTCAAGGTTATTGAGAGGTTGTTTAGAACCTAAAATCAACAATGTTAACATCATAAATTTACATTTCATGCAAACCCAAGATGAAAAATTGTAAGTTACCAATACCTATACAAACACACCAAAAATTGTTGGTTTTGAACAAACAATTTTTTTAATTATATTAATTTCAAATTTTAGTTTGTTTGAACAAAAAAAAAGTTAAAAAAAATTCCTTTGACTTTTAATGAACCATAAAAAACACAATATTTAATCAATTTTTTTGTAAATGACAAAAGTGACCATATCAGCTCTTATTGTTGTAGTGTCTATAACCAATTATTCAAGCTCAAGAACACGCCAAATATTCTAAAAAAATAAATTTGTAGCAAGAAGTAATTAGATGGCACTAAAAAATGGAGTAGAATCACATAAAGTATATTCTATTTAAGAAAGTTCATATTTCATAATGGAGTGTAAATCAAGATGAGATGTCTTATTAAACCTCATGGTATATAATACAATCCATTAATTTTAATAACTTATTACATCTGGTTTCATATATTTTTATAGAATATTTCCTAAGATGCCCCCTTTAAGGGGTCCTTTCATTTTGACCCCTCATAATTTTGTGCACATGTTCAAAATTTTTTTTTACTTTTATATATACGGTCAAAAGTATAAATCTTGCCAAACCTCCAACAAATTAGGTGACGTAATGTTATTAATGATAAAAAACCATGCAACACCTATAAGAATAAGTGTTTGACTATAAACATTAGTCTTGAACATGTGTTCAAATAAGGTTTATTTTTGAACACATGTTCAAATTTGATCATGAAGTAGTGATATTGGGTCAAAATAAAATTTTTTGGTGTAAGGGGATCAAAAATAAAAATTACTATATATTCTTTGGCTGGAATGATAATAAGATAGTACAAGTTGTGATATTGTATTTAAAGTCGGTTCGTTAACCAATTTAAAGTCGATTTTAACCGACTTAAATACCCCTTTTTGTAATAGTGAATAAAAAGTAAAATAAAAAATATACCATTAAAGTTAGGTTATTTGTACAAATCTATTTACTTATCTTTAGGTTATGAAAAATCTATCATAACTATGGGTCATGAAAAATCTATCATTAATTCCTTATTAGAACTATAAATCTACCATCAAATTGCTTATTAGTATTATAAATCTACCATCAAATTGCTTATTAATGTTACAAATCTACCATCAAAACATATAATGATAGTGGTAGATTTGTCATAGCTCAACGTTAAGTACTAGATTTATACAAACGGTCTAATTTCGGTTGTACATTTATTAATTTAATCTACAATAAAAGGTGACAATGAACGGAGGATGGATGCAATGCGGTGAATATAAATGTATATTATAGATAGAAGATAATGAAACCATAAGGATTTTGAGATTATCTCTTGAAAACACTTTCATTTTTTTCTTGTGAAGTAAATATTATATGTTTCATCCCCGTTGCTTCTCGTTCTAGAGAAAATAAATTGATTTAGAATTATAAAACTAATAAAAGATACAATGTTCAAGGTGGATATTGGTAAGTCAAAACACAATAATAAGAGAAACACTAAAAGTGAGGGATAAGTGATTTGTTAAATGCTAAATGGTGAAAAAATGTATGACAAATCAAGATTCCAAATAATGTTAAGATTTTTATTTAGCATACTATTCATAATACACTCTCATAAACAAAAAGAACCTTGGTCACAAAATGATTTCAAAAGAACATAGTTATCCAACTTGCAAAAATATTAGTGAAGGTGTTTCACATGCTTTATGGGAATATATGGAATCCAAAAGAGTGTGGAAGGTAACACATTTTTCTATGTATAGGGAACTTAATGTTGGAGGATGTTTTATTAATTTATTAAATTATTTCTTGTCAATTGGAAAATGAGATTGAGATAATTATCATGATCTAGTTGGTATTCAATGAGTTTTGGTTGTAGGGATTTGTAATTTGATAATGGAAGGTGACTCACTTTTGGTTATTTGTGACATACAAGAAAGAATTGTCTAACCATTGAAAAAAATTTAGTCGAGTATATTGTTGTGTTGGCTAAGAGTTTACATGAATTGATTGACAATTTTATAAAAGGGAGGCAAAAGAACCCGCTTATAATATAGAAAAATTTGATATTACAATATTATAAATTTGATATATGGCCTCGATTTTTAACTGTGATAGTAGATCTATGATCAAGGTTATAAAAAAACCAAGGCCTAAGTGGGAAAGACCATAGACTTTAATATGGTTTCGATTTTTAACCAAAGTCATAGACATACCATTTGGTAACGATTTTATAAAAAACCAAGACCATAGACATACCATTTGGTCTCAGTCTTTTATAAGACTGTGACCACAGACATATCATTTGGTCACGGTCTTATAAAAGACCGAGTTCATAGATATACCATTTGGTCATGGTCTTTAAAAGACCGAGACCATAGACATATATAAAGACTGTGACCAAATGATATGTCTATGACCTTGGTCCTTTATAAGACTGTGACCAAATGCTATATCTATTATCTTTGCTACACGTAAACCATAAATATATACATCTTAATTAACCCCATTTTTCAATATAAATTACAATAAATTTATTAATTATAATATTAAAATTCATATTATATTAAAATTAAAAGTACAATTACATTTGAGTGTTTATACACTAAAACATAACAAAACCTTACTAGCTAGCTAATTAAATAGTTCTAAAGTTTCTGATGGTATGTAGAAAAAATTACAAAAACATATCATGAGGTTTCTTTAAAAAGATTACAAAGATTATAGAAAACTTCTTGCAATTAGTGTATATGTCTATTGGAAAACAATCAGACTGTTAAGAGTATTCCTCGTTATAAAGTTAGCCATAAATTCTAGAGTTCCTACATTGATATAAAAATAAAAAAAATATTTAGTTAAAAGATAAATAAACCAAAAACCTCAAAAAGAACAAAAAATCATTACCGATAACACTACGAGCAATGGGCTACTACATAACTATTACCCGTCCAAGATCTCAAATTTTAACTTCTCCATTGTGTCCATTAACAAATATATTGTCACATTTTAGATCTCTATGAATAATAGGAGGATCATGAGTATGTAGATAGTGTAATCCTTGAAGAATTTGCCTCGTCCAATTCTTCATGGCCTCTGTATCGACATTCTTATGCTTCTTGATATACCTAGATCCCAACATAACAATACATGATATAGATCAATAGAATAGCCAAGAGAGAGCGAGATTTTAAAAAATTGAGAAAATAAATCAATTGAACTCACTGTCTCAAACTCCATGAAGTGAACAACTCAGTTATGAAATTGACAGTCTTCTTGTTTTCATCCACCCAAGACTTGAAGAAATTCATAATATTTTCATACTTCAATGACTTCAACAAATGAACTTCTGAATACAATCTTTCGAGCTACTTTTGTGACTTCAATACATCCTCAATATGTACTTGGTTCCAAGCTACTTCTATTCCACCAACTTCATCAAATGCCCTATATCTACATATGGTGGGTTACCCTAAGTTGAAATGATGATCTCAATGTAATAAAAAATAGTTTGAAAGAATGAGAGACACAAGATACATACACAATCTTAACTGCTTCTCTTCATAAGATTATGTCATACTGAAGATATAAAATCAAAACAAATGAAAAAACCTTGATTATCTCTAAATATTTAAATCTGCATGGAGATAAGTACACATATTCTTTTGTTATGCATCGCAAAGAATAATAAGATTATAAATTCAAATAATAGAAGACAATGGACGAAATAAGAACATCTAAAGCAAAGATTCCCTCAAAATTGTACAATATTGATTGTAATTTCTTCTGTTGACTAACTAATATATAGAGTTCAAGGTCAGATCAATTATAGTACCTTCTCAGAAAGCTTTGACTAGAGATTTTTTCTACTTTACTTCGTTGGGGAAAAATAGTGTTATAAAATCCATAGGATGGTCACAGTTGATGAACTTAGGAAACTTCATCAAAAAGACGCCGATGACTTATCTTTTTGATGCATCAGCAAGCTCTTTAGCCTATTGTTTCTTCAGATAATTTGTGTAGTAGCATTCACAATCTTGACATTAGAGTTTAAAGCATCAACCATACAATAAAAAAGGAAAGTAAACAAAAAAAGAAGTAAACAATACTAGCTAAACAAGAGCATTAGATTATCAAGCTCCTATAGTTACATAAGGATGCATAAATTTAAAGACCAAGTGAGGAAGAACAATATAAGATTCAGATATTTTATTGTTTATCAAACATATTCTTTCAAATAAATTACAAAATCAGATAAAAAATAAATAAAGAATATTATTTAGTAACTTTAAAAGATTACAACTAGAGCTTAAAGATTACGAATAAACAATCAATCGAAATCAAAACAAATGTGGCAGTACCTTATTCAACACTACCAGTAGCAACAGTTCCATGTCCCTTAAGTATGCAAAGATGATAAGACCCACTCAATAATAAGATGGTCAAACAACGTGGTTGCACACAATAAAAAAGATTAGTACAAGTGTGGAAACACAGCAGCATATTCCTTCCTCAAAGATATGTTAGGAGCTAGGATGTCTAAGAACAACTTAACCAATCCCACAGGGACTCCTGACGAGAGTTTTTTTAGTTCAATAAAGATAGTGAGTAGCAGAAATAGCAACATTAAGACCAAAGTTTATTAGATATACGAATGTTGTTTACAAAAGAGCTTCGACTCTAATTCCCAATTATTGAAAAAGATTGAAAAAAAAACTCTTAATAGTTAATCACTTTATCCATAAATGCTTTCCCCTTTAATCCCTCCTTTTTTTTTGTGGGAGGATGCTTCCTATAAAAATGCAGTTAATTACTCCCAATGCATACTTTACAGGTACCCATATTGCAGGTTGTACCTGAATTGAGAAAACGTCTTCAATTGGCATTAAGAAAGGCTTTTCTAGTTGGCACACCGGGTTTGGTATGCATTCATCCACAGCCTCCATCAGTTTTAAAATAACTTTTTTGCTAATCTCTTCATTTGTCCCTTGTAGAGCTGACAAAGCGGAACCTTGGATGACAGGATTTCATCCCCAGGACTTGTAAAAGCTAAGAACTTCTGCCCAAAACACAAGCAAATATGAAAAATTTCAATCGACTATTAAAGATATCCACTATATAAAGTTCTTCAAAGAGATGCTCACTACGGAGCTCCATTTCAACAAGTTCCAACAATTCTGGATCATCAACAGCGTCGACTTTATTCAGGAAAAGCATAGACGGAACCAAAAGTTTTACTTTAGGGTGCCTAATATGTGTGTATATATATATTTTGGTATTTGTACCTATATTTACACCACATATTATCACATAGTAGTAGACAACAAATTTTCTAAGGGTAGAGGTGGGCATGCCCTTGGCCACAAGGCCTAGTTCCTCCTTGATTACAGACACTGCTATTTGGTTTGGCATGATAATGAATTAACTTACTCAAACAAATTATTACTTATATTTTACACAAGTATTTTATTTTCACAGCTTACTTTGACATAATCTGCATGTCCAGGGCAATGAACATGAACATAGTGTCACTTAACTGTCTCATACTCTTCATGGGCCTACAAAACCAATGGAAAAACCTCGGTTAGAATAGGTCGACATATTCATAAGGAAGCCAATTCAAAGCAAACTTGCACGAAAAGAAAACCATTTTCTTACTGTTGTAATTGTAATTCCTCTCTTTTTCTCTTCAGGAGCCCTGTCAATTTCATCAAAGGAATAGCCTTAGCTTTCCCTTCTTCCGCAAGTACCTGATGATAGCACATAAAACTTCAGAAACAGGAGAAATACTGAATGCATTTAACGCAACACATAGTTCATGAATAGCTTCATATATTAATTAACAAAACACAACGACATATATTAATTAGATTCTTGAAGGAAAAACATACAAAGAAATAATAAAATGAAAAAACATCACTTTATGTAGGCCTGCAGGAAGGGAATCAATCACAACATTAGACCAAAATTTTGTGGTCAAGTTGAGGTTAGGGGACGGTTGGGAATAGATGGAGGCACCGAGTTGATAATAAAATGTTAGAATGTATATGAAATTAGGGTTGGGAAGAAATAGAAAGGGGTACGATTGAAGATGAGTACAGTTGAAGATGGGTTGTGAGCGATAAGGAAAAGAAACGGTTGGATGTGGGTCGAGAAATGAGAGGCTACGTGAGAGGAGAAAAAGAAGAAAAGAAGAAGACTGGGATTATCACACAATGAGAAGGGAAACAAATATGCACGAGGGGGAAAAAGAGAAAAAAAAAAAAATTAATAGAGAAATTTAATGTGGTGTAAAAGAGAAAAAAATACATAAAATTAAATTAATAGAAAAATGAAAAAATTGTAAAGTAATTTTTGTATTTTTTTAAATGAATAATACACAATATATTATTTTATTTCTGTTTAAAAAAGATTGAGAATTCTATTATTTTAATTAGATTACGGTCATTTAATAATCATAACTATATAATTTATTTTATATTTAAGTAGTTTTTTGTAGTCTAACTTATGGTCATGGTTATTGATAAAAACTGAAGCTATATGTATACATTATAGTCACAGTTTTTTTAGACCATGACCAAAACCCTATGACCTTAATTTTTAAAAAAATTAAGGTTAAATTTTTAAAACCAAAGATCACTATTTTAGTAGTGTTAATTGTCTTAATTGTAATGATGCACTCGTCTCACTAGAAGAATATTCACCATATATATTAGTTGACATTTCTATGTGAATGATATAAATTTATACAAATTGATACCGTCTATAGTAATAACAAGACGTAAGTTCACGGTTATTGATAAAAACCGAAGCTATATGTATACATTATGGTCACATTTTTTTTAGACCGTGACCAAAACCCTATGACCTTAATTTAAAAAAAAATTAAGGCTAAATTTTTAAAACCAAAAATCACTATTTTAGTAGTGTTAATTGTCTTAATTGTAATGATACAATCGTCTGACTAGAAGAATATTCACCATATATATTAGTTGACATTTCTATGTGAATGATATAAATTTATACAAATTGATACCGTCTATAGTAATAACAAGACGTAAGTTCCTAAACTCTTCAACAAATTGAAGAGATATATTGTTTATAATTTTCAATGATACTGAGTCTACAGGATGCCACCATTCATCCTTGTATGCATTTTCAATAGCCTAAGTCAACATTGCTTTTAAACATTCTTTGAAATCTAAGAATTGGTGGGAAATATCACAAGACTTTTGAGAGGACTCTTTTCTTAACTTTTTGTTTCATCAGAGTTTCATTTTCATCTTAACTCCTTACATGTAGGATACTCATTTACATTCTCATATGTATTTTGGTAAAGTATGCTATCATTTAGACATGCATATATCTTTACGTAATCCATACCAAATTGACTTAGGTTATTCTTAACATTGTAAATGGACGAAGGTAGTTCTTTACAAGAAAGGAGCATTTGTCCAAACAATTTCAATATTTGGTTGAAGCATTTATCAAACAAAGTATTCGTCGCTTTTAAGTTGAGTCATCTCCATAATCTTATTCATGTGATCAATACTTATAAATATTTCTTGAAATATCGCCTCTGAGGGACCAATATTTTAATTATCAGTAGGCTCCCCATGAAATATCCAATTTTTATAACTTTGTTTAATTTCATTTTCCATGACAAGTTTTCTTATGACATCTAATTTTTATTTTTGAATGTTGTCACATTTCATACAAGAACATGGAACATCACTTGGACTGGTTGCATTTTTCAAGCTATTTTTGGAAACTTTTTAATCCACTTCAAAATTTCACCTGAACCTCTTCATTGATGTATCCAAGACATCCATTTCTATGCATATATGAAAGTAAAAATTTATTACATTATAAACACAAAATCAAATTAAAGAAAATTTTACTTATACTTGAAGCATAAATCAATATTTGACGAATTTCAACTATATCTAACAAATAACACATAAAACTCGATGACATCTAAAATTTTTTCACAAAATATAAATTATAACTTATAAATAGTAAATCAAAAACAAAAAAATATACATACATATTTTCACATGCTCTTTTTTCATAAATTAATTGTTTATTAAATTAACTCTTTAAAACTAACTACAATATATAATTATTTATAAAAATAAAATATATAAAACATAAACAAATAAAAGATGCATATATGAGTATAAATAAAATTGATATAATTATTTCAATTATTTTGTGTTTTATTATTAAAATTGTATTTTTCTATGCACTACTACAAAACGGACTATTAAAGTCAGTTCAGCGAACCGACTTTAAATGAAATAACTTAAAATTTAAAGTTGGTTCAACGTGTGAACTGACTTTACGTTTAAAGTCGATTCACGCGTTGAACTAACTTTAAATTTTTAATTTTTAATTTTTTTATAAAATTTACTCATTTTCTATTATACGCAAATTAAAACATGTTTTCGATCACTAAATAATAACAAAAAAAACAAAATTTGTTTAACAAATAGTTTAAATAATACAAATAATTGAAAATTAAAATATTAATTAATAGCAGAAAAATTACCATGGTGTTGTCCTATGTTATTCAAGATCATTATATTTTTTCTCATAATGTTATAATATAAACCTATATATATAATATAAAATTTATACACATAAATAATAACATATAATAATAGAAACAATATGAATAATAAGTGCGTAGGATTAATAGAAATACTTACAAGAGTAAATGAAGTGACAAAATGAAATAAATGAAGAAAAAATGGTGTTTTGTAAGTGAGAAATAAGTATAAAAAATTTGAGTATTTTGCTAAAAAAAAATAGGGGATCTAAAAGATTAGTTAGAGAGGAAGAAAACCCACTAACCGGTGTTGGAATTGGTGATCGTAGGTGGCTAGAAAATGAGAAAGAACAGAGAAGATTTTGAGTTTTTGAGAGTCATGCAACACTTGGAATAGTTTATGTCTGGGGAAGAAAGAAGAGAAAATAATTTATCCACGTGTGTAGCGTTAGTTCTAGGTGTAGAACCAACTTTAAATTCATTATAAGTCGATGTTTTTCTAAAAAGCGACTTTACATATCGACTTAAATACATTTTTTATAATAATGATGTAATTATATGTAAAAAAAATTAATGTATATTCGATTTCGATTAATCATAGTTTTAGTATTATAATAATTATCTTCGTCCTACGACTTATCAACTACAGTCATTTTTAAAAAAAGATTATAATTTCATTTATCTAAAATTAAAATCATCGTCCCTCTATCACTTGTCCTGTTTGACTTTAATCATAATGTTTCATTATTTATATTTTATTTTTATTTTTGTATTTGAATTTGTCTCATTTAAGTATATTTAAGATAAAATAAAAAAATAATTAAATGAATAAAGATTCAATTGTCAACCAAATTTCATAAAATGAAGAATGCAATTGTCATTAGAATTTTGCTAATCACAGTGAAGAGACACAAGTTTATTTTTGCATATAAAAGATGATTTGAAGTTTATTTTAATTATAAATAGGTGAGGAATATAGTTATTAAATAAATAAAAAATAATTTAATTTTTAAATTCAAATACATACATTTATTAAAAGGATAATTGTTCATTTGTTACTTAAAATTAAAATTTTATATATCGGACAATTTATTACTTTTTCCCCTTTATTTTTCACTTCACTTTAATACTTTTACTTTTGAATTTTATTACAATTTCCTACCTTATCTTTTTATGTCAATGTAATACCTTGTGTTTTGAATTTGATCCGATCTACTACTTTTTATCAATACACATCTTTTACTTGTTTTTATATCAATTTAATATTTTGTTTGTTATTTGCTTCACTTTACTCCGAGAAAATATACTAAAACAAATGGATAACACAAATTGGTATATTGATATTGTAATGAAAAAATAAAAAGTTATTTTAAAACAACTGATATTTTTAAAAAAATTAGACAAAGACGTTTTGATAGACAAAAATAAAAAAACTATTCAATCAAGGGCTGATATTTTTGTATTATTTATATTTTAATAAAAAAATTATTTTTTATCATGTTTTAAAATGGTTCTCATATAATACCTAAAATATTTAATAATTTCAGTTTAAGTAAACTTTAAACTAAACTTTATGAAAATGAAACTTTTAAAGTATTATGCCTATTAAATGGAGACTTTTTAAACATTTTAAGTTCTACGTGAAAACCATTTCAAAACATGATTAAAGAATTAAGCTTTTGTCAAAACATCGGTATTGCAAAGTACCATGCAACAATAATTGAATAATTAGACTTTGTGAAAGTTATAAATGTGAAAAAAAGATTCAATCGTATTTAAAATGATGAAAATTTATGAAAATATTTTAGGAACGATTATTATTAACAGTCCTAGAAGTACACTTTTTTGTGATGGTTAAGAACCATACTTGAAACTTTTAAAACTTACACATTTAGCTATCTCAGTTTTTCCCTCACATTTTGCCTAACTATTACATTACTTCCCTCACATTTTCCCTAACTATTACATTATACACAGCTAGTTGTTATACTTTTTCGCCACATTGCTCATTAACCAGCATCGACGGAACACATCAGTTGACCAATACCACCATCAACGTCCACCAATGTGTAATAAAGTTATGGCCAACCATCATAGCGCACATGAGTCAAATCTGGGAATTTTTTTCAACATTTACGCACAACACCACCCACGATACCAACAACCTCTAGCCTCTTGCCTCTCTCACCAAGCTTCTGTTCTAGTTGCACTTGAGGTGAATCTAGCTAGTTTCTTCACCAATACTTGCGATGCCACCCACGTGTTGAAGTCCCACATCGACTGAGTATTGGGTTTCTGCTGTATTTATAAGTCTATGGCAACCCTTCCTCTTTGAGAGCTCTTTTAGAGGGAGTTAGGTTATGCATTTCTTCATGGTATCAGAGTTAGGTGACTCAATCGGTACCCGACCGGTTGTAGGGGATGGACCCTACGCCGATGTGAGGGGGAGGCGCTCCATATCCTTGGTCGAAAATCGATGTGAGGGGGAGTGTTAAAGTCCCACATCGACTGAGTATTGGGTTTCTGCTGCACTTATAAGTCTATGACAACCCTTCTTCTTTGATAGCTCTTTTGGAGGGAGTTAGGCCATGAATTTCTTCATGGTATCAAAGCCAGGTGACTCGGTCGGTACCCAGACGGTTGTAAGGGATGGACCCTGCGTCGGTGTGAGGGGGAGGCGCTCCATATCCCCGATCGAAAATCGATGTGAGGGGGAGTGTTGAAGTATTCTTCACCATGATGACTCAAGCCACTAGTGACATCACCATGCTTCCAGCCTTCATAATAGAATGTGTGTTTTATTATTATATAAAGATGTATTTTAATTTTTAGACTATTATGGAACATGTGACAACAAATATGCTTTAAAGGAATTGGGATAGTAGAATAACAGTTTTGTAAACCCCCTAACTATATACATTTATCTCCTCTTTAATCAAGTGTGTACAAGGAACTAGAAGGAGTTCTCTAGGGTCCTATATAAAGAGAGTAATAACTTGTATTCTATTGTTGATTTGTAACACAAATTAGAGAAGTGAGTAAGGGATATATGTGTGATGTGTAAACAAGAAAAGGCGAAAGCTTATTCTTTGAAACATTCTTGAAAGGCAGACTTGAATATTCTTGGGCTATGAAGATTGTTGAAGTTATGGTTGTAAGGGTAGTTTAAACTATTGTATAGGTTACATATTATTTCTATTGGATTGGAATTATGTTAGTACTTGTGGACGTAAGTCTCACATTAAGAAATAACCACGTAAAAACTTTTGAGTTTTCTTTTTTCATTGCTGTGTGTTTTCTACATCATCTCTTAAATATCATAATTGGTTCATAGGTATTATAATGGATAAGTCTTTTGACATGTATGGATAGGAGATCTATTGAATTTAATGAAGGAATTGAAAAATTATTGAATTTTGCTACTAAGAAGGTAAAAAATTTAAAAAAAGAAAAAAAGGTGTCCTTCGCTTAAGTGTTGGAATAAAATATATTTAATATGAATGAAATTTAGAATGATGTATTTGAGAATGATATAGACAAAAGCTATAAAAATTAGATTTGGCTTGGAAAGTAGATTCATATAAGCTTAATAAATAGTAAGGTCCAACTTCTACCACAAAAAGAAAGCATCATGATGATGCTTTTGTTAACACCATAGAAATGATAAATGTTGTGCACAATAGTATTAAGAGTGAGCAATTTGGTGAACCATTTAATAATATTTTAAAGGATGTTAAGAAATCATTATAGGATGGTTGTATTAGGTACACTAAACTATTCTTGTTAGTAACAGAGTATAATATGAAAGCAAAGTTTGGATTATCTCATAAAAACTTTAAGGAGGTTTTGAGTGTAGTTGGGAAAATGTTACTTGATGACCATTGGCTTCTTAGTTCTATGTATGAGGTAGAAAAGACACAAAAAAAATGTTGGATTGATCTTAATCTTATTTTAACTTTCCTAAATAGATTTTTTTTTTCTTTCCTCTATATTTTTTGATACAACGTAGTTAAAAAAAAATTAAAAGAAGAAAAACAAAGTGAAAGATTGTTCAAGATTCCTATCCTTATATTCTTATTCTTATATTCCTTTTATATTTGGTTCTTTAGAGTAAACTAAGTTTTAAAATTATGATTTTTGAGATTGTCACCAACACCTTTTATTTTACAAGCTTAAAACATGAGTAAAGAAGGAAGAGAACCACAAGAGGTCGACTTTAAATTCTTCATCAAGGCTGTTAATGATCAATTTAAGAGATTGAATATAAAGTTGGATGATTTAGAATCCTCTTCCGGTTCTAAATCACATAGAAGACATGAGTTCAATGAAGAAGAAACTGATTCCAATATGGAGGAGACTATAAGTTATAAAAGGGACAAAAAGATTAACTCCAAAAAAGATAACAATATAGGTAGTATAAAGATGACAATTATACCCTTTCAGGGAAAGAATGATCTTGAGTTATACTTGAGTAGGATAGAAAGGTCGAGCATGTATTTGATCCTCATAATTACTATGAGGAGAAGAAAGTAAAGCTACCAATCTTAGAAATTATAGGTTATGCTGATATATGGTAGGATCAAGTGGTGATTAATAGGCTAAAGAATGGTGAGAGGCCTATTCGATCATGGGAAGAGATGAAGTTAGTGATGCATAAGAGATTTATACCTAGCCATTACTGTAGGGATTTATATAGAAAGTTGCAAGGGTTGATTCAAGATTCCATGAGTGTAAAGATTATTATAAGGAGATGAAAATCACCATGATTAGAGCAAACATAGAGGAAGATAGAAAAGCAACAATTACTGTATTCATTGTCGGATTAAACAGGGAGATTTTTGATGTGATTGAGTTACAAAATTATGTAGAGATGGATGAACTATTACATGATGCCATTAAAGTAGATAAGCAAATCAAGTCCAAAAGGATCATATCTAGTTCTTCATCTAATTCTCTATGTAAATCAAATTGGAAGGACAACAAAGTTGCCTTTAAAACAAAAGAAGAAGTAAAGTTGAAGAATTTAGTTGTTGTTCTTAAGGGTAAATCCGAAATTAAAACTCTTACTCAGTCATATGATATTAAGTGTTTTAAGTGCTAAGGATTAAGACACATGGCTTCTGAATGCCCAAACAAAAAGTCTATGATTGAATGGGAAAACGAAGAAATTAAAAGTGTTAGTTCAAGTGACAATGAGATGCCATCATTGGAAGATTGTTCTAATGTTGAATTGGAAGAATCTGTGCATAGAGAATTACTTGTTACAAGGAGAGTCTTGAATATACAACCTAAGGATGAAAGAGATGAGGAACAACGTGATCATATTTTCCACATAAGATGCACATGAAGGATAAGGTATGTATGTTGATTATTGATAGTGGGAGCTGCACCAATGTTGCTAGTACTTTGTTGGTAGAAAAGTTGAATTTAAAATGGCAGAAACATCTCAAACCTTACAAGCTACAATGGTTGAATGGTTGTGGAGAAGTAAAGATCAACAAATAAGTTTGGGTTCCTTTTTCAATTGGCAAGTGTGAGGATGATGTTCTTCGTGATGTGCCACCGATGTATGTTGCTCATATGTTGCTTGGCCGACCATGGCAGTTCGATAGGTAGGTGTCACATGATGATTACAAAAACCGTTATTCTTTTGAAATGAATAACCGAAATTTTTTTTTAGCCTCTCTCAAACCTTTGCAAGCCTATGAGAACCAGATTAGAATAGCAAGATAGTACAAGATGAGGAAAAAAAAGTTTGAGCAAGAGGAAAATTTAAAGAGAGCAAGTGAGATAGAGAGAAAAAATGGAAAGAAGAGTGAACAAACTAGAGAGGAAAATAAAAGAATGAGTGTAATTGCTGAAAAACATGAGATTATCTTGTACTTGTACAATACTGTTTATCTTTCTACTAACGATCTTAACTAATCTTAATGACTCGATCAATTGAGCGAGTACAGAAAATAGAGTAAATGACAAAATAGGGTATGATTTTTTGGACAAGAAGTTAGGATTTGATGGACATTGAGTGATTTCATTTGTGCTTACGAGTGAGACGAGAAAAGAGAGGCCATCGGAGAGAAAAGAGTGCTTGAAAAGAGAAGAATTTAGGATTTTTATTATTTTTGAGTATGAAGCTTGTGTAAGGTCTTTTTGAGTATTATTTCTCTTAAATGAATATTTTTTTTAAAGATATCTCTTTATATTTGAATTCTCGACAAAAGAAGCTAATAGAACTCATTTTTATTTGAAAAAGTATAAAGAAATGGAATACTCTTACCGCATTAATTAAGTTGAACTACTATAAAATTGATGTGTTTTCTTTTATTATTTTCTTGTATTATTTTTCATCATTGTTTGATATTCCATTTTATTGTTTGTTACTTGTATTTTTTATCGGATAAGCTTTATTGAGTGATAAATTTTTGTTGTTAATTATTAAGATTAACATACATTAACAATATCTTAAAACTTGGCATTTTCAATAACATATATGTATATATTCTTGAATTCTTTGTGTGTCAAGCAGATTGAAGAAGCTTGCCAGCTGAACATAGTGGATGAAACAGCAGTGGCTGTTAATCCAATGATGCTCACGATTCAGTAATATCCTTCTGTTTTTTTTTTCATTATACACCTCAGAAAATTTCCATTATGCCCTCGCCCCATTCTTATCGAAGCCAATTGATATACATATATTATTATTATTATTATTATTATTATTATCATTATTATTATTATTACAGATATTAATAAAATATTAATTTTTTATCTTTTTATAAATTTAAAGGATTAAATAATTTTTTTTCTTTTTTTTTATATATCTGAGCGACTAAATGACTTAATTTAGTAACTTTTGCTTAATTGTTATTTAAAATATCACGTTAAAAAGTGCAAAAGCAATCCAAACGATACTGTGAATCTGTGATCGTGGTACTGACGTCAGGTCTTGCGTACGTGGTGATAATTATTTATTTCAATATTCCTGCCAGCCTGGGATTCCCATACATGTCTTGTGGGGAAAATTTATTCATTGTCATGGACGAAGGTCATATAGGTGGGTGAAAGTAAATTAATATATAGAATAAATACCGATAACCTAGATTTTATTAATACTATTTTTTAGATTTGTATATAATAGTATTAATTATTAAATAATAATTTTTCTCATTATAAAAAATTAAAAAAAAAGAGATTGAAAAAAATAAGATAAGATAATAATTGATTGAATCCTATTTATTCATAGAATGTAAAAATATGAACTACATAAATTTTTTTCATCCATAATTAAAATAATTATTTAAAATTAATAATTTAAACTCAATATATAATAAAACTATCAATAATTATTATTTATTATATGAACATTTTTTTTTGTTTATTGATATAAAATAAGAAACAATCAAAAACAAAATAAGTCAAAGTTTGAGTTTTTTTAAATAAAAAAGATAAAAAAAAAGTTAAAATAATATTTTTAATTTTAAAAATTTTAAAATGTTAAATTATAAGATAAAATATTTAGTTATTTTAATAATTTTATTTTCGATCCTAAAAAAAATTAATTCTGAGATTTTTTTTAAATTCAAACATAAATTAAATGTACTTAAATTATTTCATCGAGGAAAGTTGAATAAACTTGCTTATATCGAGCAAACCAGAAATTATGATCTCGTACACATGATTTATGAGGCATTGCATTAAAAATAAATAATAATTATGAGTAGTGATATTCTTACAGTAATATTTTATTAAAAAAAATTAATATTTATAGAGTAAAAATGTTAATTCAAAATTAATTAAATATTTTATTTCATAATTTAATATTATTAAGATTCTAAAAGTTGAAATATTGGTACGAAATTAGTAAAATCTACTCTAAAAATAAGCTATTTTTATTAATATTAGTAATATTAAAATATAATTGATATTAGAGATAAAGTAAAAAATTTATATATTTTATAATAATAATAATAATAATAATAATAATAACTTTCATTTTTACTTTTCATTATAGAAATATTAATTAGTTTGACTAGTAGTAGCTTGAACTAATACATTATCAATAATTTCTGGTCGCGTGTAAATCACAATTTTTGTTTCCAACTCATATTTAGAATTTTTATTAAATTTGTTTATAATTAAATTAATCTTAAAATAATATATTAATTTATACATATAATATATATATATATATATTTAATTTATACGTTCTGTAAATTGTGTAAAATAATATATTTTACATAGAACTAAAATATTATTTTAAAAATAATTTAATTATATATATACTATACGTGAGATTCAGTTATACAACACTTTATATAAAGCCACCGCCCGTATATTTTATGTTACTGTTTGATTTTATCTCATTTTAATATTATTATTTTTTGATAAATTAAAGGGTTAAGATGAGACGAAAGATAAATTGTTAATCAGATTAATGTACAAATGTCAAAATTTTAAAATGGCGGAAGCACACTATTTTTTGTACTTAGAAGAAAATATTTTTCACAAAAAAACAAATATTTTTTTTGGTTTTTTAAATCTCACGTCGAACAAAAGTTAAGATCATGAATAATTTATAAATCTATGTAACATTTAACTCTATAAAACTTTATTTGGTTGAGTTAAGCATAAATTTTTTAAGTTATTATTAGAGTTAGTTCTTTACTTCTTCGCTTTGATGAGTGTTCAAGAACTAACTGATGTGCTCACCTTCAGGCTTCACTCATCTAGTGTCGACCATCAATCAAAGAGGGGACTGTTCAGTCTCACATCGATCAAGAGTTAAGATCCTAAACAGTTTATAAATCTATACAACTTTTAACTCTATAAGACTTTATTAGATTGAATTAGATTTTTTAAAGGTTTTAATTATACTATTCAATACTAATTAACTACAAAATATTATAAACTATATCACTTATAATATTAAACCTACTTCCATTTTTATCCCATACCTAACTGTGCATACATCTACATTAATGTTGTTAGGAGAATCACAATTTCAATTTGAACTTAATCAAGCTCTAAACAGCGGAATTAAACATATTCTCCTTCTTTGTGTGAATCTTTTAGGAAACAAATAAATAGAGCTTAAAATGAAACATGCACAAAATCAACACAAGCAATTTACGTAGAAAAACCTTCCCGGTATAAGAAGGAAATAACCACGGCATCTCTCTCCAAAACTTCCACAATCAAGAAACAATTGTACAACAGTTCTCTCTAGGTAAAGCTAGAGGCAAACAATTAACAACATCATCAAGAATACACTTCTTGGAAACTAACAATTATTTCAAGAAGAATGGAGAAATCTAACCCAATTCGTAGTCACTGTTCACTGCTCATAATTTTCCAAACCGGTGAGCCAAATCCAAATCCCACCGCACAGATTAAAGAGTCTTGAGTCGTGAACCTGTCTGCAAAATTTCAGCTTAATCGGACCACAAACGGCCTTCGATCGGAGCACTTGATGAAGACTGGCTGGAGAGGGAAAAACTGCTCAGTTTTTCTGCTAGCTGCTGCCTTTGCTGCTGCAATTCTAAAAACTCTGCAGAATCTCTCACACAACAAACCCTAAATGGGTTTATTAATTAAAGCAATGAAATGACACAATTTCCCTTCTTACTCCATGGGCTTTTAAGCCACATGGGCTTCACTTGGGCTCCTCCAAACCAAGAGGAAAACCCAACAAATCTCCCCCTTTTCCGATTAGATGGAGGGATCTGCCATCCCGGCAATTGAACAACAAACTTCAAGTTTTTCTCTTGACACTGCTTTTGTCAGCATGTCAGATCCATTCTCATCAGTATGGATTTTCTCAAGTTCAAGTAACTTATTGTTAAGAGTATCCCTTATCCAATGATACCTCACATCAATATGCTTTGATCTTGAGTGAAATGCCGAGTTCTTCGCTAGGTGAATGGAACTCTGATTATCACAGAATAACACATATTTTTGCTGGTTGAAACCAAGTTCTCTCAAGAACTGTTTCATCCACAACAACTCTTTACAAGCTTCCGTTGCTGCAATAAACTCCGCCTCTACTGTAGAAAGTGCAACACACTTTTGCAATCTTGATTGCCAAGAAACTGCTCCACCAGAGAAAGTAATTAGATTACCTAAAGTAGACTTACGAGAATCTTCATATCCTGCTAAATCTGAATCAATGTATCCAACTAACATTGGTTTTCCACTTCCAAAGCTAAGTGTTAACTTGGAAGTACCTCGAAGATATCTCATAATCCACTTTATTACATCCTAATGCTCTCTTCCTAGATTCGAAAGAAAACGAATAACAACTCCAACTGCATAAGCTATGTCTAGCCTCGTACACACCATTCCATACATTAAGCTTCCTACTGCTGAGGCATATGGAACCTTTTCCATATCTTCCTTCTCTTTATCTGTTGAAGGGCCTTGACTCGATCTCAACTTAAAGTGATTAGATAAAGGAGAAGATACCACTTTAGCTTTATCCATATGAAACCTTTCAAGTATTTTGTTGATGTATCGTTCCTGTGACATGTACAACTTCTTTCTTTTCTTGTCTCGACAAATTTGAATACCAATAATTTGTTTTGTTGGTCCTAAGTCCTTCATGGCAAAGGACTTACTCAACTGCTTCTTCAAATTATCAATTCTTGAAGAATTTTTGCCAACAATCAACATGTCATCAATATAGAGCAATAAAATGATAAAGTCATCATCAGAGAATTTTTACACAAAAACACAATGATCAGAAATAGTCTTCTTGTAACCATGCTCCCCCATAACTGACTCAAACTTCTTATACCATTGTCTAGGTGCTTGCTTCAACCCGTAGAGGCTTTTCTTTAACCGGCATACATAATCATTTTTTTCCTTTAACCTCAAAACCCTATGGTTGCTCCATATAAATCTCTTCCTCCAACTCACCATGAAGAAAGGCAGTTTTCACATCCATTTGCTCAATTTCTAAATCCAAGCTTGCTGCTAGACCTAGAACAACACGTATGGAAGACATCTTCACAACAGGAGAGAAAATATCATCAAAATCAATACCTTTTCTCTGACTGAATCCCTTGATGACCAATCTAGCTTTGTATCGTGGTTGTGAATTTTGTTCTTCTTGCTTCACCCTATAGACCCACTTGTTCTTCAAAGCTCTCTTACCCTTAGGCAACTTTACCAGCTCAAACGTGTGATTATCATACAGTGACTGCATCTCATCTTCCATAGCACCAACCCAGTGTGCTCTGTTTCCATCTTCCATCGCTTCTGCATAACATTGAGGTTCTCCCTCATCTCTCAATAACACATACTCATATGTATCATATCGTGTGGAAGGACGTCGGTCTCTGGTATACCTTCTGGGTGGAATTTCTGGTTCTGGCAACTGATCAATAGTCTGGTGATCTATTTCAACTTGCATATCTGCATCATCTGAACCCTGTTGATCATCTTGAACATTTTGTTCCATCTGTATTGATAAAGGGACCGGATCTAGGTCAATCAAATCATCGCTATACTGATGGACTTCTTTTTCTATCTTCTCAACATCTTGTATAGTTTGATCTTCTATAAACACAACATCACGACTCCTTACCAATTTCTTCTCAACTGGATCATAAAATCTGTAGCCAAATTCATCCAGACCATAACCAACAAAGATACATTGTCGTGTCTTCACATCGAGCTTAGATCTCTCATCTTTTGGTATATGCACAAATACCTTGCAACCAAAAACGCGAAGATGATCATAAGAAACATCTTTTCCAGTCCAAACTCTATTTGGTACATCAAATTGAAGAGGAACACATGGTGTGAGATTAAGAACATGTACAACTGTATTCAAAGCCTCACCCAAGAAAGATCTTGGCAACTGAGCCTGTGAAAGAATACATCTTACTCTTTCAACCAATGTCCTATTCATTCTCTCAGCCAACCCATTTAACTGAGGAGTCTTGGGAGGTGTCTTTTGATGTCGAATTCCTTGATGCCTACAATACTCATCAAAAGGACCTGAATACTCTCCCCCATTATCTATTCTAATGCACTGCAATTTCTTCCCAGTTTGTCTCTCCACTAAGGCTTGAAACTGTTTAAACACATCTAATACTTGATCTTTGCTCTTCAAAGTGTACACCCATAACTTTCTTGAACAATCATCTATGAAGGTCACAAAATAACTGGCACCACCCAAAGTTTTTGTCTTCATAGGACCATATACATCTGAATGTACCAAATCAAGTATGTATTGTTTTCTTGAAGGAGGAGAACTCTTGAAAGAAACTCTATTTTGCTTCCCTACCAAACAATGAGTACATCTTCTTAAACAAACATCATTCATTCCAGAAAGAAGATTCTTTTTAGTCAATATTAGTCAATACTGCCAAGCCTTTCTCACTCATATGAGCAAGTCTCTTATGCCATAATTCTGATGTGAGCTCATCTGTCACAGCATTAATAACGCCTTTAAAGAGTCTCGCCTGCAGTATATACAAACTAGAATGCTTGTTCCCACGAGCAACAACCATAACACCTTTAGAAAGTTTCCATTGACCATTACTAAAGGTATTGCAATATCCTTAATCATCAAGTTTACCTATAGAGATCAAGTTCAAACGAATTTCAGGAATATGCTTTACCCCTCTAAGAAGTAGCCTCGTGCCATTATTCATCTCCAAACACACATCTCCAATACCAATGACTTTAACCAAGCCATCATTACCCAACTTCACTGTCCCAAAGTCACCTGCTGTATAGGATGTAAAGAAGTCCTCTCGAGACGTAGCATGAATGGAGGCTCCACTATCAGTAACCCAACTGACCTCGTGACATGCAACATTGAAAACATCTTCATTATAAACAACGAGAAAGTCTTCTGAACTAGCAGTGGCAACTCGGTCATTTTCTTTACCAACATCACCTTCTTGTTCTTTGTCTTTCTTCTTGTTATCCCGCTTCAACTGTCTACAATATTTCTTGATATGCCCTTTCATGCCACAATGATGACACTCAATATTAGAAAACCTAGACTTGCTTCTTCCTTTTTCTTTGTTCTTGAAACCTCTGCTTTTACTCCTCCCTCTTCTTTCTGTAACCAAAATCTCTGACTGTTGAGAAGACCCATGTGATTTTCTTCTCATTTCTTCATTCAAAACACTACTCTTAACCAGATCCATATTGATTACACCATTTGGAGCTAAGTTACTTAATGACATTCTAAATTTTTCCCAAGAGTCCGGCAACGTACCCAATAAACACAACCCTTGAATCTCATCATCAAACTTGATACCCATTCTAGCTAATTGATTGATTATTCCTTGGAACGTATTCAAGAGATCTGTCAACGGAGTTCCATCTTGGTACCTTAAAGCCATCAACTATTTTATAAGAAACATTTTATTATTTCCTGTTTTTCGAGCATACAACTCTTCAAGTTTATTCCATAGTAACCGTGCATGTATTTCTCCACTAATATGACTCAAAACATTATCATCTACCCACTACCTTATATACCCACAGACTTGTCGATGTAACAAAGTCCATTCTTCTTCAGACAATCTTTCTGGCTTTTCAAAGACAAACATTGGTAAATGAAATTGTTTGACATAAAGGAGGTCATCCATTTTTCCTTTCCAAGTATGATAATTAGAACCATTCAAAGTAATCATTCTATTCAAATTTGCTTCCATTATTCAACACAAGAAATTCCACAATAATAACTACAGCTCTGATACCACTTTGTTAGGAGAATCACAATTTCAATTTGAACTTAATCAAGCTCTAAACAGTGGAATTAAAAATATTCTCCTTCTTTGTGTGAATATTTTAGGAAACAAATAAACAGAGCTTAAAATGAAACATGCACAAAATCAACACAAGTAATTTACGTAAAAAAACCTTCCCAGTGTAGGAAGGAAACAACCACGACACTCCTATCCAAAACTTCCACTATCAAGAAACAATTGTACAACAGTTCTCTCTAGGTAAAACTAGAGGCAAACAATCAACAACATCATCAAGAATACACTTCTTGGAAACTAACAATTATTTCAAGAAGAATGGAGAAATCTAACCCAATTCGTAGTCACTGTTTACTGCTCATAATTTCCCAAACCGATGAGCCAAATCCAAATCACACCGCACAGATTAAAGAGTCTTGAGTCTTTAACCTATCTGCAAAATTTCAGCTTAATCGGACCACAAACAGCCTTCGATCGGAGCACTTGATGAAGACTGACTGGAGAGGAAAAAACTGCTCAGTTTTTTTGCTAGCTGATGCAATTCTAAAAACTCTACAGAATCTCTCACACAACAAACCATAAATGGGTTTATTAATTAAAGCAATGAAATGACAAAATTAGGCTTCTTACTCCATGGACTTTTAAGCCACATGGGCTTCACTTGGGCTCCTCCAAACCAAGAGGAAAACTCAACAAATGTTGCATCATATAACACTACTCGTAACTAAATGTTAGCCTTCATCAATGTTATTTATTATTATTTTATTTATTTTAGACAAAAATATAATTAAATTAATCTTTTTGTTTAATAGTATGAGCATAATAAATTTGAATTTTTGAAGTTAATCTTTGTTTGACAAAATACATTGTTGTTTTAAATGAAAATTTTATTTTTACCTCATTAATTTAATAGGCAATAAATTTGAGTACTGAATAAAGATAAATACTTAAACTACTGATTAGGTTGATTTCAGAATACTAAATGGAAAAATAGTTGAAATTAGAATATGGGTTTTGGGATATGAAAGTTTTTTATGGGGTTTGAGGATACTTTTTTTCCTCTCTTTTTTTTTGGATTGTTATTTATATGCAAGGTGATGTTGTGACGTTGATGACTGGGTCCGATTAATTTGTTGCTTGTCAAATTTATGGGTCTCTTTGTTTTTTTTAACAAAAAAGTTAGATGGTTCTTTGTCTATTGTTGTTACATGGCTCAATCACAAGGTTAAAAGAGATGAGTAAAGCTTTAGTTTGGGTGTATGTATTGGAAATGCTGATGTTTTTTCTACAATGATGCATGTTCATAGATTTTGTATTGCAAATTCAAATATTTAGTTTCTACTTCTCTATTTTCTCTTTTCACATAGTTTATAAGATTTCCTTACTCTATTTGCAGATCACATTGGTCCTGCAAGCCATCTGTCACACAGTTAAGGTTTGTGCATTTGTTAGTGTTCATTTAAAGCTAACCTTCTTGTCAATATTTTTTCTCTGAGAATATTTTTTTTATCATTGTTGAAACAAATGGTGATAAACACTATGATGTCAACATCATACTGATTCAGTTAGGAAATCCTAACTGAATGGATGCTTTTCTGAATAAAATTTTGAAATTCTAAACTACCAGCTGCAGTTGATTTATTTGTTGAAATGCTTTTGAGGGAAGTGCCACTGATCTCAACTTATTTGTGGTGCACTTTTTAATTGTAAGATTTTCCATGTCCATATAGTAAGGAACCATGTATCTCCACCTATGTTGGACAATTATTTGGATGCATAGTTCATTTAATTTCAAAAGTATTTCTGTAGATTTTATTGCGAAACTTTTGCACACTTATCATTTTCATAACAATCCCTTGGGTCCTTTTCAAACGAGGTTGTCTCAAACTATTGGATATTAGTTCTTAATTCAAGGAATAAAACAAGGACCTTAATTCAAGGAGTAAAACAAGTAATCCTTAATTCAATGAGTAAAACAAGGAATCCTTAATTCAAGGAGTAAAACAAGGAATCCTTAATTCAAGGAGTAAAACAAGGAATCTTTAATTCAAAGAGTAAATCAAGGGATGCTTAATTCAAAGAGTAATTGAAGGAGTAAAATTTCCTTATAAATAACTATACAATTGTAACGAAAACATGAAGAAAATAATAAGAGCTCTTTTGTGTAGAGTTATTTCTTGTTTTTTCAACATGGTATCATAGTAGAAAAATTAATTTGCTTCTGCTTTATTATTATCTTAGCATCTTCAATCTTTGAAATGACGGAAGACAAGCCGTTAGGATCAGAAGCTGAAAGTTCATCGGTGCTTTCCTTCATGAATATGCATGAGGTGGATGTCAACCCAAATCAAAGATTAAGCTCAGTCTTATTGAATGAGTTTAATTACTTGCCTTGGTCAAGAGCAGTGTCTCTGGCTCTAGGTGGAAGGTCCAAGTTGGGGTTCATAAATGGAAGCATCGAAGTACCTGATGTTTCCTCACCAACCTATGAATCCTGGCTTAGTAAGGATCAACTGGTTATGTCATGGCTCCTAAATTCCATGGAACGTAAATTAGCTGAAATATTCAGTTACTCTGAATCTGCATACCAATTATGGGAGACGATCAAGGAAATGTATGGCAGTCAAAACAATGCTGCACGAGTTTTTCAATTAAAGAAGGACATCTCAAATCTGCAACAAGATGGTAAGCCTTTTGTACAACTCTTAGGAAGCATGAAAATCATGTGGAATGAGTTAGAAATATATCGTCCTCATACAACCGATGTAGCTCTGTTACGAAAAAGAGCGGAAGAAGATAAGATATTTCAACTTCTGTCCAGTCTCGATTCAACATATGAAGATATACGATGCCACATACTCATGAATACTGAACTTCCTTCCTTCACCAATGTATGTGTGACAATTCAACGTGAAGAAGTAAGGAGGAAAGTCATGAACAAGGATACAATGGCTAGTGCACCTGAGGCAAGAGCCTATCTAACCAACGAGAGAAAGTACAAAGGGAAGCATCCAAACTTGAAGTGTCAACACTGCAACTATACGGGCCATATTAAGGACACATGTTGGATTCTACATCCAGAATTAAAACCTGATTTTATAAAGGATAAGGATTTACAGAAAGTGAATCGTCGCACACACCGTGCAAATCATGCTTTCCGCCTCTACCTCTAATGGGTCTCGATCCATTCAAAAACTTTACAAATAATCCAAATTGAACTTATGAATGAGTTTATGTTGTATCTTCAAAGCAAGACAGGAGGAGCTAGAATTGATTGTGTGGATAGCATAGAAGAAGGAAACTCGACAGCATTGCTAGGCAAGTTTGCAGGTTTCTTGGCAGATACAAAACTCATACCACAAGAGGACATGCAAGGTATCATAAAATCCTTTAAAACTGCTCTTAAAATAAATATGTTGCATGATTTTTGAGTTGTAGATTCATGTGCCACAGATCATATGACAAACCATGTGTCAAAGTCTCATAAGTTTGAAAAATTAGCAAATCTTTCTCAAGTTTCAATTGCAAAGGGTGAGAATGTAAAGGTTTTAGGAAAGGAAAAAATAAAATTAATGTCAGATGAAATCGAGTCGGCGGTTTTATATGTACCTTCCTTTCCCTTCCAACTTTTGTTTGTAGGAAAAATCACAAATACCTTGAATTGCTTAGCCATTTTTTCTCCTCACAATGTCATTTTTCAGGATTGTGCCACCAAAAAGACGATTGGGGAAGGGTTTTACTTAGATGGTCTCTATTACATATCCAAGAGCAATCCCAGAGGTTTCCAAGCTAAGTTTAACCCTATCCAAGATAATCAATTGTGGCATTAACGTTTAGCTCACCCTTCTCCACCAATTTCTTCAACTTTATTTCCAAACTTAGGAAATGATGCAATTGCATGTGAAACTTGCCACTTGTCTAAGGCCACTAAATTGCCTTTTAATTCATCCTTGTCTAGGGCTAATAAGTGTTTTGAACTAGTTCATTCAGATGTATGGGGACCAACTAATGAATCTTTTGATGGTTATAAGTATTTTGTGATTTTTGTTGATGATTTTTCTCGAGTCACATGGTTATATCTTTTAAAGTCTAAGAATGAAGTTATGGAAGTATTTAAGGACTTTCATAACCTTGTTAAAAATCATTTCTCCTCTAAAATTCAAACCTTAAGGTCTGACAATGGCACCGAATACATGTCCCATATCATGAAACAATATTTGAGCATTCATGGCATTATGCATCAAACAAGTTGTGTTGGCACACCTCAACAAAATGGTGTAGCTGAACGCAAAAATCGGGACTTACTTGAAAAAACTAGAGCATTAATGCTACAAATGAATGTACCAAAGAGATTCTAGTCCCAAGGGGTTATGACAGCTGCTTACATCATCAATAGATTACCCAGCCGAGTCTTGGATTTAAAGTTTCCCCTAGAGGTCATGAAAGGAAGGAAAATTAACCTCTCACACCTTAGAGCCTTTGGTCAGACTGCTTTGTACATATTCAATCTCATCATCGAGATAAATTGGATCCTAGAGCTATTAAATGTATTTTTCTTGGTTATTCATCTACACAAAAGGGATATAAGTGTTATGATCCCCAACTTAGGAGATTAATTGTGTCTAAAGATGTTCAATTTTATGAAACTAACCCTTTTTCAGCAAGTCACATGAAATCACAAGTCAAGGGGATGACATCTTGGATGTGTTTCCATTACCAAGAATCGAACTTGAGGCTCTACAACAACAAGATCCCAGCCATGTCAACATTGATACATCTCTCACTGAAAGTAACAATGAAGGGTCTCTTCTTAATGGTACACTGCATGAAGATGGTGATAATCAAGATGATCCTCACAATATGGTACAAGATGTGAACGAGTGTGAGATAACTCCTCCTACTCCACGACGTAATCCAATGCGTGTTAGGCAACCTCCCACAAGACTTCAAGACTTTGTCACCTACAAACCCACACATCCCATCTCAAATTATGTGTCATATAAGAGAGTGACACCAACCCATGCCGCATTCCTCAGCACTATATCGAGTTACAGTGAGCCTCAAAACTTTCATGAGGCCAATAGCCAAGAGGTGTGGAAGGAAGCCATGCAAGAAGAACTTAAAGCCCTAGATCAACACAACACATGGAGCATCACCAAACTTCGAAAAGGCAAGAAATTTGTGGGTTGCAAATGGATTTATAAGCTCAAATTCAAGTCAGATGGATCAATTGAGAGGTATAAAGCAAGATTGGTGGTTCAAGGATTCACTTAAACATTCGAGGTGGATTACAAAGAAACATTTGCACCTATTGCAAAAATGACCACAATAAGAGTGCTACTGTCTGTGGCTGTAAGCAAGGGGTGGTCCATGTACCAAATGGATGTGAAGAATGCATTCTTGCATGGTGATCTCAAAGAAGAAGTCTATATGAAATTGCCACCTGGGCATCCTCAAAGCTGGATTTAGTGTGCAAATTGCACAGATCCATTTATGGTTTGAAATAGTCCCTACAAGCTTGGTATGCCAAGCTAAGCTCAGTTCTCACTAGTGTTGGTTTCAAAAGCAGCAATGCCGATTCTTCACTATTTGTTCGCACAGGAGCTATGGGAAAATTGGTTGTGCTGATTTATGTAGATGATCTGATAATTACAGGTGATAATGCTAACGAGATTTTCAACCTCAAACAGTCCCTCAGACAAAGGTTTGCAATTAAAGACCTTGGGATATTGAAGTACTTTTTTGTATAGAAATGGCAACCTCACACAAGGGACTCTTTCTTAACCAAAGGAAATATTTCCTAGATTTGTTCAAGGAAGCTAAAATGAGTGATGCTAAACCAGCCATTACCCCTCTTGATAGCAAGCTTAAACCTAGCTTGAAGGGCACACCACTCACGGATGTAAGTTATTACCAGCGATTGGTTGGTAAGTTGATCTACCTAACAATCACCAGACCTGACATCACATATTCTGTAAGTATTGTGAGCCAATTCATGCACTCCCCGACACTTGAGAATTTGACCCTTGTTAAAAGGATCTTACGCTACTTAAAAAGATCAGTGCGTCGTGGTATCATCATGAAGAAGAATGAAAACACATAAATCATGGGATATTGTGATGCTGATTGGGTAGGGAATGCAATCGATCGCAAGTCCACCATTGGCTACTGTACATTTGTCAGGGGAAACTTGGTCACATGGAAGAGTAAGAAGAAAACTGTCATCCCCAGATCAAGTGCCAAAGCTGAGTATCGTGCAATGGCTTCAACTGCATATGAGTTGATATGGCTTAAAGGTCTTTTATGTGATTTAGGTGTTCCTACAACTCTTCCTATGTCCTTATTTTATGACAATCAGGTAGCCATGCATATAGCATCAAACCCAATGTTTCACGAGAGGACGAAACACATTGAAGTTGATTGTCATTACATTTGTGAACAAGTTCAATCATAAGTGATTCAGACACATTATACAAGAAGCTTCGACCAACTGGTTGACATCTTCACCAACCCCTTGGCTTCTCATCAGTTTCAACGACTATTGTCCAAGCTTGGATCCATAAACCTTTTGGATCCAGCTTGAGGGGGAGTATTGGATATTAGTTCTTAATTCAAGGAATAAAACAAGGACCTTAATTCAAGGAGCAAAACAAGGACCTTAATTCAAGGAGCAAAACAAGGACCTTAATTCAAGGAGCAAAACAAGGAGCTTAATTCAAGGAGTAAAACAAGGAATCCTTAATTCAAGGAGTAAAACAAGGAATCCTTAATTCAAGGAGTAAAACAAGGAATCCTTAATTCAAAGAGTAAAACAAGGAATCCTTAATTCAATGAGTAAATCAAGGGATGCTTAATTCAAAGAGTAATTGAAGGAGTAAAATTTTCTTATAAATAGCTATACAATTGTAATGAAAATATGAAGAAAATAATAAGAGCTCTTTTGTGTAGAGTTATTTCTTGTTTTTTCAACACAAATAAAGTTGAATAAGTGTTAAGATATTAGGTTCATGAATACCTGTTTACTTGCTGTTATATATTTAAACCATAAAACTTTTCTATTTAACATATCACAATCACTAAATCAGAACTAACGCCTTAGAAACACCATATATTCTAAAACATAAGAAATTCATTGGTTTTTTTAATGCCATGGTTGCTTGTCATCTATTCCAATATGGTGACATCTTACTAAACTCAATGTATCATGATTGGAGTAGCAGGGTGTATCAACAGCATCATGGGGGCTACAAGGAACTTCTATAACTCACTTGACAAGTTGGGTATAAGAGATATCTATGTACCAATTTGAGTGGGAGTGTTGGGATGTGTTGCAGAAGTGGAGCAACAACATGCTTATAGTGGGCATAGCAGTAGAGGGAAGCAGGGAATGGGTGTTGCAGTCGCTAGTGGAGTAATACCATGTTTTTCTTTCATTTTTTTTAATATAAATATATCATCATCCCTTATACATAAGCGATTTTATGCAAGGAAAATATGAAATACAAATTCAAGAAAAAACTCTTTATATTCTAATGTTATTCATGCTAAAACTCTTTATATTCTGATTTTTGACATGGTATCAAAGCAACGTGTAATTCTTGTTATTTTTCTGCGCTGTAACTGAAGCTGTTAATCTAACAATCCCAACTATGACAATTGTTGTTGTTTTGCATGAAGCCCAGTTGTGTGTTCATTAGTTGCAGAAATTGAGAGTGTTTTGGCAATGATGTTGATTGAATTGAATTCTTAATTGAACGCACACTTTTCTAGGCTTTCATATTCCTGCTCAGTAACTGCTGTTGTTGATGTTGGGGTATACAAGTGATTGATGTGAACTTTGATTTTCATTATGGGTAGTAGCAACCACACCATTATTTGGTAGAGGTTGGCTTATTTATTACTATCCAATATATTGTGATGAGGATCTATTCTCCTCTTATTTTATCTGCCTTCGGTATATATATTTGGTGTGCAGCAGTTGATCCTACAGATTCTGGAGTTTTAAAGTCAAAAAAGGTATCTTAAAATTCCAGAGACTAGAAAACAGACAGAGCCAAAAGATTCCAAATTGGCTGGGGATTCAACTGCATCAGTACACGATGCAAGTACTGGCGATGCTGTTTCAATTTACAAGTCTTGTTTGGATCATTGTGAGAAATCTGGATGTGTAGGGAATAAATGCTTTCGACACTGTAGATTTTCTTCTTATGGAAAATGGCCATTTCGGCGTATTTATGGCATTCAGGAACCAGTTGCGGTTGGTTTCTCTACTTTGAATCTTGCCATGCAATTTCATGGTTGGATATACTTTATCATCCTTGTAAACTACAAGTTGCATCTGAAGCCAGATAAGAAAAATGACTATGAATGTGAGGTGATTGAGTTAGCTCGACTTATAGGAGTTCACAAATGGGTAGTTTGCAGCAAAATATTGGATTATGAGTTGCTGGTTAGAAAATAAATTTCTTTAATTACAATTTAGCCCTTCAATTTAATTCAAATTAACTTTTAAACTTTATTTAATTGCAATCAAGCCCTTTTTAATTTAAATTCACTTTTACACTTTTGTTAATTACAATTAAACCCTATTTTAATTCATATTATATTTTAGACTTTTATTAATTACAATTAAGCACTTTTTTAATTTAAATTATATTTTCAGACATAAATTTGTAATTAAGTAATTTTTCTATTCAAATTCTTTAATTTTCTTAAAAATATATTCCTTAACAAATAAAGTGTAAATATTAATTTATTCCATTAAAATTAACTAAAAATGTCAAGAACATAGCAATTATAATTAATAAAATAAATGAAAATAACTATATAAAATACAGTTATCGAAAGGCGAGGTGGCGGCTTCGTCAGAGGGGAGATCGACAAAAAAATCGTGTATAGATCAGAGAGAAAATGATTTACTCTGCACAAAAGGAAAAGAGGATATAAGTGTAAATGAGGCTGATAAAGAAATAAAGGCAAAAAAAAGAAATAAAGGGTGAGGTGGATATGAATCAAATAAGGTAGCTGTATACGCAATTATCCATGATGTTTCAAGGAAAAACTCAAAAAACCTTTGGTATGATTACAAACCTTACTCAAAATTATTTAAATTCCAAATGGATTCTTGATTTAGGTTTAATTGATCACATAATTGAAAATAAAAACTTACTCAATAATTACAAAAAAATTGAGACTAAACAATTTATAATCGTTGCAATTGGTGGAAAAATGAAAATATTAGAAAATGGTTCAATTAGTCTCCTTTCAAGAAAAATTTCAAATGTTTTGCATGTGGAGAATTGTACATCTAACTTTTATCCATTAGTAAAATCACACGAGACTTAAATTTTAAAATTACATTTACATCCAAAAATGTGATTGTTCAGGAATTGATAACGAAGAATATCATTGGTGAAGATTTTCTAGAAATTGGGCTTTATATTCTGTGTGAACAAAAATGAAACTTCAATATTAAAAAATAAGAAGAATTAGGCACTCTTTGGAATAAGAGAATTGGACATCATTCCAATAAGATTTTGAAATGTATTTTTGATTTCAAACAATTTGATTGTAGTAGTTGTGAAATTTGTAAATTAGGAAAGCACACAAGGTTACCATTTAGTTTATCCAATTGTAAAAGCAAAAAACCTTTTAAGTTAATACATTCTGATGTTTATGGGCCGGCTCCAATTGAGTAATTTAATGGTTATAAATACTTTGTTATATTTATAAATGATTTTTCAAGAACTACATGGTTACACTTGTTAAAAAATAAAAATGAAGTATTTTCTCAATTTCAAGAATTTTATAATTTTATAGAAAATCAATATGATGCAAAGATTAAAAATTTTAAAAGTGATAATGGAACGGAATTTGTAAATCAAAATTTCAAAAATATTTTCAAGGAAAAATAAATTTTACATCAAACAACTTGTATTTACACACCCCAACAAAATGGTGTGTCGAAAAGAAAAAAATCAACATTTACTTCAAGTAACAAAAGTCCTTTTGTTTCAAAATAATATTCCAATAATTTTTTGGTCGAATGTCGTTCTAACCACAACATATTTAATTAATAGATTGCCAAGTGCCAATTTAAATTTCAAAAGCTTATTATAAATTCTCTACCAAGAAAAACTCAACATCTATCATTTAAGGGTATTTGGATGTTCATGCTATGTGCACAAAAATAAACAATACAAGTTAGACTATATTTCAATCAAAGCTATTTTTTGGGGTATTCATCTAAAAAATGTTATAAATGCTATGATCCTGTTAAAATAAAACATTACATTTCAATAGATGTGACATTCCAAGAAAATGAGCCATATTATAAAATACTAGAAAAGGAGACTAATAACCAAGAAAATGGCCAAAATGAATACTGTTAGGATTTTTTTTATAGTGGTAAACCAAAATTTGACCTAACATCAAATGGATGTCAAGAATGCCTTTTTCCAAGGAATGCTTGAAGAAGAGGTATATATGACACTTCCACCCGATCATAAAAAAGAAAAAAAAATTCTAACCTAGTGTGTAGGTTAAAAAAATCTATTTAGGGAGTAAAACAACATCTACACCAATAGATAGTAAATGCAAATTAAATATTGAGGATGTTGAACCTTTAGAAGACATAAATCTATGCATGCACCTAGAACACCACATTTCGAACCGGTTTTTGCAAGTTTGTAGGAAAAAATTAGTCACATGGAAAAGTAAGAACAAAATGTTGTGGCACGATCAAGCATCGAGGCAGAATATCGAGCCATGGCATCAATCTCAAGCTAGCTAATTTGGATCAAACAACTTCTTTTGGATATCGAAATTAAAATTCAAGAACCAATGAATATGTTTTACGATAACCAAGTGACGCTACATATAGCATCCAATCTGGTGTTTCACAAGAGAACAAAACACATTGAAGTGGATTGCCACTTCATTCGAGAAAAAATTCAAGTAAAGGAAATTGAAACTCCATTTGTGAGAAGTGAAAAATAATTGGCAGACATCTTCACCAAAGGTTTAGATCTGAAATCATTTGAAGAAAATTTAAGCAAGTTAGGGTCGACCGATATCTACACGTCTAACTTAAGGGAGAGTGTTGAGAATAATTATAATTTTAACGGCTAGTTTCTTCTTTTTGTTGTATAAATATAACATTGAACATTAAACCTAAAATCAATCTTATGACTATTTCTTAAAAATTTAGAGAAAATCAACAAAAATCCTATGACATTGAGCTAGGACTTCAAAAACTCAATGTTAAGAGTATTCCCAAACTATTATTTGTTCCCAAAAAAGAAAAATATTATCATGTTGCTAAATATTTTATTATTAAGGTGTAATTTTCTAGTTCAATTTACATCATAGAAGTAGTAACTTAAATTGAAATGTGTTATTTTAATGCTTTTGAAGACGATGATGCGTTTTTGATTACATTCCCATCATAGTGAATTAAATAACAGAAATCATTATCCTTTACCTTTGCAGGGTATCCTATGGCGAGGGAGGCTTTGGTGATGTGTCACAACAACTTTGTTCTGAACTTCCAAGGTTATAAATGGGGATGATTGCGAATAATATGGATTGGACTCTAGAGTTGAAGTTGGTGCACGAGTATCACCATGACCTCTGCATAGATTTCAAACTGAAAACAATATATTTGATATATGTGAATTTCATAATATATTTATCTAAATTAGGTTATATATATACTGACAAATATTGTGTTTCTCTGATAATTATCATATATATTTCATATCATTTCTCATTCTTTTTCTGTACAAGAGTTTAGGTATATGTATACAAGGAAAACGAAAACTAAACAATAACCCTAGCTGTTGCACATCCATGTTTTATGGCTCCACTAATATTATTGTTTGCTCCATGTTTTGCTCCACAAAACATTGGTGTCTGCCACTGTTGCAGCATGCACCACAATACACACCAACACTCCCCCTCAAGTTGGTGCATATATGTCTCTTATGTTCAACTTGTCAAGTGAGTTGTAGAAGTTCTTTGTAGACACAGATTTTGTGAGTATATCGACCAATTGATCATATGATTTAAAAAATTGAAGCTAAATAATCTTTTCTTCAAGATTCTGTTTGATGAAGTTCTGATCCACTTCAATGTGCTTCGTGCGATCATGTTGAACTGGATTTTGAGAGATGACAATGGATACTTTGTTATCACAAAATAAGTTCATTTCAGAGTTAGGAGCAACACCAATCTCAGTTAGAAGTTTTTTCAACCAAAGGAGCTCACATATTCCCTTGACTATTCCTCGGAATTCAGCTTCAACACTAGATAAGGCAACTACATTTTGCTTCTTGCTCCTTCATGTAACAAGATTGTCCCCCACAAAAGTAAAGTACCCAGTAGTAGATTTCCTATCCTTCATATTCCTTGCCCAGTCTGAATCTCTATATCCAACAACTTCCAAATGACCATTCTTTGAAAACATAAGTCCTTTCCTAGGGGAGGATTTTAAATAACGGAGTATTCGCATGACGGCATCCATATGGTCTTCACTTGGGTAGTGCATAAACTGACTCACTACACTTACACCATAAGCAATATCAGGTCGAGTATGAGATAAGTATATAAGTTTACCTACTAACCGTTGATATCTCTATTTATCTGCTGGTACTTGGTCCACATATTCTCCACGTTTATGATTTTGGACCATCGGAATATCGACCGGTTTACAATCTAGTAATCCTGCCTCTGCCAGTAGGTCTAGAGTATATTTCCTTTGGGAAAGACGTATGCTTGTTTTGATCTTGTTACCTCAATGCCTATGAAGTATTTGAGCCCTCCTAAGTCCTTCATTTCAAACTCATTTGACAGTTGTTCTTGAAGCCTAGAGATTTCTTCTTTATCATCCCCTGTAATGATCATGTCATCTACATAGACTATAAGAGCTGTTATTTTTCCAATCGATGTTTTAGGAAAAATGTGTGGTCAGAGTTGCTTTGTTGAAACCCATATTTTCTCATTATTGAACTCAATCTGCCAAACCATGCTCGAGATGATTGTTTTAGTCCATACAATGCTCGTTGTAATCTACATGTAGTTTCTTTTCCTGATTTAACAATATATCCTGGTGGAATATCCATGTAAATCTCTTCTTCAAGGTCACCATGAAGGAAGGCATTCTTCACGTGAAGTTGATGCAATGGTCAATCTAAATTTATTGCAAGAGATAACAAAACTCTCACAGTTTTTAGTTTAGCCACAGGTGAGAAGGTTCCTTGATAATCTATACCATGTTTCTCTATATACCCTTTTTCTACTAGCCTCGCCTTGTATCGATCAACTAACCCATCTGCTTTATACTTAATAGAGAAAATCCACTTGCATCCTACCATCTTCCTCCCTTGAGGTAACTTGCTTAACACACATGTGTTGTTCTTCTGTACTGCCTCAAATTATTCTTTTATAGCTTGAGCCCAATTTGGATCAGATAAAGCTTCTTCAAGGCTACTTGGAATTTGACATGATGATAGTGTTTGTGAAAAATCCCTGATAGGTTCTGATAACCCTTGAGTAGATACATAATTGGCTATTGGATACTTGGATTTTCGTTCCTCTTTGTCTGGAGAGTATCGATTCAGAGGTTTGCCTCGGTTGTGTCTAAAAGGTAGAACATAACCAACAAATGTATCTATAGCATTAGTTTGTAAAGGTGTGATAGGAGAACTTACCTCAGGAGTATTCTCAGCAGGAGGATCATTGGGTACTAGAGAGTGGATGGGTGCATCAACCACTGCATCTTCTGGAAATTCAGTCACTAGTTCAGATTCAGTTCTTAGAAGTTTAAGTTCGGGTCTAGCTACTGGCTCATCCATATTGTTGGCATTATCTGAGTATGTCGGATTTTTACTAATGTCTAATACTTCAACATCAAGCCAATTCCGTTCTTCACCATAACTCTCCCCTTGAAGAGGGTAATTGGATACTGATGATGGAAAAAACCATTCAGATTCTAGGAAAGTGACATCCATGGTAATGTAGGTTCTTTTAGTAATATGATCATAGCATCGGTATCCCTTTTTTTGTACGCCATACCCTAAGAATACACATCGGACATCACATGGATCCAACTTAGTTTGTTGATTTTTATGGAGGTGGACAAAAGCAACACATTCAAAAATTTGGGGTGGAAGCATCAAAATAGTAGGCAAGGGAACATGATCAGATAGCACCTTTAATGGAGTCTGAAATTTTATGGTTTTTGTGGGCATACGGTTTAGTAGATACACAGATGTAGTAATAGCATCACTCCAGTATCTACTAGGCATATGTGCACCAATTAGTAAGGCCCAAACAGTTTCTAAAATATGCCTATTCTTTCTCTTCGCAATCTCATTCTATTGTTGGGTTTGTGAACACGAGGTTTCATGGAGAGTACCATGGTTGTCCAAGTATGTCCGAAATTGTTGATTAACATACTCCCTTCCATGACAAATATTGTGTTTCTCTGATAATTATCATATATATTCCATATCATTTCTCATTCTGTTTCTATACAAGAGTTTAGGTATATGTATACAAGGAAAACAAAAACTAAACAATAACCTTACCTGCTGCACATCCATATTTTATGGCTCCATGTTTTGCTGCACTAAACATTGGTGTCTTCCACTGTTGCAGCATGCACCACAACACACACCAACATATACTCATATAACTAAGATTACATGATCATGTAATCGAATTTGGAGTTTCACATATCTCAAGCTATACTCATGTAAACAAAATAAAATGGTATGTAATTGCTATATTTTGAATTTCTTGCGTGAAGTTTTCCTTAAATAAATTTACATAAGTAGGTCTCGTCTACATGGAAGGGGAAGAAAATAAAAATTATAGGTGCAACCACATTTAACAAATTCATCAATATTATATTTGTGGTTAAAATTTAACTAGTTACGTGACCATTTTTGGGTCACATAAGGGATAAACGATTTTGCTTATAAATAGATAATATTTTTTACTTTAGAGACACACCAAAAGAAGAGAATCAAAGCAAAACCAAATGAACAATTTCCTTTGATGAAAAATAGTGTTTTGTGTGTGAGAAAGTGAGAAAGAATATTTTAGAAAATATTTGGGATATTTTTCTAAAAAGGGAGTGACAAAATAGTGAGTTTGGTAAACACTTGTGTCACTATTTTGGGTTTATCTCAATTTGTTGTATTGTCTCTCACTTTGTAGCCCAAACTAAATGGTGAATCGCGTTAAATTGATGGTGTCATTATTTTACTTTGTTAAATTTATTTTATTTTTATTTACTGTGCCCCAACAACTAGTATCAAAGCTGGTATAGTAAAGTTCTTAGTATGCTCTGTGGTTGCAATATAGACTGATCTTCCATATCAGAAAAGATTTTATCCTATCCAGGGTATTTATTTGCAGGAAACGAAACACAGAGAAAAAAAATGTCAAGCTAGAAGATAGATATTGATAAATTTAATGGCAATAATAATTTCTCTTTATGGAAAAGGAGGATGAAGGATATTCTCATTCAACAGAAGATCCATATGGCATCGCTGAGAAAGAAAAGAAGGCAGTAACCATTATCAAGGAACAATGGGAGGAGATAGATGAGATTGCAGCTAGTATAATCCGTCTAAATCTCTCAGACAATGGCTTGCAATATATTGAATAAAAAAATTGCAAGACTACAAAAGAAACGTGGGAGACTCTACAAAACGGGTACATGTCAAAGAACCTTGCCAATAAATTGTATTTGTGGAAGAGTTATATCACATGAGGAAGGATGATAATGTGAGCATGATGCAACATGTTAGCGATTTCAACAACAAGCTTTCTCACTTAGCAAGATTCAATATGAGTTTTATCGATGAAGAGAAATCTATGATGTTATTGGCATCACTACCCTTATCATATAATCATCTCGCAATAACTCTGACTTATGTGAAAGACAAGATGGAGTTTAAATTTATTATAGAAGTTTTGTTTTCATATGAGAAACAAAACTGGGAGAGAGATTCAAAAGCATAAGCCCTTATCACAGAGTCCATAAGAAAGAGATAGTACAGAGAATAGAAACCCAGAGGCAAGAGCAGAGGAAAATAAAAAATATGACAATGTTGAATTTCATCACTATAAGAGGAAGGGTCACATAAAAAAATATTGTCGGGTGTTCAAGAAGGAACAGAAAATGAACAAAGAAAAAGTAATGAAGAAAGATGATAATAGTGATGATGAGCAAAAAAATACCATAGACGAGTTCAATATCATTTATAATGAAAAAATTTTCAATCTTGCATCACACGAGACTAGTTGGGTGATTGATAGTGGTGCTACAATTCACGCTACATCGTGTAGAGAATTTTTCTCATCATACATACCTGGAAGTTTTGGTGTTGTTAGAATGGAAATTGAAGGCATGTCAAAGGTTGTTGGTAGATGAGATGTTTGCTTGGAAACAAAGAATGGAACCAGACTATTTCTGAAAGATGTTAGGTATATTCTAGATATGCGCCTGAATTTGATCCATATATGAAAACTTGCAAATGAAGGATATTGCAGCTCTTTCATTTATGAAAAATGAAAACTTACAAAAGGCTCCTTAGTAATGGCTAGAGGTGAGAAGCATACAACTCTGTATATAATGCAAGCGAAGCTCTCCATCGATATAGTAAATTTCGTAGATAAGGATAGTGCAACTCAATTATGGCATAAGAGACTCAGTCATATAGGAGAAAAAGGTATGACATGTCTATCCAGGAAGAAGATACTTCCCGGAATGGATGTAGTATATTTAGAGAAATGTGTTGATTGTTAAGTAGGAAAGAAAAATAGAGTTACACTCAAGAGTTCCCCTTCTTCTAGAATGAATAATATTTTAAATCTGATTCATTCATATTTTTGTGGACAAATGCCAAAGTCACTTGGTGGTACTCAATACTTTGTGACTTTCATTGATGATCATTCAAGAAAGACTTGGGTATAACTTCTAAAGACAAAGGATCAGGTGCTAGATGTCTTTAAAGAATTTCATGCCTCAGTTGGGAGACAGACTAGGAAGAAGTTGAAGTGCATTCAGACAAACAATGGTGGAGAATACACAGGACCTTTTCATGCTTACTGCAAAAAGCATGGTATTCGACATCAGATGACACCTCCAAAGACACCACAGTTAAATGGCTTAACTGAAAGGATGAACAAAACTTTGATAGAGAGAGTCAAATGTATAATCTCACATGATAAGTTTCCTAAAACTTTCTTTGGTGAAGATATACTCACAGTTGTACATGTGTTGAATCTTTCACCCTCTACTCCCCTCAAGATGGATATTCTAGATAAAGTGTGGTCAGGAAAGATGTTTCCTATGATCATTTGCGGGTGTTTGGTAGTAAATAATTTGTTCATATCCCTAAGGATGAGAGATCCAAACTTAATGCCAAGACAAGATAGTGTATTTTTATTGGCTATGGTCAAGATCAAATTGGCTATAGATATTATGATTCCGTTGCAAAGAGACTTGTTAGGAGTCGTGATGCTATGTTTTTTGAAGATGAGACCATTAAAGATATTGTCAAAATGAAGAACGATGTTCCTAATTCAAATGGTGACTCATCAGATTTGGAATCAATTCCTCCAATATCAGTGCCAAGATAAGTTGGAAATGAAGACCCGGTTTATCCATCTGATGAAGATGATCGTCCCATAGAAGTTGATTCTAAAAACGAAGGATATGATGATGTTCATTATCTAGTATCAACACATGTGGTTTCTCCTATTCCACTGAGAAGAAGTTATAGATTGAGACGAACTTCTACCACATATCCTCCATATGAGTATGTAACTTTCACTAATGGGGGAGAACCTAAGAGTTATGAAGAAGCCATGGATGAAAAATCCAAACAAAAATGGATTGAAGTCATGTAAGATGAGATGAAATCCTCGCATGAGAACAAAAAATTTGAGCTTATGAAGCCACCTAAAGGGAATATGGCTTTGAAAAATAAAAGGGTGTTTAGGGTGAAGCATAAATCACACAATTCCAGTCTGCGATACAAAGTCAGACTGGTTGTCAAGGGATTCAACCAAAGAAAATGAGTTGACTTTGATGAGATTTTCTCACTAGTTTTGAAAATGGCATGCATCCGTACAGTGTTGGGGTTAGCAGTAAATCTTGACCTAGAGGTTGCGCAAATGGATGTTAAAACTACCTTCTTATATGGTGAATTAGAAGAAGAGTTATGCATGGAGCAGCTAGAGGGTTTCAAACAAAAGGGAAAAGATGATTATGTTTGCAAATTGAAGAAAAGCCTTTATGGCTTAAAACAAGCATCGAAATAATAGTACAAGAAGTTTAAGCCTATTATGGGGAAGCAAGACTACTTTAGACTATTGTGTTTTTGTGCAGAAATTCTCTGATGATGATTTCATTATTCTTTTTCTCTATGTTGATTATATGTTGATTATTGGCCGTAATATTTCTAGAATCAAAAACTTGAAAAGGTAGTTGAGTAAGTCTTTTTCCATGAAAGACTTAGGGCTAACAAAGTAGATTCTTGGCATAAGTATTATTAGAGATAGAGGCGTCAAGAAATTACGGTTGTCATAGGAAAAACACATTGAGAAAGTACTTCAGAGATTTCATATAGACAAGGCTAAAGCGATTAGTTGTCCTCTTGCTAATCACTTTAAGTTAAGTTCTAAACAGCACCCTTCTACAGACAAAGAGAAGGAAGATATGGAAAAGGTTTCATATGCTTTAGTAGTTGGAAGTCTGATGTATGCCATAGTTTGTACACGACCAGATGTTGCTCATGCAGTTGGAGTTGTGAGTAGATTCCTTTCAAATCTTGGAAAAAAACCTTTGGATGCAATGAAATAGATTTTCATATATCTTTGAGGTTCTTCCAAAATATGCTTATGTTTTGGAAATGACAAATCTGTGTTAATTAGATACACAGATGCATATATGGTTAGCGATGTAGATTCCATAAAATCCACTTTAGGTTACTTGATTACATTTGTAAAGGGAGTTGTGTCATACAAATCAAAGTTACAAAAATGTGTTGCATTGTCCACCACAAAAGCAAAGTTTATAGCAGCAACAAAAGCATGTAAAAAGTTGCTATGGATGAAAAAGTTCTTGAAAGAACTTGAATTATAGCAAAATAGTTACCAGGTATTTTGTAATTGTTAGAATGCTATCCACCTTGAAAATAATGTGTCATTTCATTCGAGATCAAAACATATTGATGTGAGATATCACTCGATTATGAATGTAATAAAAAGAAGCTACTATAGCTTGAGAAGATCTATACAAAAGAAAATGAATCAGACATGTTAATGAAAATTTTCCCAAAATAGAATTTTAAATATTATCATTTAGCTACTGGATTAGTGGAGTCCTCCATGTAGTAGAAAGAGAAAGATTTGTAGGTCTCGTCCACATGAAAAGGAAAGAAAATAAAAATTTTAGGTGTAAATATATTTGATAAAATATAATAGAAATTATAATATATGTATAAATATTATAATAAAATAAAATTAAAATATGTATATACCATATGTAGGTTTATTTGATTTTACTTGTTTTATAAAATTAAAAACTTTAACCAGAGCTCGATTTTTAAAATTTATGGACCTACACTAGAATTACACTAGACCAATCTATCTAGGTTAGGATATTCAAAAAAATGCATTATAGTTCCAAATAATATTTTCAAACCTTAGATTTTAAACCACAAACTTGAAACACTAAATATAAAATCTCAGAACGATTAAATTTAGAGTTATTTTAATATTTTTAATATATATATATATATATTATTTTCTAAAATAAATTTTTTAATTACTAATTATATTACTTTTATTTTTTTAATATTAGATATAAGGTATATTGGATCTTTTATTCATCTCTAACTCTAAGTATAACTATCTGATAGGGTTTATAAATGGGCTTGCCATTTTAGCTTTCGCAATTGGACTATTAGACCAATCATCAATGAGATAATTGGGCTCCACTGAGTTTGGCAAAAATTATTACCTTCAGCCCTTCACGCAAAACCTGGTGGTAGGTGGAATGGAACAACCATTTTTTCTTGAATAAACCTGTCGGCTGTTCCTTTTTCGTTATCAAAAATATTATAAAAAAATAGATAAAATTCATTTTCATTTTCATTTTCTCTCTAATCTTAACACGTTGATTATTTATTGGACAAGGTTGATTGTCGTAACCAAAAATGATTTACCATTAATTACGATTTATTAACTGTTCATTAGGATATAATTATCATTAAGTGCTTGTTAAATGGGATTGATTAATATAGTTAATTATTCATAAATCATTAGATTTTCATTGATAATTGCTAGTTGAATTTAGATAAATTAACCTTTATTTTGTTGAATTTAGATACAATCAAATCATCATTTTCTAATTAAATTTAAAATGAGGTCTATTTCATCTCGTTAAATCTAGATGAAGCTTTAAATTATTTAAAAAGTTTTGATATAAATATTAACTAAAGGAAAATATTTCATATCTCAAATTGAGATAAAACATTAACTTTATTTTAATAGCACATATCTCAAGTTAAGATTCACCGTCTAAATGTACCTTTTTTGTTTTTTTTTCAAATCCTCATTTTATTGACATTACCCTAACTCAAAATTCCCTTACGTGGCGTTTGGTTAGTGGAATGAAATCGGAATCAGAATGGAATGGAATGGAAAGGAAACAATTTTGTTTGGTTTGACCACTGGAATCAAGCTCAGAATCAGGATTATAGTGTTTGGTTTGTCACTGGAATGGAATGAAAAAAGCTGTAAATGACCTTAATACCCCTACATGCTGTAAAGTTCAAATAATGTCATTTAATTACTATTTTTTCGTCACACAAAATACATTATTGAAATCATTATTTTTCTAAATAAGTATTACTTAATTAAAAATAAATATATTATTAAAATTATTATTTTTCTAAATAGGGTTTAGGGTTTTGAGGTTTGGGATGTGTGATTTAGGTTTAGGGATTTAGGATTTGGGGTTATATTTGTAGGTTAAGGTTTAGAGTTAAAATTATTATTTTTCTAAAAATAGTTTAGGGTTTTAGAATTTTGGATTTAGGGTTTTAAGGTTTAAGGTTTAGGGTTTATGGTTTTAGGATTTGGAATTTGGGGTTTAGGGTTTTGGGTTTAGGGTTTAGGGTTTAGGGTTTAGGGTTTAGGGTTTAGGGTTTAGGGTTTAGGGTTTAGGGTTTTAAGGTTTAAGGTTTAGGGATTATGGTTTTAGGATTTGGAATTTGGGGTTTAGGGTTTTGGGATTAATGTTTTAGGGTTTTGGGTTTTGGGATTTATGTTTTAAGGTTTAGGATTTTAGGGTTTTAGGGTTTAGGGTTTAGGGTTTAGGGATTTGGGATTTGGGATTTGGGGTTTGGGGTTTATGGCTTAGGGATTTGGGGTTTAGGATATAGGGTTTTAGGATTTAGAATTTGGGATTTAGGGTTTAGGGATTTGGGATTTATGTTTTAGGGTTTTGGGATTTATGTTTTAAGGTTTAGGATTTAGGGATTTAAGGTTTAGGGTTTAAGGTTTTAGGATTTGGATTTAGGGTTTTGGAATTTTGGGTTTAGGGTTTAGGGTTTTGGAATTTTGGGTTTGAGAATTTAGGATTTGAATTTAAGGTTATATTTTAGGTGAGGGTAAAATTGGAAAAAAAAAGTTTAGATAAGAATGGAATAATGATTACCAAAGGTGGGAGAAGGAATTGTGATTCCTTCTCTTTTAGTAATCAGATTCCATTCTGCACTCCATTCCGTACAACCAAACACACAAAATGGAAGGAATCAATTCTGATTCCATTCCATTCCTTCCAACCAAACGTGGGGTTAAGGAAACGACGATTGCATATTTGATGCAATTAAATATAATTATATTATATAAAATTTTAATAACAACCTATTTAATATAATCTAATAAAATTAATAATAAATATTTTAATAAAATAATTATATTTAAAGTAGTATGTAATTTTTTATTTTATCAAAATAATTTTATTATAAAAATATGTTTTTTATATCTTTTTAAATTAAAAAAATATTTTAAATTGTAACAAAAGAAAATTCAAAACATCTATTCTTAGAATTGAAAATTCACATCCTTTTGAGTTAAATGTTTTACATAAATATATAATTTTATACTTTACAATACAATATGATATTACAATCAAATATATAATAATACAAAAGTCATACATTATAATCTTTTATATGCAACAATTTAATTTTAGGTTAGTTAATATTGTATAAGATAAACTTACTTCATATGATACAATGTACGTGAACATACTCAATAATATAACTCAGATTCAATGAAAGATGAATATAATTATTAAATAAAAATTCATAAAGATAAATATTTTCTAATTATTTAGAATGGATAATTAATGAGAGATAACTTTAATATTATATTAAAGTCTATCACAACGGGCAAATAATCGACATCATGTATATATATTTTCTTATATATATTCAAGTTATATACTTCACACCACAACTTCATAAATGCACGCGCGCGCGCACACACACATATATATATAACTAAATCTATGATATCTTTTCACCTTTATTTCTCTCAAAATCATAGAGTAAGACTTAAGTCTCTTTCAGATGGTTATTGCTTAAATTAACTTAACTATTAGAGTGTCAGAATGCATCACTAGAGATGGGCATTAGTACGGGCAAAGATGATTTTTGATATAACTATTCCCAAATCGAATTATAAAATTTGTACTTAAAATTGTCCAAAAACTATTACGGTTCAAGAATGGTTTTTTACCCATGGGTAATGGTACGGGGCATTTATTAAAAAATACCCGAAAAAACCATTTTTCAAAACTTTTTAATTTTTTTCTTAATAAACCTTAATTATTAATTAATATATAATTTAATTTAATAAATATAATTAATTTTGGGTACGAGTGTGTATGGTTATCAGTATAATCGTACCTGTTGTTTCATATTCGATTTTTACTCAAAATCATATCTATCTCTAAATTTATCGAATAAAAATCAAACTCACGGTGCAGATAACCGTGGATAGCCGAACTTGAAGCTTTTTTGTCCATTCCTATGCACAACATCCCCTTGTGATTTTATATCCTAACAATTGTTCTCTGTTTATAGTATTATAATTAAGAAAAGTGCATCCCTTTTGATATTTATGAAAAACAACAACATATGATGTAAAGTAAATGAATGAAATGTAATAGAAAAAAAGGTGAGAAGAAGGAGATACTCATTGTATTTTAATGAAGGTGAATTATGTATTGATCTAGAATCAATTGTTAAAGCCAAGAGTTCATAATTATAATTGTTATAAATTAACACTTGCAGAAGCAACATTCGGGTCCAATTTTGGTTGTACAAATATATAATAATGGGTAATTACAAAATAATAAGCAATGAGAAAATAAATGGCATACAATGATTAAGTGGTTTAATTTTTCAATGTGAAAAGTCTACTCCACTGACGATGGCACACCGAGAAAAATCCACTAATAATTAAATGAAGATACAAACACTAATATTTAGAGAGTTTCACAAATTATACCAAAATCCAAATGCACCCAGAAAATATCTCCTTCTAGTTAACTGGTAATATATAGCAAAATAAATTAACAAACTTGCTATTTAATCAAATATTATCATACAGATAAAATCAGTCACTTATTGCATATTTTCGACCCTCCTCTAAACTACCGAATAAGTAGTAGCTTCGCTGCTGATGGGCGGTGAAAAAAATGGCCAAAAATAGAGGCAATGAAGACCAAACTTGAAGAAGCTGGAGGTTGTAGCAATTTTTCTCCCTTTTCAGGCATTTGTTGATTTTTTTTCTTTTTCTTTTGGTTTCAGCTATCTTGCGACTGCTTCTCATAAACTCTCGTAGGAAACAATATATATATAAGGAGAAGAAGAAGGGTTTTAATATTATTATTGGGCTTTGGCTAGATTTAAGTTTTGTACCAATTTAACAAATCTTCACCTTGGCTCAAAATAGAAAACAAGTTATTCAAATGAAATTCCTCGGATTACCAAATAACCGTTGTCCAAAGCCCCGAAGGGTGATTATCTACTACAAACACCAATCAAGTCCAAACAATGCTTGAACTTGTTAAATGGAATTGGTTTGGTTAACATATCGATTGGATTCTTTGTAGTGATTATCTTATTGACAACAATAGCACTCTCAGAGACAATGTCATCAACGAAGTGATATCTGACATCAATGTGTATGGTTCTTTCATGATACATACTATTCTTAGTCAAGTGTATCGCACTCTGACTATCATAAAATATAATAGAAGTATCCCGCTATAAACCCAAATCATAAACCAAACCTCTAAGCCAAATTGGCTTCTTTCACTACTTCTGTTGCTGCCATATATTTTGCCTCTGTCGTAGACAAAGAAATTGTAGACTGTAAAGTAGCCTTTCAACTAATAGCATAATGAGAAAGAGTGAAAACATAACCCGTCAGAGATCTTCTTCTATCCAAATCATCAGCATTATCAGAGTCCACATAACCAATAACACTACAACTCGTATTAGAACTTCCATCATATACCAAACCAAAATTAGATGTGCCTCTCAAATACCGTAGTATGCATTTCACTACTTACCAATAACTCTTACCAAGATTACCCATATATGTGTTGACAACACCAACTACATGTGAAATGTTTGGACGAGTACAAACCATAGTATACATCAAACTACCAATGACACTAGCATATGGAACCTAGAACATATACTTCTCTTTTTCTTCTAACTATGGTGACAAATTAAAAAAAAAGCCTGAAATGTGTAGCTAACAGTGTACTCATAGATTTAGACCCGTTCGTACCAAAACGTTCAAGAACTTTTTCAATATAACTTTTCTGAATCAAATTAATCTTTCCCGTTTGTCTATCCCTATAAATTTTCATGCCTAAAATTTTTTTCGTTACACCCAAATCTTTCATCTCAAACTCACCACTAATTTGAGACTCTAATTTCTGAATCTCAAACTTATTCTTAGAAGCAATAAACATGTCATCAACATAAAGCAACAAATAGACAGATGAATCATCATGAAATCTTTTATGATAAGCACAACTATCATAATCACTCATAAAGTAACCATGATCAATCATAAAAGAATCAAACTATTTATACCACTGTCTAGGGGATTGCTTCAACCCATATAAAGACTTTTTCAATAAACAAATATGATCTTCCTTACCTGGAACAACAAATCCCTCTGATTGATGCATATATATTTTTTCTTCAAGCTCACCATGTAAGAAGTTTGTCTTGACATCAAGCTGTTCTAATTCCATGTCAAACAATGCAACCATAGCAAGCAACACATAAATGGATCTATGTTTCACAATAGGTGAAAATACTTCATTGAAGTCAATACCCTTCTTTTGACAATAGCCCTTTGCAATAACACATGCCTTGAACCTAGTTGTTTCAACCTCAGGTATACCTTCCTTTTTTTCTTGAAGACCCATTTATTTCTAACAATCTTCTAGCCCTTAAGTGGTTTCACCAATTCTTAAGTATGATTCTTATAAAGTGATTCAATCTCTTCATTCATATGCATATTTGTAAACTTTTTTCATTGACTCAGCAATATTAATTGTCATAATGTTGTATATGCATCCTATTATATTCAAATAATAAACATGTTACTAGAACATGTAATAATTCTATCCATAAAAAATTATTTAAGTAATTTGTCTACATTAATTCTTAGCCTAATATATATCTATATACACACTTTGGAATGAAGACTTGGCCTATCATTCGAACCCAACTTCTTTTAAATAGTTACCAACTTTTGCATAAAAAATTTCTATGTCTTGAAATATTTTCTGAATTCATTTTCTTTATAGCATTTCAATGCATATTAGTACAAGTTTAAAACCTCATCATCAACATCCTTGAAATTATTCCTAATATTCATGGCCAAATGATGAATGTAATATCCATGAATAGTAGAATGAAACTTTGTAGTAAGTGCTGCTTTGATAGTGGGATGTCAATTAGAAATAAATACTAGATCGTGAGAGAAATGTGTAGTTTATTTAGAAACCAACTCCAAGATGCTTCTATTTCCCTTGACTAATACCAAATGCAAGGGGAAAAATACCACTTTGTGGATCCATCCCAATAGCAACAAATAAATAAAGTTCTAAGATATTTACCAATCAAATATGGTGCATCTATTTCAATGACATACCTAACATATGATTTGAATCTTGTTATGCAAGACCTGAGAGAAAAGAAAAAAATATCTGAATCTATCTTCATCATCAACTTCAACATATTTAATTGTTCCATGATTTTTTTTCTTCAACCTATAACAAAAAGTAGGTAATAGAGCAAAGGATTCTTTAGGATTCCCCCTAATGCCCTTAAGTGTAACTTCTCGAAACCTCCATCCATTCATGTATGTAATATGAAGCCCATAATCAATAAGTATGTCAGAAACAACTTTCTTTGGTTTGTAATGTCTTATAGGATCTATATATTTCTTTTTTAGAGCAACACCAATGACTTTAGAGCAAACACATGTTTTGGGCATGTTGGAATTACTTTTAAGACAAGTATGTACATCATTTAGCTTTGAAATTGTCCACTTTAAATATTTACCTAAAGAAGCTCCTCTTACACTCCATATACACCCTTCACAAACATATTTCATAACCAGTTCGACTTAGAAACCTTGTATTCATGTTTATGTATTAAATCAAAAAGTCCAATTTGTGTTATTAAATCTTCTTTCAAACTAAATATACCACCAAACTTTAATTCAGACTTTACATTAGAATTCATACAAAACAATTTTGGGTTAACAATGTTTGGTTTACCATATGATTCTTCATTTAGTATTAGGTCAATTGAATTAACATCACAAAGAACAAGGAAATATAAAATAACTCCAATATCTAGCATGATAAGCCCTCTAAGGCTTATCAACGCGTTCACTTGAACCACTAACATTCACAAAATTCGAAAAATCCATACTATGATTTAAAGAAACATTTGTAGGTAAATAATTCATAGGTTAACCATTAAACAATGACATCAAAATAGTTGACAAGTATAAGACATGTTGGTTACTTGAACCTGTTACATGAAATGCCAAGAAAACTTCCAATAATTCGTCATCTACTACATCAAAAAGAGGATGTATATTCAGCTCTTTATACAACTAATTAACTTTCAATGTAATTCTACTCTTATTAACTTTAAATTTTTCATACAACTTTTCAACAACTTTAACGTAACTTAACCCAAACTTAACCATAATAATTTCTAGTACACCACCATCATATACATGTTTTTTACCCTTTTTAACCCATTTACCATTATAACAGATGATGACTCTATGAAAATAGAGTCATTAGTGTATTTTTTACTTAATATTTACTTGTTTTATTCAATAAATAGCATTTTTTTGTCATAAATATTAAAATAAACTTTTTAACGAAAAAGGGTGAAAATATAATTTTTGGAATTTTTTGGAATTTTTAACACATGAACAATTAAGAGCTGCCACGTTGCATTCCATGCAAGCAGAGGAGTTGACTGGGTAAGCCACGCGGACGCCACGTAAGCATAGAGAGCGAATCACATAACACTGTGTGTGAGGAGGATGAAACATGCGCCACGTGTCAACACGACGTTCAATCCGAGTTTGAAAATTGGTCAATGCACATACCATGTGTCACTATGCCATTGCTACGCACGTTCCACATGTGGCCCACGCCATCTATTTCCGTGAATCATGTCATGCCATGTGTCGTTGACTTAACGAGCATTGACTTTGACTAGTCTCCCCTACCACGTGTTGCTTCCTGATTCGCACCTAAGCTTTATTTAAGCCCCTAATCACTTCATAAACCCTAATTTGCCTCTTTTAGTATAATTTTGGACATTTTTTGGAGCTAAAAAGAGAGAAAAATACCAAAAAATTCAAGAGACGACACAATTTTGGTGGAGATTCAAGAAGAGATTAATACTACCATTCAAGATATTGATTGTATTTATTTTTCTACTCTTTTCTTTATCAATTTTTATGTATTTTTTAATGAAAAATATGAGCTTTATGAACACAATTATGTGTAATTAATTTATTAATCTTGGGATCTTTTGAACCTAATTTTCACCATGTAATAATCTAAAATTTTACCCCAATTATCATTTTATTTTAATTATATTATTTAATCTGATTTGTATGCTATTAATTGTTTGGCCAACAATTTATCTATAGAGTCAATTAAATAAATTTAAGAGAATTATTTAATTGTTTGTGTTGATAAAATAACATGCATAGTTTTTAGGCAGAGATGTATGATTCTTATGTATATGATCCATAATTGATGAATTTAATAAGTAGTATACAATTTAATTGGCATGAAAGTATGATTAAATTAATTATTATATGATGTGTAGTTTACTTGAAAGAGGAATATATGCTAGGTTAGATTCAATTGATCATTTAATTAATTGATATTATATTAGGGGAATTTTAGCAATTCACATGTTTAGAAAATTGAGAAATTAAGTATTCCTAGATATTTTCTCATATATCCTTTTAGTTACCAAATTTGATTTAATTAATTATTGTTATTTAATTTTAGTTATTTTAATTTTGTTTCATTAAAATATAAAAACACAAAAAAATTGATTTTTATTATTTTTAGTTTTAAAAATTAGTTTCTAATAAAATAATCTCCGTGGGAACGATTTTTTCTTATCATTATATTACTTGTTGCGATATATATACTTGCATATTAATTACATACACAATTTGTATGGCGATCAACGGACTAGTACAAGATGAACATTCAATTCAGACATTGTGTTAACTACTATTATGTTTTTTTTTTCTAACTTATATCACCTACACATTAATTTGTACAATCAATATATATACTTTTAGAATACAAGTGTGATATTTAAATAATGATTATTAAAATATAATTTACTCAGGGGTATGAGTAAGTTATAAACATGCAAAAGTGATTGAAAAATAATTTTATTATTTTGGATTTTTATTTTTGAAATCATCTTTTTTTCATTTTAACATGAATTATTAAAATATAACTTACTTGAATATCCGAATAAGTTATAATCCATAAAAGTGATTGAAAAATGCTTTTATCATTTTTGCATATTTATTTTCGAGTACATTTTTGTTCATTTAAATAGGGATTATTAAAATATAATTTACTCAGACCCCTCCCCCGAGTATGTTATAAATAGGTAAAAGTGATTAAAAATTAATTTTATCAGTTTCAATAAATATAACTTACTCGAGGAGTTTGAGTAAGCTATATACATGCAAAATTGAATGAAAAATGATTTTATCATTTTGAATGTTTATTTTCAAAGAAATTTTTGTTTATTTAAAAAGTATTATTAAAATATAACTTATTTGAGAGATCTGAATAAGTTACGGTCCATAAAAGTGATTGAAAACTATCTTTAGCATTTTGGATACTTATTTTTCAATGCATTTTTATTGACATTTTAATACGGGTTATTAAAATATAACTTACTCGGATCTCCTAAGTAAGTTACAATATGAAAAAGTGATTGAAAAATGACTTCATCATTTTAGAAGTTTATTTTCTAATGTATATTTGTTCATTTTAATAGAAATTATTAAAATATTACTTACTTGAACCCTTTGAGTAGGTGATAATCCATAAAAGTGAAGGAAAATGATTTTATCATTTTACATTTTTATTTTCTAATGTATTTTTGTTTATTTTAACGAGGATTATTAAAATATAACCTACTCGAACTATTTAAGTAAGTTATAAACATACAAAAGTGATTAAAAAATAATTTTATCATTTTAAATGTTTATTTTCAAATGCATTTTTATTTATTTAAATAAGGATTATTAAAATATAACTTACTCAAAACTCCCGAGTAAGTTATAAACATACAAAAGTGATTGAAAAATGATTTTATCATTTTGAATGTTTATTTTCAAATGCATTTTTGTTCTTTCACCTAGGGATTATTAAAATGTAACTTACTCAAACCCATAAAGAAGTTATAAACATATAAAAGTGATCGAAAAATACTTTTATCATTTTTGCATGTTTATTTTTTAATTTATTTTTTTAATTTTAACATAGATTATTAAAATATAACTTACTCTCGTACTTGAGTAACTTATAACTTATTAAAATAATTAAAACTTTATTTCTCTAAATTTATTTTCAATGTACCTTTTCCTTTATTTAATAAAATCAAACTTAATTGTTGGGTTCAAGCAAGTTATAATTATCAAAACCATTTAAAATTAACTTTTATACTTTACAATATTATTTACAACTTATTTTTCATTTATTTAAGATTAGATCATTAAATTCAACTTACTTAAACCATCCAAGTAAGTTAAAATTTATCAAATTCAAAATCCTAAAACCCTAATCTTAAATTTTTAAATCTTAAACCTTAAAATCTTAAATCTTATTTAAAAAAATAATGATTTCAATAATACATTTTTTCTGACTAAAATATAATAATTAAATAATATTATTTAAATTTTACTAAATATATGAATATTAAGATAATATAAAATATTTTTCATTCTATTTCAATAATAAACTAAACACTATAATATTAATTTATTTTTTAATTCTAGTAATCAAACTAAATAAAAATATTTTCTTTCAATTCTATTCTTATTTCGTTTCGTAAACAAAAGAAAACCTAATTGTTAATAAATTTTGAAAACCCATTATTTAATGTTTGAACAATTATGAAAATCCTTACGTACCTTCTCTCTTTAATGGTTCCAACAGATTTTTAAACTAACTTTTTCCTTCTTACCCGACCAAAGTACCTGGAATATCTTAATCCTTTGCTCCAATAAATGTAACCTAAACCTCTTCTCTCAGTATTAATTCTAAAAGTCATTCATTAAATTACTTCATAATAATAGATAAAATGAACCAAAATAAAAAAAAGAAAACAAACTTAATAACTTTTCAAACTAACTTTCTCTATCTTATCGAACATGAATACATATAATGTCTTAAGTCTTTACTACTCATGAATGAAACTTAAACTTCTTTTTTATTAAACCAAAAAAAAAACATTATATTAAACATAATAACAAATAAAAAAGAACCAAAATAGAGGAAGAAAACATAGAATTTCCAACAACTTTCCAATTTATCTTTTTCTAACAAAAATACCTTCAATTTTCTTTCACTTTCCATAAATGACACCTAAAGATTCTCTCAAAGTTAAGCCCAAAAACCAACCATTATATACAACATAACAAGAGAGAAAAATAATTAAAATAAAGGAAGAAAATAGAGGGTACTAGTTCATATGAATGTTGTGAAAATTTATTGGGGATTTAAGAATTCAAAATATAGAGGATCTGTTGCTTAGAATACGGCAAAAATTTGCGCCAACAATGGAGGTAGGAGAGGAGAGTTAATTTACTTTAATGGCATAAGTGAGCAATAAGGAAGTTTTATCAATAATTAATGGACTTGTCATGTTGGACATATTTTCCTTGTCACGTTTCTACTTGTGTGGTGATTCATTTCCTGCTTAGGTGAAGAACGGGTTAGATTAGTAAATTTTTTATACTTCGTTCTTCTAGTAATTAGCTGTAAGTTTTAGGTTATTTTAATTAATTTTCCTATTATTCATGTGAATTTTTTTTTTTTTAACTTATATCTACTATTTTATGGAACTAATAAAATAAAGCGTCTATATGTATTGTTTTCATGAACAAGCACTGCCCAACGGGTCACCCTTTCTTCTTCGCTACTCAAAAAATCCAAACCAAGCCTTGAACTTTTCTTCCTAGATGAAAACTCAGGGGAAACAACAGTAACTGAAGTACGACTCCCACCTCTTTCATATATGCCAGGAAGAAAAATATGATCTACAACCCCACCAAGTTCAATTACAAGCTCATGAACCAAACACAAAAATTGACAAAACCCATTTCACACATCCTTCTCTTCATCTTCCTTTCACTATCATTCTCATCCCTTCAATCTTCATCTTCTTCTTTGAGTCACAAAGCGAAAGTCCCCCCTCCTCTTCCAATTTTGCCCATTCCCTCAGCTTCTCAACTCCAATGGCAGCTCGGGCACATGGCTCTATTCCTCCATTTCGGACCCAACACATTCACTGACTCCGAGTGGGGCACAGGTCATGTAGATCCATCTTTGTTTAATCCAACACAACTTGATGCTACTCAGTGGGTTCGAGTCGCCAAAGACTCGGGCTTTTCACGAGTAATTCTTACCTCAAAACATCACGATGGGTTTTGCTTGTGGCCCTCCGAATATACGGACTACTCTGTGAGTTCTAGCCCGTGGAGAAACGGAAGTGGGGATGTGGTTGGTGAATTGGCCAAGGCTGCTAAAGACGCAAGGATTGGATTGGGGCTTTACCTTTCTCCTTGGGATAGACACGAGCCATGCTATGGGAGGACTTTGGATTATAATGAGTTCTATATGGGGCAAATGACTGAATTGCTCACCAGGTACTTCCGTTTGAATTTTGATTTATATTTCATTTCGATATTTTAATATTTGAGTAAGTAATTCCTGAAACTTTAAATGTTTTGGAGGTCTAGGCTGTTCATGAATTTCAAGCAATTCTTTGTTTTTGGCTGATTCTCGCTTCATGATCCTGAGTTGTATTAGAATGCTATGATTTTTAAGTATCCATGTTTTTGGTTATCTATTGTTTTGTGTTTTGTGCGCATTCTTTGAGTTGTTTTGTTTATCAAATACTGTGATTTTGTTAATAAAAAGTTCATTTCATCTGTTGTTTAATAAGTTTTTAGACTTTGTCTAATTTATTCCAATTGTATTTTTACCTTATTAAGTTATTGGGAGAAAAACTAACTATAGTTTTATACATCTATCACACCTCTTAAGCGTTTGATTTATGCACCATTGAAACCAAACATTTAAAATTCAACAATTGATATTATTGGTTTTGAACACAAGACCTCTAGTTTGATACCATTTAAAAATTGTTGGGAAATCAACTCTCCAAAAAAACTTAAGTTATTAGGAGAATTACTAATAATTTTTTTATATATTCTATCAAGTTTATCTGGTTTACCAACATTTTCGTTTTACTTTGCCTGTTGGTTAAACCTAAATGATTCTGGATCTTGGAAAATTGGGAAATAGTTTGCTTTTTGGATTTTAAAAAGTTTGCTGGAGATTCAATAATTTATCTTAAGTGAGTTTTGTCAATTGGACCAGGTATGGAGATATCCAAGAGGTATGGTTGGATGGGGCAAAGGGTGAGGGAGAGAAGGACATGCAGTATTTCTTTGATTCTTGGTTTAGTCTTATTCATCAGCTCCAGCCTGGGGCTGTCATTTTCTCTGATGCTGGTCCTGACGTTAGGTGGGTTGGAGATGAGGCTGGTGCTGCTGGCTCTACATGTTGGTCTCTTTTCAACCGGAGCAATGCTAAGATTGGTGATACTGATCCACCGTAAGTTCAAATGTTTCTGCCTTTACTTTCAATGGAAAATCCATCTACTCCAACTGGAGTAGTCTACTCTTACATTTAGATGAAATTTCATGCAAGATATCTTCAACATTTTGCAATGATGAACTGAGTCATTTTTTCACTGGTGCTAAAATTCAGAAATTTCATTTAACAAGCATTGGTTAATGAGAATGAGATTGACACATTTTAGTGATGACCCCTCCAATTATTAACCCATAAAATCATTTGTAGCTGACATCTGAACATTAGCTTGAGTAGTGTTACTATGATAGAGAAGAGAGTGAGGAGCCTCGAAAGGTATTTTTTTTCCTTGCATATTATGGATACATACATTCATTTGGCCACGATGATGTTTTAAAATTTTCCTTTTAGGTTGACTGATGAAAAACTAATAAGTGATTAGATTATATGAATAGAACTGATTGAGTGTGAAGAGAATATGCTTTCTTAAAACACCTATTTTCGCCCTTTCATCTTGTTCCTATTATCTTTTCTCCAAATGATAGACCAAATTTCATCTCAAAGAGATTGGTGTATTAACAGATATTCAAGAGGAGGAGACCCGGTAGGCCAAGATTGGGTGCCTCCCGAGTGCGATGTCTCAATCAGGCCGGGTTGGTTTTGGCATGTATCAGAAGTTCCAAAGTCTGCAAGGACTCTTCTTGACATATACTACAGATCAGTTGGCAGAAACTGTCTCTTGTTACTAAATGTGCCTCCAAACTCTTCAGGTCTAATATCAGCTGAAGATATACAAGTGCTTCAAGAATTCAGCAAGCTAAGGAAGTCAATATTCTCTTATAATCTGGCTGTTCATGCTCTACTCAATGCCAGCAGTACACGAGGGTTAAGCGATTCATGCTTCAATCCCTATAATGTCCTTAAAGAAGGTATTTATACCTATTGGGCTCCTGACGAGAATCAATCTGACTGGGAATTATATTTAGACCTTCAAAAAGTAGTATCCTTCAATGTTCTACAAGTTCAAGAACCAATTCATATGGGACAGCGGGTTCTACACTTTCACTTGGAGATACTTGATGCAAATGGGAAATATAAGAAAGTAGCCAACAGTACTACAATAGGATATCAGAAGTTATTGCAATTTCCAATTGTTAAATCTCAGTATCTGAAATTTGTCATCGACAAGTCCCGGGCAGACCCGCTTATTTCCTACTTTGGTATTTATATGGATCAGTATTCCATTTTGAACAGCAACATATATGATACAAACAGACAGATACACTTCAATGGCAGTCAGTTTCTCCATCCAGTGATGGTCAACCATTCTCAAATAGCCACAATGTAGCCTTTGTATGTGACATTCACTGTATATGTTCATACTGAAAAAAAAAGTTAGTTGTTAAAATACTCTTTAAATTGATGCTTTATGAAATTCTTACCAATATCCCTTCAAGGCTCTTCTTTGCATTCATTAGTCTGTCCACAACTATACCTCCCAAGATTACATGAGCATGAAATGTACTCTACCGAATCTTAATTGTAGGCATTCCTCCTAAATTGAAGAGTAGAAGTCAATCGAATATAAAAAGGTGGTATTGGTAAGAACATTCGGTAAAGGGACTAATAGGTTGGGAAAAATATAAAAACGCCCCTACTTCGTTGCCTCGTGAGTCCCGTGACAAAATTTCATTCCAGAACACGTTTGTCCGTTATTTACATTTCATTCCAGAACAACACGTTTGTTATTTACAAAATGTCTTGGAGAGCACAATTTTGCAAACTAAATGCACCAAAAAAACCTTTATATATATATATATATTATAGTATATGTGTACCAGTAAAAAGTGTTTTTGTCTAAAATGATCGTATTAATTATAATAGTTTAAAAAAAAGCGTATTTAAAATTTAATTTAAAAAAAGTCAATAGAAAATTGATGACACTGATATCCAATAATTCGGTCAAATTGTTTCTCTCCTATGCACTCTGCACGTTCTCATTTCTATTCTTTTTTTTTTACATTTTTATTTTCTCTTTCCTTCCCCACTCGTAAAACCCTTTTTCTTTTTCTATTTTCTTATTCTTCTTTTTCTACTTTTTTCACCTCTCATCTTTATTTTTCTCTCTTTTTTTTCCATTTTCTTCTTCTTTCTCCTTCTCCACACTCAAAAACCTATCATTCTCTTCTATTTTTCCATTTTCTTCTTATTCTTTCTCTATACTCCTTCCATTTATGTTCTCTAATTTTCTGTCTATTTCTTCATTACAAGCAAAATATTTTCAAAATAAGGTTAGTGATATTAATTATATGAGTTATGTAAATTATTATTGGTTTTATTAGCATGTAAATATTGATTTTTTTCCCAGATTTATAAACCTTTGGGGAGCTGTTAGGTTGAGAAATTTTTGAAATTTTTTCAACTATTTGGATGTTTTTTTTTTCTCCGAAACTATTTTAGGGTTATTTAATGAGATTTTTAATTGAAAAATTGTATTATCTATTATCCTAATTAATCAAAAATATAATTAAAAAATTATATTATCTATGAACATGTTTTAGACAGGGACTTAAAGATTAATATGACAATAATAAAGTACTAGATTCTGCGTTTTGGGTTCAAAGGAAAAAAATGAGAAATATACTAGTTGTGACTTGTGAGAAGAAAAAGAGTTAATAGTCATTTGTTTCTTTCGTTCATTCCATGTAATGTAGATTATACACATTTTTGCATTTGTATATCTTATTATTAAATTATCAAAATTAGACAGTTTATAAATTTAACAATAAAAATATTATTATAAAACTTTTCTCCATGAATTAAGCCTTAATATTTTATAAAGTGTTAATTAATAAACTAATTTAATTTTAAGTATTGATGTATTATTATTTGATAATTTTTCTTATACCTTTTAGAGAATGGATGGTCTTAGTATTCTAATAATTCACGGTGGTAAGTAGTCGAAGAAAGATGACAAAGAAATATATCGAGGAGGTGAAGGTTCGGTGATAAGGATAAAAAAGGAATTTATGTATAAATGACCTTAAAGATAAATTGTTTCAAAAGTTGAAGATCGACAAGTACAAGTATGAAATTTCAATGAAATACTTCTATAAGAATGATTTGACATTACCTGCTATTTTAATAGGCGATGACGATGATCTGGATGGGTTTTTTAACCTTCATGTTCAAGATAATCAAAGCAAGGCTGTTGTATATGTTACAAAAAATGAGATAAGATCTGTAGATACACATCATTCTATTTGTTGTGAAGAACTTGTTAATTTTGGAAATGGTCATGTAAGTTGCAACAATATTTTTGAGAGTATGGGTGATGCACGAAGTGTTGACCATTCTTCAAATCCTAATGAATTTATAGGTAATGCTTTTAGGAACAAGAGTGATGCAAACGAGAATTGTACAACTACATTAGTGCAACCTTGTAACAATGTTATTTCATCAATCACTTCTAGGCTCACTGTAGGAGTTGATTCTGAAAATGGTTTATCTCAATCTCAAGGAACAACTTTAGTTCAGTGCAGTAATAAAGTATTGTCTAATCGACCATGTACACCCACAGATATTTTTTCAAATGGTGATGTTGGTTCTTCAGTGCCACATGTAGAGCTTGATTTAAAGGTTGATCAAGTATTTGACAATAAGATATATTTCACTACACATGTTGGGCTTCATGCCATAAGAAATAGATTTGAGACGAGGACACTGACAAGCAAGAAAGACCATGTAGTGATAAAATGCATTCAAGCTAATTGTACTTGGATGATTAGATGTAATAAGATCATTGGATCAGATCGATTCAGGGTAAAATAGTTTGAATCAAGACATACTTGTGATCCTAATAAGTACATGAGCAAAAATAGGACCGTGACCTCAAGAGTGATAGCAAATGCTATTAAGATGAAACTAGTACAACCCGGAAGAGTTTATAAGCCAAAAGATATTATTGATGATTGTTAGAATGAGTTTGAGATTGATATTGGTTACACCACACCATACAGGTCTAAAGAAAAGGCTCTCAAATTAATATAGGGTACTGAAGAGGAATCTTTCCTCAAACTCCCGTCCTACTGTCATGTTCTAAAGGAGAGAAATCCTAGTAGTGTCACACATATTGAAGTTGACCAGTCAGGAAGATTTAAGTATTTTTTCATGTCATTAGGTCCATGTGTTAGAGGATTCTTATCCTACATAAGACATGTGATTATAGTTGATGGTGCATTTCTTACTAGTAGGTATGCTGGGACATTATTTGTAGAAAATGGTTCTGATGGAAATAACAATATATATCCAATCTCCATTGGGGTTGGAGATTCAGAGAATAATGATGCTTAGGAATAATTTTTGTTAAAACTATCATCTGTAGTTGGGCACGTTGAAAACCTTGTTATTATTTCGGATAGACATCAAAGTATTATTCAAGCTATTTCGAAAGCATTTCCTAATGCAATGCATGATTATTGTGCATTTCACATGGAGATGAATTTAAATCACAAATTTAAGAACCGTGACATTATTTCTTTGTTCAGATGCTGCTCAAGAGCTTATACAAAGGGTGAATTTGACAAGTACATGGGAGATTTGAGAGAGATTGATCCTTTGATAGAGAAGTACTTATTAGAAGTAGGTAAAGAGAAGTGGTCAAGATATCATTTCCCAGGAAATAGGTATGGGATATTGACCACCAATGGTTCTGAATCATTTAATAATGTAATGAAATTGGCACGTGAATTACCCATAACTATGCTTGTTGAGTATTACCGTAGCAAAATACAACAATGGTTTGTGGAACGTAGAGAGGTTGGAATGAGATGGGGAACTCGATTCTTTACAGATGAAGTTCAATCAATCATGCGTGTAAATCACTTTAAATCATTGAGGTATAGGGTTTTCAGAAGTAATGCACATGTTTTCCAGGTAAATGATTCATTCACCAGTTGTTATCCTATTGTCATGTTTATCTATTTGCATTGTTTTTGTTAAATATCTATATAATCTTACTTTTTATTACATATATTATGTACTAACGTTGACACTTTGAACCCCCTTAGGTTATACATGGTGACAACAGTGATGATGTTGATCTACTTAATAAAATTTGTAGTTGTAGGGAGTTTGATGTTCACAAGATCTCATGTTGTCATGCCATTGCAGCTGCCTGGTTTCAAGATGTTAATGTGCATTCTTTCGTTGATAATAAGTACACCGTAAATTGTTATATTACAACATATGGTGAGTCTATTTTTCCGACAACTGATAATGGTGAGTGGACCATTCCACCAGAGATAATTGACCTTTTTTTCTCTTTGGGTTTGCCTATGCTTTCTTTCTCTTCCCTAAGCCTTCTCTGATTTTTCTAATTTTTTTTTATTCTCTCAATGCATGAACTCTTCCATATTTATAGATGAAGCTTCCCTCTCATACAATGAATGAGGGCAAGAATTAAGGTCAACAATTGAGGAAAATTAGGCCAAAATTAGGTGCCTAATATAATTGACTTTAGAACCAATTATTCAACAATCTCCATCTTGGCGGAAAAGTTCATAACATTGCCTCCAAATGCGTCCTAGGCACTCTAAGCTTAAGAGATATTGATTAAGTTCAAACAGTGTTGAAACTTGATCCATGTAACCACCTTTGTAAGCATATTTGTAGGGTTATCTATAGTTTCGACTTTCTAGAGTATAACATTCCCTTCATAGACGATTTTCCGAACAAAACAAAATCGAACATCGATGTGCTTGGTACGACCATGATAAACTTGGTTCTTTGCCAAAAAAATGGCACTATGGTTGTCATAGAAAACCTCCACTTTCTTTTAAACAATAATACCCATATCCTTGGTCAACTCGAGAAGCCAGATAGCTTTTTTGAATGCTTCTGTTACAACCATATACTTTGCCTCTGTAGTAGACAAAGCTACAGTTGACTACAATCTTGATCTCCAACAAACTGGTCCTCCTACCATTATGAACACATAACCAGTTGTAGATAGATACTTATCCAGATCTCTAATATAGTCAAAATCCACATATCTGACTTGGTGCTTACCTTTAATCTTATTTCTCTCAAACTTCAAACCAATATCCACAGAACTATAAATATACTATAGAATCTACTTCACTACTTGCCAATGTCCTTTACTAGGATTGTGCCTGTAGCAACTCACCATACTAACAACATGGGAACTATCAGGTCTGGTGCATACAATTGTATACATCAAGGCACCAATGGCATTTGCTTATTCTCGTTAATGATGCTACATGACATCAATGCACTCAACTGAAAATGAGGACCAAGTAGTGTACTTACTGGTGGTTTTCTCATCAACGTCAAACCTTTGAAATACTTTCTTTAGATACTGAGTCTGTGTCAGACAGACTGTGCTTGCAACTTTATCTCTTGTGATCTTCATCCCAAGAATTTTCTTAGCTTCTCCAAGATCTTTAATTTCAAATTCTAAACTCAATAGAGCCTTCAGTCTATCGATCTCCACCTTGCTCTTAGATGCAATCAATATATCATCAACATATAAGAACAAATAAATGAAAGTACCATCTTGGAGTTTCCAAAAGTATACATAGTGATCAAACTGGTTGCGTGTGTACTTCTGCTCTCTGATGAAGCTATCACAGTGCTTGTACCATTGTCGCAATGATTGTTTCAAACCATAAAGTAACTTACTCAACATGTAAGCCCAATTCTCACATCTTGGAACTCTAAAGCCATCCAGTTGAGACATATAGATCTCTTCATTCAAACTACCATGGAGAAAAGCTATTTTGACATCGAGTTGAGCTAACATATGAAAATACCTCATTGTAGTCTATTCCTTCTTTCTAAGCATAACCTTTTGCAACAATTTGGCTTTGTATCTGATGTTGTCTTTACAAGAAATACCTTCTTGGCATAGACCCATTTACAGCGAATAGTTTCCTTTCCGTTGGGAAGTTGTGCCAACTCTCAAGTCTAGTTCTGGTGTAGAGATTTCATCTCTTAATCTATTATTATCTTCCATTTCATACTATTAACTCTCCACTCGTCTTCTTTGTAAGTGCATGGGACATCATCATCAATTATTAGAAGTGTGAATGCTACCATGTCTATGTATCTGGTAGGCTTCCTAATCTACATTCTCGGTCGAGTAGTGGCAATAGATTCTGGTTGCTGATTGATCGGTGGTGATGGTAAGGGAACCTCCACCTTAACTGAGATCTCTTCTTGATCATCAATTTCATCTTCACCATGATCGGTAGTTGGTACAATCTTTTCTGAATCTTCTGGAGTCTCAAGCACCACCTTAGAAAGAGTATTTGGACTTTCATTCTCTTTCTCTGAATTTTCCTATCTTAATATAACAGACTCATCAAATGTGACATCTTGGATTAAGATGATCTTTTTTTGATTCACCACACTAAATTCGAAATCCGTTAACTCCCTCATTAAAGCCCAATAAAATAGATTTCTTTGCTTTAAGATCCAATTTGGATTCACTAACATAAAAATATGTAGGACATCTAAATATTCGCAATGAATCATAATCAGAAGCAGGTTGTCTAGACTATACCTTTTTAGGAGTTTTCCCATCTAATGTAGTTACAAGAAATTTTTTTAACTATATGAGTTGAATATGACAAAGTCATAGCCCAAAATGTCTTGCTCAATTTGGATTGAGATAGCATACACCGAACTTTCTCAACCAAAGTACTATTCATTCATTCTGTAACTCCATTCTATTGTGATGTATGAGGAATTGAAAAATGTTTGTATCCCTTCATCCTAAAAAATTTTTAAGAAGGGATCTGATTTGTACTCATCACCATTATCAGATATGAGCTTCTTAATTTTCCTACCTATCTGAGTCTCAATCATTTTCTTTCATTTAAGAAAGATATTCAGGACTTCATCTTTGTGACTCATGGTGTATATCCAGACATATTTAGAGAAATCATCAATAAAAGTCACAAACCAATGTTTACCTCAAAGTGAAGTATTCTTGGAAAGTCCTCAGACGTCAATGTGAATATAATCTATAGTTCCTTTAGTACGATGAATGGAAGTGTTGAACTTGACTCTTGTTTTTTTCCTATTACACAATGCTCGTAGAAATCAAACTTTCTAGTCTTGGCACCTTTTATTAGACCTTACTTTATTAAGCCTTGCAAAGCCTTTTCACTGACATGCCTTAAGCGCATGTGCCACATGCGGGAAGAATCACATGTCTTTTCTTCAGAACTGCTTGAGACAGCTACTCTTCCTGTAACTGTACTCCCATATAGGAAATACAAGTTCGCCTTAAGAGTACCCTTCATCGCTACAAATGCACCTTGTATAACTTTCAAGACTCCATTTTCCAATGTTACCTTGTAAGCATTAGAACCTAGAACACCTAAAGAAATAAGGTTTTTCTTTAGATCAAGAATGTACCTCACATTCATAAGTTGTCTGATTGTACCATCGTGCATCTTTAGTCTTATTGTTCCAATCCCTTTTATCTGACAGGCATTGTCGTTGCCCATAAGCACAACTCTTCCATCGATCTCCTCAATACTTAAAAACTAATGTATGTTTGAACATATATGATAAGAAAATATGGAATCAATGATTCATTTGTCTGAGTAGGTATTTGATGATGAAACTGTAAAGGATGATTCTTCATCTTCATTGGCCTTCTGTGCAATATTTGCATTTGATTTTTCCTTGTTTTGAAAATCTTTCTTCCAGTGCCCATTATGGACTTTGATCTAGATTGCCCCCTATTATTTGAGTTGCCTGATTTTTTGTTATTCGTCCTGCCTCTGGCTGTAGTCAATGCTTCTGATGGTCAGTCTCTATGATCGTATTGATCCTTCTTCCGGTACTCATTATTTACCAAAGCATTTGAAACATATATGAAGTTAACTTTATCTCTTCCATATAATAGAGTTGTAGTTAAATGCTCATAGCTCTCAGGTAACAAATTCAGCAACAACAAAGCTTTATTTTCATCAATAATTTCAACATCTAAATTTTGTAGATTAGTCAAAATTTTATTAAAATGATCTAAGTGCTCAATTATAGTGGTACCTTTATTGTAATGGAAACGAAAAAGTTTCCTCTTCAGGTAGAGTTGGTTCTCTATGTTTTTCATCATGTACTTGTCCTCAAACTTCTTCCAAAGAGTTGCGGCTATATTCTCTTTCATGACAAAGTACTTATGATCTTTTTCCAAGCATAGTCGAATTGTGCCACAAGCTTTTCGTTTGACATAATTCCAATATTCATTGGAATAATCTTTTGTCCTAGTCTCCAAGGCAATATTAGATCCTTCTCGGAACAATAGATCTAATACTTCACATTGCCACATGCCAAAGTTATTGGTGCCATCGAATTTTTCCACCTCAAACTTTGTGTTGGATAACATGGTTCTTTGAGTATAACAACTTGATTTGCCAAAACTTCTAAAGTTAGCTTGTTCACCTTTATAACTTCTAATGTCAACTTGTGTACCTTCATTGACCTCTCTTGTATCATCCATAAGTACGAACAAATAACATCAATTTTTCACTTATAACTTAAAACAATATTTTTTCAAATTTTATACCTTATTTGAAAAAAAACATAGTCTACAATTGAATCAGGAACGGTCCAATTAGCTAAGAATAAGTCCAACTCAGTTGAAAATAGGTGAAAAACGGATCAACTCGGTCCAAAATTCACTAATGACTGAGTTGACTCAATTTTATACCTTCTTTTATTGTTGCATTCATCTAGTCGAGAGATTTGATTTGGTATATAATATTGTTATATTTGGTTTTGATACTAATTTATTATACACAAAAGTAATAAATAACTGTATAGGAATATATCAAATCGGTAAAAGAAAATGCACAGAATTTACGTGGTTTGATAATTTCTTACGTCCACGAGAGGCAATAGATATTATAGAAGTGAGTATGAAATATATAGAATATAGATATAGATTTCTTCATCAATAATATCTCTCAGGTGTTTCCTAAACTCACAGAAAACTCTCATCCTCATAGAATATTTTCTCTTTTTGAGTTTGCCTATGCTATCTTTCTCTTCCCTAAGCCTTCTCTGATTTTTCTGATTTTTGTTGATTCTCTCAACATATGAACTCCTTCGTATTCATAGATGAAGCAAAGCTCCATCTTTCTCTCTCGTACAATGAATAACGGCAAGAATCAAGGTCAACAATTGAAAAAAATTAGTCCAAAAGTTAGGCCAAAAATAGGTGCCTAATATAATTGACTTTAAAGCCAATTATTCAACATGCCTAACATCAATAGGAAAATTCACGAAGATATGGATATGCAGGTCTAAATGGTCGAATAGCTTAAATGGAAAATCTAAAGTCAAGCTTCCCTTTCTAAACTATTTATTTAACATAATAAAAGAAAGAAAAAATGGTAAGAAAATTAATCAAGGTAGGTTTACTAGTAGAACTTGTGTTGAGGAAATAAGTCCCACATCGACCAAGAAACCAGCAGAAGAGCTGGTTATAAGCTTGGGCAGTCCTCACCATTGAAAGCGCGTTTTCAAGGGATGAGTTAGGCCTAGGTGATTTAACATGGTATCAGAGCAGGTCCCCCTGGTGGTGGAAGAGCTACCCTGCACTACCACCCGTGGCAACAATAAGACCACCACCGTTCGTCGGCACAGTCGATGTGAGCGGAAGTGTTGAGGAAATAAGTCCCACATCAACCAAGGAACCAACAGAAGAGCTGGTTATAAGCCTGGACAGTCCTCACCCTTGAAAGCGCGCTTTCAAGGGTAGAGTTAGGCCCAGATGAATTAACAACTTGGTATCACATTCTACAAGAAAAGAAGGGTAGTTACTCTTGTGGTGCAGGTTCTAGTTCCAAACAGGTTCCAAATAAGCTTTGCAAGAAAATTTGGAAGATTTAGATACCTCCTAAAGTTAGAATTTTTGTTTGGAAGTTGGTTAGTAACCCAATTGCTTCTGGGGCTAATTTAGTGTCAAGGAAGATTTGAAGTGATTCTGTTGTAGAACATATATATAAATAGGAGAGATAATAAATAAAAGGGATAAATAGAAAAGGGAGTGATAAAACTAATAAATAATTATTTCAAGTATGTGGGAAATAATTATAATACTAATAGGATTGAAATAACAAATTAAATAAATATAAATTATTTAATAAATCATAAAAAGACAATCTAGATAATTCAGTGATGAATCAAAATCAAAATACTATTAAATAAGTTTAAATACTAGATAATTGATAACTATTAAATTTTAACTAATCTGTTGTTTGAATTACATCAAATTAATTACATCCTGTCCTGTCCGCATATGCGATGTGGAGGATGTGGAGCACATCTTTCTAAGGTTCTTTTGGTTTCTGTCTGATTGGTGGCTGCGGATTATTGTTGATGAGAACATTGATAAGTGAGTGGTTCTATGAAAGGCTGATTGAGGTAGAAAAACACCCTGATGGAGGAACTATTATTCTATTGCTGCTATGTGTATATTGTGCTGGAGGATCTGGCTTGCCAAAAATAGGCGTGTAATTGAAAATAATGCTCCTGATGCAGTCTGTGTCAATGGTTGCTAGAAGAGCAACCGAGCATTTTTGCATCTGATACTGTGAAATAGCCAGTGATAATAGAAGGTAGTGAACAACTCCAGAGTTGGGACATGCCACCCTCCTGTCTTTATCAAAATTAATTGTGATTCCCCTTGTGTTGGCAGTGGCAGGGAATGGGGTGTGCAACGGTTTGAAACTACAGGTTTCATCCACCATTTGGGCGGTGCCGTACCATATTTAATCGATTGTAAAATTTTCAATCCAATCCAATCATCATTTGAAACCGTTAAATTTTCAATAAGTTCGGTTAGATTCATTGGGTAATCAGATTTTTGGGTGTTATTGGTGTTTTAGCAAGAACTGAGGTAGGGGACATCACCACTTCTCTCCCCGTTTCACTATGCCAAGTTTATTGGGCGAGTAAGAAGTATAATAGTATTGCAGATTTGCCTGCCAAATAAATCAGGATTATAGAGTCCTCCACAGCTATTCTTAGGGTTGACCGAGATGATCCATTTTAATCTATTTATTAAATAGATCACGATACAAGAATATAATCTAAAATTAACCTATTAAGTTAATATTTTAATATTATTTTATTAATTAAACTCGATACGAACACAATACAATTCGAATAAATTTATTAAGTTATATTTAATCAAAGACGTATTTTTATTGAATTTTACTCAAGTTGATACACAACGATCAGATTTAAGACAATTTGAACCCAAAATGACCTCACACGATAAAAATATTTTTATTAATAAATGAACTTAATATGATTTATTTATCAAATGATCAACACATTTCATACATTTTACCACCCCTATTCCGTGCCTTGCATGCAAATATTTTCTCAAATAAAATGGCTTATATCATTAAAATTTTATAATAATATTATTACTAACTTACTAAAAATAAACAAGAATAAATCGAGCTTTGTAAATGCAACATGGATAATCTATACTGTCGAAAACAACTCCCAAAATTGAAAAATGAAAAAATGTATAATAAAATCTATTTGATTAGTTGCCAAATTTGTAACAATTTAATTATTCTTTTGTGTTCACAAACCTAATTTTAATTGTTTAATTAAAAATGTTAGATAATAGGTTATACGATTAAACCTTTTAGGAAATGAGAACCTTGTATTAGAGAATTCCATGAGAAAAAAATCAAGAGCCATTATGAACTAAAATGATAAGATTGTTGAAAGTAGTTGCTGCTATTGTCTTAATTTTAAGATTGTTTTAAGCAATCCATGTTTTCAAAATTCAATGTTTTCATGAGTAGAGTATTTCATGTTTTCATGAGTGGTGTGAGCATGAATTCTTAGTTTTAAGGAGTGGTGTTTTCCACTTCTTAAATTCTATAAAACTGCTGAAATTTCGACAATTTATTTTCTATAAATTGACGTAATAAGAAGCTGAAAATACAAGCAGAAAACTCATCTTAATCTCCAAAATATGTGTGAGCTCAATCTTCAAAGTTGAGATGAACAAGCGAAGGGTTTAGAAAAATAACTCAACATCTAAGAGGGGTTTAGAAAACTAACCAAACATATGGTATCAAAGCCAAGAAGAGAGCTAGAAAAAAAAATCACATGAGCCAAAACTTTGCAGCAGCAAAATGGCTACAGAAAAATGGAAGTTTTGTTCAACCAGCTATTCCCAGATTCGATGGTCACTACGATCATTGGAATATGCTGATGGAATCCTAAGATCTAAGGAATTTTAGGATCTTATAGAAATTGGGATTGGAGAGATTAAACTGGACAGTTCAGAGGTTTCTGCTCAACAGAAGCAAAAAAATGACGCATTGAAATTGAAGGATTTAAAGGTAAATAATTACCTATTTCAGGAAATCGATAGGTCTATTTTGGAGACAATCCTTAACAAGGATACGGCTAAGGACATATGGGACTCTATGAAAAAGAAGTACCAGGGCTCCAACAGAGTGAAGCGGGCACAACTTCAATCTCTCAGAAGAGATTTTGAAACTCTTCAAATGAAGAAAGGAGAAACAATAAATGACTACTTTGGAAAAGTGATGACAATGGCAAACAAAATGCGTCTTCACGGTGAGAAAACCACAGATGACATTATGGTTGAGAAAATACTAAGGTCCTTGACTCCCAAGTTTGACTATGTGGTCTGCTCAATTGAAGAGTCTAATATAGTTGAAGATATGTCCATAGATGAATTGTAGAGTTCCTTGATCATGCATGAGCAAAGAATTAACAAGACCAGTGTAGTTGAAGAAATGCAGGCACTGAAGGTTTCCACCTTTAATGAGTCTTCAAACACAAGAGGAAGAGGTAGAGGTCGAGGACAACACTCTAACAACAGAAACTACAAAAAAGATGAAGATAGGGAGTGGAGCAGAGAAGGAGCTAAATCATTTTCTCAAACTCGAAGGGATGATGATCAAAACAAGAAGAGACATTTCGACAAATCTAAGGTCAAATGTTACAGATGTGGGAACTTAGGTCATTACAAAAATGAGTGTTACACAAAAATGACCAAAGAAAATGGTGAAAGATCCAACTTTCTAGGAAAGGGAAAGGAGAAAGAAAAGTAGACTTTGTTGATGGCCTTCCATGCAATGGAAGACGCGGATGAAGACACTTGGTACGTGGACACAGGTTGTAGTAACCATATGAGCGGTTGTAAGTCATCCTTCTCTAATCTAGATGAGAGTTTCACCACTTTTGTTAGTTTTGGTGATCGATCAATTGTGAAGGTTGAAGGAATGGGTGATATTCAGATAAGAACTAAGAATGAGTTCATTGAGGTAATATCTAATGTATTTTACATACCTGACTTAACAACAAATTTGCTAAGTGCTGGCCAGTTGTAAGACAAAGGTTACTCGATCACAATTAAAAAGGGAGAGTGTGAGATTTATGATCCCAAACGTGGATCAATTACAATGGTGCAGATGACAAGAAATCGACTCTTCCTTCTCAAAATTAAATCAGTGCAAACATGTTTGATGGCCAAAGAAAATGTTTCAGTGTAGAGATGGCATAGGAGATATGGGCATCTTCATTTCAATGGCCTCAGGACTCTAAAACAAAAGCACATGGTGGAAGGACTACCTGAAATCAAAATGCCTTCCTCAACAATATGTGAGAACTACATCACAGGGAAACATGACCGTGATATGTTCCCTACAGGAAAATCAATAAGAGCCCATAAGATCTTGGAGCTGATTCACTCAGATCTTTGTGGTCCAATGTCCCTTACATCTAATGGAGGTAAAAGATTTTTCATAACCTTCATAGATGACAATAGCAGAAAAGTTTGGGTGTATTTCTTGCAGGAAAAGTCATAAGCTTTTGAAGCTTTCAAAAATTTCACTTCTCTAGTAGAGACATAGACAGAAAAAAGGATCAAATGTCTAAGAACAAATCGATGAGGAGAATTCTGTTCTAAGGAGTTTTTTGATTTTTGCAATGAAAAGGGAATTAGGAGACAATTGACAACAGCTTATACACCATAAAAAAAATGGTGTATGTGAGAGGAAGAATCGTACCATAGTCAATATGGTAAGGAGTTTACACGCAACAGGACAGGTTCCCAAAGTTTTTACGGCACATTTGTTTGTTGGACATTCGCATTCTTAATAGAAGTCCAACATTTACATTAAGAAACATGACTCCTGAAGCATGGAATGAAAAGAAGCCAATTGTATATCATTTCAAGGTATATGGTTGCATAGCATATGCACACATACCTGATCAGAGAAGAAAAAAGCTAGATGATAAGAATGAGAAATGCGTGTTCCTAGAGGTAAGTGAATTGTCAAAAGCTTATAAACTGTTTAACCCAATTTCAGGAAAGATAGTGATAACCCGTGATGTGGTGTTTGATGAGGACAAAGGGTGAAATTGGGGAGGACAACTAGAAACACTAAAGAATGTTCTAGTGAAAAGTGAAGCAGATGATGAAAGGACAACTCAAGTGACTGAGACTCAAATCCCTCAGCCACTAACATCGCCACAAGAGTCTCAAACTCATACACAGCTCAAAGTGACGAGGAATCTAAAGAAAGGAGGGTTTACAATCTGAGAAACCCTCAAACGCTAACAAGGCCTCCCTGGATGATGGACTATGAGACAACTTTCAGTGGTTCAGATGAATACACTACCAACTTTCCCTTGTTCGTTGGCAGTGATCCCATCACCTTTGATGAAGCTGTGAATGAAGATAAATGGAAGGAGGCAATGGACAGTGAGATACTGTCAATTAAGAAGAATAACACTTGGAAGCTCACTGATTTACCTAAAGGGCAAAAATAGATTGGGGTAAAGTGGGTATTCAAAACAAAAGTGAATGAAAGAGGAGAGGAGAGGTTGATAAATATAAAGCTCGTTTAGTGGTTAAAGGATACAAACAAAATCAGGGCATAAACTATAATGAAGTCTTTGCACCTGTAGCAAGGCATGAAACTATAAGAATGCTCATATCCTTGGCTGCAAAGAAATCCTAAAAGATTCTACAGATGGATGTAAAGTCTACTTTTCTCCATAGAGAATTGCAGTAAGAGGTTTATGTTGAACAACCTTCTGGTTTTGTTCAAAAAGAAAAAGAAGAAAAGTGCTAAAGTTAAAGAAAGCACTCTATGGCCTTAAGCAGGCTCCACGAGCATGGTACAACAAAATTGACACATATTTTGCCAAGTTAGGTTTTGGGAAATGTCCCTCAGAACATATATTATACACTAAGGTTGGAATTGGACGTAAACTTCTAATCGTGTCACTCTATGTTGATGACCTAATCTATACAGGGAACAATCAAGAAATGTTGAATGAGTTAAAAAACTCAATGATGAGAGAATTCGAGATGACAGATCTAGGAATGCTGCACTACTTCTTGGGGATAGAAGTAATTCAAAACTCTTTTGGTAACTTCATTTACCAAAAGAAATATGCACATGAGGTGCTTGAATGATTTCAGATGGAAGATTTTCGAGCCATTGGGACTCCAATTGAACCTGGATTAAAAATCAGTAAGGATGAAGAAGGAAGAGAGGTTGATAACACTTTCTTCAAACAAATCGTTGGAAGTCTCATGTATATTACTTCAACTAGACCAGACATCATGTATGGTGTAAGCCTGATAGGTAGATACATGGAAAAACCAATAGAGTTGCACCTGAATGCAGCAAGAAGAATTATAAGATACGTGAAGGGGACACTAGACTATGGAGTGTTCTATAAGAAAGGTGATAACTCATATTTCTATGATTACACTGACAGTGATTATGCAGGAGATCTAAATGATAGAAAGAGCACATCAGGCCATGCTTATATGTTAAGCTCAGGAGCTATCTCATTGTCCTCAAAGAAGCAACCTATAGTCACTCTATCAACTATTGAAGCTGAGTATGTGGCAGCAACATCAACCTCTTACCAAGGGATCTGGATGAAAAAAATGTTTGAAGTCTTAGGAATGAAGCAAGACAACCCTATGATAATCTATTGTGATAACATGTCTACTATCAAACTATCTAAAAATCCAGTAATGCACTGGAAGAGCAAACACATAGATTTCAGATTTCATTTTCTTTGTGACTTATGTCAAGATGGGGTTATTGAGTTGAAGTATTACAAAAGTTCAGAACAGGTAGTAGATATTCTAACCAAACCTCTCAAGCAACCAAGTTTTGAGAAACTTAGGAAGTTGCTTGGAATGTGCTCAGTCCTCAGTCTTGAATAAGGGAGGATTTCTCAAAGTTGAAAATCAATCAAGAAAACTCAAAACTGTTTTTTTAGCAGAAAAATCAGTTTAAGGGAGGGTGTTGAAAGTAGCTGCTGCTACTGCCTTAATTTTAGGATTGTTTTAAGCAATCTATGTTTTCAACATTCCATATTTTCATGAGTGGTGTGAGTATGAATTCCTAGTTTTAAGAAGTAGTGTTTTCCACTCCTGAAATTCTGTAAAACTACTAAAATTTCAGCAGTTTGTTTCCTATAAATTGATGTAATAAGAAGCTGAAAATACAAGCAGAAAAACTCATCTTAATCTCCAAAATGTGTGTAAGCTCAATCTTCAAAAATGAGATGAACAAGTGAAGGGTTTCGAAAACTAACCCAACATCTAATAGGGGTTTATAAAACTAACCCAACAAAGATACTCATATAAATGAGATACAACAGTAAGAAACCTAGTGAAAAGTCCACTTAGTAGCCAAAAAAAATAGTTTGCAATATAAGGACGAGAGGAAAAAACACAGAATCTAAAGTAATTATTTAAAGACAGTAGAATCACACAGTTGAGAGCAATTCTAAGAAAGGTGCAAACCAAAGCAAAGCTTCCCTTAATTCTGAATTGCATCCCAGTGGCTTCAAAATCCTAAACTTCATATGTTTCAGATTAGGCTGCAGAGATGGCCTAACCCTCAAATTTGTAGGAAATAAGAGAGCCTATCAATATATAGATATAACAAAAACAGGTAAATTTGCTCGAAAACACAACAAATGAAGAAAGTCATCTAAAAAAAGTAGAACTAATTAAATTAACACTAGTATAAGAACATACCACTTCAGAAGAAACTTCCATACTTAAAAACAATTGGAGCAATCAAATTTCTGCAGAAAATCTATAATTTTGACATACCACTCGGTGTTATACTCTGTATAAGCACAGAATTGGACATTGACTTTTGATAATTCAAATAACTCATTGAAGCTACTGGAATCACAAGACTGATGTATTTGAAGAATACCAACTTTGGACTATCAATTGTGACCTCTGCCACATTGTTGTTGGTTGGGTAGGTCAAGAGCACAAAAAGTCTTAAGCTTTGGAAACGAATATTGATGCATTTAAGCTAAGAACAACTATTCATTGTCAAATTCTCAAGATTGACTAGCTTATAGATCAAATCTTTCAACACCTCCTCATCAATCTTTACAGAAAATAATGACAGATTCTTAAGTGTTCCATATGCAGAAGAAAGATCGATAGAATTCTCAGTGATAGAAACAGAATTACATGCAAAAGATTGCTAATTCAAAGTTTCAACTTGAATGTTTTGGAACCTGAGACCACCTATTTTAAGTGTTCTGAGATTAAAACTCAAGACCTCCTATTTTAAGTGTTCCATATGCAGAAGAAAGATCGATAGAATTCTCAGTGATGAAAATAGAGCTACATGCGAAAGATTGCTAATTCAAAGTTTCAACTTAAATGTTTTGGATCCTGAGACCTCCTATTTTAAGTGTTCTGAGATTAAAACACAAGATCCGAGGCTTGAGCAACTCAGAGCAGTTATTAAATGCTTAATAGAAGGTGTTGAAAAAACAAGAAATAACTCTACACAAAAGAGCTTTTATTATTTTCTTCATATTTTCATTACAAATGTATAGCTATTTATAAGGAAATTTTACTCCTTCAATTACTCCTTGAATTAAGGATTCCTTGATTTACTCCTTGAATTAAGGATTCCTTGTTTTACTCCTTGAATTAAGGATTCCTTGTTTTACTCCTTGTTTTGCTCCTTGAATTAAGGTCCTTGTTTTATTCCTTGAATTAAGAACTAATATCCAATACTCCCCCTCAAGCTGGATCCAAAAGGTTTATGGATCCAAGCTTGGACAAAAGTCATTGAAATTGATGAGAAGCCAAGGGCTTGGTGAAGATGTCAGCCAGTTGGTCGAAGCTTCTTGTATAAGTAATACGAATCACTTGTGATTGAACTTGTTCACGAATGTAATGACAATCAACTTCAATGTGCTTCGTCCTCTCATAAAGCTCTTGGGTTTGATGCTATATGCATGGGCTGGCTTGATTGTCACTGAAATAAGGACATATAAAGAGTTGTAAGAACACCAAATCACATGAAGACCTTTAAGCCATGTCCCAAGCTCACACGCATGAGTTGAAGCCATTGCATGATACTCGACTTGACACTTGATCTAGCGGTGACGGTTTGTTTCTTACTCTTCCATGTGACCAAGTTTCCCGTCAAATGTACGGTATGGCCGGTGGTGGACTTGCGATCGATTTCATTCCTGCCCCGATCAACATCGCGATACCCACAGCGGTTGTGTGTTGTCATTCTTCTTCATGATGATACCACGACCCATTTGATCCTTTTAAATAGCGTAAGATCCTTTTAACAAGGGTCAAATTCTCAAGTGTCGGGGAGTGCGTGAATTGGCTGCAATACTTACGAATATGTGATGTCGGGTTTGGTGATTTTTAGGTAGATCGAAACACCGAACCGGTCGTTGGTAATAACTTATATCCATGGTGGCGTACCATGAGCTAGGTTTGAGCTTACCGTCGAGAGGGTAATGGATGGTTTAGCATCACTCATGTTAGCTTGTGAGCAAATCTAGGACATATTTCCTTTGGTTAAGAAAGAGTCCACTTGTGTGAGGTTGCCATTTCTATACGAAAGTACTTGATATCCCCAAGGTCTTTAATTGTAAACCTTTGTACGAGGAATTTGTTTGAGGTTGAAAATCTCGTCAAGATTATCACACAACAATTATCGGATCATCTACATAAATCGGCCTGACCAATTTTCCTATAGTTCTGTGCGAACAAATAGTGAAGAATCGGCATTCTTCTTTTGAAACCAATACTAGTGAGAAGCCCGAGCTTAGCTTGGCAGCATACCAAGCTCGTGGGGGCTTGTTTCAAACCATAAATGGATTTGTGCAATTTGCACGCTAAATCCAGTTCATTGCTTTGAGGATGCCGGGTGGCAATTTCATATAGACTTCTTCTTTGAGATCACCATGAAAGAATGCATTCTTCACATCCGTTTGAGTACATATACCACCCCTTGTTTACAGCTACAGACGATAGCACTCTTCTTTGTGTTCATTTTTGCAACGGGTGCAAATGTTTCTTTGTAATCCACCTCGAATGTTTGAGTGAATCCACAGGCCACCAATCTTGCTTTATACCTTTCAATTGATCCATCGACTTGAATTTGAGCTTATAAATCCATTTTACTGACCCACGACTTTCTTGCTTTTTGGAAGTTTGGTGATGCTCGCGTGTGTTGTAGTGATCTAGGGCTTTAAGTTCTTCTTGCATGGCTTCCTTCCACACCTGCGCTATTAGCCTTATGAAAGTTTGAGGCTGTTTGTAACTCGATATAGTCTTTGAGGAATCTTTGCGTAGGTTGGTGTCAACTCTCTTTATATGACCACATAATTTAAGATGGGATGTGTGGGTTTATAGGTGACAAAGTCTTGAAGTCTTGTGGGAGGTTGCCTAACACGCGTTGGATTACGTCGTGGAGTAGGACGAGTTATCTCGCACTCGTTCACATCTTGTACCATATTGTGAGGATCATCTTGATTATCACCATCTTACGTCTGATGTACCATTAAGAAGAGACCGCTTCATTGTTACTTTCGGTGAGAGATGTATCAATGTTGACATGGATGGGATCTTGTTGTTGTAGAGCCTCGAGTTCGATTCTTGGTAATGGAAACACATCGAGATGTCATCCGCTTGACTTGTGATTTCATGTGACTTCTTTGAAAAAAGGGTTAGTTTCATAAAATCGAACATCTTTAGACATAATTAATCTCTAAGTTGGGGATCATAACACTTATATCCCTTTTGTGTAGATGAATAACCAAGAAAAATACATTTACTTGACTCACAGGATCCAATTTATCTCGATGATGAGATTAAATATGTACAAAGCGAGATACAACTAAAGACCTACAGGTGTGAGAGGTTAATTTTCCTTCCTTTCGTGACTTAGGGAGACTTGAAATCCAAGACTCGGCTAGGTAATCTATTGATGATGTAAGCAACCTCCTTAACCGGCAGGACTAGAATCTCTTTGGTACGTTCATTTGTAGCATTAATGCTCTAGTTTTTTCAAGTAAGTCGGTTTTGCGTTCGGCTACACCATTTGTTGAGGTGTGCCAACCTGACTTGTTTGATGCATAATGCCATGAATGCTCAAATATTGTTTCATGATATGGGACATGTATTCGGTGCCATTGTCAGACCTTAAGGTTTGAATTTTAGAGGAGAAATGATTTTTAACAAGGTTATGAAAGTCCTTAAATACTTCCATAACTTCATTCATAGACTTTAAAAGATATAACCATGTGACTCGAGAAAAATCATCAACAAAAATCACAAAATACTTATAACCATCAAAATATTCATTGGTTGGTCCCCATACATCTGAATGAACTAGTTCAAAACACTTACTAGCCCTAAACAAGGAAGAATTAAAAGGAAATCTAGTGGCCTTAGACAAGTGGCAAGTTTCACATGCAATTGCATCATTTCCTAAGTTTGGAAATAAAGTTGACAAAATTGGTGGAGAAGGGTGAGCTAAACGTTGATGCCACAATTGATTATCTTGGATAGGGTTAAACTTGGCTTGAAACACTCTGGGATTGCTCTTAGATATGTAATAGAGACCATCTAAGTAAAACCCTTCGTCGTCTTTTGGTGGCACAATCACGAAAAATGACATTGTGAGGAGAAAAAAATGGCTAAGCAATTCAAGGTATTTGTGATTTTCCCTACTGGGAGCCAGTTGGAAGGGAAAGGAAGGTACATATAAAACCCATGAGCTCGATTTCATCGACATTAATTTTATTTTTCCTTTCCTAAAACCTTTACATTACTCACCATTTGCAATTGAAACTTGAGAAGGATTTGCTAATTTTCAAACTTATGAGACTTTGACACATGGTTTGTCATATGATCTGTGTACTGCAGATCTCTGACCCAAAAATCATGCAACATATTTATTTTAAGAAGCGAGTTTTAAAGGCTTTTATGATACCTTGCATGTCCTCTTGTGGTATGAGTTTTGTATACGAGAAATCAGTAAACTTGCCTAGCAATCTTTGTCGAGTTTCCTTCTTTCTATGCTATCCACGCAGTCAATTCTAGCTCGCCATGTCTTGCTTTGAAGATACAACATAAACTCGTTCATAAGTTCAATTTGGATTCTCTGTGAAGTTTTTGAATGGATCGGACCCATTAGAGGTAGGCGAAGCATGATTTGCATGGTGTGTAGTACGATTCATTTTACGCGTAAAGCCACTTATCCTTTATAAAATCGGGTTTAATTCACGGATGTAGAATCCGACATGTGTCCTTAATATGGCCCATTATAGTTGCGGTGTTGACACTTTAAGTTTGGATGCTTCCGCTTTTTGTACTTTTCTCGTTGGTTAGATAGGCTATTGCCTCGGGTGCACTAGCCATTGTATCCTTGTTCATGACTTTCCTCCTTACTTCTTCACGTTGAATTGTCGCACACGTACATTGGTGAAGGAAGGAAGTTCGGTATGAGTATGTGGCATCGTATATCTTCGTATGTTGAATCGAGCGGGCCAGTTGAAATATCTTATCTTCTTACGCTTTTTTACGTAGCATAGCTACATCGGTTGTATGAGGATGATATATTTCTAACTCATTCCACGTACTTTTCATGCTTCTAAGAGTTGTACAAAAGGCTTACCCATCGTATGTAGATTTGAGATGTCCTTGCTTTAATTGAAAAACTCGTGCAACATTATTTTTGGCCGTACATTTCCTTGGCCGTCTCCCGTAGTTGGTATGCGGTCGAGCAGTAGCGAATATTTATTCAATTCGTTCGTGGAATTTAGGAGCCATGACATAACCGGTGATCCTTACTAAGCCAGGATTCATAGGTTGGTGAGAAACATCGAACTTCGATGCTTCCATTTATGAACCTCGACTTGAACCTTCCACGCACCGAGACAACTGCTTATTGACGACGCCAAGTAAGTAATTAAACTTCATTCAACAAGTGAAAGCTTAATCTTTGATTTGGATTGACATCGCGCAAATGCGTATTCATGAAGGAAAGTCACAGATGAACTTTCGACCACGATCACAACGGCTTGTCTTCGTCGTTTGAAAAGTGAAGGTGCTAAGATAATAATAAAGCGAAGCAAGTTAATTTTTCCTCGATACCATGTTGAAAAAAACAAGAAATAACTTCTACCTGAAAAAGTCTTATTATTTTAACCCGTATTTTCATTCTGATTGTATTTATTTATAAGGAAATTTTACTCGCGAATTAAGCGTCATTGATTTGCTTTCGGCAGAATTAAGGATTCTTTGTTTTACTCCTTGAATTAAGGATTCTTTATTTTGCTCCTTGAATTAAGGTCATTGTTTTATTCCTTGAATTAAGAACTAATATCCAATAAAAGGGTACCAAGTAACAGATTAAGGAGAATATCATCAATCAATTGTACAGTTTTCAAGCAAAGAAATCTCAAAGACGGAAGGCTAACCTTAGAGAGGACGCACAGGAGAATATCATCAATCAATTGTACAGTTTTCAAGCAAAGAAATCTCATAGACGGAAGGCTAACCTTAGAGAGGACGCACAAGTCCAACTTCAAACAAGACAATTTCAAAATAGTCAATGATTTTGATTGAAGAACTTTTTGAGGTAAGCAAGAGAGGCCATTGACTAACCAGCAAGTATTTGAACAGGAAGATACGAACTGGCACAAAAGTCTAATTCCTTTAGGTCCCTACTTAGGAAGACAAAACTAACCCAATCATCAAGACAAGGATGGAGTATAACTCCACATCCATGGATGTGAAATTTAAATGTCGTTATTGGTGCATTTGTAAGCTTATGGTGGTTCAAACAACTATATTAGCAAAGTCAAAGAAGTCTTTTTTTTCATAAAAAGAAATGACAATACCAACTGAATCACTTGAATAACCAATTGATAAGGAAGGGTTGAAAGCCCAAATGCCTCTGAAACGCTTTGAAAGGAGGCTCATTCTGACAGCAATAATAATAGGCAGGAAAGAGAATGTGGAAGATGATGGGATCTGTTAATTCTAAAATTGTATCAATATTGGCAATAAGAACTCTGTATTCTGGTATATTGAGCTTTTTTAATCTTTTTGTAGACATGTTTATCAAGAATTTGTGATACAAGATTGAAGATCAGTTGATTAAAAAGTTTCCACATACAACAACTCTCTTTTATACAAGTCTTCAACATAAAGCTAAAAAGTAATTTTAAGAAATATGATAATATTATCATCTTTATTATAATAATAATAATTCATGAACGACTACTTTACTTTATATCAAAGTGTAATTAATAATAGAAATAAAATAAACTTTTTATCTAATTTGACTGAAAATAATAAAAATAATTATTTCAATATCATTAATCTTTCAAAATCTTGACATAAAAAGAATTAATTATCCAAACAAGAAGTTTCTTAACGTATCAAATCGAATTCATTTTCTCAAGTTAATGTTCTAAAACAGGGATAATGCTATGGAATTTATCTTAACTACTAAAATTAAGAGACAAAAGACAAAATAAATAATGGAATCGAGGGCCCAGATGCAGAATTGGTGTAACAATCCTCCGTACGACTATTTACTTGAGAGATTTGAGTTTTAATCAGTACTGCCATGACAAAGGTGGATTAAGCAACTCCAAAATCCAAGTTCCCCTTAATTACCAGTTAGTAGTTGCCAACCTTTTTGACGTTTTGAGTTTCCATAAGATCCTTCTCTTTTGACTAATAGACCTAAACACACACATAAAATTCACTCTCTATATATACTTGAACCCGAGATTCAGATTTCCAGACATCTTATGAATGTCAATGGGGCCAGCCACATATCCCGTGCCGACAACAAAAACTGTCCCAACCCAGAAACTTGATGTTTAAATTTAAATAGGATGTCCCACTAATTCATAATACAAACCAAAACCAAAACAAAAAAAAACGTATTATGTGATGAATTGATATAATATTTACAAGAGAAAATTTGGATACAAATTGTTAAAGTATATCTAATAATATATGAAAGTATATTTAATTTATTTTAAACATATTTAATTTATTCGTAAATCTATTATAAAAATATCAAGTAAATTTCTTAATTTACATAATATACTATCATTATTAAGTATTTTTAATACAAATGATTATAAATGAAACAAAAAAAAATACAAAAATAATGAGAGAAACAGAACAGAATGTAATAAAAACAAAATTACTCTAATAAAAAATGATGGGACAAGGCTCATTAAACGGAAGATAGCATGGTATAGTACAACCCAAGGATAACAGATAAGGTCAAACATGTTATGCTCGAGTAATGACCTACTCGATAAGGGGTGACCCAAACATGATAGGATACGAATTTGTGTCGTGTAACCTAAACACGAACCATTACCTATGTGTTGACAAAACACGATTTAATTAAAATAAATTATTGAATTAACTTTTTAAGGTATTATCTATTTTATTAGAAAGAGAAGATACTTAAAGCTCTAATCAAATTTCTATTGAATTACAAACATTGTAACAGAAGAAAAAACAATTATTATAAATTTAAAGTTATAAAATTAAAATAAATAATAAATTTTAAATGAACTTAAAGATACTCTCTAATCGAATTAACTTGTACGTCAATGACTCAAAAATTTTCAAGTCATGTTTTGTATCGAATTTTTCGAATTGTGTTTATGTTAATAGATTGTATTAACACCTTTTTTATCCAAACACTATATGATAGGTATTTGATCGAAGAATTATAAATTTTTTTCATACTTTTTTAGTACAAAAAAAATGATTACTGTTAAAAGAGATATAGATTCATAATTATAAATATATGTATGTTGATGTTCCTAACTCTTATTTTTTTCCTTCCTATCTCTCTTTAAGAAAGTATATAACTCTAAGTATACAAAAATTTCTCTTTGTGTCCCCGATTCCCAACATGTAATGTTTATTTTTATATTTTCTAAAGGGAAAATGCTAATTAATACTATTTTCAAAGTATTGTTTTATGCCACTACACTGTATTAATTTCATCCTTTTAACTTAATTTCATGCCACTACACTATAAAGGCTGTAATTCAAGCCACTTTTTATATATTATGTAGGGACATAAGCATTTTGGTTTTGATAGTGTCGAGTTAGGTAATTTTAATTTAGAAATTTAGTGTAAAAATAGTTCTCATTTTTAGTAATTGAGAGTTTAAAGTGTTACTTTTTATGATTTATTTAGTAATTTATGATTTATTTTTAATATTTTAAATCATAAGTATTATTTAATATATTTTTTTTCGTTATTAGAAGATTACAAATATTTAAATTTTATAATAATAAAATTAAAAATACTCGTTACTTATATATTTTATTGAAGGAAAATATTTTCCATCACAAATACCTTAAATATGATATAATATATTGGTTTTGATTCACTTCTAATAAATAGTAAAATCAAGTGTATTATTTTAATACATCATTTATAATCATGACAAATTTGTAAATATAAATGTGGTCTCTATTATTGCGATTCCAGAATAATCAGCGGGAGAAAGTAGAATCTCAAATCTGAAGAGCCAACGGCGAGCTAATAGGACAAGAAGAGAACTGAAACTATGGAAGCCGATAAACAAACAACGATGATATGCACATTACTAGCCATGGACCATAGCAGCTTCTGTTACAGAGTCTGCTCCGTATGCGAAAGGGCTCTTCCTGACAATCCCACTTCTCTCTGCAAGTACTGCAATTTCAATGCTTTTAACTCTTCTTCTTCTCGCTCCAAACGCCTCTTTCGAATTATTGTAAGTTGTAATATTCTTCCAATTCCTTCTAAAATTAATTATTTTTCTTCTTTCTACTCCTATGGTGATGTTTTCAATCTTCTGTTTGAAATGTTTTTATTATTTCCTCTCCCAAAATTCTTTTTAAATTACTCCATATGTGTTTTTGTTGTTCATTTCAAATTTGTAGTTTGGGGCCTTTAGGCCAAGAAACAAATTTTCTTATTTATACTTTAATAAATTAATGGGATAATATTTTCAGATGTCTGTCGCATCAGATACAAAGGTATTTACAGTGCTATGCTTTGATAGAGCGGCTAGAGTTATGTTTGGTTGCTCTGCTGATGACTTCTTTGACTTTGCCAAGCTTCACCCTTTTGCTGGTAAGCAGCCTTTTCCACGTACTCACTTCCCATGAACATCGTAGTTCTTGGTATTCGTTATTTTGTGCATTTGTTGGTGTTCCATTGTTTTGATTATTTTTGTGATCTTTCTATCTATTTCTTTAATTGTTTTTTGGTTTATTCAAATGCTTTTTTTTAATTCTTCGTTCTCTACCTCTTTTTGTTTATCTAATGAGAGTTCCCAATTCCCATAATTAATTTTTGTTACTGTCCTTTTGGAGGAATTTTTATCATGGTTTACTAGTGAAGAGCACACTTAGCTCATGTTTGGTTGAAATAAAATGGAATTACATGGTTTGACTTTTACTAGGGAAATGGAAAATAAACAATTCCATCATAACAGGAAAAATATTTCCATGTTTGTCCCAAATTCTTTTTTCCCTCAACCATTTTTCTTCATTTGCATCACAAAGAAGTTTCTTTTTGAATTTACCCTCATTTTAAACTTACAGATTTTTTCCTTCCAATTTTAGCATCATTTTGATTCAACTATTGAAACCAAACATAATAATGGTAATAATCTTTCCATTCAATTCATTGGCACTCTCATTCACATTAAGTTTTATGTTCCACCAAACAAACATGACCTTATCATTTTATAATTTAATGTGACTAAAAGTCTAAAACAAATTCTGTCTGATAGTTATTATATGGGCAGTGAAATATTCAATTACTGAGGTACATTCCATGACTTTGTGGTGTTACATGCAGCTGCCACTACAGGTAAAGTTCTTGAAGGAGAGATGTTTAAAATGACAATGTCCAAACCAAAGAATGGCAATGCACAACATCCGCGAGTGGTACAACTTGTTTCTCTGCGGTCTGGATTTCGGCCAGCAATTGAGTTCTTGAAGGAATTCTATGGAGAACGAAATTGCTCGTAATTGTGTCCTACTGTCCTTCATTTTGGCAAAGGGATCCACAGATGCTATTGTTTCACCATTTCACCCTAGGTTTGTTTTTGTCCACAGAATGTGGTTTGGCAATTAGTTATTTGGTCTAGGTTTCATGTTCTTTGTAAACATTTTCCAGAAGTTATGTTATCATTTGACTCATTTCAACATTACAATGGATTTGAAGGAAGAAAAATTGGGAAAAATTCAAGTGGTGTATACTGTTGCTACATGTGATATTCTTGGCAACTTGATGACAATTTAACTTAGTTCTTTAGTAAATTATCTGTATTTTATGATTTCGTTTACCAGAAATTGATGCCTACAAATCTGCATCAAATTTCAAAATTTGCTAGATATTCCATCAGTTCTAACTAATAAAAATAATAATTTTTCCTCTCCCTGACTTTTTTTTTTGGCTAAACAAAAAAATAAAATAAGTTTCTAGTGATAATTTGTTGCTCAATTTAGTCATAATACAGTAATCAGGGAACAACTTTAGATTCATATCTTTCAATATTGTTTCCAAGTACTTTTGGACCTCTGTTTTTTTAGTTCAGGACCCTAAAAGCATTTTCTGATTTGGATGGTGTTTGTCTGAACATGAATGCAGCAAATGATGTTTTCTTTGCCAACTGGGTTTGTGTATGGTTATGGATGGTTATATTTTATACAGATTATATGAGATACACTAGCCAAAAAAAGAAATTATAGTTATACAAGATAGTTTTATCAGACACAAACAGACTTGAATGTAAAAATTTTGTGATGTGTTATCTTTATAAGATGTTTTATTGTAGAGCCCTCATTAGAATAATAGAAGTAAACATCTCTTCAGAAGTTCACTTGTAGTACAATAATCAGTCAACAAGGATAGATCCTTATATTTTAATATTGTCTAGAAGAACTTCTGGACATGGTCTAAATTTTAAGATTAGGACCCTAACATTTTCTCTGATTTGGATGGTGTTTCTGTCCTATAATGTAGCTTCTTAAATGTTCTGACCTTTATTTCAGTGGCCAACTAATGATCTAGAAGCATGACTGCATCAAATCAAATTAGTTATTCCGTTCCAACTGGTTTTGTATAGGTTTTCTATTATTCATTTATTTAAGATTTTTGAGAATTATTTAAGATTACTTAGAATATATGAGTTAGATCAAACTTCTTGGCTCCTAACTCACAATGTTAAAGTCTCAGGTTGAGGCTGATAAAGCGAATTTATCCAATTCAAACTGGCTTCAGAGTTGAGAGTGAAAGTTTGTGATGTATTATCTTTATATGCTATTTTCTTGCTAAATCCTCATTTTAACAACAGAAGTGAACATTTCTTGATAGTTATGAAATGATTTTGAAATTAAATTCTCAGCTTAAGAAAGCACACTCTTATCATATTTGACATTATAGCAGGCTCTTTCTATCTGGCTTCTGAGATGTGGCTAGATTCCCTTTCATCCAGCTTCTCAGCATTTCCAGTGCAGCTTTGGGTTGATCCATTGGAACCATGTGACCAGCATTATGGAACTTTAGGAAAGCCAGAGGCCCGTAACTTTTTAGCAATCCTGCTTTTGTACCATCCACTATGAAAGGTACAGTAGGTGAAGAGGAAAAATTTGTCTGCCCAGACCATTTCATAGAATGAGCCCATCTTGAATTCCCTTCAAGTTTGAAACAGAATTTCAGTATTAGAATCACAGTTAGTTTTTACCATGTACCTTATATACATATAAGGGAAGGGGGTGGGTCAGGGAACTAGGCTTCTTAGTGAGCCAAAGATGCTTACCAAGCCAATTGCACATAAGATCATATTCTCCTGCATACACAAGCACCTTGATTCCATCTTCTAGAAGAGCTGGAATACTGACTTCTAGATTCTTCATCCAATCATCCATCATGGCTTTATAAACCATAACGCTGCATGAAACATATTGCTTGTCTCCTACCCCGAGTGAATCTCGAACTGAGTTTTGGTTCAGAAAGTTCTCCAGGTTTGAGAAATCATAGCACTTGTTACCTATACATTGCTTCCGGATATCATAGTACTGCAGATCAAATAATGTTTGATAAGCCCCTCGTATAAGCTGAAATTTGATGTTTATTTCTCTAAGAGTTTAGCTTCTGGTTGAGCCAAGATGATAATATATTGCTTTCTTACATTTATGTTACCCGCAACTTTTATGATACTGTCAAATATTTTGTTGCAGATCTTGAATGAAGTCCTGCAAGTGCCACCTCCTATAGTTCCTGGTACAGTTCCAAAAGAACCATTGGGCCCATGGTTCCTGGCTATTGTCTAGTAAAAGACAAATAAATATGGGATTATAGAAATGTACCACATGTTCGAATTGATGTTTCACATTCTGGCAAGAGTTTGTTGATTCTGTCATAATCAGTTTTGTTAATCAGCCCCATGCTTAATGCATAATCAGTGTATGCTGTATATTGAATTGCAGGATTTGTGAGGCCATTACCAATAGCAAACCCCTGTTTAACATCATAAGTTGATGAATATAATGGATTCAGTGAAGCAGACAATCCAATCAGGTAATTATTTTTTGAATGACCTTCAAGTTAATATAAACCCCTTCATTTGCTTTGTTTCCTTGGTGAACACGATAAGCAGTCGCTGGAATGTAGTGTCCAGCATAAGATTCTCCAGTTATGTAAAAATCGTTATTAACATATTGAGGATGCTCAGTGAAAAATTCCTGATGTTATTAAAAAAAATATATATCATGCTTTGCTTTCTTAGGAAAAAAATCCATAATAGCATCTTTGTTGTTTACTTCTTACAAGAAGAGATAAATAAGCATCTATCATAATTATATACTTGGTAGCAAAATTCAACATAGAACAGAGTTCAAAAGATATTGAATGTTTGATCATTAAATTTTATTGCCTGCATGTTTTTTAACTTATTTGATATTCAACAGCATAAAAACTCAGGTATGAAATTTTGACCTGCAAGAAGTCGTACAAGTCATGACTAACACCATGTTCATCATGACGAATGTCACGCTTATCAGTAGTATAGCTGAATCCAGTCCCAATAGGCTGGTCAATATAGAGAATGTTTGAAGCCTGCAAACCAACACCAAATTATTTGATTTTAAAGTCAGTTTTTTTTTATCAATGCAGAGATAAAGGAAAGAGCAATTTGAAGAAACAAGAAGGCTCTTCAGTTTTTGTATTGCTTCTTTTGGGAAAACAATGGGACAGTGGAGCACACAGGTATGAGAAGTTGAATAATTGTTTATGAGATAATTGTAAGTTAAATGTGTTCGTTCAATCAATCGTTCCAATGCTTCTCTAATTGTAGCTTGGTTTAAGCTGTATTCAAATGACAAAAATAATCATCTTGAAAACTCTAAATACCTTGTTCCAGCTATAATCATTCCAAACAAGAGATAAGTTCCTTGTAATTTGGTAAGGGCCATTTTCATAAAACAGAGCCATTTCACTGCCACAACCTGGTCCTCCAGTTAACCAGATCACCACAGGGTCATTCTTACTGTTCTGTGATTCGAAGAATATGTAGAACATCCTGCAGTTGTAGATGGTTAGTATAATCATAGATTGTCCTCAAAATGCTCATTTAAGACAACACATAAGACATATTATACCTCGCAGTGTGAGAGTGGGAAAGCCTATAATACCCAGCATGGTGACCAAGCTCTTGAATATAAGGACCAGAAATACCTCGAAAAGGGAATTTGAAGCGCTTTTTGACACTCTTTTTAGTTGCAATTGATGAAGGCTCATGAGCTGCAACATTTACATTAGCCTCAGGGAACAAGTTGAGGTCTCTGATAAACTTTTCTGCTTGTAGTTTTGGGAAGTGAGAAGTTGAAGATGAGTGAAGGTGATTAGTGTTAATGGCATTTTTTCCTGCTAAGAATGTAACAAGGATAAGAAAAGAAGAATAGATGCTGGAAAAAGCTAATACCATTGTTGTTTGTGAAAAATTAGTGTTGCAATATGTGAATTTACTGTTTGGATCACAAAACTAGACTTGACTGAACAAAAGTAGACTTGATTTTTAAGGCAACTCAAGGCTAATAGAAAGGTCTGAAGCTTAAATGTACAACCCATTTGAGGGTAGATTTAAAGGTTCTTCAAATTCTTATTTTAAAACTTTGATTTTCTCTCCCCCGGAGAAGCCTTGTTTTCGCTGTACTTAATTCATTTACTATTTATTTTATAAATATCACCGTCTGTCATATAGCAGTAAACAATTGTTTCTTGATCGACAGAATGAAAGGAGGTAATTGTGAACACTCGAAGTCAACTCACATTTTGATTATTGATTGGCAGAATAGTTACAAACCGTAATGGCATAAATCATAATGTACCAAACAACTTACAAGTCATTTTTGATTATTTTTTTTTCCCTTGAAATCGCTATGTAGAAATTACTTTACAAAAGAATTCAAAATTTTGAAATTTATTATTGAAACAGAAATCAAATCCTTTATTTTTCAAATAATAGTGAATATGAGATGATAGATTTTAACATGGTTTTCAATATTTCACATAAAAGGTTATCGACTTTTGTCATGTTATGTAAAACTTCCAAACTGTGTGGTCAACATTTCATAAACATTTGAATAGGAAAAAAAAGAAAAAAAAAACGTTTTATAAACATTTTCCCATTTAATTAGGCTTAATAAATAGTTTAGACTTTAGACTCAATTCATGTGATCAAGAAGTGATTGTCACGCCATGTAATCAAGGGGGTTGAACATTAGTTGGCCACCAAGTTGTTGCTTACTAATAAATTCCTCATCATGGTCGGAATGGATTTCTGAATCCAATATCAGTGTTTAGTGAAAAATATTATGTTCCTTAAGAGAATGGAAAATGCTTTTTATCATTCAGACACACAAAAAATCACTTATCATAATGTAATTTTCTCTGTTAATATGGGGTTTTACAATTACTTTAAAAATTCATATCCTCAACATCACAGCTTGATGTATAAAACAATTTAATTTATATAAGAATGTTATAACCATAATCCTCATGGATTTTTATGGAGTAATTGAATATACTGCCAATTAGTTAAAATAGATCAGAGCTATTGCTCCAGAAATTAGGATAATCATTAGTGTTGCCTTGGAAGGTTGGCAAACAAAGAAATGCTTATTGCTCCTTTTTCCTATTCATAATTTTTTTGTCAACCTCTAATATTTTGTATAAGAAAGCAAACAAGTTCTTCAATAATTTATTATGTATAGCAAAATAAGTGCTTAGAACATGTTGGCTTTTATGGGTTCATTCCGATGAAAAATAGTATAGATAAATAGTATTGACAAATCACATTGATGTTTGGATGAAACTATTTAAAAATATAGATGTTAATAAATACAGAAACTTAAATTAACGAATGATTCTTAAAATCAAGTAAATATTTACTTACAATTAAAAATAGACAGATTATTAAATTGTGTTTATTAAAAGGTTGAGATCATTTGGTAAAATTGTTTCTTTAAACCATTTGTATCGGAAATGTTCACATAAATTTGATTGATATTTTGGTTCTCTTTCATATATGTATATATTAGAGAAAAATACCATTGAAGTTTATTAGATTAAGTTATTTGTGTCATTTAGTTATTTAGATTAAAAATAATATCATTCAATCTCTTAGTTTTGTAAAAAGTGTCAATTAAGGATAATTTATATTATTTTAATAATTTTTTTATTAGTTGATTAAACGCGATTAAAACACGAGTTTTTAACAATAGTGAAATCGCAATTAATATTTATTAATTGTCACTATTTTATTTTAGTTTTTTTAATAATTTTTATTAAAAATTAAAAATTAAAATATATATTTAAATAGTTTTTTGTTTGAATTTTATTATCATTAATTTTTTCTTAAATAGTTTTATATTAAATTTCAATTTTATTCTTATTAAAAACTCGTATTTTAATCGCATTTTAGTCGATTGATCGCAAATAATAATATTTTAATAGAAAATTATTAACATAATATAATTTGTTCTTAATTGATCATTTTTGTAAAGTTAATGGATTAAATAACACCATTTTTAATTTAAAAAAATAAACACAAATGACTTAATCTAAGAGATTTTTATTACATCTTATTCTATATTTTATAGAAGATATCTCACATTTTGAGTATATAAGTAAAAAAAGAGAAAATATAAATGTACCAAATCGGCCTTATAAGACTTTTAATTAATGCAATAGTTTTAGAAGAGTAATTTGGTCTTTCGGCAAGGTAATAATATAGAGAAACTTTACTATGTATTTTGAAAATCAATTTGATAATTTGCCAAACTTGAGGCTGCAAGTCATTTATAATCTATAATTAAGTATTGGGAATTACTATCGTTAATGAAGATTTTTCTTTATCCAAAAATATATTAATATTTTTGAAAATTTTAGTGAGGTGAGAATCCTTTTTTTGTTCCCCATCCCCATTTTAAAATTTCTTCTCCATCTTCACATTCTTGCGAGGATATATGAGAGATTTTAGCGAGGAACGAGGATTCAAATATTATTTTTATTATGAATAAAAATTTATAAAACTAAGTCAAAAATAAATATTTTATGATGAGAAGGAAATAAAAATTTTAATCCTATAAATAATAAAAAAAATAAAGAATATATATGATAAGGAAAAATAAAGTAAAATATATGTAATAATTAATACATAATGTTTTTATACTAAACTTAAAATCTTGTAATAAACTAGTTTGAAATAATAAGAATAAATTATAAATAATTATAAAGTTATAGATTTTTAGAATTTAAATTAATAGTTTACATAATTTTTTTTAAAAAAAAATTATTGTTGTTTTAAAAGAATAAAAACATAACTTAAAGATGAAATATAAAATATATAATAAATTATATGGAATTAGTTTGAGATCCAATGTAACTAAATCTATAAAAAAAATTAAAAAATTTAAATAAATTTATATATTTATTAAAATGTGGTATATAGTTTTGAAGAATGAGTGGGAAAGGTAATCTTCTTCTTTACCATGCCTTGTATCATAAAATATGAATCCTTTGTTCCTCATTTTTCAATTTGTTTACAACAGAATAAACTTCTTTGGGATTTAAACTGTTAGAAAATTAATAACCCTATTTTTATTTAATATTTTTGGAAAATTTATCCATGTAAAGCCAAATTTTTCATGGCAATAATCATACCTTAAATATTTGAAAAATTATATAAAATAGTACTAATAGAACTTATAGCAAATATAAAACCTCATTAACATTGAAGAAGGTTTAATTGGTTAAAATTTAACATTTAACAAGTCTAATTGATAGGAATTTAATTCAAATTACATTTAATATAAAACTTTTGTATTGTAAAAATATATGAGTTGGAGGTGTTATTTTTGTAATTATAAGTTTTAAGGAGTTATAATTTTGTTTTTGTTAAATATATCAAGATGTTTTAGAGAAAAATGACTAATGTAACATGTATGCATGACATTTGCAAAAGTGGCCACCACGAATTTTGCAATACATGCTTTCTAATTTCAGCAACACATTTTTTACAGTCCTGTTGCACACAGTTGTTAATATATTCAAAACAGAAAAAGGCTTCTAAAAATGTATTGCATGCAAGACATTGTTAATGCTTTAAAACATATTCAACCAAAACCGCATATGTCAAGTCTTTATAATCATAAAGAAAATGAGAGTTTGGGATACGCTTCATATAAAGCTGATAGTAAATTTTAGAAAACATTCCTTTTGTTATTCCTTTTGTCTCTTTGGACCTTTTTACCAAACCGCTGTGATATAAAAAACTTTCCAAAAGTCCATCCTTTTGTTTGCTTCTCGTAGTGGAATCTACTATTGTAAACCTATCAATGTGATTTGGGGAAAAAATTGAAAACCTATTTTACCCCTAAAAAATCTACATGACATATCACGAGCTTCCCTCACCCAACATCTAGAAAATGTAGTTGATATAAGAACCCTCCATTTTTTTAATGAAACACTTCAAAGGTTTTTAAAAATAACTTCCACCCTCACCCAGTGTGAACAATATATATTCAAAATATTATATGTTCAAAAAATACATGTTTAAAATGATAGAATTAACATATGATTTAAATATTTTTTTAAAAGAACATATGTTCAATTTATGTGTATACTTTTTTTTTTATGTTATATACACGTTAAATGAAAAATAAAATAAAAATACTGGAACAATATTAGAGAAAAAAAAACCTGGAAAATCCAGGTGGGGTGGGAATGATTAAAAATGAGACTGTGGGAGAGGTTATGTGGTGCTATTAAACCATATAAGAATTAGAAAACAAATAATGTCCATTTTTAAGAGTTACTGGAGCTGTATAACCATCCCACCCACCAAAAAAAAAAAAGAAAGAGCCAATGCTTTTAAAGATCATGACAGTTACAGCTACATTCAAATTATAGATACAATAACCCCTGTCATAAGGGCATTTTTGGTATTGTATAATACATATAACAAATTTCTAAAGTGTTTTCTTTGTAAGAAAAATGCTATATAATACAATTACTGTTATAGGTGGATGGTTGGGATATGGCTTTATTCTCCCTAATTGAATGCTATTAGCTTATATCTCTTTTTTATGCATCAGGTTCCAATGGATACTTTTTCTTCTTTATTTTGATTTATTTATTGATGAATGGGTTCGACTTGATACTCTATTTGTCTGGTTTTTGTAAATCAAATAACACTAACACTTCTGTTTCATTTTGTTTAACTGAAGAATTTACAAGTTAACCAATTTCATAAAATAAAATAGAAGATGTATCATTAGTTGTTCTGTATGGACATCAGTATGTGAAACAGTTATAAACATCTCATGAGGAATGTATAATGATTTTTTTTCTTTGAGGTCTGATCAGTGAATTGGAAATTACATGGACAAATCACAAAGTGTTTTCTCAGGTTAAGAAAAGCATGAGCAACCATAGTTGGTGTTATCACAGAGGGGAAATTCTGTCTGCTTCCTCGGCCACGACTAGTTTACCCTGCATCCAGCTCTTCAACATCTCCAATGCAGCTTTAGGTTGATCCATTGGAACCATATGACCAGCATCATGGATCCTTAGAAAAGCCAAAGGTCCATTACTTTTTAGCAGTCCTGCTTCTTTACCATCGACATTAAAAGGAACTGTTGGTGAAGAAGCAAAGTTTTTCTGTCCAGACCATTCCATTGCATGAACCCATCTTGAATTCCCTGCAAATAGTAAATTTAGTACAAATGCCACATCACTATGGATAGAGTAATCTATTCAACTCAAGTTGTTGCATAATCACAACCTATGGAGTAGATTATGATTGAATGTTTCAAAGGCATCATATCCAATGATATTCTGCCACATTATCCGGGCGGGATATTCATGTGACGTCACTTTTTATTATGGATATGTAGTTTATATAAAAGATTATGATTATTATTGAGCAAAGATAGGTTAATTACCGAGCCAGTTGCATATCAGATCATACTCTCCTGCATAAATAAGCACCTTGATACCATCATCAAGAAGGGAAGGAATACCCAATTCAAGATTTCTCATCCAATCCTTCATCATGGCATCATATACTACAGAGCTGCAAGAAACAAAGTCTAGATCTCCTACCCCAAGTGCTTCTCGAACTGTCTTCTTGTTCAGAAAATTTTCCATTTTTGAGAAGTCATAGCACAAGTCTCCTAAACATTTCTTTCTGATGTCATAATGCTGCAGATCAAACATAAAAGAATGAAGATGAAATTTGAATATCTCTACTTCTATAAAAGTTGTCTTTCAATTGTGCATTATGTTCCGCTTTCTTACATTTACGTTACCAGCAACATTCATGATCTTCTGGAATATGTCATTGCAAATAATGTATGATGAAACACAAGCATTTCCACCTTCAGCTCCTGTTAAAGTTCCAGTAAAAATGTAAAGGCATTGCTTGGACTTGAACATAAGCAGTTATTAAAAAAATGTGACGTACCACAAGTTTTGATTCCTTGTTCGCAAGCCGGAAGCATTTCGTTAATATTATCATAATCAGTTTTCTTAATCAAACCATTATTTAGTGCATAATCAGTGTATGCCTTGTATTGTATTTCAGGATTTGTGAGGCCATTACCAATGGCAAAACCCTGTTTAATAACATAACAATGCATAAGCTGGTGAGTACAATTTTATTGGATCACTAAGCAAATTCTAAATCAAATCAGGTAATTTCCTTTTGGGTTACCTTGAAGTTAATATGAATCCCATCTTTTGCTTTGTTTCCTTGTTGAACTCGAGAAGCAAATGCAGGAATGTAATGTCCAGCATAAGACTCTCCAGTGATGTAGAAGTCATTGTTAACATACTGTGGATGCTTAGCAAAAAATGCCTGAGATTATAAGGAAAGTCAAAATCATGCTTATCTGCTTCATTAATGAATAGGTCTTATGCAGTACATTGGTTTTAAGTCATAGAGAAATACTAAGTCAAGAACTTCAGACCTGTAAAAAGTCATACAAATCGTTGCTCACGCCTTGTTCATCATGACGAATGTCACTCTCATCAGAAGTATAGCTGAAACCTGTCCCAGTAGGTTGATCAACATAGAGGAGATTTGAAGCCTGCAAAGCAAATCTACACCAAATTATACATTGGAGGAAAAAAGAAGCTATGAAACTCTATAACAACACATACCTTGTCCCAGCCATAATCATTCCAAACAAGAGACAAGTTGTTTGCAATTTGAAAAGGACCATTTTCATAAAACACAGCTAGTTCACTGCTACAACCTGGTCCTCCAGTTAACCAAATGACCACAGGATCAGTCTTACTATTCCGGGATTCGAAGAATAAGTAGAACATTCTGCAAATTTGTTTAAAAAGTGAATTACTACTTAATTTTTACTATTTTAGGCCAAAAGACAGGAAATAGGATTCTCTACTTTAAAAAGTAAAATACTCAACCAAGTAAAATACCAGGAAAATCCCAATTAATATTCAATTGGCTACTTACTTTGCGGATTTAGAATGTGGAAGCTGATAGTAACCAGCATGATGACCAAGCTCTTCAACAGAAGGACCTAAACTACCACCAACCAAAGGGAATTTGAAACTCTTTTCAACAATTGCTTCAGATGGAAATGAAGGGTTATGAGTTGCAACATTTACATCATCAGTAGGGAACAAATTAAGGCCTCTGATTAGCTTCTCTGCTTGTAGTTTTGGTAAGTAAGCAGTTGAAGATAAGTGAAGGGGTTCATCATTAATGGCATATGTTGCAGACAGGAAAGGTAGGATAAGGAAAAGAAAAGAAAGAATAATACTTGGAAAAGCTGATGCCATTGTTGTTCTGTTCATGAATAAAGAGTGATACAATGATATGAATTTATAGTGTTTTTTATTTTATTTTATTTTCTTTTCTTTTCTTGTGTGTGGGGGAAAATTAGACTTGACTTTTAAGGCTTAAACAAAGGTAGAGTGTAAACTATACAAAACCCAAATTGTGGTTAGACTTAACGGTTTTCATTTGTTGTTTTTAAATTTTGATTTTCTTTTCCCTGAAAAATTTTCTTTATTGCTTTTAAATTTACTGTTCCTTCAACTTTTTTTCAACCTTTTTTCCATTAAAGTCAAATATCTTTTTGAAAGCAGAACATGTTGGTTAAGTTAGGTGTATGTTAATCATTCATGATCTTTACTAGGTGATCATTCTACCTTATACATATGCGTTTTTAATCAAGGTTAAACAATTTTAACCTCTCTAACTTTTACCTCTTTTCACACTATTTCCAAAATTATTTTATCATGTATTTAATAATTTCACTTTTCCAAACTTATTTGATCTTATTTACCTAACAATAGATGACCCACTTGATCATTACGTACAAATAATTAAAATTTGCCGCAAAAAGGACTAACTTTATGCATAAAGTTTTGTCATTCACTGTAGGGTGGTAATTCGTTTGGTCTATGTTGATTTATTTAATAAATATTCAATTAATTTATATTTATGTTTAATTATCTTTATTTATAATAACAAAAAATATTTAATTAACTCATGGGTTGTATTTGTAAGTTTGATTCAAAACAGAGTGAATAAAAATACATTATTTTAAGAAAAATAATTCCCCTAAAACATTAATAAAATATTATTTTAAGTGATTTGCTCTGTTATCGTATGTTTAATTTGTTTAATAAATAAGTCATTCTCACGGAAAATCTGATAAATTATCTCATAATTTAATTACTATTGAGTTGTATGATATTGGTATAATATTGCATGTTTGTAGTAAGTTGTTAACCTTAATTCAGTATTAAATTTTTAATAATTCACTATTAATCATTTTAATAATAATAATAATAATAATATAATTAAACTAACACGCAATATTATACGAATTATTTTTTTATTAAAATTAATTATTAATATTTTTTTATGTTTACGAAAAGATAATGAATTTTTTTTGTTATATAAATAAATAAATAAATTGATTAAAAATAATTTATTTTTTATAATATTAAAAAATAGATAAATTAAGGTATATGAGTACACACGACACGAAAATACATAACACGAAAGAATGAACACAATAATTTCATAGAATAAAAAAAATTAAAAATGTCAACATAATTGTTTTGGCCTTTAGCTATGAGATTGAATATCAACCATTCAATTTTTTAAATATCAAACAAAATTTTTATATTTTCTTATGCCTTGAAAAGTTTGACAGACTAAGAAACGTTGATCTTTCAAGGAATAAAGAAAAAGTGCCAAGGGCAAAAGCAGTTGGTGATGCATGTTTAGTTAATCAATAATAAGTTCGAAGTGATTAAAGAATGAATTGCGTGCAAGACATTCAAAGTGACATTGAAAAGCATGAGAAAAAGTCTAAATAAGTTTGACGTATACGATTTTTAAGTATTAGAAGCATTAGCTAGTTTCCATTTTTCTTGGATATAATGTTTATAAGCAACCAATAATACCGTAGTGATTTAAGCAAAAAAAAACTCTTCACTTGCTTGTGTTGTTCTGTTCTATGATGATATTGGAATCAAAACGTACCTACTGTGATTGAGTGGGGGATCAAAGCACTAAAGAGATTACAAAATACACTTTACCAAACCACAACCGTTCATACAATGAGACCCCAAATAAGTCTCGTCATTAAGGAACCATTTCAATGTTTGCCCTTTTAGGAAAGAAAAATGCTACATTTTTTGTTTTTTTTTTTAAGAAATTCGTTAGATATTTAAGAAATAAAAATGCTAAAAAGGTTGATAGATTTTTTTTTACTATTATTTAACTAAGGTAATAATTATAAAAGTTTTATTAAATTTTAAATTGTTATAAAAATATCACTAAAGTGTTTATTTTTCTCTTATATTTACGAAGCGAAAGAATGAAGTTGAAATAATGGTTCACTTAGTAGTATAATAATAAAACCCACTCTTTTTATTTGTTTTAAGTTATATGATTGAATATAATTGAGAAAATCAAATATATTTTTCATATTCTAAGTAATTATTATTCATTTAGTCCAACAAAATAATGTTATTAGAAATATAATGTTAAAAGAAATTAAAGTGGATATTAAAACATTAAAATAAAAACATTAAAAAATTAACAAGGTTTAATATAAATGTTACTTATGTCCTCAGGTGTCGTCGACCACTTTTATTATCTCTAAATTAGATAAACTCCAAAATTACAACTAATTTGGGCAAACTTGAGCTAATCAATTACTCTTACAAAAGAGAAAAAGATATACAATTTTTGGGATGCTTTCATAGTGGAGTAGGGGGCTTTATTTATAACCCAAAATATAACACCCACCATGGTTCTTAATCTGTGTGAGACTTTTTCAAATTGCTCACTAAGGAGCTATACAACAAATCATTACCTTGGTGACTTAGTGATTCTCAAATGATTTCTTCAATGTCTAGATTAACGATGCTAGTGCCAACTCAAATTTGTAGGATATTAATCAAGTTCAAACAATATTTGAACTTGATTGCTGTCACCACTTTGGTCATCATATTTGCTGGATTTTCTATAGTATTAATCTTCTAAATTAATACTCCACCTTATTCAATAATTTATTTCATGAAATGATAACGAACGTTAACGTGCTTTATACGTGCATGGTAGACTTGGTTCTTTGCTAAATGAATAACACTTCGGTAGTTACATACCAAAACGTTATAGCAAAATGTTGTAGCATTTTCTTCAAATATTGACTCTGGGTCAAACAAAGCTTCTTTTTTTCCTATCTCTACTTATCTTCATACCGTGAATCTTCTTGGCTTCTCCCGGATCTTTCATCTTGAACTCTTGACTTTGGGTCTTTGATGCAATCAATATATCATCGACATACAATAGGAGATAGATGAAAGACTCATCTTGTAGCTAACAAAAATACACACAATGATCATGTGGCTTCTAATGTACTTCTACTACAACATAAACTGATCAAATCATTTGTATCACTGCCTCGAAGATTTCTTCAATCCATACAATGATTGTTTCAGCTTGCAAACCCAATTCTCTTTCCTAACAACATTAAACCCTTATGGTTGAGACATACAGATTTCCTCTTCCAAGCCATTGTGTAGAAACATGGTTTTCACATCAAGTTGAACTAGTTCCAAATCCAAATGTGCTACCAAGGCCAACAAAATTCTAATAGAGAAATGTTTTACAATTGGGGAAAATACCTCATTATAATCAATTCTCTCCTTCTGAGCGTAGCCCTTAGCTATCAACCTTGCCTTGTAATGAACATAATCTTTGTTAGGAAATCCTTTTTTTCTTTGCATACACCCATTTGCAACCAATTTCCTTCTTACCCTTAGGTAGTTGTTTCATTTTCCATGTCTTATTCATCTTAAGGGACATAAGTTCTTCATCCATGGCTTCCTTCCATCCCTCAACTTCAAGACTTTTGCTTACATCTTTATATGTGGAAGGAACATCATCATGCACAACTGAAAGTGCACAGGCCATAACATTCTTAAACTGAGCAAGTAGATCTTCCATATCCTTATATTGTGCAGGCATCTTGACATTTTGTCGTCATGGCCTATCAACTTTAGTTTCTCCTTGTTTCTTTGGAGGTTCTTGGGTTAAAACCTCTTCTTCGTCTTATTCATCTTCTATCAATGGAGGATCAACTTATGTCTTATCTCCACCAACTGGATCAATGATTTTGCTTTCAAACTCCACCTACTTCGGAGTTTACTCCACCTGTTTCAAAGTGTCATCAATCTTCTCAGTTACCTTTCTTAGCAAGGCAGATTCATCAAAGGTAACACCTCTATTGAAGATTATCTTTTTCATTTTAAGGTATCATAGACGATATCCCTTAGAACTAGAGGGGATCCCTAAAAAATAGCTTTCTTGGCTCTTGGATCTAACATCGATTCCATGATATGGTAGTATATAATAGAACCAAACACATGTAAGAAATCATAATCTCTAGAAGGTATTCCAAACCATACCTTCATAGGCGTTTTTTCTTTCAAGAGCAGACGATGGTAGACGTTTGACAAGATAACATGCATACGTCACAACCTCAGCCCAATACTGCTTACCTAACCCAGAATTTGACAACATATATTGTTGTAGTGTTTTTCGAATAGTAAAGTGTCACACTATCCCTTTTTCTTCACAACCTTTCACAAATAGATCATTTGTGAACTCAGTGCCATTATCAAACCTCATGCATTTGATTTGTTTACCAATCTGAGTCTTGATCATCTTCTTCCACTTGAGAAAAATTCTTAGCACTTCATCCTTCTTCTCCATGAGATACACCCAAATTATTCTCGAGAAGCATCAACAAAAGTGACATATAATGTTTTCCACTCATGGATGGAGTTCTTATTGGCCCCCACACATCCAATATGAATGTAATCCAATATGCCCTCTTGTATTATATAGTGTAGTGTCAAAACTTACTCTTTTCTACTTCCCCAATACATAATGCTCATATAATTCCAACTTGTCGGTTCTCACACCTTTTAACAAGCCTTGCTTTACAAGAATCTGTAAATCTTTTTCACCAAAATGTCCCAAATTCATAAGCCATAGTTTGGTAGTTTCTGAATCTTTTTCTTCCTCCTAAACTACTACTGATGCTAATCAAATAACCGTACTACCATGGTAGTAGTACAAGTTATTCTTCCAAACACCTTTCATCGCCACAAGTGCTCTAGAAGTAACCTTCAATGCCCTATTTTTCATGGTCATAATGATGCCTTTTGATTCTAAGACTCTCATAGCAATGATATTCTTCTTCATATCTAGAACATAATGAACATCTTTCAAGACTCAGGTTGAACCATCTTGATTTTTCAAATGAATTGTATCGATCCCCAAAATTTTGCATGGATAATCATTACCCATGAAAACAACTCAACCGTCTAGTTCTTCAAAATTAAATAACCACTCCTTATTAGGAGACATATGAAAGGTACATGCTGAATCAAAAATCCAATCACTAGGATGGGATGCTATTGATGAACCAACCAATGCAAAATTTGAATATGAGTTTCTTACAGCTATACATGCATCAAGCATCACATCTTTTTCTTTTTTCTGTAGCTTCGAATCTTTTTTCTTCCAATGGCTTTTTTCATAACAAAAGGCACATTCATCTTTACCAAGCCTTTCTTTAGAAAGAGATCTACCTCTTCTTCCTTTCTACTGTGTTTGCGGATGCCCTCTTATAGATAGTGCCTCTGCTGCTTCATTCCTACTTTTTTTATCTTTCTTTCTAATTTCATAACTATACAAAACAATGCAAACTTCCTCAAAAGATATTTTATCCTTCCCAATAAGTAAGCTCGTAATAAGGTAATTGAACTCCTCAGCAATGAAGGCTAATAACATCAAGGCTAAATCTTCATCTTTAAAAGGTTTATCTGTATTTAACAAATGCGCTACTAATCAATTAAAAGCAATAATATGGTTGTTTATTGTGGTACCTGGAAGGTAATCAAAATGGAACAACTTCTTCTTCAAATATGTCAATCGGTTGATATTTTTTCACTCGACTTCATCTACTCCATCTGGTTTATCTTTTTCAATGACGATGTCTAGACTTTGTTAAAATAGAACATCTAGAACTTTGCCTTGCCACATGCCAAAATGATTGATTCCATCAAAATTCTCCATCTCGAACATTGTATTCATCACAATTGTTTTATTTGACGTAGATGGTTGGCCTTTGTTTGAGATATACTTTTCTTTCATCATTTCTTCAAATTACAATAACTAGTAACTATATTCCAATATCAAACAAACAAAATACAAAAAAAATCCTAGGTAGAAACCTTCGGCTCTGATACCAATTGTTGAGAAAATTGGGTATATTTTTCTTATTCTAAGTAGTTACTATTCACTTATGATTTCAGTTAATAAAACTCAAACTAGCATGACAAAATAATGCTATTGAAAATATAATCCTAAAAGAAACTAAAACTAAAAATATAGGGTTGTTTAGGGGATGAAAACCACTGATTTTATACTCATTCGATCCGATCCGACCATCTGTTCGGATTGAAACATCCTAATCCGCAACCGATCTGATCACCTTTCACATCCGATCAATCCGATCCGTAAACTATTCGGATGACATCCGATCAATCCGACCAATAAACTTAATTGACTCTATTTTTTTTATTTTTAAATAAAAAATCTAAATTTTCACATAAATCATAACATAAAATTATTTGACTTAAAAAAAATTTAAAAATTAAATAAATATATATTAATTATATATATATACATATTTAATTTAATAAATAAATATTAATTAAATATATATATATATAATTAATTTTGTTCGGATCGGAAGAAAAATCAACGGATCAAATAGGATTGATCGGATGATCAGATTTTTTGCACACCCCTAATAAATTTAATGGGGTTAAGTATAAATTTTACCTATCTCCTCGAGCATCATTGACCACTTACATTGTCTCCAAATTGGATTAACTCCAAAATTACAACTAATTTGTGAAAAATTGAGCTAATCAATTGCTTTTAGAAAAGAAAAAAAGATATACAAATTTTGGGATACTTCAAAGTGGAGGAGGAGACTTTATTTATAGCAAAAAAAAAACAACAACCATGATTCCTAATTCATATGGGACTTTTTCAAATTCCTCACTAAGAAGCTATACAATAAATATAATACAAAATAAAGCCGTAAACAAGAGACCCATGCCCATTGCAAACATTACTTTTCACTCTCAATTTCACCCTCTAATTTTCCTAGCTATCTATTTGCATATACTAGCCTCATTGCAAGAACTAAATATAGGATGAGATGTTCGCATTTCATAATGTAACCATTTGGTTATATACTTGGCGCATATTGGAGTGGCGCAAAGCCATTATAGTATACAACCTTCATTATATATGCCTTCATTATTCATTTATGATAAGATGGTTTTAGAGCATCCACACATGTTCTTATCTTCTCTTATATTTTCATTTCCTCTCTAATAGCTTATATCTATATGTTAATAGCTGATTTAGACATCGGAAGGGGTGTTCATTAGAGACATATCTCCTTTGACTCGTTTTTATGTCTTTGTAGGTTTTATCCATCTCTTGTTATATAAATAGCCTTTGGTGAAAACCATCACCTAAAAATAATCTAGGAACATTCATGTTATATTACTAAGAATCAAATATAAATTTGTAAAAGTGTATTTAAATTCATAGTCATTAATCAATCTCTGTAAATGAGTAGTTAGTCATTTAGATATATATTTTTTCTTAGAAAATTCTTTAGTTTTCTTTCTGCTCTCTCTGATGATGAGATGTGAGATAAGACTAAAATGTAACACGTGATATGGGAACCATAATCAATATACATATGTGTGTGTGTGTATACAATAGTTGTATCTATATTTTAACTCATCATTAAAATATAAATTAGTCTTAAGTCTCTATACATTAAAGGCCTACACTCTATTAAATATATTAAAGCTCAAATTATTTAAACATTAGCAAATCACTTTTAAATATGCTTAATCTCATATAACAGTCTACAACACATAATTATTTACATATAAGTCCAATTTTAGATTAAGAATCCTACACATCAGAAATTCACATATTTGATTATTATAAATGTTGTATATACAACATTTTGGTGCTCATTCTGTGGCCTTTTCAGTTTAGATAGTTATTCGATGATGGTGGTCAAGACCATCAACCTTTTTGTTTGATCTATGTTCCATCTTCCTCTCTTTTCAAGACTCGGAGTAAAAATGCTCATGGTTTCCCATATTGGACATATTTCTTCAACCAATCCAAAAAATCCATCACTTTCAATTTAACCATGAAAAAGCTCATTGGTCAATACTCTCACTGCCTTAAGAACTCTCTACTTGAGTCGAAGAAGGTATTTTGCTTCTTTTTTGACATTGTTCAATGAGCAAAAAATCCAACAACTATAACCTCTAAAAATCCATTAGACCATAGTTTTAGAACACATAAACACATGTTCTTATCTCCTTTTCTATTTTCATTTCCTCTATAATATCTTATATCTATCTTTTGATAGTTGATTTATACATTGGAAGGGTGCCCATTAGAGGCACCTCTCATTTGACTTTTTTTTTATATCTTTGTAGGTTTTATCCATATCTTGTTAGATAAATAACCTTTGGTGAAAGTCATCACCTAAAAATAATCTAGAAACACTCATGTTGTATTATTAAGAATCAAAAATAAATATGTGAAAATATATTTGAATTCATAGCTATTAATTAATCTCTGTAGATGAGTGATCATAATCAATATATATATAGTAGTTGTATCTCTATTTTAATCCATCATTAAAATATAATTTAGTCTTAGATATCTATACATTAAAGGCTCACACTCTATTAGATATATTAAAACTTAAATTATTCAAACTTTAGCATATCACTTTTAAATGTGCTTAACCTTATATAACAGTCTACAATACATAATTTTTCACATATAATCTTAACGTTGGATTAAGAATCCAAAATATTATAAATTCACATATTTGATCATTATAAATGTTGTATATACAAAATTTTGGTTCTCATTATGTGGCCTTTTCAGTTTAGTTGGTTATTCGACAATGGTGGTCAAGACCTTCAACCTTCATAGTCAATCTATGTTCCATCTTCCCTTTCTATGTTCCATCTTCCCATATTGGACAAATTTCTTCAACTCATCCACAACCAAATCCAAAACATCCATCACTTTCAATCTAACCATGACAAAGATGATTGGTCACCACTCCCACCACCTCAAAAACTTTATGCATGAGTCAAAGAAGACATTTTACTTCTTTTTGGAAATGTTCATTGAGTAGAAAACCTAACAAATATAACCTCTAAAATCTATTAGATCATACGAAGGTAACCCATTAATGATTTTTAATTTTCCATCTTAGAATGACCATTAATCGATGATAAAACCCAACATTACATTCCACAAAACCCATCCTAAAATACAGAGTCATCATCTAGCCTAATTAGGCCATGGCTTCTCTCTTTGTCCCAATAATTTTTGTTGAAGAGTTGATTTTGAAAATTTAAATCCTGAGTTTTTTCAACTTCTACCTTTTAAGTTCCTTCTTTTGAGCATCTATACCTTTTAATTTTCTAAGAGTCATATATTTTTAGTTCTTTTTAAGGATTTTTAGTTCAAATAAGTTAATATATTAAGTATTTTTAATATTCTGAGTGCTCATATTGATTAAATACAATAATATGGTAGAGTTTATAAGGATTTTGAGTATCTTCATCAATTTGGTTAAAATTTTGGGAATTAAAGATCCATGATTCTTATGGACTTTGACATGGTATTAGAGTTTTGATCAATTGAGCCAAAAATATTACTCCTCACATTTCAAAAACAATTTGAAATGGGCCTTACAAAAATAAAAAAGAGACAAATGACACAAATAGAATAGAATATAACAACATAGGTTAAAAATACAAAGTGATAAGCTTTGTAGAGACAAAGACCCATACTTTGAGGGTGGATGTTAAAAGTAATGCCCCATGTTGTGTGTTTTACAACACACAGAAAATCATGCAAGTATACACGGTAACAAGTAATAAAGATTTGTAAGTAAAGTATCGTTCCCATGGAGATTTGTTACTATAGTTTGTTGAGTACTAAAATTGTATCTCTCTGATTTTAAATATTACAACAAGAAAATTAAGATGAAGAACACAGAAAATTAAAACATCACTTAAAACAAATATTTGGCACACGTTGAACACAACAGAAGCCAAAATGGCTTCTGCGTGTTCCACAGTCCAACCCCTAAATTGAATCACTAAACCCAACCAAAAAAAACTCCTTCACTCTATCATAATATCTCCTATTTATAGCACCAAAAAAATACATCAAAAATATTAAAATATCATACACGCGTAACAATTTGTATCGAAAACAAAACCCCGACATTCCCCTTAAAATCCGTGATCACCCGAAAATCGAAACCTTATTTTAATTCACGCATGAGACAAGGAGCTGTTTCTGCATTTTTTAATTCATTGTGCATGCCACATGTTAGCGTTTGATTCGTTGAATAGATTGGTGGGACACGTGGCAGCAAATAATAGGAAAGCAAGGACAGGCTCACGGAGAATTGCCGCACCGGATTGCGGCGCGAGAAACGTGGGAGACAGCTCCTGATACGCGTCCGGGATTCTACGCTTTTGCTTTCACCAAAACCTGACACGTGTCATACATTTATTGGCTGATAGATAAAGTGGGACACGGGGCAGATTCTGGTTGGTGGAATAACCGGGCGCACGTGGATTGATAACAGGGAAAAAGGGGCGCGAAGGTGGGGAACAGCGGTTGCAACGCGTCAGAAACGTGGGTCCCACTTGCACGCCGGCCTGCACGGTAGGTGGGCCACACTCGGAGCACCGTTAGTGGGGCCCACCTGCCGCGTGATAGATAGAATCCTGCATCCACTCGCTCTGGTCGGGTGTTCTTGAAATGCACGCATCTGGCCGTTTCTTCTCTGATCTGATGGTCCACGTTGGGCGAGTGTGATCTTGCGCATGGACTTCGTCTCTCCTGCACGAAAATTAAACTTCTATTAATTGTTTTTTGACCCATAAATTTAATTCAAATTACATTTTGAACTTTCTTAAATTATAGTTAAGCCCTTTACTAATTTTAAATTAAATTTTTAAACTTTTAATAATTATAATTAAGCCTAAGTTCAATTTAAATTATATTTTCGATTTTTATAAATTATAATTAAGAACTATATTATTTTAAATTATATTTGTGGACATAAATATGAAATTAAGTACATTTTCGATACAAATTATTTAATTTTTATTAAAAATGTATTTCTTAACATATAAAAGGTAAATATTAATTTATTTAACTAAAATTAAACAAAAATATAAAGAACATAGCAATTATCATTAATAAAATCGATGAAAATAACTATATAAAATACAGTTATCATCCCACATTGATTAAGTACAAAAATATGATAGATTTAATAAGAATTGTGGATATATTCACCTATTAGGTTAACTTTTTGGAATTAAAAGTTTTAGAATTCTTATGGATTTTGATATGGTATTAGAGTTTTAGTTGATTTGGTTAAAAACTTAGGACCTCACGTCACAAAATAATAATTTGAAATGAACCTTACAAAAATAAAAAGAGAAAAGTGATTCTTATGGAATTTGACATGGTTTAGAAAAAAAAATTAACCCCTTTCAATGAGAATACAATTTTAAGTTTTTCAAGTTTCTTAGCCTACTCGATTCTGGCTATTTTTTTTTCTTTTACAGTGGTATCATAGCTATTATCAAACCTTTGTTTAAATCCCTTCCAATTTTAATTTTCTAATATGGTCTCTTTAGGCAATATTAACTCATTTTTTGATTATTCTCAAGATTCAATTTCTTATATTTGATGGAGAAAATTATAAATATTATCCTATGTTTAGTTGACTGGAATAGAATGGAATCACAATTGATTCCTTCCAATTTTATGTTTAGTTGAGTTAAAAAGTAAAATTGGATGGAATCATTCCTAAAAGAAAAGGAATCATAATTCATTCTTTCTCCTTAAGGAATCATGATTTCATTCTCATCTCAATTTTTTTTCCAATTTTACACCAACCCCAAATATAACACTAAGCCCTAAGCCCTAAACCTTAAACCCTAAATTTAAAATCCTAAAATCTTAAACCCTATTTAGAAAAAACAATAATTTTAACCCCTATATCTTAACCCACAAATATAACCCTAAATCCCAGTTCTCAAATCCAAATACCCTAAACCTTAACCTACAAATATAACCCTAAATCGCTAAACCCTAAACCCTATTTAGAAAAATAATAATTTTAACCCTAAACCCCAAATCCCAAATTCCAAAAGCCTAAACTGTATTTAGAAAAATAATAATTTAACCCTAAACCTATTAACTCATATATATAACCTTAAACCCCAAATCTCAAATCCCAAAACCCTAAACCTTAAACTACAAATATAACTCTAAACCCCAAATTCAAAATTCTAAAACCCTAAACCGTATTTAGAAAAATAATAATTTAACCCTAAACCTCTTAACCCACAAATATAACCTTAAACCACAAATTCTAAATCCCAAAACTCTAAACCCTAAATCCCAAAACCCAAAACCCTAAACTTTATTTAAAAAAAATAATAATTTTAATAATATATTTTATTTTTAAGTAATAATTATTTGCGAAATACAAGTACATGAGTCGAGGGATTGTTGTTTAAAGTGTACCAAATACAAAATTCCTAACCATTCACAAAGAAGACTGTTGGTACAAAAATAAACAAGAAAAAAATATGGCAGATTTCAGTAAGAAAAAAGAACACCAATTATTTTCTTTCATCGATACTGAGCAAGACTCACCACAAATTTGGTATGTAGATAGTGATTGTAGTAATTTTATAGCACGAAACAAGGTCTTTTTTGTGCAGTTAGACAAAACTACATCTTTGAACTTACTTTTGTATACGTAAACACTTCATACAGTTGTTTTTTTAACTTTGATCATTTTAGTTACTTTATTTTTCATTTTTTTTATTGTTGGAACATTTTTCTTATCAAACATCTACCAACCTTCTACTAGTAGTCTTAAAGTTGATTTTACTTAAGTATTTTTTTTAAAGCTCAAATCATCAAAAAATTGCTAAAATGTCAAAAAATATAATAGTAAATTGACTAAACTGTAACATTTTTTTAAAACAAAATAATTAGAGTGTTAAACTAACTAAAATCAATATATTTAATTATACGATTTGTTCCTAAATTTTGTAGAACCTTTACTTTAGTTCATCAACTTTTTTTCATAACATTGTATCCCTTATTTTTTTAATTTAACATTAAATTCAAATTTAAAAATATCATTTTTAATACCTTGGAATTACCACATCGTGAGCATTCCATTGTTTGGTTTGAACTTTAGGCGAGAAAGGAAACCAATCTAGTACACCATTTGATAAATTTGATTTTTGGTAAATCACCATTGGTCATTTGGTGTAATACTCCTACCTACCCAGTAATATAATACATTAATTAGAATACTATATTTGTCCTACTTATTTATATTCCTTTTAATTTTCAATCAAGTCACGAATTTGTTTGTTTGTGTGTTTTGTTCTTCCATATTTGCGTTGGAGTTTTCAGAAAATCATATGTTTGCATTTTTTTGCGCATGATATTTAGTTTTGGAAAATTTTGAAAAAAAACTCCTAATTGTTAATTTGGTGGTTTTATGATATATATTAACTGTGTAAATCACCATTGGTCAATTAACGTTTGAATTGGACCAATTTAACCTGTTAAGTCTATTAATTATTTCTTTCACTTCAATCCTTTATTTTGCTTTTATGATTTATACAAATGATTATGATATTTAGATAAGCAACCCAAATTTAGCACCTATGCATATTTCTCATTAAAGAATAAGCAAATAAAATACACTAAACATTTATAAATATTCTTCTCATTAATAGTTTTTGCGAAAATAGAACATCACTATAACATGTATAAATCTCAATTAAGTTGGTAATTACTCATATTATTTAGCATTTATATCTCTACTTATAAGTAATTAATTATATCCCACCTAAGTTGTCATATACTCAAAATATTTAACAGATCAAGATAATTAATATCAAAATTTTATAAATATCTCTTTATGTAATTCACATATGTCAAAATACAATATAAGAAAATAAGTCATATAATTTTGACATACAAATAAAAATAATATCTAGGAGCTAAAATTATTACATCTAGTGAACATCTATATTTTCAAATAATTCCACACCATCTTGAACATCACTAAAGAATGAACGCTTAATCACCACTCCATTTCTAAGGAAAGCATCATGGCAATCTTTCAAACATATACAACAATCAAGTATATTTCTGATAAGCTTGTTTCTTAAATTATCTGAGATCTTATCACTTACATTGAAACCAGATTCAAAAAATACTACAAATACATAAAAAATTAATATATTATGTGTCATGATAGAAAGCATAAGAATGTGATTCTCACATGCTTTCCACCATTCTATTTAAAAAGATTCATCATCTTATGAAAGACTTTCCCCAACATTCATATCACTAGAAAAATAAATACTCAAATCAAATCAACTAGATGAGGTTTCACCAATATATTTTTATTTTCCAAACCTTGCAAATTTCATGTGTACAAAGTTTGTCAAAAGAAGTGACATTGCTTGAAGATATATGAGATCTAAAATTGGATTCATAAATTTCGTAAATATCAAATAATTTTTTTTTAATTTTATCATGAGTTCAAATAGGTTAAATTTGAAAATTTTGATAAAATGATTCAATACGACATACAATAGTCTCTCGTTTTAGTCTTGGATTCAAGCATGTAATATAAATAAAAATGGGAAGAGTTGATGCCCTATATTTCTTAAACTTTAATTCGTTACAGAACAAACATTAAAATATAATGACTTATTTTTTGCAAAAATATCTAACATGGAATATAAGTTTGATAATGCAAGATAAGTAGTAGGATAATACATTCTCGACAAATCTATAGATGCGTTTTAGAACACTTTCAAAAAGTCTATAAATATAAATGATACATTCTAATCATTTTGGCTCAACATCTGATACTCTTTTAGAATTATAAAATGTATTAATAACTTGAGAATATCGAAGTAAAGAATGCAACATAAGATATGTATAATTCCACTTAATACAAATTTCTTTTTTTTTTTTTTTGCTTTTTTGGTTTTAAACTAAATGATTTACAATGTGGTAAGTAATCTTGCTCTCTTAAAGAAGATGAGGAAATAAATATGATAACGACTTTCACATTGTTCAAGTTTGATGTAATTAGTTTCATGCCATCTTGACATATGTAATGCATGTTAAAAAATAAGTTCAACTAACATGCAAAAATAAAATGTTACCATTTTTGAAACTATCATTAAAACTTTTATTCACGTTAGCATTGTCTAAAGTAACATAAGAGATCTTCTCACATATATCCTATTCATTAAATACATCTTTGATCATATTAAAAATTTGTATGGTACTACGTCGATATTTTTTCATTCTAAATGTAATTATTAATTTTTGTAATTTTCAATCAGAATCAATATAACGAGTAATTATACTATTACAACCAATTAGTCTACGTGTCAAAAGTCACAACAAAAGAATGTTCCTTAAGACTAGTCAAATTTTTATTTAGTTCATCTTTCACCATTTTCATTTTGTTTTAAAATGTCACTTCGAGTTGTGTTTCTAAAGACATGACTCTACTCAAGTTGGATACATATTTTCATAAAATGTTCATATTTAATACCATTTGTAAAAGTAAGCGGTTGCTCGTTACTAACAATATAACAATCCAAACTTCTCTCATTTTTAATTTGTTATACCTAATTGCATGTATAATGTCTTCTTGTGCAATCAAATAAGATTGTCTATTAGAGAATGGAATGATATGTTTAAGAAGATGACCAGTTTCACTATCATTATAAACATAATCCTTAGAATAATATTTACAACCAGCTACATTTTGATTTTTGGATGAAACAAATATGATATCAAAATGTTGTCGTGTAACCGAAGTGCGTTTTCTTTGAGAAGAACTTTATATAAGATTTGATGCCTCGATACTCATAGATTGTGTGTGCGATTGTATGGGTTGTGTTTGATAACTATTTAATTTTCCGTACATCTCGGACAATGATGTACCAAAATACGTACATAAAAAGTTTAAGTTTGTACATCATTGATCTCAACTTGCAAATGCTTTAGGAGATACTTTTATGATAAACCTAAAAATAAATAACTAGTATATTATTAAGCTGAAAAAACTAAATTTAGTTGATATTTTTTTCCCAATAAATATACACCATTAAATTGTACGTGTTTGACGTAAAATGGAAGCAAAAATGGGTTAATAATATGAAAACACTTAGGAAATATAAAAAAACAAAAGTAAAGTTTATATTAGTCAAACTCACTTTCTGTTAAAAGGTCTTCATATTTGTGTTATGAAACAAATATAAGAAAACTATTATATAGGCAAATATTTTAGCAAATTTAGAATATGACAAGTCTAGTTATTTTATCTATATTTCGACGAACTCTCTAAGAACTCTAAAGTATGACTATATTCATCTATCTCACGATCAAGAGAACTTCAACTTCTAAAAGGAATAAAGAAAAATTATTTTCAAAAATTAGTAATAAGAAAAAAAAGAGAATTTTTTTAATATATCTAAATTGTTTATTTTCTAATATATTTTATACAATCATAGAATAGAACTTAATTATTTATAGTTAAAAAATCTCTAAAATAATTCATAAAAATTTTATGTGTTACTTTAATAATATAAACAAAAAAAATCTAAGTAAAGGTTTATGCGTGTGACTTTAATAGTACATAAAATTAGAATTATAAACAAAATAAGTTATTATTTAATAGAACTATAAACAAAAATCATAAATAAAAAAAAATTTCTAATCTTACGAAAATATTACTCACAAACAAGTATTACTTTTAGAAATGAAAATCAAAATGGTTTACTCGTAAACATGAAAATCAAAGTGGGTATTAAAGAGCCACGATATATAAACCAGTATTGCTTCAAATAGTTGTATTACATGGGTTTTTCGAAATTTCGTTGAAACCTGGGTTTTTCAACGTCTATCCCTACTACCATTTACATGGGTTTTTCAAAATCTCTTTGAAACCTTTGGATCAACACCATAACAACGTCTTACCATCTGCTTGTATGTTTTCTTAATTAAAAAATCTAGATATCATTTCACATGTTTATATGTATACAAACAAAAAACAAAAATATTATATAAATGATTTATACACCAGAAGGGAATGACTTTATCATTGTTAACCAACTTTTAAGCTTCGAATTTGGACTAATCTCCAAAAAACAAGTTGATTTTGTGACTATCTGGAAGAAGAATGGCAGCAATTTTGAGAAGAAAGAAGGTAGTGGGTAGAGGCAAGAAAAAGGGTTAGCTTACTCGGTTAATAATGGACAGATGGGCTTGTAATTGTATTTTTTGATTTTTTTTTTAAATTAAAACGGAACAGCCCATATCCAGCACATTACTTGCACAATAATAATGTATTAAAAAAATCTAGCACATGAATCAAACGGGTCGGTCTGGGTCGGATTTCTGGAAGGTGGGTATGGACCGGACCTAAGCCACCCACCCGAGTATGAGCCTGATCCATCCGGCCCATTATCAATAGTTGAGGGCTTGTTTGATTCCTGGCTTAATACCTCTTCAGTCATCGTGTTTGTAAATGCTTGTAAAGCATCATTAGCATGTATTGTGTCTTGATTTGCCCACATAGCATCATTGTTTGTTCCATCACAAGAGGCTTCCAATGAACTAATAGGTTGCTTGTACGAAGAAGCACAACTTTCTAGGGTAGCTGTCTTTAAAACTGGCATTGTATGATTGTCCTTGGTCCATGTAATTCAATGTTTCTGATGCGTTTGTTATCACTAAACGAAGTGAAACTTGCGCAAAGTCTATTTGAGAGTTGAAGCTTTTTGACATTCTTGATTTGAATGTAGGACATTCATGCAATATCTTGTTACAGTTGTTTCATTGCATACCTCCTCAATCATTTTTATTTTTTTATTTTTGGTATGAGAAGGAATAGAAGTGTTTGTTTGAGAATTTATTTGTGGACGAGATATTAGAAAGAGAAAAAACGAAAGCTTACAAGCGTGTAAGCATGACTATTAAGAGCCTTTGCAATTAAGTTGAAAATAACCGAGGAAATTAAGATACTTATACAGAAACCAAAACTACAACAAAAATTTGAGATATTGTTATTTTCAATCATGATTTCTTTAATTTTATTTTTAAGTAAATTGAATTGATTGTTTAAAATCATATTGCATTGAGAATTACTGTGATTATAAAACCAGTCCGATGATTTGTCAAGCAAACCTATTGGATTATCGTACCATAACTAATGATTTTTTTAACAAAATGAGATTATTATTACATTAAGTTGTTTGGTTCATTGAAGTTGATTACTTTTAATTTTATGTTTATTTTTGTTAAAAATAAATAATTAACAATACTCACATCATTACTAGTTAATAGAAGTAAATAAAATGGCTAGTTAGTGAGAAATATAAACAACACCCTTAAGAGAGAGAAGAAATAAATGATGCTGCTAAAACATCTAAGCATGTATGAAATGCTCAAGTTCCAATAGAGAAACAAGAGACATGTTTAGATAGTGAGAACACCCTAAACATAAGAAATTCCTACTAAACACACAAATTTAGACACATTAATGCATGTAAATCAAAAGTCTTAAAGATAGATAAATGATCAATATAACATACACATGTACAAAAAAAAAACCCAAATAAGCACAGTATAGAGAAAAGAAAAGAAGCACTTATGTGAACAAGCTTGTAACACAATATGTTTCTCCAAAATGACATCTAAAAAACAAGAAAAAGAAGAGATGACAAAGGAAGAGAAATAATCAACATGAGACAAATAGTGAACCAACACACAAAATACTAAGTACAAGAAAGAACAACCTAGTGGTATAAAAGAAATGCAATCTACATGACACGGTAAAAGAAAGACAAGACTATAAGAAAAAAGATCATATGATTGATACTATATGATGAAAACATATGACGTGATACTTAAACAAACAACTACACTAGAAGAAAAAAATAATAAGTAAGGAAAACATCCAAAAAGATGTTAAAGCAACTAGTAGGGAAGAAACCTAGTAGAGGATCAAACAATTAGGAATAGCAAAAAATATGAATATTGACACATTGAGCAAGACAAGAAGCAATGATAATGATATATGTATGAACAATAAAATATGGAACATACAAATAACAAAAGTTCACATAAATAACAACCTCATGAAACAACAATAGCCCACTTTACTAGAGATATAGGGCACAAACATACAAGGTGTGTGTATATATAGATAGAGATATAAATCGAGCACCTAGGCAGTTAAGCCTAAAGAGGGGAGAAGCCAAGAATTAGAGGAGGGATGGAGAAGCCAACCTATGGAATTTTTTTACGAGCTCTATATTAATTTGGCCAAGTCGGCCTCATAAACATGAATTAAAAAAATTACACAGTGAAAGTACGAAACAAAATGCTCAATTCAATATACAACTAAAACACTTAGTAGGTACAAAAATAATAATCTACAGTAAATACACAAGTGATTGTGTGTCTTATAGGCTCTTGTCTAAACTAGTAACATGTATATATGGAAATCAACACACAGCATGTGATACAGACATACATATCAGAAAACTAAAAGGATTTTCAATCACTTCAAAACCTCATATGTTGGAAAAAATTTGGTAAATGATGATTGTACTCTTAAAGTATGGAAAAAATATATAGCAAACCATAATAAAGAGTTTGGCACTTGGTACACTTTCAGGCTAAGGTGACACAAACTCCTTAGAAATTCACACCAAACTTTTAAGCAAATAGAAGACAGATTATACTCACACACAATATGATCATGTGTGACTACAAAGAAGGAGTCTAACACCCGCTTCCTTAAATACTCAATTGAAACTTGCAAACAACATAATTATAAACACTTAAAAGATAATAACAACTATAGTATAAATAAACACAGATAGATAGAATAATAAATTAACATATATAAAATTCAGTAAACAAAAAGCACGTGATAAATAATAAAAGTTATTTAATTAGGGTTTAAACTTTAATACATAGAGACATATACTATTTAAACTCTGATTGTGTCATTCATACATTCAAGAATGCATAACATCAAATATAATGAGGTAAACCAACATAAAATCCATGTCTATGTGGTAACATCCTTAGGTTGCTTATGGCCTCCACAAAAATATGGCTAGACACATGAATCCTACTCCCTTCTAAAACCAACATGACTCAAAGTGATGTGATTAGTAACCGAAGACAAGTAATGTGTAAAGTGAATAAAAAAATTACATGAAGGAAACCATCAATTGACACATGGCTCAAAGCCACACAGAATTCTCACGTAAGAAAAAGTTACACGAGGGAAACTACCAACCAACACATGGCTTAACACACCACCATTTTTAGTACTCACCACTTATAAGCACGATATTTCTCACAGTCACGAATTACTAATATAAAAATATAAAAATAAGACGTCAATTTGATAGAACTTTGTTATATATTTTTGGATAACAAAACAAAAGAAAATGTAGGTTTTTATAGAACTCAACTAGCCAACTCACCATGGACCTCACCAACCAACTCAATAAGGGTGGTGATGAAAGTGGTAAAAAATCATATTTTTTGTTTTCAAAATTTGTTGAGTAATTTTCACATATACCCACACCCGAAACTAAATAAAAATACGAGCGACAACATCGACTCGCTCATCAAAAAATACAATACTCAACCTAACATGCACACTTTGAAAACCTACCTTATGGGGTGTGTAAATTTGTTCGCATACAAAATTTATCTAACTATGTGTGTGTGTGTGCATTATTGATCTACAATAACCAACCTTACATTAAAGAAGATAGAACACTAAGTAAAAATAAATAAATACTGTGTTTTGTACACAAGAAGTCAACACACAGGAAGAGAGTACAATAGAGCTTATAGTCTTTCTTTTGATTGCCTATACATCTTCATCAGATTTCTTTACGCACATTCCAATCTCTCCTCCTCACTACAAAATCCTCTACCCATACTTGGTGAGCTAATGGAATCCTCGTAACTAACTTAGGTGAACACCACATCCTTCTTAAATGTGTCATCCCTATTGGTGATGCAATTCTTGCTATCAACACACCAGTGCTTGCAACCATTAGCATCACTTGGATAACTCTAGAGCAAGCATTTTAGTATCTTCTTCTTTAACTTATCACACCCAATTGGTGCATTTGTGACACAACCAAATACTCTCAAATAGTTATATTTTAATAGATGTTCAATCCACACTTCTTCTAGTGTTTTAAAATCAAGAGGTACTAACGGGCACCTATTAATATGACACCCTAATGTAAAAACAACTTCACCATAAAATCTTAAGGGTAAGTTGGCACCAAAAAACATACATTCAACTCTCTTCAAAAGAGTTATTGTTAATCTTTCTACCAACCTAATTGATATAATCTTTAGAACAAAAAATTTATCTGTGAATGGAATTCTAACCATATGAATAAATGCCTTCTTAAGAATAGGTAAACTCAATTTTGACCCTTATTGACCTAGCCAAACCACTAGCTAAAGAATATTGATTGATATCTAGCACCTCCCAAAAGTTTCTAGCAATCTTTGAAGTTATTTCTTTCCTCAAATTCTGCGATAAATCATGAATTTGTAACCAAAAATGACAAGAATCAAAACCTAATTATTGATTGATAAACATCTAGACAACCTTCTTCACAATCAAAAGTGTTATTCAAATTTCAGAACCCTTACTCAACACCATCTCACGATCATATTTCTCCTTAAAATAGAATAGAAAGGTACTTCAGTTGAGAGCCTTGAAATCAAAGCATACTTTCTTTGCCATACTCATTGAAAAATTTTATAAACACTTTAGGATTTACATACCTATAAAACACTTTAGGACTTACATACCTATCAATCACTGAATATGGTCCTCAATCTTAAACATTGAATTCATATTATCTAAGCTATTAAACATATACTTTATATCTAAGTCAGAAAATATCAATCCATTCTGATTGAATAAATTCGAACTCTGTACAAGAACACAAAACAGAACAAGATACCCTAAGACAAATCAATCGCAACTTATATGAGATAAGAATAGAAGCTATAGAGGACTAGTAAAGATCGACGAAAGTTGAACACAATGCAAGAAAAAAGGAGGACACATGTTGAAAATATATACATCACAACAAAAGTAAAGTATTCTTACAGTTTAATTTGTTGAAAATCTTTGCATGATAAAATTAAAAGTTGCAATCAAGGCATATATACCTTAGATAGTATTTTGTTTTTAATTGTTTTACAAAAATATAATATTTGTACTCTTTTTAAAAAATTATAAAAATTTATTTTTTATTTTTATTTTTCAAAAATGTAAATTAACAATTTTATAAGTTCTCCGACTCATTGAAAAGTAAGATAAGTTAAACCTAATTGACATAAAATTTAAATTAATTAAAAATGAGTTACGATTCAATTTAAGTGTATATGATTTAGATTTTTGAACTTTTATTTAATATAAATTATTTTATTTTGATTGCCTATATTATTCAATAATAAAACTTTCAATTATTTTGATTTAAAATATATTTTTCTTTTTAATTTACTAATTTATCTTCTCCAATTTAGCCAACAACTTTAAAATAATAATTATTGCATTAGCAAGGCCTTTAATTAATAAAACAATCATTTTCATTTTGATTCCATAATATTACAAGTAAATACATACAAAATATTTTAATTTTAACTTTTCTTATTTTCAATTCTAAGCATTTTTATAGCAAACATGCACTTAATTTTAACGTACTTAAACATGTGTGTAAAATAAGGCTATTAGAAACTTTCAATTTTTTTAATTAATAATGCTATTTAGATTATTTTTAATCTATAACTAACAAATATTATGAAAATAATACTACTAAATTAGATGGATGGAGATATTGCAACAACTTGGACATTTTTTTTATTAACGACAAGCACTAAAATGTAACTAATTATAAAAATATAATATATAACTTATATAATTTTATTATAAAAATAATTATATCAATATCATTATATATTAAATAATATAATCATTTAACAAATATGGCACTTATCCATGCCTAGTTATACTTAAAATAAATATGTACACAAAACATAAGGTTTCGGAAAATTAAAGAATATGGACATTGTTTATATAAGAAAGAGGAGAGCAAATATAATATTTAAAAAAATGAGTTTTTTCTCTTCTTTCTTTTTCTTCCGAATATCACGAATTAGTTGCTCACAAGTCCAAATCAATTGATCTGCATGGATCATCTAGAGACCTCGAAGATACGTTTGTATTGGAGATTAATTCATGTGAAGCATTGGCTCATATTTTTAATTTTCATATTTTTGGCTGTTTTTAACAAATAATTTTAAAATTGAGCACTTTGCATACATATTAAGACAATGCTTGAAATTTAAAGTTGGTATCATTTAGTCTCATATATTATGGATGAATAGGGGCTCGAAATTGTATGTTTTTGACTAATTTATATCCTAACTAATTTGAAGAATTTGAAACTTTTCAATCCAAATATAATCCGATATGAACAATCTAAATCTGAATAGATCGAATTTTTTCGGATCGGATAAGGTCATATTAATATTAAAATTTATTTATAAATTATTGTTATGTATAAAACATGATATACACAATTTTAAATTTTAAATTAATATTTTTGTAACAAATATTATTATTTATTGTAACAGCTAAAAAAATCACAAAAATAAGAAGTATACCTTTAAAATTATTATAAACATTTATATTTATTTTTAAGTCAAAATAATAATCTAATATAATTATGTTATACATAATATTTAAATATAACATATTACAAAATAAAATATATATTTATTTATTATTTAATAGTAATTTGGTTCAGATCGTATACATCGAATTCAAACGAATTGTATAATTTTCAATCCAAATCTAATCTGATTATAAAATTTATCAATTTAATCTTATCTGAATCTAAATGATTAGATCAGACTTCTCAATTTAATCGTATTTATAAGATTATTTGGTCATGCCTATCATATATTATACAATGTGTTTTTGTCAAGTATTTTTTATCATTTAAATGATCAAAAACTGATTAAAATATGAATTTTTAATAAGAATAAAATTAAAATTTAATATGAAATTATTTAAGAAACAATTAATGTTAATAATATTCTAACAAAAATCTATCTACATATTTATTTTTTTTCAAAAAAAAAGTAAAAATAATAAAATAAAAATAAAATAATCACAATTAACAAATATTAAAACAAATAATTTGTAAAATTAATTTCATATTATTTGATATTATTATTTATGTTTTAATCATTAATAAAAAATAAAAATATTTAAATAAAAATTTATTAAAATAATATTATTTATTATTACTCTTAATTTTCTCAAAAGTAGAAACTAAAAAATACTTAAATATACGACAAAACTTAATCTAAGAGAATTTACTATAATTTTTTCTAACTATTATTATTATTATTAGGGTGCGGTTTATTCCATGCCAGAAAACGTTGCCACGCTCATTATAAACTGTTTTGACATTTTGACAATTTTAACCCTAATTGGTTTTTCAAATTTCGAACGCACACACGGTACGTTTTTCTAACTAAAGCATTTCATGCGTTCATATGTATTAACACTCAACCTCAATGTAATTACACCAGTTGATTACCATTGAAATTCGTTTGTTTTATATTCTTTTTTTTATTAATTTGATACAATTATCATAAAAGATTAACTTTAATTGGCTAACTAACGAGTTATACTAGTTAAAAATATTTGTCTTGAGATATAATTTTACAAATAAAAACTTAAATACGACAAAAGCATAAATATATAAATAATATGTAAGCAATCAAATACAACAAAAAAAAAGAAAAGAAAAGATAATTATAGTTTAAACTAATTATACTATATAAAAGATCCAACTTTCAAAAAGAAAAAATAAAAGATATTTCTTAATAATTAAGAATATAAAAAAGAAAAGAAAAGAAAAGGAACAATATTTTTTAATAAGAAATATGTTTTTTATTCTTGGATTCTAGTATATGGGAAGAGATTCTCTATTTATATCAAAAATCTCTTACAAAATTTACATAATCTCTTATAAAATTCATATAAAACAATGTGTGATATAAGATACTTTATTCTTGAAAAATAATTAAAAATTAAACATTTTAGATAAGTAAATGTTTTTATCATAATTTAATGCATATAATAATTTACATGTAATAATATAATTAAAATAAGTTAATATTTGGTTAAACAATTACTTTATATTAACTCTATCTTTAGAATAAATTTTGCTAATTAGAGTAACATTTATATTTTGAAAAAATGGAGAGTATTAGATTGTAAGGTAAAATATACGTGGTTTTAAAATATCAATTCTTTTTTTTTTCATCGTAGAATCAATTGATATAACTCATGAATTTTGTGATTCATTTTATTTTATCACATTTTATTTTTAATAATTTGAAATAATAATAGAACTATATTATAATATGATATCTTATTTATTTCAAATAAATTTAAATAATAAAAAAATTACAAAATAATGAAAAAATAAAAATAAAACATGATTATTTATAATAACTATGAGTCAATTATAAATAATTTTAAATTAAATAGGATGAAATGTGATGAGATTTAAATAATATAAGATAATTTTAACTTATAAAATTATTACTGATATTAAAGCGTGACATGAAATAATATAATATAATAAATTTAACATATCTATTCTATCATCATACACGTCTTAATTTGCATCTTTTTTTATTGGGGGATATTTTTGTACTATTTAAACCTTTAACTTAAAATAGAAAAAATAATAAATTTTATTAGTATAACATTATATGAATCATTCCTAATCTACATTCGGCTAATATATATATATATATATATGGTTGGGGCCGCTGGGAGGAAAAGAGAAGCAGGAGATGCCGAAAGAAAGAGACTCCATGTCATAAAATTATAAATACAGGAAATAAATTTCGCGAATCTAAAATTTTAGACTCTGGAGATATGTATATCAGGGCACTATTATTAATGTTATTTAGTTTGATTATATTTTAAAGTAAAAAATATTTATATGTAACAATAAAAATATTCATCATGTTAAATATATTTGAAATTATAATATGCTTATAATTTTTAAATAACTATAAAATATATTTAATATCAGATATATTTTTATCATTTTATATATATATATATGCACATAATTACCAAAAATTAAATTTTTTAAATATATTTATAATAAATCTCATCAATTGTGAATATAAGCATAATTAATTCTTGTTATTTTTATTTTCTGCTGACCGACACCAATTTTGTATATATATAAGGGTTAACATCAGTATTTTATTTAATTAAAAATTAATATTTATTCAAGGGCATATTACGGAGAAGTTTAGGCACCCACATGTCAATTAACCAATGCCGACGGAGGTATTTTCCTTAGGGTCAAAATTTTATCTGCAATTCATAATATGAACGTAATAATTTTTTTTAATTAAAATTACTTATTACTTTTTATTTCATTATTAAAATATTAAATTTTTATAATTATAAATAAATAAATTAAATAAAAATAATTTAATTTTTTTACAATAATAAAAATAGGTGAATTTGGATTAAAAAAATACTCATATAAATCCAAATAACATGGACAAACCCAACATTAACACAAGTGGCATAAATTATTACCCCTATTTTCTTGAGAAAATGCTTACCAAATAAAATTTGTACTCATTTTTGCTTCTATATTTTTTAAAATATACTAAATTTTAATATTATCTAAAAAATAAATAAATTTTTAATTTTTAAAATAAATATAAATTTATATATAATATTAATATTCTTAAGATTTTGCAAATAAATGCAATGCATGGAGGTTTTTTTATGAATACTTTAATTATATTATATTTAATTTAAAAGAAAATATTATTGAAGTTTCATAAATTATGTCATTTAGTTTAAACGGTATGACTTAGTTACTTAACTTTATAAAAATGATCATTTAAAAATAAAAAATATTATTTTAATAATTTTTCTATTTAAATATTATTATTTTTTATTAAGTGATTACACGTTTAAAAAATACTTGATTTAATAATGATATAGTCATAATTAATATAAAAAAATTACGTTATTAATATTTTTTTAATTAGCACATATTTTATTTTAATATTTTATTAATTTTTAATTTTTGTTAAAAATTAAAAAAAATATTTAAATAAAGTTTAATTTAAAATTTATTATTTTATTTTTAAATTATCTCATATTAAATTTCACTATTATTCATGTTAAAAACTTGTATTTTAATTATTTAATATAAAATAATAATATTTTGAATAAAAAATTATTAAAATAATATAATTTGTCTCTTAATTGACTTCGTTTTTATAAAGTTAAGGAACTTAATAACACCACTTTTAATCGGACAGAATAAATGACAAAAATGACATAATTTAAAAAAAATTGTGACACATCACCATTTAATTTAAATATTTTAAGTTATGTTATTATAAAAAAGTGATTATTTAAATATAAAAATTTATTTATTTATAATCTATAAAAAAGTGATTATTTAAATATAAAAATTTATTTATTTATAATAATATTAAAATGTTAGTTTTTTTAACGAGGAGTATTAAATATATTCATTTATTTATAACTAAATGATTCAATACTTTTAGGTGTAATTGAATTACATAATTTTTCTCGGTAAAAAAAATATGTTTGTTTTTCTTATGACATGATTAAAAATATATTTTTTAGCATTGCATGAACATATATAATTTTTTTAGAGGGTTAAAAGTGAAATTGATATTAAAAATTAAGTTATTTATGTACTAAATAATATTTTTTATAATTGTGAAGTTATAAATACCCAATAATAAAAATTATAAGAATAAAATGCGATTTGGACTAATAGCGAAACTAATAATAGAACTCTCAAATGGGTGGGCCAGATCAACCAATTTACAACTTGGATTATATAAGTTTAATCCAAATCCAAATCTATTTAATAAATGGGTTGACTCGTTTAATCCATTACCACAGTTGTTAGTACATGGGACGAGAACTAAACGTTTTGATAAACATATGTGTTTAATTGGTTATTTTTATTTAAATAAGTAGGTAAAAATTTAATAAAAAATATGTAAAAATATATAATTCTTTTTTGTATATATACATGTATAGTACGTTCATTTAGGAAAAATATGTTACTAAAAACATGGGTTTCATATTATATATATATATATATATATAGTTTTATGAGTAAAATTAAAAATATTAATAGTTCAATAATTATTCATTTCATTATTTGACAATTATTGTAAATATAAATGAAATTTAATTAAATATTAACTTTAATATTTTCAATTCAAGTAACTTGAATAAAAATTAATACATTGATCATTTAAGAAAATACTTCAAAAGAAACAATACAAATCTATATTTTAATACCTATTTGCAACTTGGAAAAATAAAAGGTGAAATCAAATAAAAAAATTAAACCTATAATAGTTGAGAAACATATAGGAAGAAAAAAAATGTATAATTTGAATCAAGGACGTAGCCGATATTAATATTTTGAGCGAGAATCGGGTGCAAAACTTAATATTACAAATAAACAATTTTGATATCATTAGAATATCACTTGAATGATATTCTAAAAATTTATAAATTTTAATATTTTTGAATATTACATCACAAGTATTATATATCAATTTTATTTTTTTATCCGATTAAAATAAAAAATCAAAACTACATATATTAAGTTGTAACAAAACTAAATAATGTAGCTTATATATGCAAATAGACAAAAAATTAAAAGAAATTAAACAACATAAATTATAATAAACATATAAAAAAGTTCAACTATTGGGAAGAAAAATAAATAAGTTTAATATTACATGATATAAATAAAAATGAATATTTATATAATTATATGTGATGTAACACCGAATGATTAACTTATATGCGAAACAAATGTATTATTTTTTAAGAAAAGATTAGAAAAACTAAACTAGTAAAGTTTAAGAAAAATAATTAAATTATATCTTTAAAACTTAAAATCACAAAAATAACACCTCTTATATTCATTTTATATATTTTTACTATTAAAAATATGATCTATTATTTTACATTAAACGTCGTACAATTAGACGTCATTCATATTAAACTATAATAATTTAAATTCGTAAAAATTTGAAATCCGTCTAATTGAATCTGTTGAAAATTATTATAATGTTATTTTTGTTATTATATATAATAAGTTTTAGGTTTTATCTAATGTAATTTCCTTAAAATTCATGAGAAAATATTAAATATTTATCTCTCAAAAATTGTATAATAATATAATAAAAGTAAAAAATATATTGAGAATGTCAATAAATAAGTAGTATAATAAAAACAATATTTAAAGAAAAAATTACATTACTATGTATTTTTTGTAAAATAAAAAAAGAACATTTATCAATATAACAAAAGAAAAATCTTTATCGAGAAATTAAGGGGGGACACGTGCCCCCTCTAACACACAAGTGGCTCCATCCCTATTTCGAATTAATGTCAATAAATCCATATTATAAATAAAATTGTGAGTTTAACTACTCATCTAACCAAAAGATGTTTTTATTACTTAATTATTGTCCAATTCTTTCATTAATTAAGTTTGATGAATTGTCTTTCATATCAGCTTCCAAATCAAGTAGGTCATTTGCATTATACTCAATAAGCTCATTAATTTTATCAAGATTGATGGATTCTAAATCTTATGCTTCTAATTTACAGAATTTTTCCATCATCATAGTGTTCATCCTCACATAAACTTGATTATATAATATAGTAGGGGTCATCTTATTTTTCTTTTTTGTTTGTGCAGCTTCAACTGCACTCGAAGCTTTATGATACAAATTGCACAACTTTTTATCACAGAAAGAATATCAACATAGTAGTCCCACCATATTCCTATAAATAATTAAAGGAAATTAAATATGAATATGTTAAATTATTACGTTTTATAAAATAAAACTTTTGAAATAAAAATAATAATTCATTAGAAAATATAAAATAAATAATTGAGCTTACTAGGATGTGATGTTTTGAACATTGTCATTGCAATCTTTGTAAACACAATACGGACTTTAATATGATAAAATTGCACTTCTTTTATAAAATCTTTTTTTTTTCTTCTTGAGTGACTAAATTTTGTAACACAAAGTTTACACCACCTTTCATCTCACTATTTTCAATGAAATTATCACTACACATGTATGTTGGATTCAAAAAAGTTGTATATATTTGTTGTATTATATTTGAACTCCTCATTTTTTTTCAAACAAATGCCATATGAATACATATTGAGATTCACTATCACAATCATGGCACCGTTGGCCAAACAAGTGGTTCTAAAACTTACAACACAATTTTTTCTTCTTTCCAAAATCCACCACCTAGTTACGTTTTAACCAATTTCTTTCTTGTTATGGTCTAACCCCATTTATTTAGAAGATGTAATAAGCATTCATAATTCATTTTCAACATCAAAAATAGATCTTATCTTTAAAAATTCAGAAGAAAATCTAATATCACAAGCATGTTTCAAATCTCTATTTTTAGTATATTGCCTCATCATTGACAAAATTATTGTGTATACTTATACATGTATGTGAAAATCAACTTGGCATTATCAATTTTACTCTTTATCCATGAAATCATTTCATATATGTCTTTTAAAAGTAAGTGAATTTCATGCTAGCCCAACAAGTCTTGTAAAAAGAAGGATACTTACCAATTAATATGTCCCCAGTTAATTCATAATTAGACACGTTATTATTAATTAAATACACAATATGCTCATATACAATATCATCTATTACGAAAGATAAAATATATTTTAAATAAAGTTCAATCCTTTTTTACTTATATGCTTCAAATTAATTCAAAAATAATGTCCCTTCTAGAGATTATACAATAATATTGATAAATGCCCTTTGTTTTATATCACTCCAAATATCGAACATTATTGTACAACATATTCCAACCCTAAATTTTTTAACCATTGTAACATACTCATCGACATTAGTTCTTGACTCTAGGACTAATTTTGTTCTTAGAGTTGTATATGATAATAATTTATATCATGAACCATACTCTTCCAATGCTTTGACAAAACAAATAAATGATGGTATTTGAATAACATTAAATTCTATGTTATTTAAAATAAAATGATTCAATTGATCATATAGCTGATTGATAATTATATTGGGGGAATTTTAGTGATTCACATATTCAAAAAATTGGGGAGATTAAATATTACTAGATATTTTATCATATATTTTCTTGGTTATCAAATCTGATTTAATTAATTATTATTATTTATTTTTAGTTCTTTTAATTTTGCTTTCTTTAAATATAAAAACACAAAAAATATTGATTTTTATTTTTTGTTTTAAAAATTAGTTTCTAATAACATAATTCTCATAAGAAAGATATTTTGTAATCATTATATTATATGTTATGATACATATATTTATGTATTCATTGAACACAATTTGTGTGTCCGATCAGCTTCTATGTTTTCAATTCATATGGGCATTTTGAATTTTTTGGAACTGTGCTAGTTTTCCAATGGAAACTTGATGACAAGAACTCCCTAAATGTGCACCAACTCCATTTTCATCTCTTTAGTGAGACAAATATTCTCAAACCAGTTATAAAAATATTATCTTTAAATGCCTAATTTTACTTAAGTGTGCTATTACTTGGATTAAATTTCATAAGAAAATACTATCTCTAAAATCCCAATATTTGTTTACACTTTAAAAATTATGATGTCCATATTTGGTGAATGAATTTTATGAAAATACTAAAACAAAAATATGTCACCCTTAGCCAATGAGTTATAGAGTATTCATTCAAAACAAAGTTGTTAACATCTTGACCCAAAAAATCAATACTTTTCTGTCAATCACAAACATTGAGGATGTCAATTTTTACTTGGAAAAGTATAAAATTTCAAATGAAGAATTACAATCAAACTGGATCACCAAATTCTAGTCTTAATTCTAAAATACTATATGTTCTGAGTAAATTCACTTCATTTTATTAGGTTTTGAATAAGATGGTATGTGCTAATCTATTTTCATCCAAGCATTCTTCTGATATTTGTTATCCACATGCCAAGATTTTATATTGTATTAGAAAAGGAACTACCTTCAATGTAAGAACATTCATTCAAGATGAAATTGTGAACCAATCTCAAATCATAAACATGAAGATTGGACTTCCATATGGTTTCCTCGTTACCCAATTGATTCTTATTGTCATGTGCCTACCATAAAAGACTTTGAATCCATATGCTCTATGAGTGAAATTAGGAAGTCAAATATTTAAAAATCCTTTACCTAGATCTCAAAGATACAAAGATCCACTGATTTTGGAACCAGTGGTGGAGTTGTCGTTGATGTTAGAACCAATGGCGGAGTAGCTCAAGATGTTTTTTGAATTGATGAAATGGAAAACATACCTACTTTTGAACATTCTTATCAGGACTTATTTGAGGACCAAATGTGAATGAGAATGGAAGCACTATCAATATAAATTAAGGCCTCCAACAAAAAAGTGACTATTATGGATGAACATCAAGAGGCCATGTATTCAATACTTGGTGACATGCAATCCCAACTCATATTTCAATTCTATCAACCTCTAGGACAATTATCATTCTCTTTTTATGCTTTATTTTCATTGGACTGTTTCTTTGGTTGTTGAAAATTATTTTTTTCTTATGCCTTTAACCTTTTCTTTTAAAGTATATTGAATATTCTTATATACATTGTTTCAATCTTTTGATACACTGTGTGTTTGCTTAAATTATTTGTCATTATCTTTTTATTGTGTTACTTATTCATATGATAAAATGGAAAGAGTTAATGAAAAATAGTTAAAGAGGGAAAATTAATTGAAGAAATTTTTAATTGAGAGAGATTATACATAGATGGAGAACATATTGAGTGTACAAGTCTTTTCGATATGCCACATAGAATGAGTAATACTCAAATATTCTATCTATTGTTACTTATCGCTTATGTATGTTTCTTCGCTTTTATATTATTATATACACTGAACTAATAAGCAATGAGTCTCTTGGGACAAATTGCATGCCTCTTTGTATTTTTATTTTTTCAATGTACATATGAGCTGTCAAGATTCAAGCAAAGATTTTTCACCAGATTATAGGATAACTCTACTATATAAAATGTATTTTTCCTATTAGTGTGATGTAGTGAGAGAGAGATTTTGCATACAAATATACCAAAGGGGAAGATTGTAAGGTTTATGAGTGTTGATTATATTCGTGAACAAAACATTTAAATATAATTTAGTTTTTAGGCTTATCCTTCAAGGTCATTATTCAAGCCAAATAAACTATTGAGCTTCAAATGAACATATTTTCAAGCATATTTATTTTATTATGTGAGTTAGATTTCATATTAGACACATAAGAACATTTATTATATACGTTACTTGATCAATCGAGTAATGTCTAGATTGATCGAGGAAGTAAATCAATCGAGTATTAACCTACTATCATTTAAGTGCTCTCAAGTTGAAATAAAAATTGGGGTAGATCGATCAAAGTTTTAGGTTTGATCGATTGAGAATTAATCACATTCCATCTACTAGGTCTTAGGTTTTTATTTTTTATAGCCTTGATTGATCGAGATTGGTTTATATCAATAAATTATTTTTTAATCATTTTCTAGATTGATCAAAAAAGGGTTTCGATCGATTGATCTTATTAGATCAATCGATCAAGGGGATAATTTCTATTTAAACAAACTTAATGCATTCTAATATCTCAACCACAATTACTTTAATCTCTTGATCATAAGTTTTCTCTTAATCTGCTTGGAAAAATCACATCTTGTTAGAATTTTTTCTTTGATTAATTTGTCAAACATTTTATGATTATGTTTGATTGATTAGTAAGGCTATTTTATTTATGATCATGTGCTCAATCATTTGTTCTCTGATTTACTATGATTTTGTGTCATCCGTTATTTCATTAAATCGACTAACTAGGATTTTTCATTGTTTAATTTACTCTAGAATATGCTTCGCACTTGTGTTATTGTGCTAACTTTTCAGATGCTAGCTGAAAGGGTTCGATAACTCATATGACTCGAGTTTATTGAAATATTTGTCTATATTTGTATACCTTACTTATAGAGACTATGAAAAAAAAGTATAACGGTCAGGGACAAAGATGAGTACTATAAATAAATTGGTGGTGACCTAACTACAGATTCGATAAAAAATATAACTTTTAATTGTTTTGTAGTAAATAGTAAAATTTGGTTTTCCAACAAAAGAACAAAGTGATAATAGGGGTTGGAAGGAGATAATAATGAAGGTTGACAGTAATTACTAGGATAGTATGAGATATTTTCTTATTGAAATAAACAAAAAATGAGAGAATACAAAAATAGTAAATATTTTTATAAAGATAAAATTATTTTTCTATAAATTAAGTCTTTTTTTTTCAAAATTGGACTGTTGTTGTTTATTTTATTAAATAGAAGACTATTAATATACTAGTTTTATAATATGAGTTCAATTATATGCAAATTTTTTTAATAAAAGTACTACTAAAAGACAAAAAATGGGTTTTTTTTCATGGAAGCTTTTGACATATATAACAGAACAAAACTGCTTAATCATAATATAAAAATACATCTTTCAAAAATTCAAAATAAAATCTTTCTTTTCTTGTAAAACATTGATAAATAGAATAGTTGAATATTAAACACTTTGGTGACATTATTATAATCTTACAACCATGGGCGAAAATGTCCGCATTTTTTCATCAAAACTTTTGGAGGTTTGTCCAAAATGGTCATATCCCATATAATACTTTTAAAAAAGGAATATTTGTGTTATAGTTTAAAACGAGGCAAAACTTAACTTGTAACTTGAGGATTAATTTTTTAACAAGTTTTTTAGCTTTTAATATTTTTAAATTTATTTACCAACTTGAATAATATAGTTTCGTATCTATATAAATTGATAAAATAATTTAAAAATTAAACAACATAAATTAATAAATAAATAAAAAATAGATTATAACAATATTAAGTATATAGTATGCATAACAATGAATATTTATATATTTATACATGGTATAATAAAGAATAACTAAATTACATAAAAGATAAAAACTATAACTTTTTTAATAAACTATAACTTACATAATTATTTTACAAAATTTTATAAAATAATTTTTTTATCTTATTATAATAAAAACAACCTAAAAATTTATATTTAAATATTTATCTTTTATTCACCTGCAATATCGGTACTATTTGAGAATATACAAATAACATGGTATATTTTGGTAAATAAAGAATATAATATTTATTATATCATCATATAACAATGTTTACAAAAAGGCAATCAATATAAAAAAACAAGAATATCTTGCATATATCTCAATAATGTTTACGGGTGAGAAGACAGAGAAGGTTCTACAATCATCTGAAGGAACTCACTACAAATCTTTGTGTTATGACCACCCTTTCCACACCTACTACATAATGTGCCTTTCTTAATTACCTCCCCATGTGAACGTATGCGTCACTTTCGTGGTCTTCCATACTTCCTCTTAGTGTTAGGAGGAAGTTCAACTAGGTCCATTATCTCTAGTGGAATGGTCCACTCACCATTATCATTTGTTGGAAAAATGGACTTAGCATATGCTGTAATATAATAATTTACGGTGCACTTATTATCAACGAAAGAATGCACATCAACATCTTGAAACTGGGCAGCTGCGATGGCATGACAACATGGGATCTTGTGAACATCAAACTCCCTACAACTACAAATTTTATTAAGTAGATCCACATCGTCATTGTTGTCACCGTGTATAACCTAAGAGGGTTCCAAGTGTCAGCGTTAGTACATAATATATGTAATAAGAAGTAAGATTATATAGATATTTAACAAAAACAATGCAAATAGATAAACATGATAATAGGATAACAGTTGGTGAATGAATCATTTACCTGGAAAACATGTGCATTACTTTTGAAAACCATGTACCTCAATGACTTAAAGTGATTTGCACGCATGATTGATTGAACTTCATCTGTAAGGAATCAAGTTCCCCATCTCATTCCAACCTTCCTACGTTCCACAATCACTGCTGTATTTTGCTATAGTAATACTCAACAAGCATAGTTATGAGTAATTCATGCGCTGATTTCATTACATTATTAAAAGATTCAGAACCATTGGTGGTCATTATCTCGTACCTATTTCCTGGGAAATGATATCTTAACCACTTCTCTTTACATGCTTCCAATAAGTACTTCTTTATCAAAGGATCAATCTCTCTCAAATCCCCCATGTACTTGTCAAATTCACCCTTTGTATAAGCTATTGAGCATCATCTGAACAAAGGTATAATGTCGAGGTTCTTAAATTTGTGATTTAAATTCATCTCCATGTGAAATGCACAATAATCATGCATTACATTAGGAAATGCTTTCGGAATAGCTTGAATAATACTTTGATGTCTATCCGAAATAATAACAAGGTCGTCAACGTACCCAACTACATATGATAGTTTTAACAGAAATCATTCCCAAGCATCATTATTCTCTGAATCTCCAACCCCAATGGAGATTGAATATATATTGTTATTTTCATTAAAACCATTTGCTACAAATAATGTCCCCACATACCTACCGGTTAGAAATTTACCATCAACTATAATCACATATCTTATGCAGGATAAGAATCCTCTAATACATGGACCTAGTGCCATGAAAAAAATACTTTAATCTTCCCGACTGGTCAACTTCAATATATGTGACGCTTCTAGGATTTCTTTCCTTTAGAACATGACAGTTGGAAGGGAGTTTGAGGAAAGATTCTTCTTCAGTGCCCCATAGCAATCTGAGAGCCTTTTCTTTAGACCTGTATGTTGTGGTGTAACTAATATCAATCCCAAACTCATTCTAACAATCATCAATAATGTCTTTTGGCTTATATACTTTTCTAGGTCACACCAGTTTCATCTTAATAGCATTTTCTATCACTATTGAGGTTGCGGTCCTATTTTTCCTCATGTACTTATTAGGATCACAAGTATGTCTTGATTCAAACTGTTTTAACCTAAATCGATATGATCCAGTGATCTTATTACATCTAATCATCCAAGTACAATTAGCTTGAATGCATTTTATCACTACATGGTCTTTCTTGCTTGTCAGTGTCCTCGTCTTATATCTATTTCTTATGGCATAAAGCCCGACATGTGTAGTGAAATCTATCTTATTGTCAAATACTTGATCAACCTTCAAATCAAGCTCTACATGTGGCACCGAAGAACCGACATCACCATTTGAAAAAATATATGTGGGTATACATGGTTGATTAGACAGTACTTTATTACTACACCGAACTAAAGTTATTCCTTGAGATTGAGATAAACCATTTTCAAAATCAACTCCTACAATGAGCCTAGAAGTGATTGATGAAATAACATTGTTACAAGGTTGCACTAATTTAGTTGTACAATTCCCGTTTACATCACTCTTGTTCCTAAGAGCATTACCAATAAATTCATTAGGATTTGAAGAATGATCAACACTTCGTGCATCACCCATACTCTCAAAAATATTGTCGCAACTTACATGACCATTTTCAAAATTAACAAGTTCTTCACAACAAATAGAATGATGTGTATCTACAGATCTTATCTCATTTTTTGTAACATATACAACAGCCTTACTTTGATTATCTTGAACATGAAGGTTAAAAAAATCATCGAGATCTTCGTCATTGCCTATTAAAACGATAGGTAGTGTCAGATCATTCTTATAGAAGTATTTCACTGAAATTTCATACTTGTACTTATCGATCTTCAACTTTTGAAACAATTTATCTTTAAGGTTAGTATACATAAATTCCTTTTTTATCCTTATCAACGAACTTTCACCTCCTTAGTATACTTCTTTGTCATCTTTCTTCGACCACTTACCACCGTGAATTATTAGAATACTAAGACCATCTATTCTCTAGAAGGTATAAGAAAAATTATCAAATATTAATACATAAATACTTAAAATTAAATTAGTTTATTAATTAACACTTCGTAAAATATTAAGGCTTAGTACATGGAGAAAATTTTTATAATAATATTTTTACTGTTAAATTTATAAACTGTCTAATTTTGATAATTTAATAATAAGATATACAATTACAAAAATGTGTATAATCTACACTACATAGAATGAACGAAAGAAACAAATGACTATTAACTCTTTTTCTTCTCACAAGTCACAACTGGTATATTTCTCAATTTCTTCCTTTGAACCCAAAACGCAGAATCTAGTACTTTATTATTATCATATTAATCTTTATCCCCCTATTAATGTAGTTAATATCTACTCAACAATTTAACAGTAAGAAACATGAAAAGAATATGCTAAAACATGTTCATAGATAATACAATTTTTTAATTATATTTTTTATTAATTAGAATAATAGATAATACAATTTTTCAATTAAAAATCTCATTAAATAACCCCAAATTAGTTTAGGAGAAAAATAATCATCCAAATAGTTGAAAAATTTTCAAAAATTTGTCAACCTAACAATGGCTTCCCAAAAGTTTATAAATTTGAAAAAAAAAATCAATATTTACATGCTAATAAAACCAATATTAATTTACACAACTCATATAATTAATACCATTAACCTTATTTTGGAAATATTCTGCTTGTAACAAAGAAATAGATAGAATAATCAAAGAGTATAAATGGAAGGAGTATAGAGAAAGAGAAAAAGAAGAAGAAAATGGAAAAATAGAAGAGAAAATGGGTTTTTAAGTGCGTAGAAGGAAAGAGAAGAAGAAAATAAAAAAATAGAGAAAAAAAAAGAGAGGTGAGAGCATGAAGAAGGAGAGAGAGAAAAGGAGAGAAAGAAAAGAAGAAAATGAGAAAAGAAAAAATTGAGTTTTTGAGAGTAGAGAAGGAGAGATAAAAAGAAAATGGAAAAAAGAAAAAAGAAAGAGATGAGAGCGTGAAAAAAGAGAAAAAAAAACCAACATGATTATTGGATATTGGTATAATGAGTTAGTTTTTGTCTTTTTTTTTAAATTAAATTAAAAATGTGTATCTTTTTAAACTATTATAACTAATATGATTATTTTAAACAAAAATTCACATTTTTTGAGTAAAGGTATCAATATGAAAATGCAAAAATTTTGTAAAGTGAAGGTTCCAACGTAGAAATATTATTTTCAAAATATTTTTTACAATATCACAAATTCTTGGATATTTTTTAGAAATATAAAAAATGTATAATTGTTTGATATTTCTACGAAAATTCTATAATTTTTTAAAATTTTAATAAAAATTTTTGAAACATCAAAAATATAGATATGAGTTCTGATTTGCACTATATATGTGTATTATGTAAAAGTAACCGATTTTAGTTTTCTCAAAAAATTTACATTTATTTTAATAATAATAAATTCTTAATTATTATACAATTTTTGTACACTTTTGTTAAAATATTCATCGATATTCTTAACATATTTGATATTATGAAAATTAAACTCTCAATAATTCCATTGATATTTTTATCCCTACGTACAACAATGTAATTGAACCCAAGAAGCATGTCGTGTCACACTTATATTAATATCTTATACTTTGAATTTTATATTCAATTAAATACTAATAAATTTTTTTCAAGCAATTATCATTATAAATTAAGTATATAATGTCAAAAATCCTGCTAATTACATATGTGGACCAAAGATGATTAAATTCTTCTAAAATCTCATTATTTGCGCAATTAGATATTTTGGCTTGTAACAACTTTGACAAATTTATACCTCAAGATCTAACAACACTTTTTTATTTTAATAAAATTTAATTAATAAAAATAATAGAAGAAAAAAAAAGAAAAAAAAAACAACTATGAAAAGAACTATTATATAAAGAAAAAATACACATAAATTTATACTCACTTAACATATCATAATTAATATCAATATAAATTTATATTATTTTAAAAATCCCTCTCCAACAATAAGAAAGGAAACAAATTGTTTGTGTATACTCGGAAGCAACTACAAGTTCACCCAACAAACGACAACTCGTCCAATTTTTCACACAGAAAAATATAAAATAATGAATAATAAAAATAATAATTAATCAATTTAAAAAAATCATTAAAAAAAGAAGATTCGCTGCTAAATTTATGGACATATACAAAATCTCCTACCATATTATCATATTAAATTCAATTTTTTAAATCTCAATCCAAAAATTGCAGTTGAAAGTAGATTTTGTTAAATCCCATTAGCTAGAATTATTTAAACAAGACAAGCATTTGCACCCACTTTTGCAACCCTCATTTCAATATTTTGTTAAGTTTCAGTATTTTTTATAAAAAATAAAAGAAAAATAATAAAAATAATATATTTAAAACTTATAATCATAAAAATAACATAACTCATATCATATCTACGTCATATATTTTTACAATTTAAAAAAAAAATTCAAACACGTCATTTTATTTTGAATGTTATCTAATTACACTCATTATTCAAATTAAACTATGATTATTTATACTCGTTCAATGCTTAATATCGTCAAATTAAAATCAATTTAATATTAATGCTATTTTTGCGAAGTTTTAGAGATTTTGCTTTTATAATTTTTCAAAAATAAATAACTTATTTAATCTTCAAATTAATTATGATAAATAAAACAATATAAAAACGTGAGTGCAAATTAATTACAAATTTCTTTGATAAAAGAGAAGACAATCGAGCTTTAGGGTTATCAATGATTAAAGTGGTTAGGTTACCATGAAAATCATAAGCATCCAAATGGAGTAATTGTATGTTATAATAATCTACTCTATGGCAAATTAGTCAAAGACCATTTGCTCTAAGTCTTAATTATCCAGGTTGTTGACCTGATATAGATTCACATTAGTTACTTCCCAATTTTCATATAACTACTTTCCTTTAAAGCCCCTTGAAATCCTATGAAGCCAAATGAAAAGGTATGCTTCTCCACTTGTTAATTATTTTCAGGTAATACATGTTTGACAATTATATGATCACTTTTAACTTGATTCAAAGAGTTTGGTTAATTTTCTATTAGGTCTAGATTTGCCAATCAGTTTCCTAAGGTTGATCTTAAAGCATCCACTTATTATACAAAGACTAAAACTAAAACTAATGGGAGTTACATACAGACGCAATTATTAGACTTTTATCACTCAAGTAAATACTAGACCTTTTTTTTAATAAATATATTATTCACATATTCTTTAGTAAATATACTAGACTCTTTTTTAATAAATATATTATTCACATATTCATTTTTTAATATTAAAATTTCAAACATTTTACAAATTAAAATAGGTTATATATTCGTTAAGACATAAGTTATTTACCTAGATTTTTTAACATCTATGTGATAATAAAAAATTTCTATCGAAAATCACGAACTAGTTATTGTTAACATTGCTATGGGTAGGGTTGTTCATCGGATCGAAACCGCTGATTTTACACTCATCCGATCCGATTCGACCATCCGCTCATATTGAAACATCATAATCCGCAACCGATCCGATCACCTCTCACATCCGCTCAATCCGATCCGTAAACTATTTGGATAGCATCCGATCAATCCGACCAATAAACTTAATTAACTCTATTTTTTGTATTTTTAAATAAAAAATTTTAATTTTCATATAAATCATAACATAAAATTATTTGACTTAAAAAAACATTAAAAAATCAAATAAATATATATTAATTATATATATATTTAATTTAATAAATATATATTAATTAAATATATATATATAGTTAATTTCAATCGGATCGGATGAATCGTAGTGAAATCCGTTATCCGATCTGCACTTAATGGATGGAAAAAAATTTCATCTGATCCGACCATCGGATTGGATCGGATCAGATGAAAAATCAACGGATGAGATCGGATTGATCGAATGATCGGATTTTTTGCACACCCCTAGTTGTGGGTGGTCGTGAACTATTGTTGGTGCAAGGTAGGGGTGTCCAAAAACCGGATTGGACCGGACCAAACCGTAAAATCGGACCGGACCGGACCAAACCGAACGGTTTTATTAATTAAACGATCCGGTCCGGTTTGTATTAATTTTAAACCGTTCAAACGGGACCGGACCGATTTAATAATATATTAAAAATTTCACATTATTCTTTATTAAATTATAAAAAAATTGAACCAAACCGGGAACTAAACCGAACCGAACGATTTTATAAGTCAAACGGTCCGGTCCGGTTTTTAGTTTTTAAAACCGTTTCAAACGGTCCGGTTCGGTCCGGTTAGATTTTTTTTAGGAAAAACTGGACCGGACAATGGACACCCCTAGTGCTAGGGCACTCTCATGAACAGGAGAGTGTTTGTAATTTTTGGCGAGAAAATTAAGGAAAAATATAGAATGTAAATAGAATGTGTATTGGACTAGTTTTTTAAAAAGTGGGGAAATTTTGGGTTGGTAATAAAAAAACCGATTATTTTCAATTCTTTTTACCGATTTTTAATAAATCTATGAAATATAAATGGTAAATATAAACGGTAAAATAAAATTAATATTGTAATAGTGTCGTAACTAATCTAAAACCCTAACATGTGTAACTTAGATAATAAAAAAACACATACCACCTAATAAAATAAATCTTTTCCCAAACGGATCAATTCTTCTCTTTAAGCTATGATAGTCATATGCCCAACAGAAAAAAAGGTACTCTAAGATAGTGTTATCACTTATTTAAGGGAGATAATGACTCCAATCTTGACTTTGGATCCGTATGATCGCAAAGTATCAACACCATAAGATATAAAAAAACAAAATTACACCACTATTCAAGAGAAAACCTTCACAATACTTAGATCAAAAGAAAAATGCTTCTCCTCGACTAAAGTTGACTAGAAACCAAGAAATATGAGTCCACTAAAAACCCTAGCTAGGAAGTAGGCGAGTCCTAGGAGATCAAAAGCCTCTCGGAGAGGAGATTAATTGGAGATGGAGAGGAGCATCGGTAGTTGTAGATTAGAAAATTAACAAAAGGTGAGAAATGAAGTAGATAGGTGGATGGTAGGAAACGAGTTAAAGATGGAAAGTTAGAAAGATGCGAGGTAGAAAATGGGTGAAAATTATGATTGATCATAATAAAAATAGAATATTAAAACACTTTTTATTATTAAATTAAATAAAGAAAACTTTGATTCAAAATTAAATTCATAATAATGATAAAAAAAATCATGTCATCTATAACACAAGTAAATTTTAAATAGTAGATAAAGAAATTTAACAAAAGAGTTACTAAATTATACATGTTTTATCTTATTTAGTCAAATATCTTAGCTATGAATCTTAATCACTAGTATTCATTTAGGATAAAACATGTTAGGTTGGGTTGAAAGGGTAAAAGATTGGAACCCCAAATTTCTTTAGAGAGAAAAGTCCAAATGTTTAAACACGTTGATTGGAAATAAGTATATAAAATGCACTTTTGGAAAAAAGAAAAATAACGCTATAAAATTTGTATAACAAAAATTCTTCGAGTGTTGTCATGTTTAAAATAAATATTTTATGCTTGTATTTTTAACCATCATTGTTATTAAGAATGTTCATAAATTGATTCGGATCAGATTAAATCGAAAAATTAGATCGAATGATTTTATAAATCAAACGGTTCGATTCGATTAATTTTTTTTTAAACCGGACTGGTGGATACCTCTAATTATTTCTACTAATCTAATATACGGAATTGAGAAAGATATTTTTTTTTAATTTAAGAAAAAAATGAACAAGTTACAAATTTTATTACAAATAATATTTAAAATTATAGTGTTTTTAAACTTCAAATAAGATCTCTATAAACTTAATTGAATAATTAAAAAAAATTTATATTTCTCCATAAAAGTACAAAATATGTAATTATATCTCAAAACACTTTATGATAAAATGAATTCCAATCGAAATTGCTTTTAATAGTAGCTTGAAACTTTGAAGTTGTTAGATATAGGAAAAGAATTTAAACTTACTAGTATCCCTTATACTTATTAAGCTACAAGACAATCATTTACTATTACAAACTAAAAGTAACCTCAAATTACCATTCCAATTGGCCCCTCAAATATCATTATTCATCAAAAGCATTAACTTTTTTTGAGCTCTTTTTCAACAATACAAATTTATTCAAAGAATCTACCGTCCTTTTTTCAAATAACAAGGATAAATTAGCATATAGTCAAATCATTCCAATAGAAAACCAATGCAACCACAATTAAATAGAAGTAAATGTCTATAAAGCTTTAACTAAAAGACGTTAACAGTTACAAGCTTTATCTTCCTTCTACTCTTAATACAAGATTGTATTTGTATATATAGCTTTGAAAACCCTTGTGAGCATAAGCTTCATCACTTTATTCCTTTAGTCACACATTTTGTTAGTATTAACAAGTTTAACTTTACGATGAAAACCAAAATAAAGACTTGCAACACTCTTTTCTAATCTTTAACTTTTACTTTTACTTTCCACTTAAAAATATTAAATAAATTATTTTATCCTATTTTATTTTGTATTTAATATCCTTAAAAAATTAAAATTATTTAATCACATCCTATTTAAAATTATCACTAATATAATCATATTATATATAAATTATTTTATTTTTTTCATTATTTTTATAATTTTATTAACATTTATATGTATTAGAAGTAAATAGAATATCGTATCTTATTATTATCTTAACTAATAAAAAATAAGTAGATAAAATACGATGACTTATAAAACTAATAAATTATATCATAAATTAATAAAATATCACATCTTTATTAATACTTCTACAAATACATTCAAATCATAAAATTAATGAATTTAATTGTATCATAGATTAATAAAACATGACATCTCAATTCAAATCACTATGTAAAATAGTTAATGATTGTGTATAGCTTAAAATCATGATGTAAAATAGTTAATGATTGTGTATAGCTTGAAATAATGATGTAAAATAGTTAGTGATTGTGTATAGCTTGAAATAATGATGTAAAATAGTTAATGATTATGTATCTCAAAGTATATTGTACCCATTGAAAAAGATAATAGAAAAAAACTATAACCGATAAGTTTTATCATTTATAGAAATTCTCTGACATATTTGGATAAAGGGGGAAAACCACAAGCCATGTATAATATTTTGTCTTCGTTCATAACTCCCCCATCAACCAACTTATCTCCTTACTTACACAGTAGGGTCATGATTTTCTTTATTTATATCAAAGCCATACTCTTTCAAAAAAAAAAAACAGAGCAATTTCAATCCTCTGCTCCACCCCTGCATCAAAAAGCAGAGCCACTCTGTTTTCTACATCTCTCACAATGTCTACCCAATTCTCTATCTTCTTCATGACTTGCCTTATCTTCCTCTCATTCTTTGTTGCAATTCCTTCAAGTAGTGCTCAGGGTCTACCCTCTCCTGGTTACTACCCAAGTTCCAAAATTAGTTCCATTGGCTTTAATCAAGCTTTTAGAAACTTATGGGGTCCTCACCATCAAAGACTTGACCAAGCTGGATTGACCATCTGGCTTGATAGTAAATCAGGTTCTTTTTGTATTTCTTAGTTCAATTTCTTGTTCAGTGCTTCAACTAAGTTTTCTATGCTTATATTACCTAAATAAACAGGAAGTGGATTCAAATCAATGCATCAATATAGATCAGGATACTTTGGTGCTTCCATAAAGCTACACCCTGGTTACACAGCAGGAGTTATTACTTCTTTTTATGTGAGAATTTGGACTGATTTTTTTTTTCTTCTATCTTTTAATTTGTGAAATAAGAAATTGGAATGTGTAAGAGTGTAACTTGTGTTTTGTTTCTTTCATGCTGGTCTGAATTGGGTAATAATAGCTTTCTAACAATGAAGACCACCCTGGAAACCATGATGAAATCGATATAGAGTTTCTTGGGACAACACCAAATAAGCCATATACTTTGCAAACCAATGTCTACATTAGAGGAAGTGGAGATGGTAATATAATTGGAAGAGAGATGAAGTTTCACCTTTGGTTTGATCCCACCCAAGATTTTCATAATTATGCTCTTCTTTGGAAACCCAATGAAATAATGTAAGTCTCAACCCTTTTGTCCTCCACACACACACACACACACACAAAAGACAAATCCAATAATTCTATTTCATTTTTAGTAAGTGTCACAAATACGCGACAAACAACATAAATGTCAGGAAAAACTTATTGTGACAATTTTATTGTGAGTGGTACATGCAGATTCTTTGTAGATGATGTGCCAATAAGGAGGTATTCTAGAAAGAGTGAAACAACATTTCCTGTGCGCCCTATGTATGTTTATGGGTCAATTTGGGATGCTTCAACATGGGCCACAGAGGATGGAAAATACAAAGCAGACTACAAATACCAACCATTTGTTGGTAGGTACAAGAACTTCAAGATAAGCGGTTGCACGTCGGATGGGCCGACATCGTGCCACCCGCCGGCACCCTCTGGTTCTGGTGATCTAAGCCGACAGCAATACTCTACCATGGAATATGTGCAGAGGAATTACTTGGTGTATAACTATTGTCATGATCCAAAAAGAGACCACACACTTACACCAGAGTGTTAGGTTTTAGTTGATTAAAATCTTGGGGGCACAGAAATAAAGTTGTTGCAAGATAGTTTTGTCATTTCAGTTACAAAAAATTTGTATTTGGGTTGGTCTTGAGATGGGTCCCACTTGCTAAATAAAGGAGCAATAGTCGTTGAGCATCCAAGCCTCCATAAGATTTGCAGGGCCATGGCATATTTGCTTTGGTCGTATCTGTCTTTTATTGTATTACTATTCAAATAAATTAATGTGAGTGCTTTTTATATTTTTATTGATACTATATGTTAACTTGGGCAGGTGTTTGATTTTATTTTGTTTTGAAGATTTTAGCTAATCATTTCTACGTTGCCTTCTGGTAAATATAAAATGCATAGCAAAATTATTTACATGTATAAAATGGTATCTTGATTTACACTTTATTTTCATAAACATCAAAATAAGAGTGTCAATTTGGTACTTCAAATTTTCAACTGAAATGACGTAAATCTTAATCTTTTAATTTAATGAATTTAATATATACCTTACGCATTTTATTCAACTTATGCAGTCCACGTTTAGCAATTAGTTAGGTTGTTATTAGTTAGTGATACTTTTAATTATGTGATTGGTTGTATCCTAACTAAATTGTGCATATATATTATTAATGATAGTTAATTTTTTCATCGTTTTTTTTGCGTCTTCTCGTTATTATTTTTATGGTATAAACAATTAGAAATTTAAAGTGTATTCTTTTTTATGTTTTATTTAATATCTTTAATAAACTTATGCCGTAATATTTAATCATTTTATCTTATTTCACCTTCATTAGATTGTAAACTTAATAGACTTAATTTTGAACATGTATTGTATCATTTTTCTTATTAGCCATTCATTATGAATTATTATTTATCACATATTTTTATATTTTTATATTTTTACTTGTCTTGTTTAGGTCTATTAGGAGCAAATAGATATCTCATTTAGTATCGTTTGATTACCATCTCATCCCGTTAAAAAATAAGTGAGACAAAATGAGATAGATTTTAAAAATTAATGGATGATCTCATGAATCTCGTTAATATCTCATCTCATTTGTACCTCTATCAGAGTTAGAGATTCTGTGTTCAAGGCCCAGTAAACTTACTTGTTGAATTGTAAGTATCTATCTTGTACAGTGCATACTTTTGTAGGAATAATAAATATATAAAAGTAATATTGACCATTTTTTTAATAACTTAAACTTTTAGGAGAATTGATTTCCTAATAACTTCTGACATGATATGTTGTGTTTAGCTTCTTAATACATGTGTCACTCATTATCTAACTCATGATTCTTCTAATCTTGGAAATGTTAATCGTTATCCTAGCCATAATGGTGTACTTGTTGATAATAATGAATATCTTACTATTTCACATACAGGTAACACCAGGTTTTCCTTCACTTAATAAGTAACTAGTTCTTCAGAATGTGTTACACACACTTCTTCTAATAAGTAACTAGTTCTTCACAATGTGTTACACACACTTCTTCTCACTTTTTAATCTGATTTCTATCCATCAATTATGTCGTGAGAATAATGTTTACATTGAGTTTCACTCTCACATGTTTTTCATTAAGTACAACACTTCAAAGAAAGTGTTGCTTTAATGTCCACTTAATAAAGGAATCTACAAGCTTGTGCGGTATGGAGGTGTTGATGCCGATGAAGGTACTCTGGATAGTCATGTTCCTTATGCAACTCCTTTGGCTACCTCTAGTGTCTAATATAATCATATGTGTCATGTTTCTGATCCTATAATCCAAAGAATTTTTGTCTACTAATAAAGCCTTTTTCATAGTTTTGTTTGTAACACTTCTGAACTTACAAAGTCTCACAAGCAACTTTTTAGTTTAAGATCTGTGAAATTTGTTTTTAAACTATTATACATTGATATTTTGGAGATAATATCAATAATATCTCTAAGATGTAATGTTACAAATACTCTTAAGGTTTTAAAAATATAACAGATACCTCAATTTAACAAAAAATAAAGTTAATGGTAATTTTTTATACATAAAAATGATAAAAAAATAATAAAAATAAAAGCACAAAATATCTCATGATATTTTTCATAAAAAATGATAATTACCAAAAAAAATTTTGAAAAAATACAAAAAGCAAAATTAAACCTTTAGAAAATGGATTCAAAGATTCATCATTTTCAAGAGTAAGAAAATATAGTTTATTATAGAATAAATAATAAATAAATGAATATTAATATTACAGATGCAAAAAAATGAAGGTATAGTATATCATTAATTAACAAAAAAAATCATTATAGATAAATTATAAAAATTTATCAAAAGGATCAAAGGAAAATTAGATACATCCATTTGCGAGGAATCTAAATATTAATAAATCATATTTTATAGAAGAAATTGATACACCAATAAAATTAGTACCATTAGATAATAGAATAATAAATAATAAATATACTTTATTAGGAATGATCCATGAAAACATAGGTTATCATAAATCAAAATTTACAACGTACATTAGGTTTTCCATTAATATTAATGATAAAAATTTAAACATTGTATTAAGTTTAACCTATGAATTTTAAATAAGAGATTTAATGAAAGAAATAAATCATCAATTTTTAATATATTATATAGTAGGATATTTATTAACAAACTCTCATAATAGTAGACAAAATGAATTCATAAAAATAGATAAAAAATTCAAGAAATCAAATAAATAATAAAACCATAAATATTAATAAACTTTAAAATACTTAAAAAATAAAACTTAAATGTTAAAGAAAAACCTTTGATAAAAGTATGAAAAAGTAATGTATCAAAATCTACGTTTATAGATTCTCAAGAAGAAACATATAAAAAAGAAAATAGAGGTGATAAAACTAGAGCTAGTTAAAAGAATGAGTAACAAATTATTTTTTAATTACAATTAATTATTAATTCTTTTTTATAATATTATAAATATATATATTTAAATAAGAGAGTACAAAACACTATTGATACCAACCAATAGTGACATATGCCTATTGTATTCGAACCTCATGCATTTCCCATATCATAGTTTTCTTAAAACAACAAGAGTTTATTTTGTTTTGTTGCCATAAAAAAATAGTAATCGAATGGTAGTTTTTGGTTCATCCAATTTTGTTGAATAGGGTATGACCAATCGATATATGTGTCTTGATATAAATAGTTTTCTCATATTTTTGTTATTATTTTGAGATAGCATATGTCATTTATGTGCATATATGGATACTAGAGCTAGTATGTGTGTTGTTAATAAATATGTATTCTCAGAAAATTTTTGAAAATAAGTACCAAAAATTTAATTATAAGAATTACTAACAATACTATAATAAATCTTAATAAAGTTTTAAAATATATAAATATAATGATAAGAGGAGATAAATTTTAAATTCCTACCATATATCAATAAGAAATATGAATTAATTTATTAATAGAGAATAATTTCTTAAACTTAGATCAACTCTTTATACAATGTTTAGATAAAATAAGTCTAACAACACTAGATAGAAAAACAATTTTTATATCAAAAGTAAAAAAAAAAGTTTTGACTATATTAAACCTAATTTTTATGCAACAAAAAAAAAACGTTACGAGGTAGACACAAAACAGTAACAAAAATCTTATTTATAAAATATTTCATTAGATATATAAGGAAAATATAACTTTTTTCTTAATGAAATTTAGAAAGATAACGCCTTTATAGGCATCAATAAATTATTAAAAACATTAAGTTCAAAAAATTCTTTAAATCTTAAGATAAATAAATATAAAATGATGGTTAATATAAAAATAAGATATCTTAATAAAGTCATCAGAGTAAAACTTATAATTTATACTACATAAGAAATTATTGAGTTTTAAAAACAAATTCAATAACTTTTGAAATTAAAAATCATAATATTAAGTAATTCACTTCACTATAGTCTAACATTTTTAATGGAAAAAGAAATTAAAAAATAAGAGAAAAAAAAGTAAATAGTTATAAGGTTCAAAAAATTGAATAAAAAAATCATTAATGATTGATATTTTATTTTAAAGAAAAAATAATTATTATCATTAATAAAATGTAATAAATATTCATCAAATTTTGATTAATAAAGGAAAATTTTAATAAATAAAAACGAATAATTACATATTGAGTTGTAAATAGCATTTTGTGTAAATTTTTCTAACAAAAAATGATGAAAATGATGTCAAGTTTAAAAAAAAAAACAAAACAAAATTATCAAACGGAATTGATTTAATAAAAACAATGTTAAAATGATCAAATTAAATTAGATGCGGCACTAAGTATACATTACAGCCGTGAACATATATTATCAATTTGTATTTTTGGAATTGACTTGTTACAGCCGTGAACATATAATTGGAGAATAAAAAAGTGATTTGTCTTGTGAAACATCCGTACAATTTTGTTATGGACCACAGCTTACACTCGCCATGAACTTATTATAAGCACCCAAACTAATGAGTAATGACTAAACAATGAATGACAATTGACAAATGAATTATTATTGCCCCTATTTCTGTATAGGAGAAGGATTTGGCACTTTGATGTTAACCGATTTGTTGGAAAACAAAAATATCAATAACCTCTTTTGGATATTTTCATCTATTTATAAATATTTTGTATATTTTAGGTTAAACTTTAGGGATTGAAAATCATATCAACTATCACACTAAGTAAAATAATTCAAAATATTAATTTTTTATTTACATATTATTTTAAATCACAATAAACAAAATTATATAATAACGTTTTTGGATAAAAAAAAACTTAAATAATAACGTAAGATATTTAATTTTTATTTACATAAGTGATTCGTATTATATTCATTACTCATTCTTTTAACTAATTTTTCTTAATATTATTTCTCAAAATTTTCAAAGCATATAAAATCAAATTCAAAAAATATAAATTAAAAACCTAATTATACAAATAATTGCCAAAAATAAAAAATAAAACACAATTTAATATGGTCTTGATAATTTTATTATTTAGTTAACAAATGATAACTACTTTTAAGACTCTTAGTAAAAGAGATAAATTTATATTAGAATGATAATTGATGAAGGCTTTTACTACATAGTTACTAAATTTTATAGATTCTTTAATTTTTGTTCTTCTAATATTTATTCTATTATATTTTTAAATATAATAAATTTTATCTAAATTTAAAGATAATTAATTAAATATATTAAATTTTAAAAATTAAAAGATTAAATAATATAAAGAAATTAATATATTAATTTTGATTGTTATTATACAATTTAATATATTTTTAAATTAGATTAAATATGTTAAATTTTAAAAAAATGTCCTAATATTAAGAAACAAAATTTAATAACCAAAATATAGAATTTGATAAATTGTCATTGAATGCATAAAAATATAAAAATAATATATAATAAGTAATGGAAAAACTCAAATGATTTATCAATGTAAACATTAAAAAACCATATTCAGTATTGATAATAAATATAGAAATAAAATAATATTCATAAATTTATAAATTATATATAAATATTTTATAAATGAATAATTTATGATTAAAAAAATTAAATAAATAAAAAATTATTGGTACTGGTATTCGTAGGACGATAACAGTTCACTTATAAACAAAAAAAAATAATTATTTAAATATTTATTTTTATAAAAATAATAAATATGTATAAAAATATTAATTCTATCGCTAGAAAATTTGGCATAAAATTACCGAATAGACTAATAATAGACTTGTATTGATTTACCAAATATTAATGACTCTAAAATGTAATTTAATTACAAATAGCGAACTGGTACTGCCTTTTAATTACCCAATATAAATTGTTATAACGCTATATATAGATATATAATATTTTTTCTAAGAATGTTAATTACTGCTTCAAAATACATCCAATGAATAAAATAAATATTTTTAAAAATATGTATGATGAAAAAATATCCATAAAATATTAATTAAATAATAATATAAATATCGTTAATTAATTGATATTATCTGTATAATATTTTGATTGATTGATTAAAATAAATATGAAATATATTTATATTTATATATATTAAATAAGATAATTAATTTAAAATTAATTAATTAATTATTTCAATATTTTTTTAAAATAATTTTATGAATATTTTTTCTTTATTTATATTAAAAATTATAATATTTTAAATATATGCATAAAATATAAATCACCGTAATTTAAGCCTAATCTATATTTTAAAACCTGACTACAACAAAGTGTCTTTTCACTTGAAGAAAAAAAGCATCCTCTTGATGTAGACGAGATATCTATACGTGCTAATCTTGATACCTTTGATCCCATCCAACGCATATGTAGACGAGAAATTAATCAAACCGATCCCATCCAATATTTTAAATTAATATAATATAACATTAATTTAATATTTTTAAAAAATAAATATTCATAAATAAAAATTAATTAAATTAAATTAAAAATATATTTAAAATATAATAAACTCAAAATCATTTCATATTATCAATCTATTTTATATATTGTGTAAATCATGTGACACTTAAATCAACATTTTATAAAAAAAAATATTTTCCTAATGAACGTATAATGTTTATCTTAATTGAAATTTTATCTCAATATTTTCCTAAGTTTTATCTTAATTGAAATTTTAATAGTAATGTAAAAAAACATTAAGATTAAGTTAATGATAATGTTAATAACAAAGATATAATTGAAATTAAATTTTTAAAATCATTATTATTAATAAATTACAAAATAATAAGATTTTTTTACTTAATTAGATTTCAATAACAAGCTTATACAATTTTGATATAAAGAATTTACTTTTAAAACTAAAAAGGCTCTTGTGATATGAATCAAGTGGGAGGTGATATGGACACATGAAATGACTCCTAACACTCTGCTGATATAAAATAAAAGCAAGTAATACTTCAATAATCAATCATAGTTAACAAATAGATAATAGAAGCATATAAATACATAAAACCTATAAAAAAAAAGAAAATTTTTCAATTCAAATCAGAACCTACTGTATGTGAGCATATTACGTATAATTTTATTTATACTAACACAATATACAAGCATTTAAACACATTATATAATGTGATAACACCGTATAGGATTAAATATCTATATGATAATATCCACCTACTACAATGATAATAATTAATAGTAAACAATTTATTAAAAGTAAATCAAAAGTTTATAACAAGTAACAACATAAATGTGTATTTATCTATCAATAAAAACAACTGGACTAGTTGCACTTAACTTATCAAAACATCAATATTATCAAATTGATCTAACCTTTCCAATAGCTCCAGAAACAAACATGTGATATGGTATAATTACCGATGATTCAACATAAATAACAAGTTAGATTTGGGTAATTCTTATAGAAATGAACCTAGAAAATCAAACTACTTATTGGTTTTGATTTATTTAAATTAAAATGTACAAAAACATGTTTTTACAAAATTACTTTTTAAAATGTATCATTAATACATTGAACTAGAAAAAAAAATGAGTTTTTATTTATTTATTTTTCAAGAGCTTTCCTATATTTTCCTAATAATGAAAATAAGAAAAAGATCGGGAATAATAAGAAATTTCTTAGCTTGTGGTAGACTCACCGAACACTCGATGAGGATAATATTTGTTAAACTTATTTGTTGAGTAACGCTCATAGAACGGAAAAAGATCAAAAGTACCCCTAAGGTTTAAAGAATCTTCAGAAATATCCTTCAGGTTTTAAAAAATTCAAAAATACCCTTGAAAACATAACGGAAGTTAAAACTAACACTCATCAGAAATACCCCTAAGGTTATAAAAAAAATGGAAGAGGAAAAAATAAACCAAGAAATATTAGATATAGAAACAGAAGACATTTCAGGATGTTTTCACAGGAAATGGTAATAAGTAAAAAGAAATTTGAAGAAATTCAAAAAGTAAAATTAAATCTTAAAGAAGGAGATGGATTTAAAGACCCGTCATTTTTATTAAGAAAGATATTTCCTAGAAAAAATATAATCTATTATGGTATTAGTAATAAGGAAATGAGCATTAAAATTATAGATGCAAAAGGAAGATATAATATACCATTAATTAATAAAGAGACTATATTAAACAAATTATCAAAAATTCCTCGAAAGGATAAAGAAAAAATTGGATACATTCATTTAGGAGGAATCCAAATATTAATAAAAGCTCATTTTAGAGAAGGAATAGATACACCAATAAAAATAGCTCTATTAGACAATAGAATAATAAACAAGCAAGATGCTTTATTAGGAATGATCCATGGAAACTTAGGATACCAAAAATTAAAATTTACCGCATATCCTAGATTTGCTATAAATATACAAGATAAAAATCTAAACCAAGTATTAAGTCTAGCTTATGAATTTGAAAGAGGAGATTTAATGAAAGAAGGAAATCATCCATTTTCAATACATTATCTAAGTAATATTCTTTAACAAATAGTCATAATAGTTCAATATATGGACAAAATGAATTTATAGAAATAAATAAATTTTTTAAAGAATTAGGACAAATAGTAAAACTGAAATACTAATGATTTTGAAATACCCAAGAATGGAAATTAGATATTAAAGAAAAACCCTTAATAACAGGAAGAAAAAGTAATAGCATACCAAGATTTACTTTTGTAGATCACGAAGAAGAAACCTCAAATCAACAAGAAGTTAAAAAACTAGAAAATGAAGTTAAAATAATGAAAGCATTAGTTCATGATTGCATATTAGGAAAAAATCATGTTTAAGGATAAAATAAAAAATATGAATTTAGAAATAAATGGAAGCCTAGTAGGTGTGGCAAAAAATCAAGCAACACTATTTGAAACTATACAATTATTAACAGAGGAAATGGATCTAGTCCAGGAATCAAACACAAAATATTTACAAGAAATAATAGATATACAAAGAGAACTATTAAAGGAAATAAAGGAGTATGGCTATAATAAACTACAACAAAATATGCATAAAGAATTTTCAAAATTAAGGAAAGATGTATACAATCTAAGGATAGATCATAAATATGACCCTAGAAGGATTAAAGAAGAACCAGGAAATCGGATTCTGCGATTCCCAAAAATGAGAAAAGAAAAAATGAGGAACAACCAAGAGTAAAGAGATAATTCCAAATTGATGGAATATAGGAAAAAATTAGAAAAAGAATTTATGAACCACGAGAAACAGAAATATAGAAACATTGGTCAAATTATTAACATTAACCAATGAAGAAATAGAAAGAACATTATATTGGAAAACTTTTGTACTAACAAAGAAGAAGATGATATGACAATAATCGGAAATCGATTCGATCGAGAAAACATGACCCCAAAAGGTCATATGAAACCAATTTCATTACCGGTCCACACAAGAAGAAACATCCGACCCACATAGGGAGGAAAGAAGTAGACAAAGATCGTAACAAACCGATACTACATATAGAAGAATGACCACCTAAAATGGAGGAAAGGTTGCATTGGGGAACTAGAGGTAATATTCCTTTGACCGAGTTCGAAACTCCAAGATAACTATAAATCTGAACTTCTAAATTTAGATTGTATAAGAGATAGGAAAAAAGCTTTAGATGAATGGTACAGCGGGATGGCGTCCTTATACAAACTTCTAACTACCCAAACAAATCCTTCAATTTGTAGAGTTCTTATAAGCACATAAAATGACAGGAAATGTAAAAGTTTGGTTTTCAAACTTAACAGATCAACAACATTTATTAATGCAAGGAAATGCTTCCACAGGAAGAGAATACTTAGATACAGTAATAAATGAAATATACAAAGAATTTATTGGGGAAGATAAAGGAAGGACTATCATTGAATCCAGTGAAAATGAAATTAATGAAGCTAAATGGCATCTAACAAAGATGGAAATTTGTAACATGTGTTATATAGATTCTTTTATTTGTGAATATGAAATGTATTACCATAAATTACCACCCTCTATACAAACAACCTATAAAGAAATGTTTTTTCAAAAATTACCAGGAACATTATATAAAACTTTAACAGAAAATTGGGAACAAAGGAATAGAGAAACTATACCAGATACTCTAGGAGGAAGAATAAGAAGTCTTAAAGAATGGATCATTATAAAATGCCAAGAAAGAAAAGAATACAAACAAATAAGAGAAAATGATAAAATTTGTTGTGATACAAGAGATTTTAGAATGCCAGGAAAATATGGATGCAATATTAAACCTTATAAACAAAAATATAAAAAATATAAAAGATTTAAAAATATAAATTTAGAAAAACAAAATTTCCAAAAATATAAAAAGAGATTCAATAAAGAAAACTATAAGAAAAGATATTTTAGAAGAAAGGTTTATAAACCATCTGAAAAAAGGAAGTATTGCTCACTTCGAGGAAAGAAAAAAATCACGGATGTTGGATCTGTAATGAGGAAGGACATTATGCAAATGAATGTCCAAATCGACTTCAACATAAAAAGGAATTTAAAAAGGAATTTCCACAGAAAGCAAAAATCTTAGAAGAAGCCTTCAAAATGGAATTACAACCAATTGAGGAATCTGATATAGATGATACTTATAGTATTTATCTATTAGAGGAAACTGAAGAAGAAATAACTCACTCAGAATATGGATATTCAGATCATGAATATTCTTCAGAAAATGAATGATTTGTATAGTATTACAAATCCAAATAGTACTTACATTAAAGTAGGACTAAAATTTAAAGGTTATAACACTTATCATTTATATGCATATATAGATACATGAGCTAGTATGTGTGTAGCCAGTAGATATGTATTTCCAGAAAACAACTGGAAACAAGCACCTAAGGATTTAATTGTAAGAATTGCTAATAATACTACAATAAAACTCAATCAAGTATTAAAAGATACTGATATAATAATAGAAGGAGAAAACTTTCATATTCCTACTATATATCAACAAGAAACAGGTGTAGACTTGTTAATAGGAAATAATTGCTTAAAACCTTACAACCTTAGAAGGAGATACAATATATGTCTCTAAAGTAAGAAAAGCTCTAACTGTCTCAAACCCAACTTTTATGCAACAACATAAAAAGCGAAAACGTGGTGAGATAAAAGACCAGCAAAAACAAAAACCTTGTTTAGAAAATATTTCATTAGATATAGAAGAAAAGCAAAACTCTTTTCTCAATGAAATACAGGAAGATAAAGCCTTAACAGGCATTAGAAGATTATTAAAAACAGTTAGTTCAGAAAATCCTTTGGATCCAAAAATAAATAAATCTAAAACTATAGTCAATATAAAATTAAGAGTAAAACCAATGATTTATACTCTGGAAGACAGGATTGAATTTGGAAAACAAATTGAAGAACTTTTGGAATTAAAAGTTATAATACCAAGTAATTCACCTCACTCTAGTCTAGCATTTTTGGTTGAAAAAGAAGCTGAGAAAAGAAGAGGCAAAAAGAGAATGGTAATAAACTTCAAAGCACTTAATAAAGAAACCATTGATGATGGATACTTCATCCCAAAAAAGGAAGAATTACTATCATTAATAAAAGGAAAGAAATATTTCTCAAGTTTCGATTGCAAAAGTGGATTTTGGCAAATAAGACTAGATAAAGAATCTCAAAAATTAACAGCATTCAGTTGCCCCCAAGGACAATTCCAATGGATAGTAATACCATTTGGATTAAAACAAGCTCCAGGTATTTTTCAAAGATATATGGATAATATTTTTAAGAAATTACAAGATATTTGTTGTGTTTACATAGATGATATTTTGGTTTTCAGTAATGAATTAAATAAATATTATTTGGATATTATCAATATATTACAAGAATGTAGAAAACAAGGTATTGTACTCTGTGAAAAGAAAGCAGTACTTCCTCAACAAAAAATCAAATCCTTAGGATTGGAGATTGAAGATGGAAAACATAATCTACAACCCTATATACTAAATAATATTCAAGGTTTTCCTAATGAATTAAAAGATAAAAACCAATTACAAAGATTTTTTAGGATGTCTAACATATCTGAGAGCCTATATCAAGAAACTTGCGTAAATGAGAAAACCATTACAAGCAAAATTAAAAAAGATTAATGTCTCGGAAATGGACAAGAAGATACTACATATATGGATGAGTAAAAGCAAAAGTAAAAAATTTACCAACTTTATACTATCCAGGGACCGGATGATAAAATGATAATTGAAACAGATGCTTCACAAGAATATTGAGGAGCAATCCTTAAAGCAAAGAAAGAGTAGATGACAAAGATGAATATCTTTGCGCAGATACACATCGAGAATCTTTTCAAGGGCGTAATTAAATTATCATAGTAATGAGAAAAGAATACTTAAAATCATTGTTAAAAAAGCTATTAAGAAATTTGCAATATATGTCATAAGTTCTAGATTCATTATTAAAACATATAACAAGAATTTTGGTTATTTTTTAAGAACTAATATTGCAGGAGATTATAAACAAGGAAGACTAATTAGATGGCAACAATGGTTCAACAATTACAATTTTGACATAAAAATAGCTTGGCTGATGCTCTTACCAGAGAATTAGCACCTCTAACTATTTTTATGATTGCAGGAATGGAACAGCTTGATATTAAGATCAAGATAAAAGAAAAGGAGATAAAAATCCTACAGGAACAACTCGAGTTGCTATACCTCGAGAAATCTCTTACAGAGACAGGAATAAAACGGGAAGAACTTAAATGTTCAAAACAAATTCCATAAAGCAGAACCTCAAATGAGGAATCTTTGTAAAAAAAGGAAGAACCTAACAGTTCACAAAAAATTTCTAAACCCAATTGGGCGGCGAAGTAGAAAAGAAAGAACGAGAAAAAAGTTTATGTGGTACTATTTGGCCCCAAACCGAGAATTTATAACAATGGGCGAGAAGCTAGCAAATCTATTCTAGGATTTAGTGGAGTAACTCATGTAGAGCCTTCACCAACGAATAGAAGGCTTCTGAAGGAAGTTATGCCAACTACAAAACACCAAAACTAATAACTCCGGAGGAGATAGTAAGAAATTATTCGTAGTACTACAACAATAACCAACAAAGCGGTCGACAAACCTTGGAAAAATAGAAGGGACCTCCCGATGCTATTCAAAGAAACATCTCTACTAGAGACATCAAAAATAACAAAACATTCGGACTATTCAGTGGAAACATCTTCTAGAACCACTACAACAATGAAGATGAAAAAGACCAATACGAAATCTTAATAAACAACAATGGTTAAGTCTACATAATTTAGCTTAAAATCTACCCAAGAACATATCAAGATATGAAATTCTATACTACGGACAAGGAATTTCCTGGCAGGTAGAAATTCAATATATTGGAAGGAGTCGATCTAATTTTTGTGTATAAAGCATTTCATGCAGGATTAATAGAAAATATATATCCAGGAATTAATTTAAGTGAATTAAATTATTTCCCGAGAAAATTTTAAAAGAGCAATTAAGAATTTTAGAAGAAAAATTAAAGCGGTGATAAACCTGTTTATCTTAGATTTTTAGTTCATTAATGGACTGGAATGAGGAAGGAAGTATTAGTCCCTACCACTTCATCAAGATAGGGATTTCCAACACAAACAGAGAGGTTCCTAAACCAAGGACACTTTCAGAAAAGGAATTCAACGCATAAGAAATCTGTGTATTAAGAGGACAAATGCTAAGCTAGATTTACTAAGAACTCATAAAGATCGACAATTCTACTGAGATTAAAGTAAATTATTCGACTAGTAAAGTTATCATCATCTCACACAGTAGCATGGCTCTGTCAGAAGAAGATGGTGAAAAAATCACCAAATATGAAACCAATTTTAATTGCAACAACTTAGAAATTGGTCAAGAAACCAGGAAAGTATTTTGCTTCTACGCCAAAAAGGCCACCAAAGACCATAAGTGCATTCTCTTGATCAAAGATCGGTAGAAGATGAAGATGCGTCGTCATCAACATCATCAAAGGAACAATTGGCGTAAATGACAAAGGAATTTAAGAAAAGCAATGGTCGCAAGAAGACTACAAAAGAAATAAAGATGTAGACCCCACATCTTAGTCGGCAGCATATGCCAAGGAAAAAAGTAACGGTTATCAGGAAAGAAGATGAATTATTAAAAGCAGAAGAATTATTAAAGCAAGATGAATTATTAAAGCAAGGGTAAAATAATAAATTTGGTCTTGTAAATAGGGATTCCTTATTCTATAAAAGGAACCCTTATTATCATTTCTAAAACACACAGAAACGGATAGAAACCCAGAGCTCTCTACTCTGAAACTCTCAAATAGGAAAAACCTTTTATATTTAGAAATCCAGAATCCAATAATGAAATACCCGCTTCATGAGCTTGTTAAGCACCCCTTTCAAGGTTCTTAGTTGGCTATAAGTTGTAATAATTATTATATTTTGAATAAAATGTAGTTCTATTACTCTTAACTTTAAGTAAGTCAACTTTTGGACACCATTCGTATGTACGGATGCGTAAAGCTTACCATTACCGGGAAGGTGTTGAGGTGTAAGCGAAGTTGAGGCGTAACGGGTGTAACAAAAGAAAGGCGAGAAGGAAGGAGAAACATCGCAGTGGACCCATTAAATTCGTGTATGATGATTATAAATTTAAAAGCTAATTAAGAATCTTGAATGTTGAAATATTCACTTACTACAAGGTATAATAATTTTAAAACGGAAAATAGAATTTATTTTTAGAAAGAAAATAATATGAATATCGAATCACTACGCATAAATTAGAACTATTAGACTTAACAAATGAAAGAGTAATTTTTAATTTTAAAAGACAATTAATAGAATCAGGATTAGAATTAAGTAACCAACATAATGAAGAACATAACATACTATGCAATTGTAAGGAATACAGAAGAAAATTAGATTTATATAGTAAAATAATAAGTTTTTTAAATAAATTATTACCATCAATAAATACACAAAGACCTTCATCTATGTCAATTTTAACTCTAGATTAAGATTTTATCGATCCTCGAAAAATGGTATCAGAGCCAAGGAATAGTAATTTAAATAGTAATGGATGGAGAATTAACACCATTAAAACACAAGGGCATTTGTGACATTTTATAAACCCCAGGGGCATAACTGAAAATATAGCAAACTTCAAAGGCAATTTAGAAAATGATCCCTCGTAGAACTATCGTTGGCCTCGTTGATTCCATCTTTATCACTTTCTAAAACAATCACATTCTTTCATAGGATGGTGATTTTATCAACTTGTACATCAGATGAATTAGAGCTTTTAGTCCTTTGATGTGCTTGCATAGACTCCACTATCTACAAATTGTCCTCCATATACTTCAATCTAACCTTATTTACTTCAAATTTAATAGTCATTTCATCATTCCTTTTTAAGCATGATCTCATTTTTCTCTTTGAGATAAGGAGATTTTTCTTTATTTCAAGAACAACTCTTAGCATGCTTAATATTTTATTCTCAAGTAGCTCATACTTTTTATCATCACAAGCATATCAACATTCCTAATAGTCGTTATAGTAGAAAAAGTTTCCTTCCTCAACGGGTGTAGATTCCATAAAAGCAATGAAATTACTATTATCTTCTATAATATATGCTCTACTTTGTTATTATCTGAAATAGTAACCTTAGAAATCATGGCCATCTTTTGAGTCTTTTTTTTCTTGTTAAAACAGTTAGCAGCAATGTGTCTAACATTACCGCGTTCAAAGCACTAAATTTAATTCAAGCTATTTTTAATATGATATATTCTTTTCTTCGTCAGAGCCTTCAAACTTCTTATATTGTCTTAAGTTTCTTCTGCTTGTGATCCTTTTTTTAGTACTACCAGAAGAGTTTTTCTTACTTCGAAAAAACTATATGTTCTTCTTGACAAGAAGTGTCATTTCTTCTTTTATCAAGGCTTGCATTCTCATCACTTGAAACAACGTCTTTTCCTTACTACCCTTCCTCTTAGTAGACTTTAAAGCTATATGCTTTCCTTTGTAAGTAGTCTCCTTACCCTTTTTAGGTAGAATGTGATGGATTCTGTAGGCTTGCAAGTCACCTACCAACTTATGAATCTTGATAGACTTAATATTAAAGGTTGCTTCAATTGCATTTACCTTTCGTTGAAAGCAATTAGGAAGGAAAGATAAAACATTCTCCCTTTGTTTCTCATCATTAATTAGTTATCCTAAGTTGCAATAAGTGTTGAAAACATGGACCATCTTGAACTCCTTATAGAGAAGGCACGTCATGTTAGAATAAGAACCCATAAATACAAATATAATTTGTAATTAATTTACTAAAATTAAAATAAATAAAATATTTATTTAATCATTCACATTATTCTTTTTTTCATTAAATAAAAATATAAATCCTTAATTATTCGGCTATATGAGTATATATAAATAAGAGTATTAAATTTAAGGAAATAATCTTATAAATATTCATGATGAAAAATTAAAATTAAAATCATTAAATTACGTATTAGTACAACTCATATCTATTTAAAATAAAATAAACCTAACATGGGATCGCTTATTTGGAGTCCATCTCAACAAATCACATGTCACACGACAACAATTCAACAAGTCTTGCTAGCTCTTAAACAAAACTATTGGTTTCAAAAATTATTTTGTGCAACAAAAACCATATATGTATTGTTGCAATGGAAGATATTAATATTGGTAGATATAAAAAAATTCTAATTATTGAAATCTTAATAGATTAATAATTTAATTTAATATGAATATAAGTGTAGTGGCTCATAAACTCTTTCCAAATTATAAAGATATCACACCAAGATACAAGATATATTAGCTTACCTACATGAATATCACTGAATAAGTCAAATGTTAAGATAGAGGAGACAACTATAACTCTTAAGATTAAGATCATCCTACGAAAAGTTATAATTGATATGTTAAATGTATCTTTATAGCATTTCAAACACATCTAGTCCAATCTTGTACAATCAACTATTGGGTATGGATAAATTCATTCAAAATAGATATGGGTTATATTAGTGAGTCAATATGAAGATCCCAAATTCAATTGTTCATCGTGAATATTTAAGTTATTTTACTTAAAATTAATCCTCTTACGTGTGCTCCTATATACTAAGTTCAAACATATCTGAATAATCAAGGATTTTACATTTTTATTTAATAAAATAAATGATAATACAAATGATCAAATAAATCCTTTATTTATTCTAATTTCAATACACTAAATACAATTCACATTTGTATTTTTTTTTTGTCCCTAATCCTAATAGAGATATTGTCAAGTGTCCAAAAAATTCAATTTTTCATTTGAAGACGTTGATTAATTTTTTACAAATACTCAAAAGATTAACGTGCAAACATGCTAACTATATGACAAAGCACCCAAAATAATGTATATCATGCAAATATGCAAAGTGTAACCTATACGAGTATATGAAATACTAAACCGCAATAATCAACCATATATAAAGGATAATAAATACATTAAATAAAATTTAACTCGTGTTTTACACACGAGAATACATACATAAAGATAATATAACTTACAAAAACAATAAAAAAAATAATTAGGGTTGAAATTATAATGTTTTATATTTGAGAATTTATATAAATCTCAATGTAATCAAATATTTTGATTTTTTTAGAAAACAATGTACATTTTTTCTAAGTATAAGTTTGGATGAAAAAGACAAAGAATAAGATTTCCTTGTCCTATGTTGTTAAAACAGGGATCTCGTTCTCACCCTCGTTCATTTTATTTTCCTCGTCGTTACTTCTAACTAGAGTAATCTCTCAAATATTTGTCCCATTAAAAAAAATTGACAACCCTAATTTATTTGTCACAATATAATTGATTATATATTAATAAGTGATCTTATGATTACCGTAAAATCTCTGTTTTTAATTTAAAATTAAATTCAATACTAACATATTAATTAATGCAGAAAATAAATAGATGTTTATGGTATCACTCATTTTATCATGACATAACTCCTAGCATTAGCTCATTCTTTATTTCATCTGCAACTCGGCCTCGTTTTTGTTGCTTTGATATACGTTCATAAACTTGCACGCAAGGTTCTACATCATAACCCCCAAAAGCAAAACAAACAAACAAAAAATTTGGGGTTTGATTTTGACTTGGAGGTCCAGGCTAAAACAATGTGGGCTGCAATCTCGGCTCTCCTATCATGGGTTTTTCTTTTGAATGACAATTATTGGGCTTTCCTTGAAATTTTCTAATAAGTGGAACCTGGGTTATTGTCTTGTAGGCCATATTTTCTCTCCTTGTTGTGTAGGCATTTCCTTAAAGTCAATTTTGGTTACAGACCATAAATTCTTCAAGTACAAAACCTTAGTGTGTAAAATTGTTAGGGGTATATGCCTTGTGGGTATGCGATTGAAGCTTTTTCTGAGTGCCTCCAAAAATGCCCTTTCTTAAAGTTAACTCATTACAGGAATGAGCTGGTTATGGGTGGTTTTGAAATGTTGAACCTAGTCATATGTTTTTATGGAAAAACAATTCGAAGGCACCCGTATTTTAACTCAAGGCACCCTTTTGCTTTCTACATCCACTATTTAAATTAAGATTTTTTTTTTAAAAAAAAAGTCAGCACACAAAAATCTTACTCTCTTAATTTCTTAAAATGTACAAATATGCAAATATTACATACAAAATTGCAAGTTGTCTTCCCTAATATCTTCTCCCTTAATGATCTTCTATTATGGACTGAAAAGATGAACAAGTCTAATATAGTTTCGATCAAACGCCCAATAACAAACTTTTCTCGTGAATGACATAAACTGAAATCAAAATGAGGTAAATTAGAATAAGAAGCAAATGAAATAGATGGATGTTTATATAAAAAAAAATCTAGAATCACAATATATATATATATACATACATACATATATATATATATGTATATATATGTAATTCAGCATTTTCTTTTCATCAAATTAATTAATCCAAAAGTAAAGATAACATTGAGAAATTAATACCAAATATGATATTTTGCACTAAAAAAAAAGTTGACATAAAGAGGATGCATTCGAATGATAAGAAGTTATTTTAATAAAAGTTGTCGATTGGTAAACTTTAACATCAAGCTGCCATCTACTTACGAAAATATTATATAAAATTGATTGATTTTGAGTTAATTTTTCCTTTTTTTTATGGAAATTGTTTAGAAATAAGTATTATCCTAATCTTACCAAAACTATAATAAATATTATCTTATAATGATTTTAGTAAAAATAAATTTAACCTAATTTGATATGGTATTCATTCAACAAAATATTATAAATAATTCATCGTTGTGTTAAGAATTATCAAGATAAAATAATACATTTTAATGATAATTGTAAATCTTACTATAATGATAAATAAACATTTTTTCCAAACAATTTTCATAAAAAAAATAGAATCCATAAAAAAATATTAGTTTATGAAGACATTGAAAAGTCATATTGATTTTATTAATACTGTGATAAAACTTACAACGATAAAATAATATATTATCATAATAATAATAAAATTTATCTCAAAATAATTTTATTAAAATATAAAATCTAATACAAATATCCTATTACTTTAATAAATATAACAAAAATCCTCGTGAAAATTTTAGTTAAACTCAATACTGTCTTTGCAACTTGACCAAAATACCAAAGGAAAAAAAAATTGTCTTATCTTTGATGTCTACTGTAATACAATCACCTTCTTCTGTCTAAAATAAGAATTAAAATGACTAGCTTCAACCAGCCCCAGCCCTTAACTCGCCATTTCTGGATATTCCCTGTTGTGGGCGGAAGCAATAAATAGCGGTATATGAATATATCAAAGCGATAAAATAAACACCATGAAATTTACGTGGTTCGACGGTCGCTAGGTCGCGGGAGATGACGGATATTATTTGAGCGAGTAGGAAATATCGAGAATACGGTCTGATTTATATAATAATATCTCTCGAGTGTTTCCCAGAAAACTCACAAGTATTTTTCTCTTTGAGTTTGCTTATACTTTCTATACGATTTTTTCGATTTTTGCCTTATTTAACTGTGAACTCTTCCCCTTGTTATAGATGAAGAAAGTCTCCTTTACAAGTGTGCCATAATTTAAGCCTTAAATTAGGCCACGATTTCACTTAAATCATGCCCGCAAATCATGACCTGAAATTAGGCCCTTAATTTCCCTAAATTATGCCACTTAATTTGTTACTTTTGAAACCAATATTCAACAATACTCACCTTGGGGAAAAAGTTCATACTTGGCCTCCCAAAATGCACCTGACAGCCAAGCTCGAGAGATGTTGATCAAGTTCAACGGTGTTGAAACTTGATCCTGTAACACCTTTGTAGCGTATCTGTAGGGTTATCTCTGATTCAGACTTTACAGTATAAAATTCCCTTAAGCCGATGATTTCTCGAACAAAATGAAATCGAACATCGATGTCTTGGTGCGACCATGATGAACTTGGTTCTTTGCCAAACAAATGGTACTACTGGTGTCGCGAAAAACCTCCGCGTTCTTACGAACAATACCCGAATCATAATCGGCAGAAAGCCGTATAGCTTAACCTTTGAATGCTTTTATTCTGACCATGCTACTCTGCCTCTGTAGTAGACAAGCTACTGATTGGCCGCAATGTTGATCTCCGACAAAGCGGGTCCTCACTGCCATTGTGAATACATAACCAATTGTAGATCGACGCTTATCCAGGATCTCGGCGTAGTCGAGAATCCCACGTATCGACTAGGTGTTTACACTTGATCTTGTCTCTCTTAAACTTGAGCCAATATCCTGATACCGTAGATGTCTTGTAGAATCCACTTCCTTTGCTTGCCGGATTGTCCTTTTACCGGATTATGCGTATGCGGGCTGGCCGTACTAACGGCGTGGAAAATATCGGTGCAGTGCGAAACCATTGCATCGTCGAGGCACAGCAGCATTTGCATATGGAACACGTTCCATTTTCTTACTTCTGCATCGGTGGTGCTAGGTGACATTAATGCCAGCGAAAAGTGAGGAGGCAAGCGGTGTACTTCTTTGGTTTGGTTTTTTCATCAATGTCGAGCACCTTTGTAGTACTTGAATCTTGATGCAGTAATGAGACGGTGAACTGACTATCTCTTGTGATTTCCATCCCAGAATTTTCTTAGCTTCTCGAGATCTTTCATTTCAAATTGAACTTCGACAAAGCCTTCAATTTGTCGATCTCGCTTGCTTTCTTAGATGCAATCAACATATAAGAGCAAATCAATGAAGGTACCATCTTGGAGTTTCCGAAAGTATACACAATGATCAAACTGACTACGTGTGTACTTTTACTCTCTGATGGAGCTATCAAAGCGCTTGGACCATCGTCGCGGTGATTGCTTGGCCGTAAATTGACTTGCTCGGCTTGCGAGCCAATTCTCGTCTTGGAATTTTGAAGCCATCTGGTTGAGACATGTAGATTTCTTCATTCAAAGTACCATGGAGAAAAGCTGTTTTGACATCGAGTTGAGCTAACTCGAGATCAAATTGTGCTACCAAAGCCAATAGTATCCGAATAGATGAATGCTTAACAATAGGTGAGAATACCTGTTGTAGTCTATTCCTTCTTCTACGAGCATAGCCTTTTGCTACCGATGCAGGCTTTGTATCGATGTTATCTTTACCAGGAGCACGCCATGCTTGGCGTAGACCGTTTGACCAATAGTTTTCTTTCTTTAGGAAGTTGAACCAAGCTCCCAGTCGATTCGATGTAGAGACTTCATCTCTTCATTTCCATTTTCACTTCATCTATCCAGCAATTTCTTTTGCAACGGCTTCTGCAGCAAGTGCGTGCGACATCGTCATCGGTGCGGAAGTGCGAATGCTACCGTGTACATTATTATCTGGTAGGCTTCGCAATCTCGCTTCTCGGTCGAGTAGTGGCAATAGATTAAATTTCTTGATTAATCGGTGGTGATGGTGAGAGAACACTCGCCTCAATGAGATCTCTTCTTGATCATCAATTTCATCTTACACGATCATTAATTGGTGCGATATTTTCTGGATCTTGAAGTCTCAGCGTCGCTTAGAAAAGTATTTGGACTTTCATTCTGAATTTGTTTGTCTCGGCATATAACGGACTCGTCGAATGTAACATCTCGGCTTAAGCGATCTTCTTCGATTCACGCGCTAGAAAGTCGAAATCCTTTAACTCCTTCCCTTAAAAAGCCCGAAAACAACTTTCTTTGCTCTCGGATCAGTTTGGATTCGCTAACATGAAAATATGCGGGACATACAAATATTCGCAATGAATCATAATCGATAGCGGAGTTGTCCAGACATTTTCCTCTTTAGGAGTTTTCCATCTAATGCGATCGCGGGAAGTCGTTGACTATATGAGTTGCATATGACAAAGCCTCGACCCAAAATGCCTTGCTCAATTTGGAATGAGATAGCGTACATCGAACTTTCTCAGCAAAGTACGATTCATTCGTTCTATGACTCCCGTTACTGTTGTGGTGTACGAGGAATTGAAAAATGTCGATTATCCGCTTCATCTTGACAAACTTTAAAGAAAGGATCGGTTATACTCGCCACCATTATCGGATCTAAGCGTTTTAATCTTCTGCTGTCACGAGTCTCGATCATTTTCTTCCATTTAAGAAAGATATCCGAGAACTTCATCTTTGTGACTCGTAGTGTATATCCGGACATATCTAGAAATCATCAATAAAGTCACAAACCAACGTTTACCTCCAAGTGAAGCATTCTTGGAAGGTCCCCAGTATCCGTGTGAATATAATCGAGATCCCTTAGTACGATGAATGGCGATTGCGAACTTGACTCTTTTTTGTTTTCCCGTTACAAAATGCTCGCGAGAAATCAAACTTTCTAGTCTTGGCACCTTTCAAAGACCTTGATTCATTAAGCCTTGCAAAGCCTTTTCCATAGAGCATGCCACTAGCGCATGTGCCACGAGGCGGGAAGAATCATTTGCCTTTTCATCGGAACTACTTGAGGCAATTTGCTTCTGTGGTGTACACCCCATCCCAGGAAATACAAGTTCGCCTTCCGAGTACTCTTCATTGCTACAAATGCACCTCGTACAACTTTCAAGGGACTCCATTTTCCAATGTTACCTTGTAACCATCGGAATCTAGAACACAAGAAATAAGGTTTTCTTTAGGTCGGGAATATACCTTACATTTGTAAGTCGTTTGATTGTACCATCGTGCATCTTTAGTCGTATTGTTCCAATCCGCTTTTGTTTGACGGGCATTGTCGTTGCCCATGCTTGTCGCACAACTCCTCTGTCGAGCTCTTCAAAACTCGAAAACCAATGTTTGTTTGGACACGTATGATAAGAACATCCGAGAATCAAGGATCAACATCTGAGTAGGTTTTGATGATGAAGCGAAAGGGCGATTCTTCGTCTTCATCGGCCTTACGTACGACATTTGCATTTGACTTGTCCTTGTTTGGACAATCTTTCTTCAGTGCCGCTTTACGGTGACAATAGGCGCTCGTCCTTCGCGGGGCGTCTTACGGATGACTTCTCCTGGACTTTGATCTAGATTTCCCACATTATTTGATCCTTGATTTTTGTTGTTAGTCCTACCTCTAGGCTGCCGTCAATGCTTATGATATTGAGTCTGTGATCATGTTGATCCTTCTTCGGTGCCACTCGTTATTTTACCAAAGCATTTGAAACATCTATGAACTTAACCTCGTCCTTTCCATATAACGGGGTTGTGGTTAAATGCTCGTAGCTCTCGGGTAATGAATTCCATGACAACAAGCTTTATCTTCATCAATAATCTCTCAAACATCTAAATTTTACCAAATCGGCCAAAATTTTATTGAAATTATCTAAGTGCTCAATCATAGGGGTACCTTTCTTTGTCTTGGAAAGCGGAAAAGTTTCTTCTTGAAGGTAAGTCTGTTCTCGATACTTTTCTTAAATGTATTTGTCCTACAGTTTCTTCCCGAGAAGCTGTGGCTACATTCTCTTTCATGACAAAGTACTTGATCTTCTCTAAGCCGCGGTCGAATTGTGCCACAAGCTTGTCGGTTGACATAATTCCAATCTTCATTTGAATAATCTCCTGGCCTAGTCTCGAGGCTATATTAGATCTTCTCGGAACAATAGATCTAATACTTCACATTGCCACGTACAAAGTTATTTGTGACGTCAATTTCTCCACCTCGAGCTTTGCATTGGACAACGTAGTTCTTAGAGTAGAACTTGGTTTGCCATAAATTCTATGGTCAACTTGTTCACCTTCTTCGATCTCTCCTTTATCGACCAGTAAGTACAAGCGATATGTGAGAAATTTTGCACTCTGACTTAAAACAACGTTTTTCCAAATTTTATACCTTATTTGAAAAAAGCAAGTCGTAGTTGAATTTGGAATGGTCAATTAGCTAGGAATAGATCCAACTCAGTTGATAACGGATGAAAAATAGACCAACTCGGTCCCAAATATCACTAGTGGTGAGTTGACTCGGTCGACTTCAGCGAGTTGACTCGATTCTTGGCGACGGGACTCGCGCTTAGCGGTGATTCGACTTACGATTTGAGCGATTCTTTCACCGTTACGTTCGTATCGTCGAGCTTCGATTTGATATATATCTTGCTATATTTAGCTCGATACCAATTTGTTGTGGTAGAAGCAATAAATAGCGGTATATGAATATATTAAAGCGATAAAATGAACTACAAATTTCGTGGTTCGGCAATTCGCCTAGGTCCAGGGAGGCATCGGATATTATTTGGGCTGAGTAGGAAATATACTGAGAATACGGTCTGATTTCCTCGCTAATAATATCTCTCAGTGTTTCCACGAAACTCACAAGTATTTTCTCTCTTTTGAGTTTGCTTATACTCTCTCGATTTTTCGATTTTTTGCCTTGTTCTTCAATGCATGAACTCTTCCCTATTTATAGATGAAGAAAGGCTCCCTTTCCCTAAAGTGTGCCATAATTTAAGCCTTAAATTAGGACACCAATTTCCTTAAATTATGCCACTAATTTCCTTAAATCATGCCACAAATTAGGCCACTAATTTTCCTAAATTATGCCACTAATTTGTTACTTTTAGAACAAATATTCAACATTCCCCACCAGCTGCGAAACTATATTGGCTGCGAGGACACCGATCCGTTCTTCATCTTTTTTGACAGTGAAATTTTTGAATATAATATTTATAAAATTATAAATAAATAATATATATATAATGGATCTCTATCTCATCTTAATTTTCATTTTTAAAATTTTATAACTCAAAATAACACTATAAAATTAATAATTCAAATATATTTATATTTAAATTAATACACATAATATATTTTCAATAAAAAATAATTAATAACTAAAAAATATTTTTTTTATTATTTATCTGATACTACTTTTGAATTAAATCTTGGATCTGCCGCCCACAATTTTCATATAAAGAAATATTATGATATATTTTTGTAATGATATTTGTTAGAATTATTTTTTATATAAAATTGAAGTATATATATATAGTAATATAAATAATTTGAATGCAAAGTTCAGAACAAATATCTTATGTTCTAATTACGTTAAATAATATCATTTAAGCATCGATTTCAAACCTATCTTTTATTTCTTATATTAATATCCCCTGTACATTTATAAGGTAAAACTTAAATGTAACATCTTTTTTAATGTTATATAATAGTGCTGAAAGTTAAGTATCCTTATCATTTTTCACTTAATATATTTATAATTGAGGAGATGTTAAGTATTTGAGATATTGAAATAATGATGTATATATTAAAAACTTAAGCCTAACTCATTCCTTGAAAATACGCTTGTAAGAATGATGATTGTTTAGGTTTATAACCAATGCTTTTGTTAGTTCCTTATCGATGTGAGATTTATTTTTTTAACATTCTCTCTTACATCGACTGTGTCGACGGACGTTGGTGATCTTATAGTTGTCATTGGGTGAGGTTTCAGGAGGTGGTTCTTCCACCGCCAAGACCTGTTTTGATACCATGTTAGAAACATAAACCTAACTTATCCCTTAAAAACGTGCTTGCAAGGGTGATGATTGTCCAGACTTATAACCAACATTTTTACTGATTTCTTGTTTGGTCGATATGAGACTTATTTCCTTAACGGTGTCACTTTTTTAGGAGCTCCAATTATATACTCATTTAAAGTATTATATATCTGAACATAGAATTAAAAAACATTGTTATTCAGTATACATTTTTTTCTGATACATATTACAATATAAATAATTTTTATTTATAAACAAATTTAATATTAACACATCAGATATCAAATACAACTTATATGACATTAATATCACTCATATACACAGCATTAGAAATTATTTATTAGTACTCGATTAATATTAATGTGGTCGTTTTGATTAAGGAATAATTTCTATACAAATCTCATTGGTAAAAAAGAGTGAGATAACATTGACCTGTCTTTATTCTTTATCATATTATTGATTTAACTATTAATTCTAAACTAACGTATAAGTTCTCTACAAACAACACACCAATAGACGCTTTGATTAGTGAATAGTTTCCACTTACAAATATTAAGAGTATTTTTATTTATTTCGATTCAACCTAACCCAAGAATAAAAATAACGATATTGATGAAAATATTAATACTTTTAATTTATAAAAATATTAAAATAAATAATAATATATTAAAATAAAGTTAGATATTTTGAGTTCTCGTATATCTTATTGTATGCAATAAGATATAATAAGAGATAGAATGTTTAAGTTTGAGGGTGGTCCTCAAAAGTGTAAGTTGTTACACTTCTGATTAATGATCTATGGTTACTAATTACACCACATTGGGTGGTGAAAGTTATGGAGGAGAGTCAAGTTCATGTGTCAAACCAGGTTGTTGTGGAGATAATAATAGACAGTTAGAACGGAGGTGCCAGCTGATAGAGATAATATTGATTTTAATTCTTTCAGAGTTGTAATTATTATATTGATTAGTGAATTATTTGTTGTTGAGTGATTCTCTTAAGTAAATAAAGGATGTTACCATATAGATAAGGTTTCTATGTGTGTTTACTTCACTATATCTAGTTTTATGCATGTTGTAATACGCGGTTAGTATATTCAGAGTTTAAATTGTGTATGTTTCTACATACTGAAGTTTAAATTATGATTAGAAAGTTTTTATTATTTATTGTCAGATTTCTAATTCTTGAATATTGCTTCTACTTTATACTATCTATTTGTAATCATTTGTATTGTAGTTATGATTATTTGTTAGAAATTTATCTCTCTATTGTTTTCCTATTTGGATTGAGTTTTTAAAGAAATAGTATCTCATTAACTTGATTATGTATTGTGTCTTGAAGTCATTCTTTATTGTCATGCATGATTAGATTTTGTATTAGTATAATCTATCTTTTTATCTACATGTGAGTTTGGTATGAGTTTTTAAGAAATATGTATCTCTTTATCTTAAAAGTGTAACATGTGTTAGACTCTTTATTAGGATTTATTATGATTGTTTGATTGCATACTATGAAAATACAATCATCATTTATCGAATATGTTTATACATACAAGATCTTGAAGTTATTGAAATTTCTTTTAACTTTTAAGTATGTATGCTTGTATCATAGACTGTGTATTGTTTGTCATGTGTGCATGTTACTAGTTTGGATAAGAACATGTGAGGCACACTATCATTAGTATAGATTATGCATATTGGTGTTTTTGTATTTGTTGGTTATTTTTTGTGTGTATTGAATTGAGCATATTTTTTTGTACTTCTACTTTGTTAATAACTTAATTCAAGCTGTAAGGCCTATTTAGCCTAATTGGTATAGAGCTAAAAAAAATATTTCATGGTTTAACACTTATATCCTCATTTAGGTCCTAATTACCTATTTGAGTAGGAAGAATAATTAATCTTCATGAAATTATTTCTACATATAGGAATCTTCATGAAGGATGTTCATGTCAAAATGAATATCGATGTTGTCCATGTTAAAGGTCATCACGTGTAGTTTTAAATTGAGTGGGTAATGCATAGATTGTGTGTTTGGTTCATCACAATTACTAATAATAATACTTATACATGAAATCATTATATAGAGAATTTTGATCATAGATATTCATACTTACAAGTCCTTTTTAGACCTTTTTTTAGACTTTTTGTATAATATTTTCTTCATAATTATTATGAGTCATAATTAAAAAAACAATTTTACTATAATATAAAATCATTTTTATGCTAAACCAATAATATAAAAACTCAGTGGTATGACTTATAAGGTTAAATATATATATATATAAGTTTAAGATATTATCATATCTAAATATCAAAACAGATGAAAAATTAAAAATAAAAAAGAATATCACCATTACATTTTTGAGAAAAATTAATATTTTAATTATTATTAAAAACAACTAGAAAGAAATCTTTACATCTCATGTAATTAAGCTCTAGTTGAAACCTCTGTTATAATATATTTTAATCATATTTTATCAATATTTTAAAGTTTTTAATGATATTATAGAAAATAACAAAACAAAATTTAGAAATCGATATTTTAATATTTTTATCAATATTTTATGTTATTATCAATATTTTAGACGAAATTGACTTCTCCCTATATTGATGTAAATATTTTCATAGTTATATTAGGATTTATTTCGAATTTTCATTCATGATTCAAGCTACATGATAATTGTTTTTTGTGTTGTACTTGCAGACTCTCATTTAAATTACGTGAGACTCACGAATATTTATAAATTATATAATTTATTTTTGAATTTGATACAATAAGGTTGCAATTATAGAGTTTTCTAAATAATAATCAAACTAGCTATACATATTACCTATAAAACAAAAATTACTATTATAAATGATGTATAAATTAATATTATTTCATTAATAATAATTATATTCAATAATAATAATAAAATATAATTAATAATATGATTAAATAAATATTTTATATATTTTAATTATAAAAATAAACAAAAATTCTTGTGATAAATAAAAGTATTATAATCACAATTTACAATTAATACTTTACAAAATATAATTATATTTATTAATAACAACACACTATATCATTTAAATTTCTTATCAAATTTAATAGAACATTTTTTTTATATTATAAGATATGATATAACTATAACTAATATTATACATAATTATTAATTAAAATAATATGATAAATTTTTGAGTAAGTGATGAAACATATTTACTAACTTTTTGAAATGTATCATTTAAGTTTAATATTTTTTAACAATAATTTAGTCCATTAATTTTGAAAAAGTTACAATATATTTTTAAATTATTAATTTTTTTCTATTTTTTTAAAAATTTTACTTTAAAAAACAATGTTAAGAAATATTCATATTAAAAATTATTTTTATAAAAACAAAAAAGAATGTTTTTTAAACCTAAAACTTGACGTGTAAATTAAACTATCATATTTTTAAAGTTAATAAATTAAAATATCATTATCATTTTTTAAATTAACTTATTAAATTCTTACAAAAACAAAATATTGAATTTAAGTGTAATAGCTAATACATCTATCTAGCATATATATATATATATAATAAAACAAAACGGGATGGTTCGAGCTAGGCTCTCAACCAAAACCAAAAATTTGGTCAATCCCATTATTAAATGTCTCGGTTTGAATATTAGTTTCTTATCTGAACACTTGCATTTTCTCAGATAAGAAATGAGAATGCCGTATAAATTTGAAAGTTGTTATTTAATATATATATATATATATTTAAATAAGATTCATTAAACTTATTAGAAATGTTGACGTAAAATAGAAACTAGATTACCACCTTCAAAATTATTATTATTATTTTAATTTTGTATTCTTTTGTTATTATAATTATTAAACTTATTAGATATGTGAAAGTAAAATAGAAACCAGAATAACACGTTCAAAATTACTATTATTTTAATTTTGTATGCTTTTGTTATTATAATTATATATATATATATATATATATATATATATATATATATATAATCTAAATTAAAAATAAAATAATTAATTTACATTAATTTAAAATAAATTGATAAATATATATAAATTATTAAACTAAATTAACATCAATTATAATTTTTGAATTCATAAAGTAATGATATATGTAATAACAAGTATAATGTTTATTCATATTATGACATTGTGCGATTTATAATTGTATTTACTAATTTAAATTCACTTAATTTTGAATGTTGTGTTAAAATTTATTTATTTATATTTATAATTTTTTTAATATCTTTAGGATAGTTAAAAAATAAATTTTATTATATCGGATTGATTTCCATTGTAATTAAAATTATCATCTTTCTCCGTGACGAAGATAAGTAAATTATTAAAAAAAACACAATTAATCATTATTTAAAAAAACAATAATTAATAAAAACATAGACTAATATATAATTTCTTACGTGTGGTCAGCAGTGCATTTGTTAACTAGTAATAGCATATAAATGGTAGGGAAAATAAATAAATAAATAAATAAAAAGTAACAATAATTTATAAATTATGGTTTAAGTGTATTAAAATTATTAATTTTTGAATAAAATATTATAAATCTATTAATTATAAAAAAATTGATATAAAAATTTAAAATTTAGAAAAAAATATCAAAAATAGAACATATTAAAAAAATGTGTATATTTCTTTAAACTATTAAATGTTCAAACCTATTTAAATTTATATTTTTAAGTTATAATTGATTTAAAAATATAAATAATTGATTTATGTGTTTTATTTTTATTATCTCTAAAATTAATAAATTTTTATAATTAATAAACCATTATTACTCATTATAAAATATATAAATAAATAAAGACATGTACAGCATATGTGAAGTCGTTGCACTCAGCTATGGATTTTGGTTAATTTCGTTGGTGGAATTCTTAAAAGACAGTGGACCAAATGAGAGCTCCACATATAAAACGAGACTTTCGTTATGCTTCAACCCACGTTACCCCTGAAACATGTTCTTTTATCAACCCAGTGCCCGTTTACTTTTTTAATATTTTCCATTTCCTTGAATTTTATATTCATTTTCAATTTTATTTTGAATGAATCAGGACTAAACAACAAACTCATTTGGAAGGAGAATCAAATGCATTAAGCTATAATTTCTTCTGTACTGTTTGATCCATTCTCTCATTTGTTTGCATTTGGTGCTAAAACGAAACACCAACAAACTCGCATCTTCAATCAATATTCCTTTGTTTTCACTTCGACGCTATTACCAAAAATCGAAAGCTCTTCAACAACTACTAATTGACCCTGTCTTATGATAAACTTGTAATCTTTTTTTGGTTATTAAATGAAATGGTGGAGCAAAAGAGATCCCTCAAGAACAGGGGATTCTATGTCAGAATGAAGCTCTTGCATAACAAGCATGGAAGAATACAACAAGAAAAGAGTTTCTTTTACAGATATTACAAATGCGTTCTATGGATTTCTTTAACCCTTTATTTCTTCTCCTCTTTCCTTATTAGCAATAACCCACAAACAAAAACTACATCTTTATCCAAAACCCATTTTGGTTCTTCCTCTAAATCTACCTTTGCCTCTAGAGCTGTCATCGAATCTACAGACAATGCTACCCACCTCAAGCTTGATCATGAAACAAAAGAACTATTCAACAATTTGAAGATTTTCGTCTACGATTTGCCTTCCAATTACAATACCGATTGGCTATCAAATGAGAGGTGTAGCAACCATTTGTTCGCTTCAGAGGTGGCCATACACAGAGCCCTTTTGACTAGCGATGTTCGGACATTTGACCCATATGAGGCAGATTTCTTCTTCGTCCCTGTCTATGTCTCTTGCAACTTCAGCACCATTAATGGATTTCCAGCAATTGGACATGCTCGGCCTTTATTAGCCTCAGCAGTACAACTCATCTCCTCAGATTATCCGTTTTGGAATCGAACCCGAGGCTCAGACCATATCTTTGTGGCCTCCCATGACTTTGGTGCTTGTTTCCATACCATGGTATACAAACTACAATCTATAAAAATTGAACCTTTACATTTCCTTTGTTTCATATACGAAAATTGTTTTCTTCCTCTGTTTTTGATTTTTGTTTTTTGTTTTTTGGGTTTTGTTAGGAGCACGTGGCTATTTTAGATGGTGTAGCTGAGTTCTTGAGAAATTCCATAATTTTGCAAACATTTGGCGTAAAACAAAAACACCCATGTCAAGACGTTGAGCATGTGGTCATACCACCTTATATTTCGCCGGAAGGTGTTCGGAACACCTTAGCAAACTTTCCGGTGACCGGCCGGCGTGACATTTTCGCTTTCTTTAGAGGCAAGATGGAAGTCCACCCCAAAAACGTTAGTGGACGATTCTACAGCAGGTAATCCTATTATTATTCAAATTTTCTTGTTTTGAATCTGTAAATTAAATTAATTAACTTCTTATAATTGATTATTATCTTTACGCACTTGTTTCTTTGCTAAGATGCCCCTGAAGTATCGTTATTTTTACTTTTTAAATAGACGAGTGAGGACGATGATATGGCGGAAATATAACGGTGACAGCAGATTTTACCTACAAAGGAATAGGTTTTCCGGGTACCAGTCAGAGATCGTACGGTCAACGTTTTGTTTGTGTCCACTTGGGTGGGCCCCATGGAGCCCAAGACTGGTTGAATCTGTTGTTTTGGGTTGTGTTCCGGTGATAATAGCCGATGATATACAATTACCGTTTCATGAAGCCGTCGATTGGCCGGAGATATCGCTAACGGTGGCGGAGAAGGACGTTGGGAAGTTGGGGAGGATTCTTGAGCGCGTGTCAGCGACTAACCTCACAAAAATACAGACGAACCTTTGGGACCCACGAATTAAGCGGGCCCTACTATTCAATAACCAGATAGAAGAAGGTGATGCGACGTGGCGGGTCCTTTCTGCGCTGTCAAATAAACTGGATCGATCCTACAAGCGTTCAAGGCTTTCAAGCCAATAGGAGGTTTACACGTTGGCCTTTTTGGTTGGGTTTATCTGCCCAAATTATGTAGTGAGCTGGTTGTCATAAAGTTGAGAACAGCTAGACATGTTCTTGGGCTGCTTGCTTCTCAGAGATTTTTATGGGCATGTGAGATGCTGAGATGGCGGGCTGTGATTGGTTGGATATACGGTGTCTGTGGCAAGAAGCCTACATTCTTTTACATCGTCAATGTCATCTGGAAACTGGGAAGAGCTAAACTTTGAGTTTACGTAGCAGTGTACAAAGATAAGTTCACAAATTCACACATAGAGGAAAGAAATTTTTTTTTAAAAATAAAATAAAATTAAACTTCTTTATAAATATTAAAAAATTTATAATGTGGATTAAATTTAACATAATTTATAACGAAAAGAAGTTGCATTGTTTTAGGGGGAATTTTTTTTTAAAATGCAGTACTGAGTAAAAGAAAATTGAAAAAAATAAAAATAAAAATCTTAAGAGATGAGCTTCTTATAAAAGTTTTCTTATGTGAGAGAACTAGATTTGAAGAAGTTAAAAATTACTAAAATTATATGATTTTTTGTTAGGATAATGGTAGGATGGATGGTGCATGGAAAATTCGTATTCCAAATAGTAACGAAGATTTTGTATATAGATTTTATAATTCGATTCGATAATAATTATATTAAAAATTATTTTTATTTATTTTCAAGTATGTAAATTCCATTTATTATCTGTAATAAATTTTCTTGCACATGAAGTAGTCTCTTACTATGGAATCTATAGACACCTATTTAATATATTCCTTTGTTTGATTCCACTTTTGAATTTTTATGTGACAATGTATTCTCTTTTTCTCTCTTTATCATTTGTTTAACTCATTTTTACAATAACTTTTCTTCTTTTTTTTATATCATTTTTAACGAATTAATACATATCTCAATCTCAATTGCCTGATTATATATATATATATATATATTTTTAATATTTGAGGGAATAATTTAATTAGGGTGTGTTATTATATATATATATATATATATATTGAATATTTTTGATAATTTTTAAAATTAATTATAAATAAATCGTGTAAATAATAAAAAGAGGTTTGTGAGAATAACTGCACTCAATAATTATTAATTATCGAATATTCTAAAAAAAATAAAAAATAAAAATTGTAGGATTAGAACATGTATTTTAGCAGAAGTAGAATATAAAAAAGGTGGTGGAAGGTATAGCGAAAAAATTACTCTTTATATGAGAAAAGAAAATAGTCATAAAAAAACAACTGAGAAAAGAAAAAGAGACAGCTTGCAACAGAGCAAACGCAATGCATTAAAGATATAAAAAGGTTATTGACAGAGAGTGTTCAGACAGAGTTTAAGTTGGGCAGATGGGAGTGTCAGAGTGTAATGAAATGAAAAGAATAGGTCTAAATTAATTAATTAGAAAGTTGCATTTATTAAATCTTTTCTTTACTTTTTGATTTTTTTTTATAATGATTTATATTAGAATAATGTTATAAAAAATGTAATATGATTATAGTTTATTATATACTTAGAAATATTAATATATTTTATAAATAAATATATAATTAATATATTTAATTTATAAAAATAAAATTATTAAATTATATAAAATAATATATAATTTCTCTCACAAATACATGGAATAACAATATATTTTCATATAATTTTGATTCTATGTATTAATTTATCATGTATTTAATAATAGCACACAAAACACGAGAGCTTGATTCCAGCACGGGGCAATTCTTTTTCATATGCTCGCTCTCACGGGAATGTATATGGCATATTTAATGGGTATTATCCTAATTGGCTAATCTTTCAAGGGTGAGATACGGTAACTGTTTTTTATATTAAAAAAATTAATAAAAGATATAACTTAATCTCTTATATTTTATGAAAATTTATAAATTTTATTATTCACATTTATAATAATATTTTAACATTTTTATGATAGTATTTCATAACAACCCTCTACTTATTTACTAATAAAAGAAAATATTTAAAAAATAATATTATTTTATTTAAAATATTAATAAAAAACTAATATTTAGCATTCTTTAGCATTTATTACAAAAATAAAATATCAAATATACATTTTTTTTTATTTCTCTCCTTAATTTTTTTTAAACTTGTTTATAATTTTGCATAAATTCTTAAAAATATATTTTATATTTATGTTTTATTTAAATATCTATAAATTGAAGTTAATTTAAGAAGATATTAAAATAATATACTGTAATAATAATCACAATTTACTCAAACGATTTTTATTCTAAAATATTATTCGATTTGTACTAACAAATATATTATACTTTAATTATATTTTCTTGTTTACTGTTTAGTAAAAAAAAAAAACTAAAGCCCCTTTATTTATTAAATAAAGGAAAATTATAAAAGTGTGAGTCAAACTTAGATATATGATAATGGAATGAAAATTTATAAGTTATATTGTATTTTGTATTTGAATAGTTGGTTTTTCATGTATAAAATATGATGTTTGTTTATTTTTTATTCAGAATTATGTCTTTCTTTGTGTAAGGTTAGTTACTGTAGATCAGTAATACATACACGTATATAGTTAAGAACACTGTGATTGAAAATATGTTTTTAACATACATAGAGTTGGTTATTTTAATATGCATGTTAGGTTGAGTGTAGCGAATTTTGGTTTGTTTCAAATGCATGTATTTATAGAAATAACTTGTCATTTTTGGAAATGAAAAAAAATCTAATTTTTGGCACCTCACCACTACCACTCGTCACCACCCTTGGCGAAGTGGTTGATGAGGTCCATGAAGAGATGACTAGCAAAAAGGTCTGTCGATTTCTATAAATACCCTCACTTTTTATTTTTTTTATCCATTAATTTTAGTATTGAAACTTTGTCATGATTCTCAATGAGAATTATATCTGTTTCTTAAATCGTTTTAGATAACTTGTATTTGAGTATGTGTCAATTATTAAGCTTAGTAATCAAATCATAGATTGTATGCGTACGTACTTTGACTATGTGTCTCTCATACACGATTTGAGATTTGTGAAAGATGGTGTGTCCTTTGGTGCCTTGAGATTATAAGCGATCCTTAAGGTTTCTTATTCTATATATTTCACGTTATTGATCTATGGCTGCTGATCACACCACATTGAGTGGTATTAACCTTGGAAAAGAGTCAGGTTTATGAGTCAAACTAGGTTGTTATGAAAACATCAAGTAACAACACCAATAAACAATTCAGAGAGAGGTCCTAATTGATAGAGGTATTTGTGGTTTTATTTTGATATGTGTTCAGATGTACATTCAATTTAAACACTACTTTAAATTACTTAAGATGTCATTATTTAGTATATAGCAAATAACGGTATTTTTTTATAGAAAATTTTGAAAACCAACTCCTATTTATTAAATTGAGAGGTTTTTTTGTGAACTAAAAATTAAATCTAACAATATAAAACTAATAAATTAAGATAAAAATAAAATATAAAGATTATGATAAAAATTCAAACAAAAGTATGATCGTATGATCATTCTATACCACTAGCATGTATCACAAATCAAGAAAATTATATATTATTTTTTTATTTTATCAAATCAGCTTAGAGAAATTCATAAATATAAAAATCTTGACATCTTCTTTCAGATTTGTTAAATTAAATAAGCTCTTAAGGTAAACTCTTTTTAATAAATAATGTAGAATAAGCTCTTTAAATTTAATCAATCAAAAGTATCAATTTTTAAAGAAGCAAATTTGATCAAAATTAATTATCTTGAGTATTAATTCTTATTACAAATAATTTATCACTAATTATTTAAATTAATCAAATCATTACGTACCCAATCAATCAAAATTAATTAACGATGAATTAATTTGATTATTTAATTGTACGCTTAAATAATTAAATAAATTCATACAATAATTTAAACTGAGAATCATTACATAATCAAAAAGAATAGTTGAGTAAAATATTACATATCTTATTAAATATTACATTTCATGTCTAAGGCTTTGAAATCACCCACAATTAATTATAAAATTAACTACTTATTACAAACAATAAATTAAGAAAATTAGTTATGTAAATAATAAAAGAAAGAGGAATAAATCTTAGTATTTTTTATTTTTGAATCCAATCTTCAACCTCTTGAATCGTCTTTTCCTTAATTGATACCTCAAACTTAATTATATAATCTCTATGTTTTTTGAATTTTTATTTTCATGTTTGTGCAATTTCGATACTGTTTGTATGTTATAGGATATTATTTTGTATTTATATTAAGAAAACTGCTTTTTCGAGTTTTATTAGGACTAATGATACATAAAACCCCCCAAATTGTGTTACTGAAGAATAAACGGTGACATGTGTTGTCACCTAAAGTTATAAGTGAATGACGTGCATAAAGCCTCAAAACGTTTTGGGTTTTATTTCTAAGTGCACCTACAAATATCTATAAGTACATCAAACTATTAAATAAAAATCATAAAAAAATCACCAAAAACTCTAAAAAATTAATAGTTTCTTAAAAAATATAAAATAAATAATTTTAGTTAATTATAATATATATATAAAGAATTTGATATATAAAAATGTGTATAAAATATCATTTATTATATTTCTCTCAAAGTTATAATTGTTTTATTGTTCAGTACATTGTTTACTGTTGAGTAGTTGCTTTAAACAGCCCGAAGAAGTTACCACATAGATTCAATCTCTATGTGGGTTACCTCGTTACATCACTTGTTATGCATAATCCATTATAATATATATTGTTATATGCTTAGCTGATATTATATTATTAATGGATCTGTCGTGCAATCTATTTAAGTGGTTACTTTTTTGGTTGTGCAAGTTAAAATTAAGTTTATAAAGAATCTGTATCTCTTTACCCTGGTAGTGAATTGAGTCATGGTCTCTTTCAAAATTCATACAATGTGAACCATAAACCATAACAATTTATGGGCTAGTTGTCAATAAGATTTATTTGTATAAATAGTTTTTTTTAAAACGTTTACAAAGGGCACATATAAGGAGAAATATAAGATTTTATGTTGTCGTCGTCCTATTCTTATCATGAACCAAAGATTTCATTTGGACTTACAAATATTAATTATTAGGACAATCTTATACCATTGAGTCATCAAATAAGTATGACTATTGGATGATCTCTATAAAGAGATAGATGATTGATAATTATCCCCTAATTGTCCAAAATAGATAATTATGGAGAAACAATCACGAGGCTACAACAACTCAATCTACATAGGTAAAGATATGTATTAGGTTACTTTTACTCCCTATATATATTCATAACTATACACATTTACACATAACTAGAAGTAAGATCTTATAGTAGAGAACAACAATCATAAACACTTGTTTTCCTATTCATGACAGAGTGAGATCTGGATCTCTTCTTCGTTTTACAATCTTATTACTGACTTAAGCATCGGAGGGAAAAAGGCTACCCTCTTCCCCATTGGTCTAGGATTCTAATGAGTTTCTTTATCTCATAGGCTGGTAGCAATTTCACAAGTATACGTGTTGAAATATCAAATAACGTTAAACAATTTCTCTATGTACTCTTATATGCTTACGAATCTTTGTCAATAATTCTTTTGTCTATGTGTAAATAATCATATTGTTACGTTATTACACTCACATATCAATTATGTTCATATGTAACATCAATCATATTGTCATACTATTTCAATTCATATAATAATAATTCCATGAATAATTAAAATAACTCCCTTTCAAGTTAAGATATGAATCTCAAGTCATATAATGGTTGGCCAAACAATAAAAGCATTAACATCAACATTATTATATCAATTAATAGTACATTCAACCTTTTTGGATTTAACCTTTATATTCGCCATTGAAAAGTGTTTGATATTATCTCATTAAGTAATGTAAAAGCTTCAGTTTCACATTTACCTATTAAATCATCTCCAATTGTTACATTAAGTATAATTTTTTCTTGTTCTAATAATCCATCATAAAATGTTTGAATTTGTTACTATGAAAGAATACCATGATATGGGTATTTTCTCAACAACTCTTTGAATCGTTCCTATGACTCATAAAAATTTCTCCATCTACTTGTTGAAGGAAGTGATAATATTCTTATATTTGGTTGTCTTTAAAGGTGGGCAATATATTGCAAGAATTTATGAGTCTATTGATCCAAGTAAAAATTAATCTTATTGGTAACGAATTTAACTATGCCTATGCCTTGTCCTTAAGTGAGAAAAAGAACAAGGAAAGATGTATCATATCTTTTGATACTCCATTCATTTTGAAGGTATCACATGGCTCAAAGAATGTAGCTAAGTGTGAATTAGGATCCTCATTATCAAGCCCTCCAAACTTATTTACTTGTACCATTGGATGATAGTAAGTTTTAGCTTGAAGTTTATTGCATTGACGTGGGTCTATTAATGGATGACTAAACCCCATCCACTTGTGATACTTTAAAGTTTAGAAGAAATTTATGGATGATGATATCCCTTTGATCTTCTAAATTTTGCATAAGTCCAAGCTAAGGCTGGTGTAAGCTTTCTCTTCTTAACTTGTGAAGGGTTCTCTCTAACTAAAGATCCAAAGGTTCAAAATCAACACCTGTAACAGAGAGTGTTGTATTTTATAATTAAGTACCCATTTTTCATATTCTTTCTCACAAATCGTTGATTAAATTGTTCATATTTTAATCAAAGATATATCATTTGGTACATCATATTTATATATTATTAACTAGATCAAACTGTTGAAAACCATTAATCAAACCAAACTAAACTGTTTGGTTTAATTTTTTTAATAACCAAATGGTTCGATCCGATTCGGTAAATTTTTTTTACTCAAAACCGAACCGAACCGAACTATGGACACCTAATTTAGTCTAGCCATCTTATTAATTATTATATTGCATTTGGTATTCACACATTTCGTGTGAAGGAAATCTATACCTCTACCGTGCTAATAGGTTTAGCAATAATGTATAAAAATTGAAATAAGAAAATGACATCATTTGATAAAAATAAGATAAAATTACACAAAAAAAACTATGAGGAATATATTTTGTTAAAAAATAAAAAAATAGACTTTTTGGACCATATAATAAATAAGGAATTTTGATAATTAATTAAAAAAGAATGCAACAATAATCTTTTATATACTTTTTTCACACTCTTTTAGTTAATAAGTTGATATTTGTCACGATAAATATTAAAAAAAATAAAATAATCATGCTATTTGTGGGTTTAAATTCAAACTTGAATGTACTAGTTATTTCTGTTTTTTATTTTTTATTTTTTGAAAAAAAATTGTCCGACCAATTTCGGTTGAGACAATACTTATTTTTTTTTAAATAATGATTCAATTTTATTTATCATCATACATAAATTATGTAAATCTATTTACTATAAAAGTATAAAAAATTTACAAAAAATAATACTATAAATTTATAAAAATAAAACAACACTATAATAAAATAAAAATATGTTTAAATGTATGAGTTTTAATAATCGTAATTCAATTTGAACAACACTCAATTGCATGATGTTCAAAATGAAATAATATATTAATTTTTTTAATAATAAAAATTATAAAAAATATTATTTTTATAATTATACATTTTAGTGATATTATTTTTATTATTTTCTAGGATAACTTTACTATTCCTTGTAAATTTAGTATTTGCTATCAAATTTCAAATGAATCAATTCCGGCTCAAATACTCTACTACCAAATTTGAAAAAAATTATAAATATATTTTTGGTCAATACATTTCATAAAGATGGAATTGAATAACTCACGGTCCTTAGCACCCAATTGCTTCACCTATATAAAGCTATTATTTATTTCGCTTTCATGAGTAGTTAGTTCTTACCCTTCAATATCACCTATTATGACATACATGGACTATATTCTATTAAGACAAAAATTTGACCAAGGTGAATTACAAGAATGTTTTTTAAAAATTTCAACCAAGAAAAGCAATTTCATTGGAAGAAAATCCAAATCAAAGTGCTAAACTTGGAAATCCCAATTGTGATTTTGCGTTGGGTTGACGTTGAAGTAAAAACTTACCCATATGTTTTCCCTTGTTAGTGAAGCAAGGTTTTTTACATGATAATTGAAACATTTATATAATGATAAGATAGTTGATTAATACATTATTTTTTTAAAAAATAATAAATATAATTGTGATAATATTCATTTAAAGCTTCACAATTTGGTGGACACATCTCATTATCATAATATATCACCAATATAATATCAACATTGAAAATGATCTATATATTGTTATCATATGTAGATAATATTTTCTTAGACATAATGAAAATATTGTTGGACTTCTCAATTAGTTATAATTTGTTGCAGCATGATTCATCCGACTATAATGAACAATCATTTGTTAAACAAACAAACAAATAAATAAAAAAAATAAATAAAAAGATAATATTTTTAGCCAAAAAAAAAAAACAACCAAATAATCATAACAAACCAATGCCAAAGGTCACTAACATAACTAAGATCGAGATAGTCGCCAAGTTAGCCAAAAACCTTAGTAACAAGCTACAAATCATATCCTATATATGCCAGCAATAATCGACACAGGATGAAACACCTCATGACTAATTAAAAACCACTGCATTTCATTCTTTCTAAATGCACCAAAGCCCAATAGTTATTTAAGCAAGCAAATCCCAACCATCACTTAGAGACCGTGTCGATCCCCTCCAAAAAATCTCGACAGAAATCCATAAAGGACCCATTGGCATATCGATCAAATGGAAATGAAGAGAAAATAGTAGAAAGGATAATAACGACCTGATTGCACCAAACCAACATGTGAACCACCATCTAATCAATAACATTACCATAAAGCAAGCAATAACTAACCTTAATAGGAAATAAGATACATGATATCTTTTGTGCACGGAAGTAATAAATACTGATATATGAATGTATCAAAGAGGCAAAATGAACACACATAGAATTTACGTGATTCGACAATTTACTTAGGTCTACGGGAGGCATCAAATATTATTGAATTGAGTAGGAAATATACAAAATACAGATACATATTTCTCTACTAATAAAAGTGTTTCCCAAAACTCTCAAACTCGCTAAGTATTTTCTCTCTTTGAGTTTGCTTATGCTCTCTCTAATTTTTTCTCATTTTTGCCTTGTTCTTCAATGCATGAACTTCTCCATATTTATAGTTAAAGTAATGTTCACTTTTCCTAAATTGTGCCATAATTTAAGCCTTAAATTAGGCCATTAATTTCCTTAAATTAGGCCATTAATTTCCTTAAATTAGGTCACTAATTTTCTTAAATTATGCCACAAATTAGGCCATAAATTAGACAACCAATTTCCTTAAATTAGACTACTAATTTGTTACTTTTAGAGCCAATATTCAACAATCTCCACTTTGGCGAAATATTTCATAGCGCTGCCTCCAAATGCACCCTAGACGCTCTAAGCTTAAAAGATGTTGATCAAGTTCAAGTAGTGTTGAAACTTCATCCCTGTAACCACCTTTGTAAGCATATTTGGAGGGTTATCTACAGTTCTGACTTTCTAGAGTATTACATTCCCTTCATTGACGATTTCACGAACAAAATGAAATCGAACATTGAAGTGCTTGGTGCGACCATGATGAACTTGGTTCTTTGCCAAACAAATGACACTCTGGTTGTCGCAAAAAACCTCCATGTTCGTCTGAAAAATACCTAAATCCTTGGTCAACCCGAGAAGCCATATAACTTCTTTGAATGATTTTGTTACAACCATATACTCTATCTTTGTAGTAGACAAAGCTATAGTTGACTGCAATATTGATCTCTAACAAACTGGTCCTCCTTCCATTGTGAACACATAACCAATTGTAGATCCATGTTTATCCAAATCTCCAGCATAGTTAGAATCCACATATCCGACTAGGTGCTTGCATTCAATTTTATCTCTCTCAAACTTCAAATCAATATCCACAGTACCATAGATGTACCGTAGAATCCACTTCATTGCTTGCTAGTGTCATTTACCAAGATTATGCATGTAGCGACTTACCATACTAACAGTATGGGAAATATCAAGTCTAGTGCATACCATTGCATACATCAAGGCACCAATGATATTTTCATATGGAACATGCTCCATTTGCTTCTTCTCATCGGCAGTGTTAGGTGACATCAATGCACTCGATTGAAAATGAGGAGCAAGTAGTGTACTTACTGGTTTGGTTTTTTTATCAATGTCAAACCTTTGTAGTACTTTTTTTAGATATTGAGTCTATGTCAGACATATTGTGCTTGCAACTCTATCTCTTATAATTTCCATTCCAAGAATTTTCTTAGCTTCTCCAAGATCTTTCATTTCATATTCTGAACTTTACAAAGCCTTCAATATGTCGATCTCCACCTTGCTCTTAGATGCAATCAACATATCATCAACATATAAGAGAAAATAAATGAAGATATCATCTTGGAGTTTTCGAAAGTATACATAGTGATCAAAATGTTGCATGTGTACTTCTACTCTTTGATGAAGCTATCAAAGCGCTTGTACCACTATTGTAGTGATTGCTTTAAACCATAAATTGACTTGCTTAGCTTGCAAGCCCAATTCTCTCATCTTGAAACTTTGAAGCCATCCAGTTGAGACATGTAGATCTCTTCGCTCAAAGTACCATGGAGAAAAGTTGTTCTGACATCGAGTTGAGCTAACTCGAGATCAAACTGTCCTACCAAAGCCAATAGTATCCGAATAGATGAATGCTTAACAATATGTGAGAATACCTCATTGTAATCTATTCCTTCTTTCTGAGCATATCCTTTTGCTACAAGTCTGGATTTGTATTTGATGTTGTCTTTACCAGGAACACCTTCCTTCTTGGCATAGACCTATTTGCAACCAATAGTTTTCTTTCCTTTAGGAAGTTGAACAAACTCCCAAGTTTGATTCTAATGTAGAGACTTCATATCTTCATCCATTGCCATCTTCCACTTTATACTATCAACTCTCTACAAGGCTTCTCTGTAAGTGTATGAGACATCATCATCAATTACTAAAAGTGCGAATGCTACCATGTCTGTGTATCTAGTAGGCTTTCTAATCTCCCTTCTCAATCGAGTAGTGGCAATAGATTCTGGATGCTGATTGATTGGTGGTGATGGTGAAAGAACCTCCACCTCAACTGAGATATCTTCTTGATAATCAATTTCATCTTCACTATGATCGGTAGTCGGTGCAATCTTTTCTGAATCTTCCAGAGTCTCAAGCATCACCTTAGAAAGAGTATTTGGACTTTCATTCTCTTTCTTTGAATTTTTCTGTCTCAGCATAAGAAACTCATCGAATGTAACATCTTGGCTTAAGACGATCTTCTTGGATTCACCACACCAAAGTTGAAATTCTTTAACTCCTTCCTTAAACCCCAAGAAAACAACTTTCTTTACTCCCGGATCCAGTTTGGATTCACTAACATGAAAATATACAGGACATCCAAATATTCGCAATGAATCATAATCAGAAATAAGTTGTCTAGACCATACCTCTTTAAGAGTTTTCCCATATAATGGAGTCGCAGGAAGTCTGTTGACTATATGAGTTGCATATGATAAAGCCTCAGCCCAAAATGGCTTGCTTAATTTGGATTAAGATAGCATACATCGAACTTTCTCATCCAAAATACGATTCATTCGTTCTGCAACTCCATTCTACTATGATGTATAAGGAACTGAAAAATGTTTGATTATCCCTTCATCATCTTGACAAACTATGAAGAAGGGATCTAATTTGTACTCGCCACCATTATCAGATCTGAGCCTTTTAATTTTCTTGCCTGTTTAAGTCTCGATCATTTTCTTCCATTTAAGAAAGATATATAGAACTTCATTTTTGTGACTCATGGTGTATATCCAAACATATATAGAGAAATCATCAATAAAAGTCACAAACCATTGTTTACTTCCAAGTGAAACATTCTTAGAAGGTCTCCAGACATTCTTGTGAATATAATCAAGAGATCCCTTAGTACGATGAATGGTATACCGAACTTGACTCTTTTTTGTTTTCCCATTACACAATGCTAGCAAAAATAAAACTTTCGAGTATTGGCACCTTTCAAAAGACCTTGCTTCATTAAGCCTTGCAAAGCCTTTTCATCGACATGCCCTAAGCGCATGTGCCATAGGTAGGAATAATCATTTGTCTTTTCTTCAGAAATGCTTGAGATAGCTGTTCTTCTTGTAACTCTACTCCCATCTAGGAAATATAAGTTTGTCTTATGAGTACCCTTCATCACTACAAATGCACCTCGTATAACTTTCAAGACTTCATTTTCCAATGTTACCTTGTAACCATCAGAATCTAGAACACCTAAAGAAATAAGGTTTTTCTTTAAGTCAGGAATATACCTTACATTTGTAAGTCGTCTGATTGTACCATCGTACATTTTTAGTCGTACTTTTTTGATCCCTTTTGTTTGATAGGAATTTTCGTTGGCCATAAGCAAAACTCTTCCATCGAGCTCCTCAAAACTCGAAAACCAATATTTGTTCGGACACATGTGATAAGAACATCCAGAATCAAGGATCCACTTATCTGAGTAGGTATCTAATGAGGAAGCTGAAAAGGTTGATTCTTCATCTTCATCTATCTTCTGTGCAATGTTTGCATTTGACTTGTCCTTGTTTGGACAATCTTTCTTCCAGTGCCCTTTCTGGTGACAATAGGCATACTGGTCCTTCGTAGGACATCTTCTAGATGACTCTCCTCTAGACTTTGATATGGATCATCCCCTATTATTTTATCTGCTAGATTTTTTGTTGTTCATCCTACCTCTGGCTGTCGTCAATGCTTCTGATATTAAGTCTCTATGATCATGTTGATCCTTCTTTCGGTACTCATTATTTACCAAAGCATTTGAAACATCTATGAATTTAACTTCATCTTTTTCATATAACAGGGTTGTGGTTAAATGCTTATAGCTCTCAGGTAATGAATTCAGCAACAACAAAGTTTTATCTTTATCGATAATTTAAACATCTAAATTTTACAGATAAGCCAAAATTTTATTGAAATTATCTAAGTGCTCAATCATAAGGATACCTTTCTTGTACTAGAAATGAAAACGTTTCTTCTTCAAGTAAAGTCTGTTCTCAATACTTTTCATCATGTACTTGTCCTTTAGTTTCTTCTAGAGAACTGCGGCTACATTCTCTTTCATGACAAAGTACTTTTGATCTTTTCCTAAGCACAGTCGAATTGTGCCACAAGCTTGTCGATTGACATAATTCCAATCTTCATTTGAATAATCTTCTAGCCTGCTCTCCAAGGCTATATTAGATCATTCTCGAAACAATAGATCTAATATTTCACATTGCCACATGTCAAAGTTATTGGTGTCGTCAAATTTCTCCACCTCAAACTTTGCATTTGACAACATAGTTATTCAAGTAGAACAACTTGGTTTTCTAGAAATTCTAAGATCAGCTTGTTCACCTTCTTCGATCTCTCTTTTATCAGCCATAAGTACAAACAGATAACATAAATTTTGCACTTACAACTTAAAAAAATGTTTTTTTTTCCAAATTTTATACCTTATTTGAAAAAACGGAGTCCGCGGTTGAATCCAAAATGGTCCTACTCAGCTAGGCATAGGTCCTACTCAGCTTAAAACGAAGGAAAAACGGACCAACTCGGTCCAAATATCACTAATGACTAAGTTGACTCAATTGCTAGCAGCAACACTCCGGTGGATTTTGGCGGTGATTCTAACTTTCGATTTGAGCGATTCTTTCACCGTTGTGCTTTTCTATTCGAGAGCTTCAATTTAATATATAATATTTCTATATTTGCCTTTGATACCAATTTGTTGTGTATGGAAGCAATAAATAACGATATATGAATATATCAAAGCCATAAAAGGAACACACATAGAATTTACGTGGTTCGAAAATTTGCCTAGGTCCACGAGAGACAGTAGATGTTATTAAATTGAGTAGGAAATATACAGAATACATATACAAATTTTCTCACTAATAATATCTCTCAAGTATTTCCCAAAACTCACAAAAGACTCTCAAACTTACTAAGTATTTTCTCTCTTTGAGTTTGTTTATGCTCTCTCTGATTTTTGTCTTTTTTTTCAATGCATGAACTCCTCCATATTTATAGATGAAACAAGACTATTTTTTCCTAAATTGTGCCATAATTTAAGCCTTAAATTAGACTACTAATTTCTTTAAATTATGCCACTAATTAAGCCACAAATTAGACCATAAATTTCTCTAAATTAGACCACGAATTTGTTACTTTTAAATCCAATATTCAACAATACCAATGGAAAACACAATACTAAATAATATTTAAAAAAGTACACAAAATTCCATTAAATATAAAATTTATCAAAACAATTTATTTTTATATTTTAATTTTAAATTATTAAAATAAAATAATAATTTTATACCATTAAATTAAAAAAAAAATTAAAAAATTGTATTTATATTAAAGAGCTCAAAGGATTAAAAATAAAGGGAAAGATATCCGATTTTGTTTAATTTGTTTGTTTTTTTACGAGTGAGATTACGAAGAGAATCGTAGAAAACTATTAAAATGAAGTTACATATATTACAAGAAAATTGAACAATTGGTTGATTTTAGTAACTTTATTCACATTAAAATATTATTTTATTAATAAAAATTTTGATATAATAATATAATGAATTTAACGGGATAAAATTGTTATTTTATTTAACAGTTTGAGTTGAATTTGAGCGGTACAAAAGTTTTTTTTGGTGAATTATTTTTATAAATTATTTTTCTATATTATATATTTTTTGCATTTTTTTTTATATTTTTTGTATGTATAAGGTTTAGATTGATATTGTAATTTTTACAATATCATAAATATAGATTACATAGGATAAACAATTACAAACAAGATCGATGACATGAAATCATATAGATAAGCTCTCCTTAGTCCACCATTATCAAAGACTATACAGATAACATAGTTGATGTATAAGCTTCTAACAATAAGTGGAGCTACATCATTTAACTTCTAGTATTAGTATTCGAAAATAGTGGAGATAAGAGAGCTAATATTTGTGTTTCTAACGCCATTCATTTTATAGTTTTCTAGAAAATACGTGGTTTCAATCCAAACACAGTAACTACAAATAAAATAAGATAACTGATTACTCTCTCTTCGTCATTCGTGGGACACCTAACAATAAGTCACGAGGTTATTAATCCAAAGAAAAAAAACCAAAAATCAAAACGCTGCATAAACAATATTTATAACAAGGTATTCCCATGGACAAGGCAACAAAGTAAAAACTGATTTCAATTAGCATTTGAATGCCATTATTTGATAATTTATTCAAAAAATAAAAAAAAAATGGTTATTACCGTAGTTGCAATGTTTGATTTTTTACTGAAGATCAAAAGGATTAATTCAATGGTATATCATGGGACTAAATTGAAGTCTACTAAAAAAAAATTAATTTTTATCGATCTTAATCGTTAATTTTTCCACCTCCCAAACTCTCCAACTCAATAGTAATTATAGAATTCATCTTTGTACCCAATAAAATGGGAAAGCTTTGTTGGAATTTGGAAACATCAGTTTTATGATGGCCTAAACTATGAAATAAGTTTTCCAAGTTAGATATGAGTATCATAAGTGTGGGATCAGTCTTACCGTAATCATGCATGCATCTTTTACCTTTCTGCATACTTTCATTGGACTATCTTTTTATAAAGAATTTGATTGCATTGGTCATTTACCTTTTTGTAGACTTTTAAATGCATTAAGAAAAATTTATTAAATCTTCAACCGCCAAATGGCATTGTTAACACAATTTCATAAATTCAGCTGAATAGAATGTGATTGTGTTTCAATAAATTCAACTAAGTCATATTTTGATGGTGCATCATATAATCCAAAGCATAGTTTATTAGGAGAAAAAATTCATTTTAAATATATATTTAATTTTTTATTAATATTTTTGAAAATGTAAAACTTGTTTGCATGTCTAATAATTTTGTGGAAAGCTACTATAACCATTTTTTTTTTGATAGGGTTAGTTTTTATTCAAATTGTATGAGTTGATATATGTTAACCAATCAAAATCAAAGTAATAAAGATTATTAAAGAATAACAATATTTTAAAGTTGATTTTATAAATCTGGGATTCACCGCTGATTTAGCAAAAAATTCATATAAGTTGTTTTTGCCAACAAATTCTCCATAGATTGTTTCTTAAAGAGATAAATGATTGATATATACTCCTATATCATTAAAAGATAATTATGAAAAGATAAATTTAATCTAGTAAAAAGCAAATCTAAATGAATAAGTGGTTTGTTAAAATCTAACCCTATATATATCTGTTCACTTTATAATCACTCAAGATATAATTTTTACGATTTCTATTAATTTCTCACAAAGAGAATGATACTAGTTTCCTCCGTTATTTATAACTAGTAATAATGATTTCAGCATCGAAGGACCTAAGATACCACCTTATAATAGTCTAAGATCCTAATGAGTTTATTTATAGTCATAAGACGACTTGAAGAAGAATACCTTTTTTTAATGTTGATAGAGAAAATGAATGAGTCTCGTTCGATAGAAGGGTTCTCTGTGATTAGGATGTCCAATCTCTTAATAACAAGTAACTCTGTATTTCGATGTTTTGGCATGTGTATTAGAGCGTAAGAATATTTTTTCCTCACTACTACAATGTATGATATTTCCATGGAAAATCTTGTATGTGTTTCTTGTAAAATCAATGCAAAAATGTATTCATGTGGGTAATAGTGTAGAACTCACACAAAATTTTAAAAAGTTTAAGAAACCCACGCAAAAATATTTGCATGGGTTATGCTTAGAACTCATGAAAAAACAAATTTATGTGGTTTATTCGCAAGAACCCACGCAAAATATGAGTGGGTTATTGACAAAAATCCATGCAAAATGTTTTATCTAATACTACAATATCTCTCTCACCTAGTGTACCCTAATTAATATTTCATTGAGCCTCCATGTGTTTACATGCTCTCTCACAAAGGAAGAAGACCCCAGCGTGGCATCCATCTTGTTAAGTTATATTTGATATTGTAATTCACTTATACTAATCTTATATTTCACTTGTACTACACTTGTATTATTTCACTTGTACTACACTTGTATTATTTCACTTGTACTACACTTCTACTATTTTACTTGTACTATACTTGTACTACATTTCCACTATTTCACTTGTACTATATTTACTATTTCACTTGTACTACACTTGTTACAACCCTATAAAGAGGGTTCTCTATGTACATTCTAAAACACACCAATACAACATTAAATCATTCTTTCTTCTTATCTCTATATACTCTTCACATGGTATCAGAGCCTCTCATATACCTCTAGAATTTCTATCAAAATTTCATCTCTCTTCATGACAGCCAACCCGGCTCACCCCAACTCGGTTCACCCTCAACCCGGTTCACCCTAACCTAGTTCACCCCAACCTGGTTCACATTCAACCCGGCTCACTCCAACCCAGCTCACCTCAGACCCGGTTCCAGGCTTGTTTTCAACTACTTTTTTATTTTTAAGGATATTTATGACCTATATTCACTCCTTTATACTGTTTCTATATATTTACTTTATATTTCCTCCATTATTTCATTAAAATGGACCGAAATGATGTCCAAAAACTAATCTATATCACCCTTAATGATACTATCTACCTAGCCTGGGCACAAACAATGAAAAGTTTTTTGAAAGGACGCAAGCTATGATGTTTCATAACTGGTGATATATCTATACCCATCCAAGAAATCACTAGAAACAACTCTTTATTTTCTGACCGCCTTGAAGACTGGGAGAGTAAACATCATCAAATTATTACTTGGTTCCGTAACACCACCTTACCCTCAATCCATAGTGAATTTGGCCGTTTTGACACTGCTAAAGAAGTTTGGAAATTTCTTGAGGCTCGCTTCACTATAACAGACTTAACCAACCAATATCAACTTCTAGCAACTCTTCATACCAAACGCCAAAGGGATGATCAAACCATTAACCAATTTCTCTCTGAAATACATACTATTTGGGATCAACTCGTTCTCTCTGAACCAACTTAGACAAACAAGATTGATGATGAGATGTTTGCAACTTACCGTAATCACCAGCATCTTGTTATTTTTCTCATGGCATTCCATGATCGATTTGAACCTGTTTGGGCTTCCTTACTCCATCAGAGTCCTTTTCCATCTTTAGATATTTCTATGACCGAGCTTCACTCTAAAGAAACTCGGATGGGGGTTTTCAAAGTTTATCATATAGATTCTATTCTTACCACCCCCTCTTATCGCCCTAAAAGAGGTTCGAAAGAGGGCTTTAAACATCAAGGTTGCACCTATTATCACAACCCCAATCATAAGATTTTTACATGTCTCATTCGGGTATGTATATATTGTCACAAGAAGGGTCCAGGACACTTTCATAGAGATTACTTTCAGAATCCCTCTCAACATGCTTTAGGTAAAAATAGTAACTCATCTATCACTGCTGTTGTTTATGAGGATAATCATGACAGATTTACCTTCTCTACTCAAGAACTTGAAGGTCTTTTTAAACATGTTCTCTCAAAATCTAGTAATCCTTTTCCTACTGCCTTGTCTCTCACATCAGGTAAATCGTTATGGTTTTTTGATTCTACTTGTTGTAACCATATGACTCATGATACTCACATCTTCTCTCCCACACGATCTTCCATCTCCAAACCTTTAATTCAAATTGCAATAGTTCACATATGCATGTTAATGCTGTAGGACAAGTTTCCACATCTTCTATATCACTTTCTAACACCTTTCATATTCCCAACCTTACTCTAAATCTTATCACTGTTGGTCAATTATGTGAACTTGGTCTTACTATTACTTTTTCCTCTTCTGGTTGTCATGTGTAGGATCCACAGATAGGACAGATCCTTGGGATAGGCCATAAGGTTGGATGATTATTCAAACTTATCAACCTTCATCTACCCAATTCTTCTCATACTTTCGTTGCTGCTTCTATTACTCCTATCAACCTATGGCATGCTCATCTAGGCCATACGTCTATAGGACATCTTCGTCCCTTAGCATCTTCTTATAAATTAGAATTTGTTTCTATTTCTGATAATGTAAATTGCTTGCCTTATCAATTGGGAAAACAACCTACTTTATGTTTTAATAAAAGCGATTCTACTTCTGTCTCCCCTTTTGACTTAATTCATTCTGATGTTTGGGGTTCATCCACAAATCCTACTATGGGGGGATGTGTTTACTTTGTCATTTTTATTGATGATTATTCAAGATTCATATGAATTTTTCTCATGAAACATAGATCTCAACTACCAAAAATTTATTATGATTTTGCCCAAATGGTTAAAACCCAATTTTCTCAAAATATCAAAGAACTTAGAACTAATAATGCTATGGAATATAAAGAAACAAATTTTTTAAATTTTCTTCGACAAAATGGGGTTCTTTCTCAATATCCTTGTCTTGGCACATCTCAAAAAAATGGAAGAGTTGAGCGAAAACACAGACATATTCTTAATATTGTTCGCACTCTCCTCATTTTCTAGTTCTTGTCCTCAACGCTTTTGGGGTGAAGTAGCTCTTACAGCTTTTTATACCATCAATCATGTTCCCATGCCTATTATTCATAATCAATCCCCTTATGAGCGTCTCTATAGTACTTCTCCATCTTATGAACTACTCAAAGTGTTTGGTTGTGCCTATTTTGTTCTTATTCACCCTCATGAACATAATAAATTGGAACCTAGTGCTCGTCTTTGCTGTTTCTTAGGGAATGGAATATAACACAAAGGCTATCATTGTTGGGACCATATCTCTAAAAAATTGTGCATCTCTCGTCATATCATCTTTTGGGAACATAAAATGTTTTCCTCTATTTCCTCATTTCATTTCTCATCTTCTACCTTACTCTCATTTTTTAATGACCCAACTATTGATTTATTTCCTCTTGACATTGCTCTATTACCCTCACTATCATCTACTACGGCTTCTCCTGATGTGTCTGCTCCTTCTACTAATCCTGCCATAACAACATCCTCTGAAGACCAACTACTTGATTGTCCAGAGTCATCACTTCGTCGTTCTACTTGTGTAAGTAGTCTTCTCTTTCATCTTCATGATTACCAATTTTTCTCTACTATTTTGTCTCATCATGAATCCCAAAACTATATAGAAGCTAGTTCTAACCCTCATTGGCAGCAAGCTATGACAGATGAATTACAGGAATTAACAAAAGCACATACATGGGATCTTGTTGATCTTCCATATAATAAATCTCTGATTTGTTGTAAATGGATTTTCAAAATCAAAACTCATTAAGATGGGTCTATGGAACGATATAAAGCTCGTCTGGTTGCAAATGGTTTTACATAGGAATATGGAATTGACTATGAAGAAACTTTTGCACCTATAGCTCGCCTCACCTCTATTCGAAGTATCATTGCTGTTGTTGTTGCTCAAAACTAGAATATGTTTCAAATGGATATCAAAAATGCTTTTCTCAATGGAGACATAACCGATGAAGTTTATATGAACCTCCTTCTGGATACACTCATTCGCCTCATCAAGTATGCAGACTTTTTCGTGCTCTCTATGGCCACAAACACGCTCTTCGGGCTTGGTTTGCCAAATTCAGATCTACACTTACTGACTTTGGCTTCACTTCTAGTTCTTATGACTCTGGCCTCTTTATTCGAAAGACTCCCACTGGTGTAACACTTCTACTCCTTTATGTAAATGATATGATCATAACAATGAATGACTCTAATGACATTATTGATCTCAAGTAGTTTCTGAGCCATCAATTTGAAATGAAAAGACCTTGGTCGTCTCCATTACTTATTGGGCCTAGAAATCTCATCTGATTCTCAAGGATATTATCTCTCTCAAGCAAAGTACTCTTTCGATATTCTTAATCGAGTTGGCCTTACTAATTGCAAAACTACATCAACATCTCTAGAAACCAATGTCAAACTTACTCCATTAGATGGTACTATTCTCTCAGATGCCACATTATACAGACAACTAGTAGGCGTTCTTGTTTATCTCATAGTCACTCCTCCTGACATTGCCTATGTTGTTCATCTGGTTAGTCAATTCATGTCTACTCCACGGTTTACAAATTATACTGTGGTTCTTTGCATTCTCTGCTACATCAAAGGCACCATTTTTCACGGTCTCCACTTCTCCAACAAGTCTAATCTTCTTCTTTCCGCCTACTCTGATCCTAATTAGCAGGTGACCCAATTGATAGTCGTTCTACCACTGCATATTGTTTCTTTCTTGGAAACTCTCTCATATCTTGGCGAAGCAAGAAACAATCCATCACTTCTTGCTGACACCACTCAAGAACTTCTTTGGCTCCGTTGGCTACTCGCTGATATGGGTGTTCTCCAATCAAATGCAACTATCCTATATTGTGACAATCAGAGTTCTATTCAGATTGCTCACAATAATGTATTTCATGAACGAACAAAACATATCGAGATTGATTGTCATTTTGTTCGTCAACATGTTCTTCAAGACATTGTTTGTCTCAAATCAATATCCTCCACAGATCAAACAGCTGACATCTTCACTAAATCTCATCTACTAGGTATATTTCAAGAATTAGTTTCCAAACTCAAGTTGATTGTTTCTCTTCCTCCTTGAGTTTGAGGGGGGATGTTAAGTTATATTTGATATTGTAATTCACTTGTACTACACTTTCACTATTTTACTTGCACTACACTTGTACTATACTTCCACTATATCAATTGTACTACACTTACTATTTCACTTGTACTACAGTTGATACAATCCTATAAATATGGTCTCTATGTACATTCTAAAACACACCAATACAACAATAAATCATTCTTTCTTCTTATCTCTCTATACTCTTCACACATCTACTAAAATCGTTGTCGAGATGCTAGTCCGTCATCGTCTTTAAGAGCTGCTCGCCTCCCAATCAATGTTCCAATCGGTCTTCCTCCCAACCATTCTTCAAGCCTCTTTCGCACAAATATGTATATCTTTATTCTTTTTTTTTCTCTTTTCTTGTGTTTCCTGAACGGTTATAATTATTATATTTATGGGTATTTTATTTTTGTCTTATTGTATTTATTTAATGTATTTGTGCTATAAATAATCAGTTTTTTTAGGTTATTTAGTTTTTTTGTTCTTGATATGTTTATTTAATAGTAAATTTGTAATACAATTGCTTAAATTTATGATTATTTAGTTTATTGTCTTATTATGATTATTTAATAATAAATTTGTTGTATAAATAATTATATTTGTACTTATTTAATTTTTTTTTAGTAGTTATTGTGCTTATTTAGTAGATTTGTTCATATGCAAGTTTCCAAAAAAAGATAAAGAAAACACACTGATGCTCGAAGGAAAAGAAGATAAAAAAAAAACTAAAAAGCATATATATAATTTTATTTGTTAATCAAATGTCAAATGCGGAATCACTTGAGATTTAGATTTAGTTTCCTTTGCCCGTTGACTAATGCTAGTGCGCAATATCAAATGAAATTTGTGAATAACTTATTTTAATTTAATTAAAAAAATAAGAATATTTTACAAATGTATCAATAAATAAGAACACTTTTTTTTTACCAATTCAAAGCATGTTCTATATGAGGATGAATTTCTAGAAATCTACTTCACTGATTTTATTAAAAGAAGTTTAAGTAAAAAATAACAAAATATTAAAATAATAGTAATAATAATATATTAATTAAAAAAAATAAAATCTACATTTTAACTAGAGAATTCTTTGAATAGATAGCAAGTAGCTATATACTATGTTTAATAATTTTTTTAAAAATACTACAATAACAATACATAATTTTACAAATTCAATCATAAAATGAATTTAATTATAAAACAACTAAAATCTAGTGATAGGTATTAACATAATCATTTAATTAAATCAATATTATATACATATGTGTTTATAACTTTAGAATGGAAAAGTCTTGAATACAGTCTATGATTTCTAAAATATATTTAGATGAACATGAAGTTTTTATAAAATTCATACATCAAAATGCAAATAATGAAGATGTGATTCAATGCTCTTTTATTAAGTACAAGAATGTTAAATTTTTTTAAAACAAAGGATATAAGAGATAATTTAATTTACGAAGATATTTTGAAAAAATTATGATAATATAATTAGTATTTTCACGAAGATAGATTAGTAAGGTGGTCGGAGATAATGCATATGTAGGTAAAACTTCTTTATGTACACTATTAATGTGCATTTTTTAATTGTTATGCAATTTTGACTAGTTTTTATTATGGTGCATATTGCATTTTGGTTGTTTATGAACTACATAAAATTTTATGTGTATATATCATTGAAAAATGCTATACTTATATAAGATGTGAGGGAGGTGTTTAACATGTAAATAATTTTAGTATTTCTTATTACAATTTTACTTTCCTAATCTTAATTTTATTTATTTATCTCTTATTTGTGACAAAATTATAGGGCTCATCGTTTTTTGTTGTTTGAAAGCAGTTTTTTCATCATTATATGTGCATTGGAATTAACTATTAGTGAGTATATAATTATTTAATATTCTATCTACATATATAATTATTAATATGATTTATATACAGTTGTACCAAAACAAAATGATAAAATTATGTGCGGATTTTATTTGATGTTATTCATAGAAGAAATAAAAAAAATCAATTTTCTCTTTGAATTTGGTAAGAATTGAAAGCTGGGCAGCCCAATGTTTCCCTCAAAATGCGCTTTTCAGGAAAGGGTACTGTCCAAACTAATAACCAGCACTCGGTTGGCTTCTCTGGGAGATGTGGGACTCCAACACTCCCCCTCACATCGAACGGGGACACCGCAAAGATCGATTCCACCGGCCGAAAGAACTCAGCTTAACCAGACACCGGGGAACTGTGCCAGGGGAACGGGCATATCGAGACCCCTAGGATCAGCTCTGATACCAAATTGAAAATTGGGTAGCCCAATATTTCCCTCAAAATGCGCTTTTCAAGAAAGGGTACTGCCCAGACTAATAACCAGCACTCGGCTGGCTTCTTTGGGCGATGTGGGACTCCAACAGTAAGTTTTACTTATCTCATTTCATAAGTTAACTTTAATTAAATATAATTATAAATTATTATTTCATTATTGTTTTAAATAATACCCTAACAAATCAAACTATAAATACTCTAATAAAGATTTTAATGAACTACGAGAAAGATAGGCAAAACAAATGATATAATTCATGACCAACAATGAAGAGGATGAAGACATGTGATTAGTTTATGTCTTCATTGAGATAAATATGTATATATTGTACAATATTTCTTAGAAACTAGCTTTTGATATCATTTCTTTGAAATTTGTATGCAAAAGTTAAAATATCACGTAAGAAACATGTATGTATTGTAATTACATATACATTTGTTGAATTTACAAGTTAGATGTCTATGTATGATGTTTGAGTATGGTTGAAATTCATATTACTAACACATTGTAGGGGATTTTGGTGGGCCCATATATCTGTGTTCATTGTGTAATTCATTCCTTTCGCCCTTCCTTAGTCTCAAACCTAAGACCTAACTCTTATGTACCTCAGGTTCTTAGAAGCTAGTACTATCAGGACCAAAATGTTGAGATTCTCTATTTTACAGAGAGAGATTAGAGAAAAGTTAAGACAATTGGTTAAATGTGTAGATCTTCATGAATGGTCCATCTATTTATAGAACATTTATGGATATAGGTGTCAGTAATATAATGTGTACACATATTTACATGTCAGAGGGCATAATTGGCCTAAAGTAACACATGTTAGAGATCTAGGTCAAGTTTAACTCGTACTGTCCTTGAGCTCATGATGTCCTTGAGATCAGGCTGTGATCGAGCTTGGACTATCATTGAGCTTGGGCTGTCCTAGGGTAGGACATCTGGGGTGTTTTATCTTCCATCTCGGGCTGGTGACTTGGCTTGGGTGGTTTGCGAGGGTTGGGCTTCAAACCGATTTGCATGTCCAAACATCAAGTCCCTCTACTCTTTCAACTCGAGCTTCGGTTTGAGGTATAAGAGTAAATACTGGGCATATGATTAATATTTTACAGAGAGATTAGAGAGAAGTTAAAACAATTTGTTGAATGTGTGGATCTTCATGGGGGGTCCATTTATTTATAGAACATTTATGGATAGAGATTGTCAGTTATATAATTTGTACACATACTTACATGTGAGAGGGGTATAATTAATCTAAAGTACAATATGTTAGAGATTTAGATCGAGTTTAGCTCGTATTGTCCTTGAGATTAGATTGTGATCGAGCTCAAGTTGTCATTGAGCTCGAATTGTCCTATGGATAGAACATCTGGGATGTTTTATCTTTAATCTCAGATTGGTAACTTAACTTAGGTCGAGGGTCGGGTTTTGGGCAAGTTCAAATGTCCAAACATATGATATTATGCGTATTATGCATATAATTTTTTTTATTGATGATCCTAAGAATCAAAGAAATGATATTATTATGCACGCATGATTGCTTTTCTTTAACTTGTATATAAATTTACGTGGGTTTAAAAAAAAAAAGAAACCAGGCATATGTTTGTCTCACGTAATAAATTTAAAATTTATATGAATTTTATTAAATAATCTAATCAAATTTGCATGGATTTTTCCTATAATTCAAACAAAATTTGTGCGAGTTATCGGTAAAGTATATATAAGAAACATATATATTATAATTAGATATATATTATGTTGAATTTACATATTAGATATATTTTTTATAGGTGATACCCGATCAACATTTGCATGGATTTTTATAACCCACCAAATACTTACGAAAACCCACATAAATTTTACATGTTGTTGTAGTGCCTCTATAACTGTGAGGGACCTATATATTCCCTACAATGTAAGTAGCGCAAGTGATTATTAGAAGATCAAAATTGAGGAGTTAAGAAATAGAATGGGATGGGCTGAACTCTGAAGTACTTATTGAGACATCTTAGTTGGGGCACTGACCCTATGAATTGAGACATCTTAGTTGGGGCACTGACCCTAGCTATGACCCTACAACAGAATGGAATGAGCTGTAAGAGCACATGATAATGCTCAGATACATTATTCGCTGAATTATTGGTTTAAAAGTTTAGGCAAATTAACTTTGGAATTAGATATACAGACTTTAGCATATTATAAAAAAGATTACAGATTTTAGCATATTGACATGTCTTGTTGTACATACATGTGAGAGAGGGGACAACCTGAGATGTGTTTTTTAATTAAAGAAACTTTTTTATTTTTTTTTTCTTCTTATCCAAAAAGTGTTTAATTACTAAGTGGAATAATCAACTTCGGAAGAGTATTTGAGAGCTATGTGTTGGACGGTTTAAATTCGTTGTTTATTTCTTTCTTTCTTTAGAGGTAGATGTGTGATCACGAAGTTATTACTATTTGAGGAGTAGGAATTAATGAAACTCTTACGTGAGAATATGCTTTTTTTTAGATAGAGGTCTCATATGTTATATTAAATTAAATCATTTTTGTTATTTATTTTTTTTAAATTAAAAATGATATTATATAGTAACTTAACTGTTAAAAATTATTAATTAAAGATAATTTATATTATTTTAATAATTTTTTATTAAAATATTATTAATTTATATAAAGTGATTAAAACGTGATTAGAATAAGAATTTAACAACAATAAAAATAAAATTTAATATAAAATTATATTAAGAAAAAATCAACAATAATTAAATTCAAATAGAAAGATAATTAAATTTATATATTTTAATTTTTAATTATATTAAAATAAATTATTAACAATTTACAAATATCAAAAAATATTTTAAGAATTTTATTTTTATATTAATTATCACTTTATTATTATCATCATGCTTTTAACGGATTTAATCACGATGAAATAATATTTTAATATAAAAATTATAAAAATAACATATTTTATTTTTAAGTAAAAAAATTTAATAAATAATAATAAAATAATATTATTTATAATATAATGTAATAAATCAATTATCATAAATTTTAAATTAAGGGTGCTAAACGACAAATTTACCCCAATTGTATTAGTATCATCAAAAAATCATTTTACACCTATACAAAATATCAAATTTTACTAGGCTAGGGATGTTCATAGACCCGACCCCATACCCTTCATTCCGTCTTGACTCTTGGTGTGACAAAAGAGTACTATACGATATTAGTGAGATACAATTTTGATCCCACTGCTTTAAAAATAAAGAAAATGTACACACTTTAAGTTATATATATATATATCCTAAATTCATCAACCTTTTTAAAATATGTAGCAACGGAATGGTTGTAAAAAAATTGGTCTATAATAGAGTAATACTTTTTTTTTAAGAAATATAATAGTGATAAAAATCTGTCATTTCTTTCACGAAATAGTGAAATACTTTGGTTGCATTTCCTAAACTTGGTTGGTTAAAAATTTTATTACTTATATTTAAAAATTAGTAGGCTCTTTTTTTTTCTTTTCAATCCGACTTAAATAACTGCTTTTCTTATGATTTAGTATAATATATTACAACAACAATTTGGCCTCTTCTATGAATTTTTTTTTTACATATATATACCAGAATTTGATCTATATTGAAATATACCTCCATTTCTCCATGAAAATATCACTTTCCTATATCAACTACACTTACATAATATAGGTATCCAAGTAACATTAAAGCTATGAAACTTGTTTGTGGTTGGGGATATCTCGTCCAACAACTGTTTTGCTTATCATGATATATGTTAATTGTGGCCCAAAACAGTTTTTTAGCCCAAAGCCCACATTCTACATAAATCCTTAGCTATTATATATATATATTCATTTGTTTCCCTTTGCTGCTAGTGTTAGAAATTCATTAGAAAAATAAAACAGAGAAGATGAGATTTGTTGAGAAAAAAATTGGACACGATATTCGCTTATGAAGTCGCTAATTCAACAAATTAATATTATTGGGTGCTCATATTTAGGTAACCAATCGTTATTCTTTCGATTTATTTTGAGAACTTCTGCTATTCGATTTGCTTTCATATTTTTTGGGTTGTACTTCGTTTATTTAATATTGGGTTTTCCGTCATGGTGCAAAATATGAAATTGAGAAATTCAAATGGTAGAAATGATTTCGGCCTTATGGGCGTGTGAAGTACACGCGAGTATTAGTTAAAGAATGGCTTGTTAAGACACTTGAAGGCAAGGATAAATTGCCGGAAAAATTGATGATGAAGAAAAAGATGCATTGATAGAAAATGCTTTGAGTTCAATTCGGATTATCCTTGTCTCACGAGGTATTACGAGGTTGGTGATGAGAATCTCCTTCCGGGTTATGGCTTAAATTGGAGAATTTGTATATGACCAAGTCTTTGACGATCGGTTATATTTGAAGTAAGCGTTTGTATACATTCATATCAAGGTACACTCACACGATCATCTGTGATGAATTTACTAAACTTTTTTCGTGATTTGAAAAATGGTGGTGTTAAGATCGATGATGAGGATCATGCCTTAGTTCTATTATGTTCTTTACCTCGTTCATTTGAACATTTTGTTGATACCATGCTATATGGTAGACACTATTTCTTTGGAAGATGTCAAAGTAGCTGAATTCCGCAGAATGAAGAAAAAGGTGTCTACAAGCAACAATGATAATAGCGGTGGTTTATTTGTTAGAGGTAGAAATCAAGAAAAAGGCACAAGAAGTAATAGAGGCAAGTCTAGATCCAAATCTAGAAAAAGAAAAGATAAATGCAATTATTGCGTCGATAGAAGGGCACGGAAAGTAAATTGTCCGAAACTCAAAGGTAAAGGAAAATCGCCCAACGTCTTCTCGTACTAACGATGTTGCTAGTGTTGCGAGATAGTTCTGGTTCCGATGGTGAAAATGTTCTATATCGGTATCTATTGGTTCTCACAGAGATGTTTGGATTCTTGATTCGGGTTGCACTTACCATACGTGCCCCAAAGTAGAGATTGGTTTGCTTCTTATCGGTCTATTGATGGGGGTGTTGTCTTGATGGGAAACAATATGTCCTGAGGTTATTGGTATTGATGTCCAGAATTAAGATGTATGATTGTATTGTTAGGACTTTGAAAGATGTTTGCCATGTTCAGTTTGAAAAAGAATTTGATATCTTTGGGTACTCTTGATTCACAAGGTATAAGTATGTGGAATTTGAAGGTGAGTTTTAAAAGTTAGTAAGTCTTTCTCGTTGTTATTAAAAGGCAATTGTCGTGTGGTTCTATATGCTTCAAGGTAGCTGTTATTGGCAATGTATCGGTTTCATCCTCGTCGGATCAAGATCTCGAACCTACTGATTATGGCATATGCGGCTTGGGCGTATGAGTAAGGTATGATGTCTATTTTGAAGCAAACCAGGATTTGCCTGTGGTCGGCCAGAAGCTTGATTTCTGTGGCGGTGTGTTTATGGAAAGCATGTGCAGGTCAAGTTCAAGACATCCATCCATAAAACGAAAGGTACCGTTGATTATATTCATTCAGATTCTTTTGGGGTCCTTCTCGTGTTGTGTCTAAGGGTGGTGCCGTATATGTTGACTTTTATTGATGACTTCTCTCATTTTTGGGTGTATTTTCTAAAGAACAAGAATGACGCATTCTCAAAATTTGTAAAATTCAAGGCTTGTATAGAAAAATCAAACAAGCGAAAATCAAACATTTGAGAACCGATAATGGTTTGGGAATTTTGTGACGGCCAGTTTAATGAGTTATGTGAAAGAAATGGCATGGTGAGACACCGACCGTCGTCGTCATACACCACAAAGAAAATGGGAGTAGCATAACGTATGCTCTTTGAAGTGACTTGGATAAATCCTTTTGGGAAGCTTGTAACCGCCGCTATTTGGTGAATCGGTCTCCATCAACCGCAATTGAGTTGAAGACTCCGTTTGAGGTATTCTTTGGTACTCCCTTGCTAATTATTCGATTTGAAAGTTTTTGGTTGTCTTGCTTATGCTGTTAATGATGGTAAACTTGAGCCTCTTCATTAAATGCATATTTTTTGGGAGTATCCTTCGGGGTGAAAGGTTATAGATTAATGGTGTGTTGAACCCAAGTCACCTAAATTTTTGATTAAAACGGATATGTTAAGTTTGATGAGTTTTCCATGTTGCAAAAGAAAAAAAGTCTATTGTCAGATAAAGACCACGGTGTTAGTGAAGCGGTGGAGCTTGAGAGTGGGAGCTCCTGTAATGCGAGAGGGCACTTCAGATCAACCATTCCGTGGATGAGATAGATGATTCTACTCATGATGTAGCGAAGAGCAACACGAGCAACCATACAAGTATTGCTAAGGGTAAAGGAATAAGAGAGATTAGACGCCCTCGGTATGCGGACTTAGTTTCTTTTGCATTAATACGTGGCGGTAGTCTATCGAGGTGCATGTGAACCTTCTAGTTATCGTAGAAGGCATCACTCATGTGATGATCTGTTCGGTGGTTGGTTGCTATGAATGAAGAGATTGAATCACTTCGTAAGAATCATACATGGGAATTGGTGAAACCGCCTAAGGGCTAGAAGATTGTTGGAAACAAATGGGTCTTTAAGAAAAAGGGAAGGTATACGAGGTTGAAGCCTAGGTTCAAGGCACGTGTCATTGCAGTGAGCTATTGTCGGAAAAGGTATTGACTTCAATGAAGTATTTTATCCTGTTATGAAACATAGCTCTATTCATGTGTTACTTGCTATGGTTGCATTGTTTGACATGGAATTAGAAACGACTTGATGTCAAGGCGTCTTACATGGTGAGCTTGAAGAACAAATATATATGCATCATCCTGATGGGTTTGTTGTTCCAAGTAAGGAAGATCATGTTTGTTTATTGAAAAAGTCTTAATATGGGCTGAAGCAATCTCCAAGGCAGTGGTATAAGCGGTTTGATTCTTTTATGATTGATCATGGTTACTCTATGAGTGATTATGATAATTGTTTTTATCATAAAAGATTCCATGATGGTTCATCACTTTATTTGTTGCTTTATGTTGATGACATGCTTATTGCTTCTAAGAATAAGTGTGAGATTCAGAAATTAAAGTCTCAACTTAATGGTGAATTTGAGATGAAAGATTTGGGTGCAGCGAAGAAAATTTTGGGCATGGAAATTTACAGAGATAGACAAGCGGGCAAGCTTTATTTGACTCAGAAAAGTTATATTGAAAAAGTTCTCCAACGTTTTGGCATGAAAGATTCTAAACCTGTGAGTACGTCGTTAGCTACACATTTCAGGCTTTCTTTGGATTTGTCACCATAATGTAAGAAGAATCCGGTACATGTCTCGTGTTCCATATGCTAGTCTTTGTTGGCGAGTTTAATGTCTATTATGGTTTGTACTCGTCGGACATTTCACGCATAATGCGATTGTGTTGTCGTGATATTTGTGTAATCCTGGTAGGGTCATTGTGGCGCTGAAATGGATACTTCGGTATTTGAGAGGTACATCTAATTTTGGTTTGGTATATGATGGGAGTTGTAATACCTTGGTGCAGCATTGGTTATGTGGACTCACTTATTACTTTGGTGATTTGGATAGAAGAAGATCTCGACATGTTATGTCTTCACTATTTCATCAGTGCCATTAGTTGGAAGGCTACTTTATAGTCTACGATGCTTTGTCTACAACGGAGAATATATACAATGACGGCGGAAAGAAGCCATTTTGGCTTAGAGGTTTGGTTTGTGATTTGGAGTTTCAAATGAGGATACTTATGTTGTATTTTGTGATAGTCAGTCGATACATTTGACTAAGAATACACATGTATCATGAAAGAACCAAACACGTTGATGTCGAGATATGCTCGTGACATTGTCTCCCGGGTGCTATTGTTGTTAATAAGATAGCCACTATGTAGAATCACCGATATGTTAACCAAACCAGTTCCATTTAACAAGTTGACATTGCTGTTGAACTTGATTGGTATTTGCAAAAGATGATCACCGCTTCAGGCTTTGGACGATGGTTATTTGCTAATCCGAGGAATTTCATGTTTGAAGAATTTGTTTTCCGTTTTTGAGCCGGTGGAGATTTGTTAATTGTACTTCAAAAATGTTTTTTCACACAAGCAACCACATTCTACATAAACCGCCGCTCTTATATATATATTCATTTGTTTCCCTTTGTTGCTAGTGTTAGAAGGCCGAAAAATAAAACAGTAGAAAAGCGAGATACAACATGAGAAAAAATAGAAGAGAACGGAGCAGCAGCTAGCAGGTGTTAAATCCAAGAGAAAACAAGAGCAGAAGTTTTAAAAAGACAGAGCAGAAACAAAGAGAGAGTGAAGAGAAGCAGCGTTGTTTAATTAAATTGTAGAACAGAGAAGAAGAAGAGTTCTAGGATCTGCTACCTTGCTATTTTCTTCCACAGTTTCGTGTCGTCGCTGCTGCTAATTATATTCTATTTCATTTGTACGGTAATATTTGATTTAATAGCAAGTTTGTTAATTTATCTTGCTATATATTACCAGTAAATTAGAAGGGATATTTTGTGGGTTGATTTTGGATTTTGGTATAATTTGTGAAGCTTTGGAAATTGGTGTTTATATCTCTTTTTTTTGTTTATTAGTGGATTTTTTCCTTGGTGTGCCATCGTCAGTGGAGTAGACTTTTCATATTGAAAAGTTGAACCACATAAATCATTGTGTGTCATTTAATTTTTTACTGCTTATTACTTTTGCTGTTACCCATTATTATTAATTTGTGCAACAAAAAAAAAATTGGACCTGATAATAGTAGTGGTTTATTTTTTAGAGGTAGAAATCAATAAAAAGGCACAAGCAGTAATAGAGGCAAGTCTAGATCCAAATCTAGAAAAAGAAAAGATAAATGCAATTATTGCCATCAAGAAGGGCACTGGAAAGTAAATTGTCCGAAACTCAAAGGTAAAGGAAAATCCGCCACAACGTCTTCTGGTACTAATGATGTTGCTAGTGTTGCAGATAGTTCTGGTTCCGATGGTGAAAATGTTCAAATGAATGAGGTAAAGAACATAATAGAATTAAGGCCTGATCCTCATCATCAATCTTAACACCACCATTTTTCAAATCACGAATAATTTTAGTAAATTCATCTAGATGATCGTGCAAAGGTGTACCTTCTGATATTCTGAATGTATACAAAGCGGCCGTCAAATATAACCGATCGTCAAAGACTTCCGTCATATACAAATTCTCCAATTTAACCCATAACCCAACAGGGAGATTCTCATCACCAACCTCGCGTAATACCTCATCAGACAAGGATAACTGAATTGAACTCAAAGCATTTTCGATCAATGCATCTTTTTCTTCATCAGTCAATTTTTCTGACAATTTATCCTTGCCTTCAAGTGTCTTAACGAGCCCTTCTTTAACTAATATGGCTCGCATCTTCATACGCCATAAACTGAAATCATTTCTACCATTGAATTTCTCAATTTCATATTTTGCTGCCATGACAGAAAACCCAATATTAAATAAACAGAAATACAACCCAGAAAATATGAAACCAATCAGATAACCAGAAGCTCAAAATAAATCCAAAAGAGCAAATTTGATTAGTTCCAATAAATACCATAATAACCTAATAGCTCTGATACCAATTTGTTAAAGAATTGGCACTTACAGAAGCGAATATCAGGTCCAATTTTTTAACAATACATCATTTGGTTTCCAAGTATATATTCAATAATATTTCGTTAATCAATTTCAATTGATACATTTTGGGAATATGGTGTAAGCTTTTTCAATCCATAATTAACTTTTTTATCTTACTTTTCAATTCAATGAGTCTTTACACTTACCTTCATCTCTTATTATTTTAATTTATGAAAAGTCGTCTTTCTATTATGAAAATAAAAACATTTATTTATGAATAATAGAGATATAAAGTATTTCCTACCATCTTATCTCATATTTTATTTAATATTTTTAATAAATTTATTTTATTTAAATATTATCTCATCTTATCTAAATTATAATTTTATTATCTAGTTGTATCATTTTTTGTATTAGATATTTATTTAAAAAACATTATTTAAACTCCTAAGTCTACTTTTAAAGTTAAGTGAGTGTTGTTCACATAAGTGGCAATCTTAACTCCCAATTCCAACCATTAGAGTAATGTATTAAGTCACATACCTTAATGTCATTAGGTATGTGGTCTGTGTCGGGGAGTATTTGTGTTCTGAAGTTCTGTACACAAAGAACCCAAGGGTTTTGTAAAGCACCGACACATTGACCATTTCCAATTTGTGTTGAGTTAAAAGAGACATATATAAAGCCGACAGCTTTAATAAATAAATATTACATTAGTATTAAATAACACTACAAACTTAATATTAAATCACTCTCACTTATACTATCAACTTACACTCACTTCATACACAATTAGACATTACATATAGTTTTATAATTATTATAAAATATTATATAAATGATACATTAAAGATAATAATAAAGATTATTTTAACACTTTTTCAACACCAACTTTCTCAAAATGAAAGGAAAGAAATTGTAATGGCTTATCGATGCTTCCCTCATGATAATAACCCTATTTCTTTATAAATATTTTTCTGCATTTTGTTCCTTCAAATTAGTAGATAATTGGTTAAAGTTTCATTGTATGTTATGTCTTTGCTTTGCTACATCTTCTCTTCTTTGACGTGGCTTACTCTTTTTTATAATAGCAATTATTTTTTCTTTCATCACACTTGGTAGCACACATACTAGTTTTTATTATTCTTTTGCTTGCTTTGTTGAATTATTATTTTCTCATTATCATTCTGAGCAGTGTTTTTTGTCAAAATATTGTATTTTCTCTGATAATTATCAGTATATTTTTCTATTATTTCTGTTCTGTCTCTTTACAAGAGTTTAAGATATATGTATATAAGGAAAACAAAAATTAAACAATAACCATAAAACCTGCACATCCAGGTTTTACGGTCTCCACTATCATTGTTCCTCCATGTTTTACTCCATCGAGCATTCGTGGTTCCGCCACCGCTTTAGCACACACCAACACTCCTCCTCAAGCTTGGTGCGATATATGTCTCTTATGCCCAACTTGTTGCCGAGTTGTAGAATTTCCTCGGCAGACACGTATTTTGGTGAAAGTATATCACCAATTGATCTTCGACTTAACAAATGGAAGCTTAATAATCTTTTCTTCAAGATTCCGTTTGATGAAGTTCCAATCCACTTCAACGTGCTTCGTGCGATCATGTTGAACTGGATTGTGAGATATGGTAACGGCCGTTTGTTATCACAAAATAAGTTCATTTCGTAGTTAGGAGCAACACCAATCTCGCTAGAAGTTTTTTCAACCAAAGGAGCTCACATATTCCTCGACCATTCCTCAAAATTCACTTCAACACCGGATAAGGCAACTACATTTTTGCTTTCGCTTCTCCACGTGACAAGATCGCCCCCCACGAAAGTAAAGTACCCAAGAAGAGATTTCCTATCCTTCATATTCCCCGCCTACCGCCCTCGAATCAGATATCCAAGGACTTCCAATTGACCATTCTTTGAAAACATAAGTCCTTTCCCATTGGAGGATTTTGGCAACGAAGCATTCGTACGATCGCATCCATATGGTCTTCACTTGGCAAAGGCATGAATTCACTTACTACACTCACAAAGATAAGCAATATCGGTCGAGTACGAGATAAATATACGAAGTTTACCTACTAACCGTTGATATCTCGTTTATCTACCGGTACTTGTCCACATATTCTCCGAGTTTACGATTTTGAACCATTGGAATATCGACAGTTTACAATCTAGTAGTCCCGTCATAGCAGTCCATAGTATATTTCCTTTGGGAAAGACATATGCCTTGTTTTGATCTTGTTACCTCAATACCTAAGAAGTATTTCCGAGCCCTCCTAAGGTCTTCATTTCAAACTCATTTGACAAATTGTTCTCAGAAGGCTGTAGATTTCTTCTTTATCATCCCCGTAATGATCATGTCGTCTACATAGACTATAAGTACTATCTTCCCTAATCGATGTTTTAGGAAAAGAGTGATCATAATTGCTTGTTGGAACCCATATTTCTTCATTCGAACTCAACCTACCAAACCACGCTCGAGGTGATTGTTTTAGTCCATACAATGCTCGTTGTAATCTACATGCGCTTTCTTTTCCCGATGTAACAAGATATCCCGTGGGATATCCATGTAAATCTCTTCTTCAAGGTCACCAGCGAAGAAAGGCATTTCTTCACGTCAAGTTGGTGCAATGGCCAATCTAAATTTGCTACAAGAGATAACAAAACTCTCACGCTTTTAGTTTAGCCACAGTGAGAAGGTTTCTTGATAATCTATCCCATGTTTCGTATACCCTTTGCTACAAGCCTCGCCTTGTAACGATCAACTAACCCATCCGTTTTATACTTAATGGAGAAAATCCATTTGCATCCTACCATCTTCCTCCTCGAGGTAACTTGTTTAACACCCACGTGTTGTTCTTCACAATTCCTCAAATTCTTCTTTTTTATAGCTTCGAGCCCAATTTGGATCAAATAAGGCTTCTTCAACGCCGCTTGGAATTTGACATGAGGAGAAGTGTTGCTCAGGCAAAAGCCCTTATAGGTTCCGATAACCTCGCAGAGATACATAATTGGCTATTGATACTTGGATTGTCGTTCCTCTCTGTCGGGAGTAGGTATCGATTCTGAGGTTTGCCTCGATTGTGTTTGAAAGGTAAAACATAACCAACATATGTATCTATAGCATTAGTTTGTAAAGGTGTGATAGAGAAATTACCTCAGAGATTCTCAAGCAGTGAGGATCATTGGGTACTGCAGAACGAGTGGGTACATCAACCAATTCATCTTCCGAGATTCAATTACTACTTCACCTTGCCTTGGAAGTTCAAGCTCGGGTCTAGATACGGGCTTCTCCATATTATTGGCACGATCCGAGTATGTTGGACTCGTGTTCATTATTTCAACATCAAGCCAATTTCGTTCTTCACTATAACTCTCCTCCGAAGAGTGTAATTGGATACCTGATGGGAAAAAATTCTCGATTCGAGGAAAGTGACATCCATGGTAGTATAGTTTCTTTAAGTAATTGGATCATAACATCGGTACCCTTTTTTTGTACAATTCATACCCCAAGAATACACATCGTAGAAACATGGATCCAACTTAGTTCGTTGATTTTTATGGAGGTGGACAAAAGCAACACATCCAAAATCTGCATAAGCATCAAAATAGTAGGCAAAGGAAGATGATCGATAACACCTTTAGTGGAGTCTAAAATTGTAAGGTTCAGGGCATTCGATTCAAGATACACAAATAGTAACATCACCCGATTTATTAGGCATACGCAGACCGATTAGTAAGTGTCCGAGCCGTTCTAAATATGCCGATTTTTTCTCCACCATTTTGTCGGTTTCAGGAACACGAGGTTTCATGGAGAATACCAGGTTGTCAAGTATGTCCTAATTGTTGATTAACATACTCCTCCATCGTATCCTAAGTATCTTAATTTTTTAGAAAATCGTTGTGTCTCAAACCATGCGTGAAACATGTGAAATGTAGCAAATACTTCATCTTTATGTTTCAGAAGGTAAAGCCATGTCATTCGTGGTACAATCATCAACAAAAATAACAAACCAACGATGACCACGATGACGTAACGAAGCGTCCCCAAACATCGAATGTACCAAAGCAAAAGCGAGCCACACTTTTATTCACGCCATGTGGATAAGACGCCCATGACTTTTTACAGATACAAGTATCACATTTGAAATCCGAATGTGTGATATTTGAAAATAAACCTGGGAGTAGGTGCTTTAAAATTCTAATGATGGATGCCCAATCTCACGATGACATAGCCAAATCTATCGTTCCTCGTCACCAACAAAGATGTTGCATGGATCGGGCTCTTCCCCGAACCGAGGTCATCCACATAATATAGCCCTCCTCTCCTAGTACCACGCCCAATGATCTCCTCAGAGAATATCCCGTAGAAGGCAAAAAGTAGAATACATCAATACTACACAATTAAGGTCCAAGGACTGACTTACAAACATTAGTCGTCGACGTAGGTACAAGCAAAGTATTAGATAATGATAATGAAGGAGATAAGGTCACCGTTCCAGCCTCCCGTAATCGGATAAGTGACCCCCATTTGCATTGGCAACACGGCTCCGTCTTGGCCGGGTTGTATCGGGAGAGATCGTTTGGGTCAAATGTCACGTGATCTCAGCTCCAGAGTCCAGATCCACTCATCTTTCTCATTACGAGTAGAGATGTGAAATACTTTACTTGAAATACCCGGATCCCGAAGATTCGGCCCGAGAGGTATAAGGTGATATCGAGGCATTATTGTAGCCACCGCTCGCCCAGCAGTGTCCCGCGTTTCTTCCGTGTTTCAAGATCATTCCACCATTCTCGATACCCACGTAGTCAAACGCTTTCACAGTGTGCTCTGAGTTTCCGCAACGGCCACATTTAATGTCAAGAGATGGTGGATTTCCGTGATTTCTTGCTACCCAAGGCCAAGGTCCCGTTTTTTGGTGGCATTAGATTATGGTGTCCCTTGACCCCTTTAAAAGTCATAACTGCTCCGGGTGTCGTATCGACACCTGTGATCATCACGGTCTGCCTGACCTCTTCTCTACGGATGAATCCATAGGCTTGTTCCACCGTAGGAAAAAATTTCCTTCCAAAGTCGTGCAGTTTCCTCTGCGTTCTTCCTCAACGCAGTTTCTTCTGCGTTCTGCCAGGTGCCCTTTTCCTTCCGATTCCCCTCGGTCCTCCGTAACCCTAAATCCCTCTTCTTCATCCGCCGCAACCCTCTCGCGCTTTCTTCACGCCGCCCTCCGCGGCGCCTCTTCTTCCGATGGAAGAGCCCCCCACCGGTCCTCCACGTGAAGCGGCACCCTTCTTCCGCTTTCAGACTGCCCCCCAAGCGAGCAGTCGACGCCCAACGAGTGCCTAGATCGTACGGGCCCCCGAAGGGTTCTACTGAGCCATGACGACAAGACCGACACCGAGTGCAAATGGTGACTCGAATACTAGATGGTCGCAAAGACCGCGAGGCCGCACTGCCTACCCATCCCCTCAAGCTCAACCTCTCGTTGTTGTTTTGCTTTGTTTTTTTCCAAGATTGCAACCGATCTGGCCAGCAATAAGAAATCGTAAACCGTAAATAACTTTGGAGAAATAGCTTCGGGACCAATATAAACCGTAAATCGAACTCAAAAAAACGAAAACCCAGCTGACTACAATCAAGAACCACACCAAACCGTAAATCGAATCGGAATTCGTAAATCGAATTCAAAAATCGGGAATCGAAATCAACAATCAAAGAATCTACAAATTTGCAAATCAGAAATCAAAAAATGGTAGTTCCATCATAAATCAGCAAGTAGTTCATTAGTTAGCAATATCCTGCTCTGATACCATGTCAAAATATTGTATTTTCTCTGATAATTATCAGTATATTTTTCTATTATTTATGTTCTGTCTCTTTACAAGAGTTTAAGATATATGTATATAAGGAAAACGAAAATTAAACAATAACCATAAAACCTGCACATCCAGGTTTTATGGCTCCACTAATATTGTTGTCTGCTCCATGTTTTACTCCATTGAGCATTTGTGTCTGCCACTATTTTAGCACACACCAACATTTTTGTCAAGTTCACTGAGCCGGATTTTGTCATCCTCATTTTCAATAAATCAATCTTAGTTGTTTCTTCGATATTTATATCCTCATTTCTCATCTCATATTCTTCATCCTTTATTTTTGTTGGATCAACTTGATTTTATTTTTAACCCTTTCATCCTCTTTATAGTCTTTTCCTCTTCAAGATAAACTTGTTCATTCTTGTCCCAATTTTCAAAATTTTCTTCCTCCTCTTCTTCGTCCTCACAAAACACGTTGGGTAAAAGAAATGTATCCCTAAGATCTTTTTTTTAGCCAACTCTAGATAGTATTCTCCTAATATGATCCCACTTACTTTGTCGACCTTGGATTATCTCGCTCTAATACCAAATTGTAGAGTTTAAAGACACATATGTGAAATCAAATACTTTAATAAATTAATATTGCGTTATTATTAAATAACACTAACTCTTATCACAAATTTAATGGTACATCATTCTCACTTATGCTATTCTCACTTATGCTCTCAACTTACACTCTCTTCGTACACAATTAGATATCACATCTCCTATGTATACTTGATCAACATACATCTAGATTTCTCTACCAATGTCTATCTCCTTAGTATAATCATACAACTTATTGAACATTCAATATGATTCTATAATGTTATACAAATGATATATTAAAGATATTAACAAAGATTATTTTAAAATATATTTTCCTTATTATATTAGGATATTCTTTCTTATTATTCTAGAATAGAGTATTTTAAAGAATTGATGATATTTCTTTCAACAATTTGATATCACAATCCATCTTTTAATAATTTCCTAGTAAAATGCAAATAGTACAAATAGGTAAAGATTGTTTGAGTTTATTAATCAAGGGTTATTGTATTTCTATAATTTTTTATCTATAAAGATTTAACAAACTACAAATACTTTATTTAATCTATAGTTTCATTGGTAAAAAACTTCAAACAACCATATTTAGTTATAATGATGCCAAAAGAAGAATAAGATGAAGAAGTTAGTAAATAGAATTATAATTCTTCCTACATGTACTATGTGTTTTAGTATTTGAATATATATTAATGAGTTTAACCTAAATAAATGATATTCTGATTATATTTTTTAGATAGGAGTATTGAAAGAAATTCTTTCACTTCTTATTAAAAAAAACTTTATTAAGGTAGCCTCTCCAACGTAATGAAAATTTTAGTATTAACTTTACATATTTATATTTATATTATATATAAAAATCTAAATTACATTTAAAATATTAATAATTATCTTTTGAATTATCTTAATCAATATAGCCATTCTTATTTTTAGATGTTTTTGTTCAAGTTTCCACTTTCGTTAAATGGTTACCATTATTTTTTAATTTAGTTTCTAAAAATAAAGAACACATACTTTCTTGACCTTTATTTCCATTCAAGCTTTTCTCATAAACAGAATCAAACTGCTACGTATAAAGTTTAATAGGTAGAATCCTAGATTTGGATATTTAGAATATAAAATAATAATAATAATTACTTTATAAATTAAAATAATAATAACCCCAAAAAAATTGTACTTTTCACGTAGAATAAAAAAATTACTAGAGAATATTAAGATAATATTGCAAAATAAATATGATGATATTTATGAATAATAAAATTGAGACAATTAACTGAAAAAGAGTGGTCAAAAACACTGATGGCAATAATATTAATTAATATCATCACATATTTTATTGGATCAACTTTTTTTTTATTAAATTAGCCCAATTGTAGAAAAATCTCGTTAAAGGCTATAATTCACTCTTTCATACGCTACAATCACTTTCTTCACAGTAGTCACGAGACCTTCCTTCAAAAAACATCCTTTCTTATAGAGATTGCTACAACTAGCAAAAATTAATTGGGAGTTTAAAGAGTAATGCATGCAGTTGATGCTCTATCTAAATTGCTTAAAGTCTTTGAAAATTGATTTCATTAAGTTAACTTGTTGTGTAAACTATTTTATTTTTACACCAGTTCGAGCCGTTTTCATCACCCTCGTATTGGGTTTAGGTAGGCAAGTATTGGAGAGTGACCAATATATTTAGAATCTGATAGTAGTATTATCTTAGGCCCCTCTTATTGGCCTCATCCCTAAACGAGTCCATGGCCAGGTTGTGTTGGAAAATTATGGATCAAAACTCTCAAAACTCAAGAACATTCAATAACAATTTTCCATAAACACTCAGAAATTATTGAATTTTTGTTTTTGATTTTTTTTAACTTGATTATTACATTGTTACTGAGAGATATTTATAGAAACAACTAATAAATCTAAGCCATACAATATAAACCTACCAAAATAATCTAAACCATACACTTATCTTCTTACCTAACCCATCGATTTTTCTTCTTCTCACCAACCATGAGCTGTATCCTTATCAATCCAGATCATCACCATAGAAGTTTACAAACCAACACTCCCCTTTAAACTTGTTTTATGATGCCGAGCAAATTTCTCAATTTGACAAAGTCTTCTTGCTTGAGTGGTTTAGTGAAGATGTCGGCAATTTGATCTTGTGATTTTACATACTCGAGTTGTACATCCTTTCTTGTGATGCATTCCCTGATGTAATGATATCGAGTATCTATGTGTTAGCTCCTTTAATAAATTTCTCATCCAAATTGCATGGCAAACACATGAGGTAGCTGCTACATATTCTGCTTCACAGCTAGATAAGGTGACAATCGGTTGCTTTTTCGACATCCATGTAAAAGCAATATCTCCCATGAAAAACACAAATCTGGAGGTGCTTTTTCGATCATCTATATCTCCACCAAAATCGCTATCACTATATCCAACAAGCTTGTAATTATTAGAAGCTGAATAGAACAAGCTAAAATTAATTGTACCTTTTAGATAGCGTAGGATTCTTTTTGCAGCTTTGAAATGGGTGATTGTCGGTTTCTCCATATAGCGACTAATCAATCCAACGACATATAGGCTGCCAGGCCTTGTACACGTGAGATAACGCAGACTTCCAACTAAACTTTTGAAAAATGTTGGATCCACATTAACCCGATATCTTCATGCTTGGATAGTTTGATTCCACATTCCACTGGTGTGTTGATCGGCTTGTAATCGTTCATCTTGAACTTCTTTAGTATCTCCTTTGCATAGCTTTCTTGAGAGATGAAAATGCCTTCTTCTTTTTGCTTTACTTCAATTCCAAGGTAGTATGCCATTAACCCGATATCTGTCATTTCAAACTCTCGGGTCATCACCTTCTTAAAATCTTCAAATAGCTTCGAATTACTTCCAATGAAGATAAGATCATCTACGTATAGAAAAAATATTAAAATATTGCCATCTTCAATCTTGACGTAGATTGAATATTCATAGGGACACTTGGTGAAGTTGTTCTCCAAAAAGTACTTGTCGATGCGGTTATTCCATGCTCTTGGTACTTGCTTTAACCCATAAAGACCTTTCTTCAACTTCAATACCTTGTCTTTGTGACCTTTTGCTTCATTGGCTGATGGTTGCTTAATGTAGACTTCTTCTTCAAGGACTCCATTTAGAAAAGCAGATTTTACATCCATTTGATGTATCTTCCACTTATTTTGAGCTGCCAAAGAAATGATTAGTCTTATAGTTTCTAATCGAGCAACATGAGAAAATACCTCATCATAGTCAATTCCAGCCTTTTGACTATATCCTTTTGCTACTAGCCTCGCCTTGTGTCTTTCAATCTCTCCCTTAGCATTCATCTTTGTCTTGTACACCCATTTTACACCTATTGCCTTATGCCATTTGGGAAGTGAAACAGGTTCCCATGTGTCGTTCTTCTCTATAGCATTGATTTCTTCGTCCATCGCATCTCTCCACTTTCTCAGTACGGCTTCTTGAAAGCTCACTGTTCCGCAATCGAAGAAGAGACGTATAAGGTAAGATTATCTTGTCATTCTGTTACCTCGCATAAAGATCTTGGAGATTTCGTGTACGTGTCCCGGCTTCTTTCACTTCCAATTCAAAGATGATGACGGATTTTCATGAAGTGGTCGGCATTGGTGAAGTAGGTGGAGTCGTTGGCTCGTTGAATTTCTACGGATTGCTCTCTCATCACCGCTTCATCTTCTTTAAACCGAGGAAAGAAATTGAAGTTATCCGTACGTGAGAGTTAAAATCCCATTCTCCTTTTTCGTCTAATACCACATCTCGACTAATCACAATCTTCTTTATCGTGGGTTGTACAACTTATAGCCTTTTGAATTAGCATCATAACCCATGATGAAGATAAAACTCTCGCTTTTATCATCAAGCTCGTTAACTCATCCCATATATCAACACATGGGCTATACTTCCAAAGACTCTTGGGTGTGAAATACCAGGCTTTCTTCCACCTACGCTCTTGCATGTCTTTCCCCATACACTTCTTGTTGACATCGGCTTTGACAAGTAAACTACACACGCACGCTTCGCCCAAAACTCTTTGGGTAGTTTTCTTCTTTTGAGCATGCTTCGTGCCATATTGAGAATTGTTCGGTTCTTTCTTTCAATTACACCATCTCGTCGGGATCTTCGCACGTTTCTATGAATTCCATTTGCTTCACGTAACTCTTGAAACTCCTCGATGTAAATTCTCCACCTCGATGCGATCTCACGGCTTTGATTTTTCTACCGCTTTATCTCTCCATTGTAGCTTTGAACCTTTTGAATACTTCAAAACTTCGATTCTCGTTTCAAGAAATATACCCAAGTTTTTCTTGAAAAATCATCAATAAAAAAGAAGAAAATAGTTATTGTTACCGAGAGAACTAGCGATCGGTCACCGCACATCGGTATGGATTAGCTCGAAAGGGGCTCTTCGAGTCTGACTCCTTTGGAAAGCTTTTTCTGAATTGCTTCCTGAGTAGGCACCCTTCACAAAGTTGATTAGGATGGTTAATGCAAGGTAGTCCCTTCACTATCTCCTTCTTAGACAACAGCTCTAATCCTCCAAAATTGAGATTTCCGAATCGAAGATGCCATAGCCACGATGCATTTTTATAGCAGGCTTTCAGACACTTTGCAATGTCATTTTGTATGTTGATCAAGAACATTCTATTCTTTGACATTGGCACGTTAGCAATGAGGTTATTCTTATCATCTTTTATAGAAAGATTACAATCCTTCATATGAATATCATAACCTTTCTCTAACAGTTGTCCTAAACTTAAGATGTTACTTTTCATATTTGGGACATAGTAACCATTGGAAATAAATTGATGTTGCCCATCTTTCAAACGAATAAGAATGTTACCTTTTCCTTTCACTGCTACGTTTGAATCATCTTCAAATGAGACATTTCCACTTACTAACTCATCTAGTTCCACGAACATGTCTTTCCTTCCACACATATGGTTGCTTGCACCGCTGTCAAGATACCAGGCATTTGGTTAACTATTATCACCCTCCTTTCGTGCTAGAAAAAGAGTTTCTTTCTCATCAATCTTCTCCTCTATGTAGTTGATTTTCTCATCTACTCTATTATTGGGAGCTCTACATTCTGAAGCATAATGTCCAAATTTCTGACAATTATAGCATTGAACTTGAGATTTGTCATACCTTGAGTTCATATTGCCTCTTCCTCGACTTTGTGTTGAGCTTTCTACTCTTTCAAAGTTCTTGGAATTGTTGTTGTAATTCCAACCTCGTCCACGACCTCTACCTCTACCTCGGCCACGTTGGTTTTTGTCATTGCTTTGGCTTTCATGCTTATCCTTGAATTGCATCTTGAAGAGTTGCTCAGTGATCCCTTACTTCTTCTTATGATTTTCTTCATATGCTTGTAATGGTCGATTGAGTTCATCAATGGTCATTTCTTCCAAATCTTTTGTTTCCTCAATCGTCACGACGATGTGTTCAAATTTGGAATCTAATGAACGAAGTATCTTCTCCATTATTCTAACATCTCCCAACATCTCACCGTTTCTTTTTAATTGATTAGAAACAACTGCGACTCTCGAGAAATAGGCGAAAATAGATTCGGAAGCTTTCATATGTAGAGATTCAAACTCACCTCTTAGTGTTTGGAGAAAAACCTTCTTCACTTTCTCGGCTCCTTTGATAGAAATTTGAAGCTTATTCCACGCTGTTTTGGAAGATGTTGCATCTGAAATCTTCTCAAACCCATCATCATTTTAGGCTTGATAGATAAGAAAAAGAGCTTTCTTGTCTCTCTTTCTCAAATCTTTCAAAGATTCTTTTTGCACTTACGTTAGAGTAGCTTCATCATCTGTCTCACTTAAGCCTTTCTCTACGACTTTCCACACATCACGTGCACCCAAAAGAGCTCTTCATCTTGATACTCCAATTATCATAGTCACGTTGTTGAGTGCTCGAGACTTAAAACGATGACATACCTCCATTTGACATAACTCTCAATATAGTGAGAATTTATAAATTCTGATCGCACAGATGGATTCAGAACGTCAAAAAACCTTAGGAGGAACTCCGGGGAAAAATCCGATTTTTTGGTCAACGGTCAAAGTCAACTTTTTGGTCAATCGTCTCTGAGCTCGGTACAACATAGCTTGACTACGGCTCAAACAAGCTGTGGCTCATGCTCGTCAACAAGCTTCGATTGCTCTGCTAACTCAGTCTAACTCTACTAGACTCAGTGAGTTAACTCACTTTTTGGCAGAAACTTCCGATGGATCGTGGCGGCGCGTCCGAACTCTGATCTGGATGATTCTTGCGGCGTCGGATTTGTCTCATCGAGAGCTTCGATTTTATATACAATAATGTATATTTATATTTCCAACTACAGCTCTAATACTACTTTGTTGAAAAATTATGGATCAAAACTCTCAAAACTCAAGAACAATTTTCCAGAAACACTCAGAAATTATTGAATTTTCGTTTATGATTTCTTTAACTTGATTATTACATTGCTACTGAGAGATATTTATAGAAACAACTAATAAATCTAAGTCATACAATATAAACCTACCAAAACAATCTAAACCATACACTTATCTTCTTACCTAACCCATTGATTTTTCTTCTTCTCACCAACTACGAGTCAGATCCTTATCAATCCATCATCACCATGTGGTTTAGAAATGGACTTCAAATGAGCTAGAATGTTTCAAAGTTTGTTTTTGATTTCTTTAGACTTGTAAACAAGTTTACAAACCAACAGGTTGTACCCTATCTTGATGCTCGAGGAGAGCTGTTCCTTCATCACCTCAAACTCGTTCTTTCTCTGGCTCTCATCGAGCCTAGAGGCTTCTCCCTCATCCTAGACCTTTCTCTAGGTTTCCTTAAGCTCCTCAAAACACATTAGGAGTGGTGTTGAGCTTAACAAAAAATATATACATATGTGGTACTTAACATATTGAAGAGATGGAGAAGATGAGTTTGGAATATAGGGATGCTTGCCCAGTGCCAATATCAGAGGTCGCCAGTACCACCCTTTCCATCCCCCATCTCGGAGTGCTTTTCAAGTTTTTCAATTTGTTCCGGGACACATTTAACTAATGAGAATAATGAATAAAATAGTTACTCTTGCTATAAAGCGATTTTTTTTATTACAATAACTAAGTTTATTCATGATAAATAATACAGTGCTAATAAAAGTATTAAAATTAAAATTTTAATTATTTGTTATTTGGGTTCCTTCAAGAATACAACCCAAACTCTCAGCCATAAATCATATCATATAACTTGAAAAAATCACATAGTATCTGCGAGATGATCAAATTAGTAGTCAAACATAATAAGCATACAACCCAAACTCTCAGCCATAAATACTAAATGACCACCATGCTTCATAAAAATTACAAAAAAAAAAAAAAAAACCGAGGACAACTAGATATCAATACAATATTTTCCAATATAAATTACCATCTTCTTGTACTATTCATATGCAAGAAAAGAATGACATAAGTGCATACATATTAGGCATGGCAAAATAAATCCAACTCTATTGTATTTGTTTTATGTGATCCACTATAATTCGGATTATTTTTAGATTGAATTAGATGAAATCATAATCCACGTACAAAAACAATGGATCAGATTGAATCATGATGGGCCACATTGGATTTATTCAAATCTAAATCTTTTTAAAATTATAATTTTAGACCAAAAAAATCACAAAATTCCCAACATATTTTTCTAATTTTACAATTATTTACTTAAAAAAATTACATTATAAATAATTTTTTTATAAATCTATCTATTATTGTTTAAAATTTGTTAAATAAAAATTCAATTCTCATCATATTCATAACTAATTATTTCTTCTTATATTTATTATATTAATTTATCATAATTTGTTTAAAATAAGTAAGAAAATTTCTTTTAAAAAAAAGGTAAGAAAGTTTTTTCCTACGATTCTTTTATTTATTTATTTTTATTTTAATTTATCAATCTAAAATATATATTATACCTAATAAAATAATGTTTTAATTTTATAGGGAAAAAAACTTAAAACAATTTAGATCGAGTCGTAAATATCTATTGATTCATGTAAAATACCTGATCATATTTATCTAATTCATAAATCAAAACATATCAAATCAGATTGAATCATTTGAACAATAAGATAGATTGAATCATCATAAGATTGGATTGGATCATCATAAGTTCAAATCAAATCCAATGCCATCTCTACTACATATATAAGATGACAACGATGAAAAATAATCAAAATAAGTGGAAGTGAAAGTGAAAAAAGAAGAGTTTATAAGCACTTCAACCTATGAAAACCACTAACATGTGATATAACATTCACGGTGGTTAGAGCATAAAATTTAGAAGAATAAGCCAAAGCGAAAGATGCAATTTTTAAAACATTTTCGTTGAAATGAGTTTTCAAATTTTGGAAGCTATAGGCAAATTTTCTTGTATTCTTGATAATCCTAATTTTGTGGACTTTAGTGTTGTTTTAACACCACAAAAGCAGTTGTTTTAACTCCACAAAAGCAAATTTTGACCTAAATAACATTAATTTTGATAAATTGTTCAATTTTTCTTAATTAACAACAATTCATCCAAAACTCACAGTTTTACATTAAACTATTCAACAAATAGACTAAAATACCTTCATTTTATAACTTCAATAAAATGAGATCATCACATCTTCAGCGATCTTAGCAAAGCTCTGGCCACCTAACAATGACCTCATCGGAGCTCTAATAGCCCTACCGATAACCCTTTGGAGCTCTGATGACTACCATCGGTGATATATAACATATGACATTCAAATGTAAATTTGAATGTTACATGTTACGTCTAAAAATAGAACTGGATGTAATGTGTTACATTCTCATTAGACTGGAGCTCTAACAATACTATTAAAGATAGATTTCCAAAGGTTGAGCAGCTGCAACCCCATTAATAACATATATATATAATGCATTACATACAAAGACAAAGATCAAAGTAATATCTCACGTGACATATATATCACAAAAAGGACAAATATTATGTTACATTAAAAATTGATTGTTGTATATAAAAAGATAAATCTAATGTAACATGTTACATCTAAATATAAAGATAGATGTAACATGTTACATACAAAATTACAGAGGTTGATATAATATATTACATCTAAATATAGAGGTTAATGTATCATGTTACATCCAAATAAATCTATTAAAAAATCCACGTTGCAACACACCAAAAGTAACAACAATATAACAAACAACATATTAAGACAACCAACAATTACCAAGAGACCACATAAACAGGTCACTTCTTTTTGTTGAATATGTAGATAAAAAAAACTTAAACGCTATTAAAGTATGTTCTTTTTAACATTTGAAAAGTTATAGTAGTTGAGAACCATGAAAGAAACAGAGAAAGAAATGAACACAAAAAATATTTGAGGATATATTTGTAGAATATTGCTAACTTAATATAAAAGATGATTCAGAAATAACATGTGTCTCCATGTCAATATTTAAAGGACATATTAAAAAATTTGCAACCCTGGAAAAGAAAGAAAGAGAAACAGAGATTGGTATACTCCAATTGATCCATAACTTATTATATATGCAGTAAGTAATTATATTGAATAATGACTTCCTTGGACCTAACAGTGTGATATGTAGCACAATATGACATAAGCAAGCTCATTCATGCATTATTATGAGAAAATGTTAAAAACGTTGTGGCTTATGCAACTCACCAGATTTGACACAAACAATTCGATCCAGCAATTCCTTTGAGATTATCAAATTTGAGTTTGGATCAAGAAATCTCCACATTTCTGGAGCATAATCCCTTTCAGTCATTGTGCAAACATATACCTCAATGCGTTTTCGCCCTCTTACAATCAAGTAACTCCTAACATCCTCCCATGCAGCTCAAATGTAGGGTTCTTTGGGAGTCTGATTCAGAAATCAAAAGATTGGACTTTCCTTCCTTTGAATCCTATAACAGTCTCAATAATCACAACATGACCAATATGAGAGAAAGAAGAAAAGGGGAAAAGATTTACCAATGGTGAATTTGAACTTACAATCATGTATCACTTTTAGTTCATAAAAATACAGGTTTTTAGATAAGAGGAGAAATATCGCAATCTGATGTTTCTGCTAAACCTCTACAACTTTAGCTCTTTCGTTTTGCTCAAAAAATATGCAAATTTTGTAAACAACTCAGTTCCTCACTCATCTCTGATCTAGAAACAAGCAACATTAAGGTCTAAAAATAGTGAAAAATATGCAATACATTGCCAACGAAGACGTACTCTTTCAGAGGGGAGAGATTGAAGCAACAATGGTGTTGAAGCTCATAAAAGGAATGAAGGGCAAAGTCGTTATATTATCTTACCAAAACGCAGTCATAGAGCGTTTTAGGGAAAAATTGATACTCAGTCAATAAAATATACTACAACGTATACCACAAAAGCGCGATATTCTCCAACAAAAGGCAACTACCTTCACTTGTATGTAATAGAATTGAGCTATTTAACTGAACAAGGTCTTCCAACTAGGCCTCTATCAGATTGTCTATTGATACAAGTAACATTATTTTTGAACATGTTTTGGCTTATTAGTTTTATTAGGGATCCTCAACTTTTAAGGAATTAATCATTCAACCCATAACTAAAATCTATAAAAAAAACCAAGAGGAAATATAACAAAAGCAAGAACATGAATTGTATGTGTAAAAATACGAACCTCACAGCCCCCCTTAGCACCACTTTCCATGAGGAATCTCAAAACACCATAGCAAGCCCAAAGAACAAGTGCAACATTAGATTCCATGATAATAATCAAACATACCAAAGATGTGAAAAAGTAAACGAGCATTTTTGCTCCTTATTACTAAAATTAGCTTGGAACCCACAATCCTATCGTCATAAAATGATATTTTAAGAGGCGGCTTAAATATAAATTGATATGAAGACAAATAGCAGTAGAAATATAGGATGTATAAGGGCAAAAATCCAGAATCACTTGCGCTTTAGAGAAATAAGAAACGTGTACCAGATTGTCAGTCATCGTACAAGTGGCATATCAATGTATTAAGAAGTTTGATACATGCAACAATTCCAACAACAAGAATAATTCAACCAAAATATATTCCACATGTGAGTTTCCACTAAAAGAATGTACGAGGGAATATCAATTAATGTAAAAATGTATAATATCTAAATAATTTTTAAAGAAATGAATATCTGAACTGTTGTGAAATTACGTAAATTTCCGATAAATTAGATTTATGATAAAGTAAGAATAGAAAAATAACACATAAATTTGATAATAGAGTTCGACCAATCTTACTTACGTCTCCGGACTTACTGCAGATCTTTTTACTGAAATGGGAGAAATTACACAAGATGTTTACAACACTCACAACTCACAACCCAATTACACCCAAGAAAATTACTCTCAATTTTCTCTCACAAAAGTTTTTCTCTCTAAGCTTTTATCTCAATTGGAATGAACATTTTGGATGATTAATTTATTACAATTACACATCTATTTATAGGAAAATTCACTCATTGAATTACTCCTTAAATTAATGGTTCCTTAAATTGTTCCTTGAATTAAGTTTCTTATTTTGCTCCATAAATTGCTCTATGTTTTGCTCCTTGTTTTGCTCCATGTTTTACTCTATGTTTTGCTCCTTAATTTGCTTCTTAAATTAAGGAGCTTTATAGCAATCTCCAACAATCTCTCAATTGAAGACTAATTTCCATCTGTCTTCACACTTCAATCAATGCAGTAGCTTTTCTAGTCTTGTTACTCTAGCAGACCAACTAAAGTTGAGCACTTCAATTTGTCAACAGTCACCACCTTTGTTAACATATCTGCTGGATTTTTGCTTCCTTGAATCTTCTCCAGTATTAACACATCATCTTACAATAGGGATATGATGAAGTGATAACGAAGTCCAATATGCTTGGTTCTAGAATGAAATGCTAAATTCTTCGCCAAGTGTATTGCACTTTGACTATCACTGTGCAGAACATTCTTCTCCTGTTTGAATCCCAGCTCAGTTAACAAACCTTGACACCATATCATCTCTTTACTAGCTTCAGTCACTGATACATACTCAGCCTCTGAGTGGATATAGTGACAATTTTATGTATTTGTGACATCCAACTAACAGCTGTAGTTTCAATAGCAAATATATAACTGGTGGTGCTTCTTCGGTGATCAACTTCACCTCCAAAGTCTGGGCTATGTACCCTTGTACTTTTAACTCTCATTTACTAAAGTACAAGAAATTTTCTGTGGTGCCTTGCAGATACCTCAAAATCCACTTGATTGCTTCCTAATGAGTTTTCCTTGGGTTTGACATAAATCTGCTAATAACTCCTACTGCATGGCCAATGTGTGGTCTTGTACAGACCATTGCGTACATCAAACTTCCAATGGCTGAGACATAAGGAACCTTAGTCATGAATTCATTTTATTCCTCTGTCTGAGGGGACTAATCCTTAGATAGGAGAAAGTGACTGGCCAAGGGTGTGCTAACTGGTTTGGTGTCGTCCATGTTGAATCTTTGTAAAACACGATTGAGGTACTTTGCTTGAGATAACTGTAAGGATCCTTTCTTCTTATTTCTGGTGATTTGTATTCCAAGAATCTTCTTTGTTGAACCCAAGTCTTTCATGTCAAACTCATTTGACAATTGATGCTTCAACCTTTTGATATCATACATATCTGAATCTACTACTAATATATCATCAACATAAAGTAGTAAAATGATATAACTAGACCTGTATCTCTTAAAGTAGTAACAGTGGTCGACATTGCACTTCTGGAAACCTTCCTTGTGCATGAAGCTGTCAAATTTTTTGTACCATTGTCTTGGGGCTTGTTTTAGGCCATACAAACTCTTCTTAAGTTTGCACACCATGTTCTTCTTCCCTCTTTCTAAGAAACCTTCTGGTTGATACATGTAAATCTCTTCATCTAAATCTCCGTGAAGGAATGCAGTCTTCACATCCAACTATTCAAGATGAAGATCTTTAATGGCTACAATACTCAACACTGATCTGATAGTATTGAGCTTCATAACAGGAGCGAAAATGTCAGCGTAGTCAACTCCTTCCTTCTGTTGAAACCTTTTGACAACTAGGCGGGCTTTGTATCTTTTGGAACCATCATGCTCCTCTTTCACCTAGTACACCCATTTGTTGTGAAGTGTCTTCTTTCCCATAGATAACTCAGCTAGTTCTCATGTCTGGTTGGAGATGAGAGATTTCATTTCTTCTATCATGGCAAGCTCCCACTTGCTAGAATCTCGAGTCTGACAAGCTTCATCATAGCATTCAGGATCGCCTCCATTAGTCAGTAACATATAGTTCATGTATCTCCTGTTAGGCACATGAGGTCGAGAATACCTTCTCAACATAGGAGCTGGAGTAAGAGGTTATGGTGTGTCAGAATGCTGTGTACTGCCTGTCCAACAAGTTCCTCTGGCTGAGGACTTGTTACAATTAGTTCTGTTGCGGAACTATCTGGGACATCATCTACATCTAAAAATATTGACTCATTCTGCTCTGAGTCATTGGCATCTATTTATGCATGTCCTTATACATCACCTTTTCATTGAAAATCACATCTTTGTTACGGATAACTTTCTTGTTTTCGTCATCCCAAATGCAGTAGCCAAACTCATCCTCACCATAGCTGATGAATGTGCATTTCTTGGGTTTAGGATCAAGTTTTTTCCTCCCTTAATCACTGATATGCACAAATGCTACACAACCGAAAACTTTTAGATGTGATAGTTTCACCTCTTTTTCATTCCATACCTCCTCTGGTATTCTATGCTCCAATGGAATAGATGGGCCTCAATTGATCAAGTAAGATGCCATGTTGTCTACTTCTGCCCAAAACTGCTTCGGTAGACCTGACTGTATACGAATGCTTTTGGATATTTCTATCAACGTTCGGTTCATACGCTCAGCTACACCATTGTGTTAAGGCATGCCTTGCACAGTTCTTTCCATTCTGATCCCATGATTATAGTAGAAATTTTTGAATCTGGTGTCTTCATATTCACCACCATTATCGGTTCTGAGCTTTTTTATCTTTAAAACCGTCTCATTTTCCACAATAGCTTTCCATCTTTTGTAAACCTATACCTTCTGAGAGTGATCATCGATGAAAGTCACGAAGTAGTGTTTCCCACCAATAGATGAGACGGTCGTTGGTCCCCAAACATCAGAGTGAATAAGCTCTAACCTTTCCTTCTTTGGGGTTCTACAACTTGTCTAAAAGTTGACTCTCTTTTGCTTTCTAAGTAAGAAATCTTCGTAGATGTCTATCTCCGTAGACTGTAGACCTGGAATTTTTCCCTTTGAGTGCATAAGCTTCATCCCCTTCTCACTCATATGGCCTAGTCTCTGGTGCCACATATTTTGTGTTTCATTTCCTGCTACAATGGTGATTGAACAATGTGCCTCTACTATCATGTAAAGAGTGCCACTTTTCTTGCCTCGAGCAACTGTCATTACACCCTTTGAAATCGTCCAATCATCACCATGGAAGATCATAGTGTAGCCTTTACTGGCCAACTGCCTTACTGAGATTAAGTTCCTTCTGAGATTGGGAATATGCATGACATCCTTCAGCTCCCAAACAGACCCATTCAACTTAATCTTCACTACACCTTTGCCAATAATAGCACATGGTTGATCATCACTAAGATATACTTTTCCAAGGTTTCCGGGGACATATTTCTCGAAAAATTCTTTCTATGAAGTAGCATGGAACGATGCTCCAGAGTCTAACACCCAAGATTCTTCCTTGCTATCCAAAGAGCATATCAATGCATCATATTCTCCTCAGGTGGAAGTAACATTTGCCTCTACCTTCATTTGTTTATCCTTTGGTACACTCTTGCACTGATTTTTATAGTGTCCGGTTCTTCCACAATTCCAACACTCGATAGTCTTCGAGCTATGAGAATTATTAGAATTCCTGGATTTGGACCTCCTGTCCTTTGATCTACCTCGGTAGTCTGTTCTGCCACGTCCATTTCCTTTAGTTGAATTTCTTCATCTTGACTCTGTATGCAAAACTAAAGAAGTTGACGATTCACCTGACTCTCTACGTCGGATCTCTTCACCTAGAACCAGATCACGAACATCGTCAAATTTCAACTTATTGCTTCCTGACGAGCTACTCACAGTCGTGACAGTAGCATTCCAGCTTTCTGGTAAAGAAGACAAAATTATCAATGCTCGTACTTCTTCATCGAATTCAATTTCCACTGAACTCAACCGGGTTGTGACTGTGTTGAGTTCATTGAGATGTTGAGCTACCGATGCGCCTTCATTCATCAAAAATGCCTCATTAAGTGCACTTTGTTTGAGACTGATGGCTTCTCATACAAATTGAAGAGAGTTGTCATAAGACCCGCGGTCTTTTCCTTTGCTATGTTGAAAGCAACATTACTGGATAGCGTCAATCGAATAACTCCAAGGGCTTGTTTGTCTAGAAGATTCCAATCTTCTTCCTTCATAGCCTATGGCTTCTTCCCTGAGAGAGGTTGATATAGATTTCTTTGATAGAGATAATCCTCTATCTGCATTTTCCAAAACTCAAAATCTGTGCCATCAAATTTCTCGAGTTTCACTCTTCCTTCATCTACGGCCATTGCTCCCACTCAAATCTGACTTCCTTCGGATCATTTCTGACTATTTTTGCAAACCACCGTGTATTAGAATACCTTCGTCAACAAACAAATATTGTCACGTGAATAATAACCTTGTAGGAAATTTACAGAAATCACCGCTAATGGCTTTGATAACTACTGTTGGGAAATTACTCGGTACTGAAAAGGCAAGCAAATCTATTATGCTTAGTAAGTTAGAACTTTCAAGTAGAACACAATTTCAAGAACTAGAAATAGTCACAAATTTAAGGGATAAAGTAAAGCAATATCTCTATTTTCTTGATCAAAGAAACCAGAATTGATCTTTTGAAAAGTTAAAATTAAACAATAGTCACATTGCTTTAATACCTAAAAAGACAAAAAAAAAAATCCTCGGAAATCAATAGATGATCGAGAGAAATAGGATAGCATTAGAAACCTGGAATAATGATGAGAACGTCACATCGCAAATATAGGCAAGCGGGGTTAGAAACACCGAGAATGATGGCTGGTACCGCCAGAAAGGATGGTTGGTTACCGAGAAGGAGGATCGATAACAATGTGAAGGATTTGTAGGAAGGTTGAATTTAAGCATTACTTATTAAATAAAATTTTAAACTTTAACTAAAAGAATTTTGGCCGAAGGTTGAATTTCTATAAATAAAATAAAATAAAAGTTTGAGGAAACTCAAACCCACCATAACCACCCACAACCGCCACCACTTTCATTCACCTTCAATCCTCCCCTGTTTGCTACTTAATTGAAGAAATTATAAGGAACTTTAGCTTATTAAGAATAATGTCAATTTTTTGAATTTGCCAAAAATATAAACTTTATAAAAGACTAACATTTTCTTCGAACAATGTCAACGACTTTAAGAAGAGCCACATTGAGATATTTGATCACAAATAGCATAAATAATAATTTTGTTTCAATAATAAAATATGTAAAAGGTAGTATATGCAGTATACGTACTTGCTTGTTGGATTAGTAGTAGAAATGAACGATTTCCATTGATGCTCCAGTGATATACCTATAAATTAGATTTTGTGTTAAGACACCATGGGAACTACCACATTTAAAGTCAACAATTTTTTCTGACTTACACTCTAGTATGTTTATGTTCTATTTATAAGAAAACTATCTTATACAATCCTAAATCTAATGCACTGATTTAAGTTTTAAACAGGGATAGAGTCAGAAAAATATTTTGGGTGGGTTAAGTTTAATTTTTTTATACAAAATAAAAAATTATATTTAGATACTTAAGAGTAAAAAATATATACTAAGATGTTAAGAGATATGGATGGTATTCTTTCTAATTAAAGAAAAAACTTTCATTTATATTCCAAGTGTTGAATAATTGGCTCTAAAGTCAATTATATTACATACTTAATTTTTGACCTAATTTGTAAGTTACCTTTTGGCATAATTTAAGGAGAGAAAGTTTTGTTTCATCTATAAATATGGAGGAATTCATACATTGAAAGCATAAGTAAAAATTAGAAAGAAAAAAATTAGATAAAGCATAGGCAAATTCAAAAGAAATCTATATCTGTATTCTATATATTTTCAACTCAATTCAATAATATATGTTACCTCTCGTAAACTTAAACTTTCGAACCACGTAAATTCTATGTTTTTTTCTTTTACCAATTTGATATATTTATATACCGTTATTTATTACTTTCGTACACAACAAATTGGTATTAGAGTCAAATATAGCTTATGTTTTTTCTTTTACCAATTTGATATATTTATATACTATTATTTATTACTTTCGTACACAACAAATTGGTATTATAGTCAAATATAGTTGTATTATATACTAAATCAAATCTCTCGACGAGACGAACGCAATGAAAAAATAATTGCTTAAATTAGGGGTTAGACACACCGCCAGGAACCATCGGAGTGCTACTGACAACAAATGAGTCACCTCATTGAGTTGGACGAAGTCAACTCACCAAGTTGAGTCGTCTAAGTAGTTTGACCGAGCTACCAAGCTGTTAACTCGAGTCGCTTAGCCACTTTGATCGAGTCGTCAAAACCGTTGACCAAGCCGCAAGTAAGTTTGACCAAGGCGTTAACTATTGATTAGCAAGTCAACTCAATCATTAGTGAATTTTGGACCAAGTTGGTCCGTTTTCACCAGTTTTCAATTAAGTCAGATTTATTCTTAACTAATTTGACTGTTTTGGATTCAACCGTGAACTCCGGTTTTTCAAACAAGGTATAAAATTTTTAAAAAAATATTATTTTAAGTTATTAGTGCAAAATTTCTATTATATGTTTGTACTTATGGCTAATACAAGAGAGATCAAGGAAAATGAAAAATTTGACCTTAAAAGTTTTGGCAAACCAAGTTGTTCTATTCAAAAAACTATATTATCTAACACAAAGTTTGTGGTAGAAAAATTCGACGGCACCAATAACTTTGGGATGTGACAATGTAAAGTATTAGATCTATTATTCTGAGAGGGATCTAATATTGCCTTAGACACCAGGCCAGAAGATTATTCTAATGAAAATTGAAATTATGTCAACCGATAAGCTTGTGGCATAATTCGACTGTGCTTGGAAAAATAATAGGAATACTTTGCCATGAAAGAGAATGTAGTTGTAGTTTTCTAGAAGAAGTTAAAAAAAGTACATAACAAAAAACATAGAGAACGAACTCTACCTGAAGAAGAAACTTTTTCATTTTCCATACAAGAAAGGTACCTCTATGATTGAGCACTTAGATAATTTCAATAAAATTTTAACAGATCCTAAAAATTTAGATGTTGAAATTATTGACGAAGATAAAGCTTTTGCTGCTAAATTCATTGGTTGAGAACTATAAGCATTTAACCACAACTCTGTTTTATGCAAAAGATGAGGTTAATTTCATAGATGTTTCAAATGCTTTGGTAAATAATGAGTAGCAAAAGAAGGATCAATAGGATCATAGAGACTCAACATCAGAAGTATTGACTGCAACTAGAGGTAGGATGAATAATAAAAAATCAAGCAGATCAAATAATAGGGGGTGATCCAGATCAAAGTCCAGAGAAGAGTTATTCAGAAGACTTCCTATGAAGGATGAGTGTGCCTATTGTCACCAGAAAAGGAACTAGGAGAAACAATGTCCAAACAAGGACAAGTCAAATGCAAACGTTGCATAGAAGACCTATGAAGATGAAGAATCAGCCTTTATAATTTCATCATCAGATACCTACTCAAACAAATGGATCCTTGATTCGGGATGTTCTTATCATATATGTCCAAATAGACGTTGGTTTTCGAGTTTTGAAAAGCTTGATGAAGGAGTTGTGCTTATGAACAACAACAATACCTATCAAACAAAATGGATTAGAACAATACGACTAAAGATGCACGATGGTACAACCAAACCATTTATGAATGTAAGGTACATTCTTGATCTAAAGAAAACTTTATTTTTTTAGGTGCTCTAGATTATGATGGTTACAAGGTAACATTGGAAAATGGAGTCTTGAAAGTTGTATGAGGTGCATTTGTAGTGATGAAGGGTACTCAGAAGGTGAACCAGTATTTCTTATATAGGAGTACAATTACAAGAAGAGCAACTATCTCAAGAAATTCTGAAGAAAAGACATATGATTCTTCCCTGCTGTGGTACATACACTTAGGGCATGTCAGTGAAAAGGCTTTGCAAGGCTTAATGAAGCAAGTTCTTCTGAAAGGTACCAAGACTGGAAAGTTTGATTTCTGTGAGCATTGTGTAATGGGAAAAAACAAAAAAGATTCAAGTTCAGCACTGCTATTCATCGTACTAAGGAAACTCTAGATTATATTCACACGGACGTCTGAGGACCTTCCAAGAATGCTTCACTTGAAGGTAAATGCTAGTTTGTGACTTTTATTGATGATTTCTCTATATACACTATGAGTCACAAAAATGAAGTTCTGGATATCTTTCTTAAATGGAAGAAAATGACTGAGACTTAGACATGAAGGAAAATAAGAGGCTCATATATGATAATGATAACGAGTACATATCAGATCTTTTCTTCAAAGTTTGTCAAGATGAAAGGATAATCAGACATTTTTCATTTCCTCGTACACCACATCAGAATGGAGTTGCAAAACGAATGAATCATACTTTGGTTGAGAAAGTTCAATTTATGCTATCTAAATCCAAATTAAGCAAGGGATTTTGGGTTGAGGCTATGTTATATGCAACTCATATAGTCAACAAACTTCCTACAACTGCATTAGATGGGAAAACTCTTAAAAATGTATGGTCTGAACAACCTGCTTCTGATTATAATTCATTGCAAATATTTCTATCCTAACCCTCTTGATACATCTGAGTTCAACCTCAACCTCATGCTCGACCTCTTGTTTAGGTTCTTTGTTTTGACTATCTTCATCCATAGTCTCATACGTTCTTTTAGACGAACTTGATCCTCCTTAAGATTTACTTGGAAATACATGTTTAAAGAACGATGCTTTCATTGATTCTATTATTGTGTTCTTGTATATGTCTAGGATCTTTGACTCATGCACAAGAAATCGATAAGCACTACTATTATGTGCATATCCAATGAAGATGCAATCTATTTTTTTTACCTATCTTCACCTTCTTAGGTATAGGCACAACCACTTTTGCAAGACACCTTCACACTTGCAAATATTTATAGGAATGCACCATTTATTTGAATAATTCATATAGTATCTTATGTGTCTTTTTCTGAGTTACCTCATTTAAAAGGTAGTTAGCTAACAAAATAGTTCCCCTATAAGTTCTTTGGCAACCTAGAAGTAAATAGCATTACATTCATCATTTCTTTCAACATACGATTCTTACATCCATCTAAAATCCATGCTTCTTAAGCAACGCACCTCTAATGGTTCTTCCGAATCTCTAGCATGTATAATATGTTGTTTAGAATCATCTCTTTTCCAAAGGTCATCTTTAGGATCACTTTTTCTCACCATCAATCATAGAGATTGGAAAGTTTCTCATATACAACTTCTCCCCATTCTCAAATGGTTTGAAGAAAATGAATAACTTATTATTTAAGCATATGTGCCTTGTAGCATCACTATTGATCCATCACTCTTTTGAGTTAGACCCGACGAATTCACATCCGAAAAAAATTGCCAATATGATAATGTCGTCCATCACGTTTGTTGTCACCTCAAAAATAAATTCATGCTTTTAAATGCATCGATATCCAAAAAGGATAAAAATTAAATTTCAAAATACAAAAATAATTTTGAGATTTTAATTTTATACAATTAATCCAAAATTAATTAATTTTATTTTATTGGAACATAATTTCGTTCAAAGTTCAATAATATGAAATTAAATAATACATAATTTTTTATTTGTCAAATAAAAAATATTTATTTTTTAGTTAAAAATAATAATCAATTTTCATAAATATAAAATTTACTTATTTTATACGATGAAATCAAATAATATGTAAAAAAATACCAAATTTGTCAATTATGAATTCACACTATTTTTTCAATTATAAAATTATAATAGTTCATCAATTGTAAAACCATATATTTTCTCAACATTAGATATCTCAATATTAAAATATACTTAGCAAAATGCCATAATTTTTTATCTATAAAGGTTAGTGCACAAATAACCAAACCTAAAATTCTCTTAAAACAACAAATTATTAGAGCAAATAAAAAAATCAAGCACACATTAAATTTTGACATACGATATCAAAATTAAATTGAGATCAAATCCAAAATTGTTAGCTTATTGATTCACTGTAATTGTGTTTCATATTATTATTAAGCAATTAATTTATGCAAATTTGAATTGTTATTAAAAATTACCTATTAATAAAATCAAACATTATATCATCGTATCAATAAAAATTAAAGATAATCAATAAAACACTTAATCCTAATTACATGTTACAACAAGTTAATTAATTAAACATTAAGTATGTTGTTCATGCAAATATATGTATATTTATTTAATTTATTATATTAGAACTTTTAAATAACCAATATGAAAATAACCCTTGAATACTAATTACTAAATTATTGAATCAATATCATCAATATAGCCAAAAACAAAAAGTAAACAAGTTAAAAAGTTAAAAAGTATTAATTAATACATTGATAAAAATTAAAAATTAAATACTAACAATTAGTAGAGAATTACTATAAAAAATAAATACGGATACTTGATGATGAAAGAACTGCAAACCATAAAGGTAATTAACAACTGATAAAGAAAATAAAGAAGGATAAATATATCATACTACTAAAAAGAAATATTATATATAAACAATTTAATTATTATGATATTTTCTTCTTTTTTTCCCAAATAATTTTTGACGGTCTATAGATGAAAAATTTGCTCTACATTTGAAAACAGACAATACAATTGTAGGAAATACACGGCATAAAAGTAGCAGTAGAAAAAAAAATATGCAATCAAGAAAATAAAAATTAGATAATAACATTGATAACATTTACCATTAGTAAAAAAAATATAAATAGTTATCAATACATATATTTTAGCGGTATAAAGATTAAAAAATATATAATAATAGCGTCCAAATAAATAATAATACCAAATAATGAAAAATAAAAGCCGTAAATACTAATTTCTTGAAAAAGAAAATCAATTTATAAAATTATCTATCCTAAAAAAATTATCTTAAAATTGTAGAAAATAATACACGAATAAATAATTTTAAGAATAAAATTATTTTACTAAAATTAAAAATATATAAATATAAATATATTTATAAATTATAAATATAAAATTTAAATAGATTAAAAACAAAATCAAGGAACCTATCTCACATAATACAACGATTAAACATTAATAAACTTGAAGAAATCAATATTTGAATAAACAATCAGAGGAAGAAATAAATGGTTTTTCTTATATATGTTTTCTTAATTTGTATAAGACATGTACATTATTTATATAAAAAAATATTAATTACTATTTCAACAGCTGCTTGGTAGGCGTCATGTATGTTGGTAGGCGTCGGCGTCGGTGTAATATTTGTTGAATGAGTTGCAGTATTTGTTGAATTTAACACTCCCCTCAAGTTAGTGGATAGATATCTTTCATGCCCAACTTGACTAAAACTTCTGTGAATACTCGATATGAGACTGCTTTAGTGAGGATGTCAGCCAATCGATCTTCTGACTTAATTTTTAGTAATTCCAATGAATTTTCTTCTAACTTTTCCTTAATAAAGAATTTGTCAACTTCAACATGTTTTGTACTATCGTGTTGAACTGGATTATAAGCAATATCACATGCTGCTTTATTGTCACAAAATAACTTAATGGATTCTTTAGCAGGATATCCCAAATCTTTCAAGAGAGATTGTAACCACAAGGCCTCACAATGCCAAGTGTCATGCCTCTATATTCAGCCTCTATGCTTGAATGGGCAACAACATATTGTTTCTTACTTCTCCATGTTACAAGGTTTACCCCTACAAAAGTGAAGTATCCTGATGTAGATCGTCTATCATTTATTGATCCAGCCCAATCAGCATCAATATATACTTCTATTCTTTAGAACTGTGAGTTTTTAGTGAACAATACTCCTTTTCCAGGAGCAGACTTTAAATACCTCAAAATACGAATAACTACATTCATATGTTATTCTCTAAGATTATGCATAAATTGGCTGATAATACTTAAAGCATAGGCAAGATCTGGTCTTGTGTGTGCCAAATATATCAACCTTCCAACAAGCATTTGGTATATTTCTTTATTTTTTGGAACTTGATCAATCTTGATATAAAACTTTAATACTTCCTCTACTAGTGTATTAGCTAATTGACATGCCAACATACCAATTTATTTTAATAAATCTATGGCATATTTTCTTTGAGATAAGAAGATTCCTTCTTTTGATTGAGAAACCTCAATCTCAAGAAAATATTTTAAGGAACCAAGGTTTTTCATTTCAAATTATTTGGAAAAATAACTTTGTAGAGCTTTCCTTTCTTCATGATCATTTCCTCTTACTATCGTATCATCAACATATACAATAAGTCCAGTGATCTTACCATCCCTTTTTTCAGAAATAAATTATGATCTGAATTGCTTTACTTGTAGCCAAATGCCTTCATTGACTTTGTGAACCTACCAAACCATGCTATTGGGAATTGTTTCCATCCATACAATGATTTTTTTAATTTACACACCTTTTCATCATGGATTTTGCTTGATTCCTAGTGGTAAATCCATGTAGACTTCTTCAATTAAATCTCCATGTAGAAAGGCATTTTTTACATCAAACTGATATAATGGCCAATCTAAATTTGCAGCTAGAGATACCAAGACTCGAACAATGTTAATTATGGCTACATGCGCAAATTTTTATGTATAGTCGATCCCATGTGTCTGAGTGTATCCTTTTGCCACCAATCTTGCTTTATAGCGTTCAATCATACCATCTGTTTGATACTTTACTGACAAAATCCATCGACATCCAACAATTTTCTTTGTTGGTGGATGATTGACAAGTTCCCAAGTTCTATTTATTTCTAAGGATCTTAGTTCTTCATTCATAGCATCTTTCCATTTTTGGTCAGTTAAAGCTTCATGCACACTGTTAGGAATAGATATAGCAGATAATTGATTCATAAATGACACGTTTGATTTTGACAAACGATGTTTAGACATATAGTTACTCATGGGATATTTGACTTTACTAGAAATCTCAAGTTCATACATGGCTTTAGGAATACCTCTATTAGGACGTGGTGGAAGTATTTTTCTGGTTGGTTTAATAGTTAGAACATCCTCTACAAACGATTGGTTAGGTATATCAGCAACTTGTGGAGTAGGAAACTCGTACTCATTTAGTGGTAGTAATGAACTTGCTTGATGATCTTGAAGTTGATGAGGACTTGATTCCATTTCCCTTGAGTCTTTTATATATTGGGAGTTATTACCATCTGAATTCAAGTTATTTGTATTTTCCTCACATATAATTTGTCTTTCTTCATAAGGAAACAATTTATATGTAAGGTTCTGAATTTCAGTATGGTTGTACTCCCCCTGAAATTCAGGTGTAGAAGAGAAATACATTGTATCTTCATGAAAAATAACATCCATGGTAGTAATCATTTGTTTTGTAGGAGGATGATAACAATGATACCCTTTTTGTTATGTGGCATATCCCATAAAAACACAACGTATTTCTCATGGATCCAACTTACTACGTTGTTGTTTATGTAGGTGTACAAATTCTACACACCCAAAGACATGAGGAGGTAAATTGGGAACACTTGGTGCAATAATTGCTTCAGTGATGGATTGTAGTGGTGTTTGGAAGTTAATGAAACTGGAAGGTACCCGATTTATCAAATATGCAGCAGAAGTAAGTGCTTCTCCCCAATAAGATAATGACATATGAGCTTCGATCAATGAGGCATGGACAACTTCCAACAAATGTCGATTTTTTCTTTCTACAACTCCATTTTGCTTAGGTGTATCAACACAAGTAGTTTAATGAATAATCCCTTCTGATTTAAGATATTCTTGAAGCTTAAAACTTTTATATTCTCCTCCATTGTCACTATGTAGAACTTGAATCTGTGTTTTATACTGAGTATGAACCATTTTATGAAATTTTCTAAATAATACATGTACCTCACTTTTAGATTTCATTAAACAGACTCAAGTCATTCTACTAAAATCATCAATAAATGTAACAAACTAACGTGATCCTCCCAAAGTAGAGACTTTGGAAGGACCTCATACATCAGAATGTATAATCGTAAACAGAAATGGACTTTTATTTAAGGTTATAGGAAATGAAGAACGATGACTTTTTGCTAATTTACAGACATCACACTTTAAAGTAGAAATATCTAAGTTCAAAAATAAACTTGGAAATAATTTCTTTAAATATCTAAAAGAAGCATGACCCAATCTTGTACGCCATAGCCATATATTTTATTCATCCTTTTTAGATCTAGTTGCTATCAGTGCATGATTTGTTGAATCCAAGTCCAAATAATACATGTTTTCTTGCCTAACACCACGACCAATCATTTGCTTTGTTTGGATGTCCTTGAACACACAAAAGTCATGCCAAAAAATAACAAAACAAGATAAAGTAGTGGTTATTTGAGAAATAGATATAAGGTTATACTCTAAAGAGGGAACAACTAGTACTGAATCTAAATTCAAAGTACTAGTGAGAGACAAAGATATTTCCCCAATAACTGAGGTTGTGTTACCATTGACAGTGCAAACAGTTTTGTGTGAAGATGGTTTTGAGATTTATCTATAATCGAATGTCATATGATCATTTGCACCTGAATCAATTATCCATGTATTATTAAAAACAGGAGAAAAAGCTTTAAGCATCCTACCAACATTTGCTGAGGAGTTCGCAACATGATCCTTTGTTGTTTCAGCAATAGTGGTAGTAGACATCTGTCTTGGTTTTTTCTTCGGAGAGTCACGGTTGTGATCCCACCAGTCAGGATATCCCACAAGTTTAAAACATCGTTCTTTTGTATGACCCTTTTGATAATAATGGGTACATTTAAATGATGAATTATCAGCCACCCTTCGTTCTTGTTGATTGAAAAAAGAACAATTTTTAGATATCATGGTGGAAACGTCAACATCTCCAGATTTTTCCTTCAATGAGATTCGACGTACTACCTCTCATCGAATCAAGGAATAACAACCTTCTAAATCTGGGATGGTTTGTTTTCGCAAAATTTCTCCATGAACCTACTCAAATTCATCATCTAATCCAGCAAGAAAAATATGTACCCTTAGTCTTTCAACAGACTCCTGATATGATATTAGATCATGAGGGTCTTTCATGACCACCTTATCACGATGGTCTAACTCTTGGAAAATTTCAGTCAACTCTCCATAATACTCTGAAAGTGATTTTCCATTTTGTCTGGAAGTAAAGGCTTTTTGGTTTAAGACAAATACATGTAATTCGTTGCTTCCATCATAGAATGCTTTTGCCAAAGCACCCCAAATTCAAGAGCAGTAGATATGCATAAATAACGCTTCATGATTTTTGGACTCATTGACATAAGTAGCCATCTATTCACTTTTTGATTTTCTGCATACCATTTTTTATAATTTTTTGATGTTTTTTTCTGGTTACAAATTTTTGTCATGAATATAAGATTGTTTTTCTCTCTCTACAATATAAATTTCTATTATTTGAGACCAAACATCATAATTAGTCTCAGTAAGAATAATTCCAGCATTAAAAACACCTTCAGAATGGACAGATTGTACAATAACTGGAGTTGATTGCTCCACAGGTAATGAAATTGTGCCCTCTGTCATGATATTATGGTAAAAAAAAACTAGAAAATGGTGTAATAATTTCAGAACTGGAAATAAAAATGCAAGTTCTCAAAGAGGAAGGGTTGTCATAGACTTATAAGTGCAGCAGAAACCTAACGCTCAGTCAATGTGGGACTTCGACACTCCTACTCACATCGATTTCCGACCGAGGATATGGAGCATCTCCCCCTCACACTGGCGTAGGGTCCATCCCCTACAACCGGCCCGGTATCGACCAAGTCACCTGGCTTTGATACCATAAAGAAATCAATATTTGAAGAAACAATCATAGGAGGAAATAAATGGTTTCTCTCATATATGTTTTCTTAATTTATATAAGACATGTACCTTGTTTATATAGACAAATATTAATTACTATTTCAACAACCTTCATCATTGAATTATATGGTTTACAGCTGCTTGATAGGCGCCGTATATGTTGGTAGGCGTCGCATCGGTGCAGTATTTGTTGAATTCAACAAAACTTACATCACAGTTTATTATTCCACCAATTTTAGAATATTTGAAATTTATTAAAGTAATCTAATTCTAGATATAAAAATTTAAAAAAAAATCATTTTTCCTACACTTTTTTTTCTCTCTTTTCTCTTTTTTTTTTGTTTAATTATTTCTCTTTACTCCTTTCCTTCTTCTTTCTCACCTCTTCTAGTTTTTCCTATTTTTTTCTTTCTCTGTTTTCTTCGTTTTTTTTTCTTCCTCATATTTCTTTTTATAAAGAAAAATGTTATAACTGAAGAAGATTAAATGGGAGGAGAAAAAAGAAAAAAAAATACATTAAAGATGAAACGGATGAGGGGAAAAAAACTGAAAATTAAATTAATTTTAATTCAAGATTTTCTAACTATTAGTTGGATCGATGAGTATACTCTTGGACAATTTGTTTGTACCCAAATCTAAAATTCAATAAATAAATATTAAATATTTAACTAAAAAGGATTATATAGGGTCTGTTTTTAATTATAATTTAAGCCACAAAAAAATAGGAAAGCTGAATTAATAAGATGGCTACAATTATCTACTATACATTAGCCAAAAAAGCTCGCTACATATATTACATTACTGAGATAAAAAAAAAAGTCATTACATATCTTACATTATCGAAAATAAGTCACTACATATATTAAAATTTAAATTTTTTTCCAATAAAAAACTTTGATATTGTTAGAGTCTGAATATATAATTTTTAGAATTTGCTTTAAAGTTAAATACAATATTCGATTAAAAACAATATCTAAACGATTTTTTTAGAAAAATAATTTTTTATTCAATAAAATATCAAACATTCAATGTAGTTCACCATTCTATAGAATTATATATTTCGAGGCAGCTCTAAATTGAATATCTTTTATAAAAATATGAAATAAAAAAGTTAGCTTAAAAAAATAAAAAATTAGTTAAATAAATATATTAATATTATATATCTTGGATATAATATAATCTTATTTTATTATAATAATGATTAAATTTAATAGTTAATTAGTTAATTTTACAAAATGTTTGAAATTTTTATGATATAATGCTACATAAATAAGTAATAAAAAATTAATCCTAAGTTTTCAAGTGAAAAGCGATATAATAAACATTGTTAATTAAACAGCTCAACTATTAAAAAATTAATTTTCATAAGTTAAAAAAAGAGAGAGATATAGAATATTTTATTTGAGGTGCTTAACTTAAACATTTCAAGTAAGAAAGTAAAATCCTTAATATTATAGAAGTCTTTTCGTAAGGTGATTAATTTAATTTTTATAAAATTAAAATTAAAATATAAAAGGGAAAGATATGTTATTATATATATATATAATAAAAGGAAAAAATATGTTATTAGTTTAAATTATAAGATCAATTTTATTCAAAATAATTTTTTCCAAAATAATTTTGAGAAATTACAAAAATTAATATTCTTAATATTTATAACAACAGAAATAAAACACAATAATATTAAACGGATCTAATTAGACGACAATTAATTTAAACACATTTAAATATCTGTAGTATAATTTGAATGATATCTAATTAAATGATGTTTAATATAAAATGATATGTTAGGTTTTTTTTATAATAAAAAATGTATGGAGTGGACATAAAATGATACTCTTTTGTGATTATAAATTTTAAATATTTCATTTTATTATTTTTTAAATAATTTTAGATTTGATTTATACTTTTTTTTTGAAATATAGATTTAATTTTTTTGTGACAAGTTTAAATATAAAGGAAAGATATGTTATTATTTTAAATTTTAAGGATTTTTATCTAAAATAATTTTAAACATCATTTAACTTTTATATAATATAGATATAGATACACATAAATATTATAGATAGATAAGAAAAATCTTCTCTTACCGAATTTCTTGCAGAGAACCCAACCAACTCAAATATCCGAAAAATGAAAAAAAATATAAATTTTTAAAAATTGCAATATATAGAATAATTATACAAAATATAAAATAACATTTTTTTTTTTAAAATGTTTAGGTGATGATTGATTTAAAAGCTAACCGTTAAACTTAGTCAAATTAGTAACTTCCCGAATATTTTGTCTCTATTAATATTAATTTTATTGTTATCCAAATTTTTGTATATTTAAATATTAATTTATTGCTCAATTGTTCGATGGCTCAAGGGTAACTCTCTAGTCACTCTGTAAGTATGATTGTGAATTGTTCTCTAACTTTTATCAATTTTACATCGATATTATGCTGGTAGGTTCATAATTAGTATTAGTACATCATCTTATAAACAAAACCCTTTTTTTCTTTTGCAGAAAAATTCAGCCCCAAGAACAAAAAATTTCAACATGGGAGACACTTGCCGTTTTGTAGGACATCTTCTCACAAGCAGATGGTTTTCTGTTTTCGCTTCGTTTTTGATCATGGCAGGTGCTGGAGCAACATATCTCTTCGGAACATATTCTAAAGAACTCAAAGCTGTTCTTGGTTATGACCAATCAACACTTAATCTTTTAGGTTTTTTCAAAGACCTTGGAGCCAATGTTGGAGTTCTCTCTGGTCTTGTTGCTGAGGTAACCCCTACATGGTTTGTTCTTTTAGTTGGAGCAGCCATGAACTTTGGTGGCTACTTTATGATTTGGCTTGCTGTTACGGGCAAAATCTCAAAGCCCAAAATTTGGCACATGTGTGCTTATATTTGTATTGGAGCCAATTCTCAAAACTTTGCTAATACAGGATCTCTTGTTGTTTGTGTTAAGAACTTTCCAGAATCAAGAGGTATTATGATTGGTCTTTTAAAAGGTTATGTTGGGCTTAGTGGAGCTATTTTAACACAAATTTATTTAGCCATTTATGGGGATGATAGAAAATCTCTTATTCTCTTAATTGGTTGGCTTCCTGCTGCTGTGTCAGTTGTGTTTGTTTACACCATTAGACCTTTGAAGAATGTGAAACAAAAGAATGAACTTAAAGTCTTCTTTCAATTTCTTTACATTTCAATAGTTTTTGCTTTGTTTTTAATGACTATGACTCTTATTCAAAAACAATTCAAGTTCTCTAGAGAAGCTTATGCTGGTACGGCTGCTGCTGTTGTTGTTATTCTTTTTCTTCCTCTTTTTATTACTATAAGAGAAGAGTTAACTTTTTGGAAGAAAATTCAAATTAGTAAGCAGCTTGAGGAAGTTACTATTGAGGAAACCATAGAAAATTCAACAATAGAAGAAGATAAGTCCTCTATTGTAGTTAACAAAGAAGAGAAATCAAATGTGTCCTGTTTTGCTAACATTTTCAAAAGACCACCAAGAGGAGAGGACTACACAATCTTACAAGCACTTTTTAGTATTGACATGATAATTCTCTTCATTGCTACATTATTTGGGCTTGGTTCAAGCTTGACAGCAGTTGATAATTTGGGACAAATCGGGGAATCACTCGGGTATAGTGCGAAATCGATAAACACAATAGTGTCATTGATCAGCATATGGAATTTCTTTGGTAGAGTTTTTGCTGGGTTTGTTTCAGAAATTTTACTCATGAAGTACAAAGTACCAAGGCCTCTTATGGTAACATTTGTTCTTGGGTTAGCAGCAGTTGGTTATATCTTTATTGCTTTTCCATTTCCAGGATCACTTTACATGTCTTCAGTTATAATTGGTTTTACTTTTGGAGCACAATTGCCTATGATTTTTGCAATAATATCTGAGCTATTTGGTTTGAAGTACTTTTCTACATTGTTTAACTGTGGACAATTGGCAAGCCCAATTGGGTCATATTTACTGAATGTGAAGCTCACAGGAATGCTTTATGACAAAGAGGCAGAAAAAGATCTTATAAAAAGAGGTTTAGTGAGAATAAAAGGAAAGGAGCTCATTTGTTTAGGAGTTCATTGCTATAGAAAATCTTTTATAATTTTGTCTTCTCTAACATTCTTTTCAGCTTTGGTTTCATTGGTTTTGGTGTGGAGAACAAGAAAGTTCTACAGAGGTGATATATATAAGAAATTCAGAGAGCAGGCAGAGAAAGCAAAGAACTAAGGCACACAGGAAAATATTGTTTGTTTGTGAATATACATAGTGGCTGGTGATGTACAAAGAGAAAGATAACAGAGAATTGGATGGAATCCTTATTTTATTTTATTTTATTGTTTGGATTTTTTTTGTTTATGTTTTTGCAGCAAGGCTATCAAATGCTATCAATTTCTAAAAAAAAAATATTTTTACATGTTCTATGAATTTCTATAATTTCTTAAACTACGGATCAAAATAATTTCACAAATATAAATAATTATTTAAATTTTAGGATACTAAGTATACTAGGCATTAATATGTGTTCAAAATTGTCAAATATAGCCTTACAAAATGCTAGGATGTAGAGGGCAGCTTAAAGTATAACAAAACCTATGACACATATTTTTCTTTTGAGATGAAAGAATATATTCACACTCTTGAAATTTTATTGTATTAGATAACTTAACTCTTCAGATTTGTTCAAGCTTTGTTCAAGCTTTTCGAACTTTGTATTTTGTTATTTTTTCATTGATTATTTTTTTATGATTTGTAACATCGTGTTTGTTTGATATAATCTTTTTTACTATGTTACATGAGTTTTAGGATTATTGCATACTTGTATGCCTTTTCCATCTTATATAGAAGTGATCCTTTAACTTTTTGTCAAAAAGGGGGAGAAGTTCTTTTAGACTACTATGTGTTTGTTGCTATGCTATGTGTTGCATAGGTGGTGAGTGTAAGATTGTACTACATATTGTTTCTTGAATTGCATCTACTTAGGAGGAGTGTTACATGAAGTCAGAGAGACCTATGTACATCGCATGGATTTTTACTACATAATAGTTAGTTTTTGCTCATTGATTGTATGTATTTTGCATATCAACGTGTACCTGTGTAGGGATAACATGATAGTATTGGGATAGATAACACACTATTTCTACATGATTTGTTCATGGGATATGTTTTTGTTTCATATGTGTAGGTTAAAGGTGTATATTGAAGTCATCGAGCTTTAAATATTCTAAGTGTAGATGCATTAAAACCCTTGCATTTTTAACTTGATAGAGCATGGATGAGTGGATCCAAGAAGATGGATGGTGCGTATAAGATGTATGTACTTGAAATAGGTGTGTTTTTGGTTTTGAGTGTGCATCAATATTTTTCATTCATCGGAAAAAATATCTTTAGGTCATCATCATGATTAGTCATCTATACTTAGTTGTGTAGTTTTTTACTAAGAAAATCCAAAGAGGAAGAATGTAAACCTTGTACTCCTTTGTGTTTTTTTTCCTTGTGCAAAATACTGAGTTTGTTTATTTTACTTAATATTTATGTCTTCCTTTGTATAAGGTTGGTTATTATTGATTAATAATACATACACATATATTTAGGTACCATGTGATTAAAAGCATGTCATACACACACAATGAGGATGGTTTCTTAGCTTGCACAATTACTCAGCAATTATGGGATCAAAAAATAGGAGTTTTATGAACCTTAACAAGGCCTTCGTCGGAGCCATCATCAGACCCTTGGCAAGGTGGTCAACGAGGACCTTAACAAAACCTCGAAGAAGGTTCCATGCAACTTGTTGGTTATTTATAAATATCTTTTCTTTAATGTGAAATTAATTCAAAATATTTAACGAAACTCTGTCAAAATTTTCTATCAATTTGAATTTTGTTCTCACTAATCATCTTCTGTTTTTTTTTTTTTTTTGTGATTATGTTATATATGTGTGAGAGTAAAATGGTGTGCTTGAGTGTTGAGATCTCTTGACTATTTTACATAAATTGTGAGAACACCAATATGAGTTTGGGTAGGATAGTTATTGATTGAGATCCCAAATCAAGTGGTTGTTTAAGATTCGCGGTTGAGTGTATTTCCCACGATTGGTTCAACAATTATTTAGGACTCTTAATTGAGTGTATTTTCCATGATTGGTTATATGGTTATTTGTGATGCGTGGTTGAGTCTAATTCCCATGACTACTTATTCTATATTTGGTTCACTTTATTGATCTTCGATGATTAATCCCACTACTTAGTGTGGTGTTGGATTTTGAGGAAAGCCGAGTTCGTATATTGAACCAAGTTATGGTGGAAACAACAAGTGAGGAAAGCAATAGGAAGTTATAGAAGAGTTCATGGCTAATAGAGGTATTTGCATTTATTTTCTATTGTATCGTATCTGTTTTATTGTTTAGTAGATTTGTTTGATGCTGAGTGATTATCATAAGTAACATGAGGGTTTACAATATAGACATGGGTTTCATGGGAGTTTAACTCATTATATTTAGTATTGTGAATATTCTAATGATTATTTAGTACAATTCGAGTTTAAAGCATTTACATTTCAATATATTAAAGTTTAAACTCTCATTAGGAAGCTATTCATTTCTTGCATGCTTTCTATTCATTGAATAATTTATATTTCCATTAAACTACTAGTCTTAGATTATTGTGTACTGATGTTACTATTATATGTTATTTTGCTGCTTGAGGAGGCGAGTCCTTTATATATTTGTATCTCCTTAGCCTAGTTGTGTATCAAATCTCAAACTCTTTCAATTAATAAGTTGAGATATTTAAAATTGCTCTTATTTAATATTAGAATATATAAGGATACTATTTATATTAGTGTAGTGCGTTAATGTTGGGTAACTAACTAATAGAATTGTAAATGTGATTGTGTGACGATGTGTATTACATTTTCTATATAAGGCATTAATATGTATTGGTTTGTAAAGAATTCATTGTAATTCAATAAAGAATGCATTATGCTTTTGAAATATCAATGCTCCAAAGATTCTCCGTCCCATTAGCATGGATTCCAATCACTTCAAACTCTATCAATTTTCTTTTAGTTATTTCACATTTTTCATATATTGATGTCTTCACTTGGCCACCATTTTGGTAATGAACTTATCATATTTGATCTTGACATCAAACTCCTTGTTGATGACCTTAAAGGCTCAAGAAGCTCAACAATCAAATGGCTCAAGAAGCGTGATGATAATGGATATCATGTTTTTTTTATGTATATACCTATCTCACACTCAACAACTACAAACAATTTCAAGTTTGGTTTAGTTTGTTGATTTGAAAGAACATGAGAGATAAATCATGTTGTGGAACCTTTATTTTCATTGCAATCAAGCCTTCATTTTCTCCAACGATGGTGTCTCTTCACATCTCCATCACCTCCACAAAAATCACCATACTTTAATGTATATAATGATACCTTTTATTTTAGTGTAGCATACAAGTGCTCTGTAACTAACTAATGGAATTGTAAGTGTTTGAGTGTATGAAGATGTATTGTGTGTATTACATCTTTTATATACGACATTGATGTGTAATAATGTGTATTAAGAATTCCATATAATTATATAAAAAAAGTTTAATATACTCTAAATTCTTGTATTTAATACATTTAAGTAGACATAAGAATCCGAAATAATTAAAACAAAGTACAATGATTAATTATTTATTTTATTCCATTCATATTTCCACTTAATCACTTATCATTATAATAGTAATATTTAGTCTCAAAAATTTAGTCACGATCTTTTTAAAAATCAAAGCCTTAAATTTTTGGTAACGGTCCAATAAAACCCTTGACCTTAGTGTGTACATATATCGTCGATTTTTATCGGTAACCAAGATCATAAATTAGACTATAAAAATTACTTAAAAAAAACCTATAGTCATAGTTATTAAATAATCATGATCTAATTAAAATGACAAGATTTGATCTTTTTAAAACCAAGACTAAATAATATATTGTGTATGTTATTTATTAAAAAATAAAAAATTTCATTACAATTTTTTCATTTCTCTCTCACAATTTCATTTTTCTCTCTTCCTCAAGCCTAAAATCTCCCTCTCACAATTTCATTTTTCTTTCTTCCTTATGTCTGACCTCGATTTCCTTTACCCTATAAGAATACAAGTAATATAGGGTGTTTGTAAGTCATTTTCTACCTTTCATATTGTTGAATTTCTTGCCCATCGAAGCCACTAGTATACTCCTTTTGTTTTTGTTATATTTTTCGTTTTGATGGCTATATATTAATTCTCCATGATTTCCTTTAATACATAGATCAAGGACTGATGTTGAGTGCATGGGAACTTTGACCCCTATTTTAATTTTATTAGTTTTTGGGTCTTTATTTATGTATTCTTACGATAAGGTTTTTTTTTAATTGAATTTATTATTTAGGGTTTCTCATGTAAGTAGGTTGTGTGACTCCATTGGTCCATATTTAGAAAATTTCATCTATTTTCTCTTGTTTGAGTTTTTGATTCGTGGGTACAATGATTCTAGTAGACCTAACACTACAACAATTTTGAATTTAATAGAATAGATAGAGATATGTATGACAAAGTATAAGTCTTTTATTTCCACCACACTACTAGCCTTTTTTTACTTTCTTTCAATTTAATGTTGAACGGGAAGCATGTTGTTGCTAAAAATTCATAATTTGTATATTTATTTATACATATACTTTTAATTCTCTTAGGTGATGTGGACCTTCTAGGTGAATAACCCCTAAGAACCCACGAACTAGTGGTACCTCTTCAACATTAGAACAATCCTTCACTGGTGGTATCTCTTCATCACATGAACTAGCATTTTCAATTTCTCCATTTTTCTATACAACTATGATATTTTTGTCCCATTTACAACTTGCTCTCTCTTCCATATTAGAATCAGATTTTTTTTCCTCAAACTCATACCTTCTATGTGATTCAGAACTGGAAAAGAATTATAAATCATCCAACCTTGCATTCATTCTCTTATATTGGTCATGAACAGATTTGATGAAGAATTTCAAGTCAACCTCTTGTGGTACTTCTCATTCCTTACTTGTGTTGTCAACCTGTTAAATAAAATGAGATAACTCATGCACTTCCTCACATGTTTGCTCTCAAATAAGATTGTTATAACTCTCTTTTTTAAACACTATTTTTGCTCGTTCTCTTTTTAACACTATCTCACGTGTTTGCTCTCAAATAAGATTATTATCACTCTTATTTTTTAAAACTATTTTTTCTCTCTCTCTTTTTATTTTACCACTCTAAGCTCTCTCCAACCTCCTTTATGTTCTTAACAAAATCAAAAAATCCAACTAATCTCAAGAAGTAATCATTTTATTGGTGACAATCTTAAAATTCATAATTCTAAAAACTTAATAGCAAAGTATTACCAAAAAAAAAGTTCAAAGAGGATTCTAAAGAAATGTTGTTGACCAAAAGGTCTTAACCAACTTGGACTCTAAAGAAAGACTTTTGACTAAAGATGACTCTAAAGAAAGACTCTTGATCAAATAGGACTCTAAAAAAGACTCTTGATCAAAGAGGACTCTAAAGAAAGACTTTTAATCAACTATAATTTTTCTCTTTTTTTTAAATTAGTCTTGGGTAGAGAAAGAACAAAATAAAAGGAAAACCAATTTCAACAAGAATAAGAAAACTCACCAAGAAAACAATAATTAGATTCTTAAACAATCTACTACTTTGTTCTCCTTTTGTTTTGACTACTGATGCTACTTTTTTGTTTTGTTTTGACTACTATTGCTACTATTGTGAATAGAAAATTCACAAAAAAAATTTGCAACCCTAATGAACAAGAACCGAAAATAATGCGAAAATGTACGACAAATCTTTAACTCCTCAATTAGTAGTGTAAATGGTGGAATTTAGACTAAAAAAATGCAATAAAAGAGGTGAAGCATAAGCTTACTTGTAGGAATCGAAACGAACTTCAATTTTATATATTATAATAATCGTTTCGTTACATGAGTCAAAAGTTATGGTCGTTTAAGAGTTATAACATTTAAAAAAGGTGTTTATTGGATTAATGTAACAGCATAGCATGCTATTTTTAGTTTGAATTTGAATTGCTTTAACTATGACTGATTTTATGTCATTTTAGTTTAATAACTATATATAGCTTGACTGATTACGCAATCTATATATGTCTAGAACATTTTTTATAATAGTTATTTCTTTGCTTCTCGGAAGATTTTAGTTCCCTTCAAATTTGCCTTATTATCCATTGAAACAAGTAACATCCTAAAATACCACAACAAAATAAACTAAAAAGAAAGAAAAATCTATTGTTTTTTAATATTTGGATTCAGAAGAAATAAGACAAAATTCAAGATTTCTAATATTAAATGATTTGTATTGGAGATAAAATTTAATTTTATCTCCAATAGTTTGTAAACATTGTTTGTGTTGTTTTTCGCTACAACAGGAAGAAAAAAAAGGATGTTAACGTGGCCAAGCATGGGAGAAATCAAAGTTTTCAAAGAGGCTCAAGCATTGCATATGCCACTACGCTTTCTCAGATTCTATAACTACACATCAGGTATGGCAAGAGCTAGCCCAATATTAGCCACTAGTTTTTGAGTATTTGTTGCCTTTTATTTATCCACTTCTACAATCTTCTGAATACACAAGTACGCACTTAGCCCATGTACAGTAATATTTAATATTGAAGCTATATAAGTTTAAAATTTTCTAGGACATTTTTTTTTGTTTAAAACAACTCTAAACATGCTGTCATCACCCTACTTTTGTGATATATTTTGGGTTATTTCGGGACAAAAGTTGTCCCTAATTTCATTTTTTGCGACAAATTATCATTTCCTCTTTGTAGTACTTTTGAGACTTGGTGATTGTGATGAGTTGATCAACAAAATATTTCATAGTTGAATTGTTTTTAGGAAAAAAATTGTTATTTTAAAGGACAAAATTTTTTTCCTTAATAATTGTTTAAATTTGTTTTTGTAGTGACAACTTGATGACTCGTGGGTATCATTGTTGGATCATTAATTTAATATTGGACTTATATGTGAATAATTATGTATTGTAAAGTATCATATAAGTTTAAACTTATTTGAAAATGATCTATTAAGGTTTAAGTAATTTAGAGTTTAATGTATCTAATAAGGCGTGTATTTTTAATGTGTACAGATTTAAGGATAATATTTATTTTAATGATGAGTTAAAATAAATATACAATTATTAACTATATATAGTAGTTGTGATTCACAAATATCATCTGATACTATCATTAGAGAGTATAAAGATAAAACTAAAAAGTTCTCTATTTAACTAAGAAATTAATTTATGATTATGTACTAAGTAAACTTTCATATATCTATCTTTGATTTTTAATTATACAATGTGAATATTCCTAAGCTATTTTCAAGTGATGGTGTTCACTAAAGATTATTTTATTCTAACAAGTGTTAATAGGGTCTCTTTATGTTGAATAAATAATAATCAAATTTATTTTTGATTTATAATAATTTTTGTGTTTTTAAATTTGATGATTTCAGTTTTAATATTTTGAGATTTGAAAATAATTGTAGTTGTCTCTCTCAAAATTATGGATAAAAATCTAAAAAATATTTTATATTTGCAATTATTTAATCTTGAATTTGATATGTATTTTTTTTCTTTTATTAAAGTTATTGGAGAAGATATTTTATATTTTTATTTATTGGATTAATTGAATAAAGAAATTTTGATTTTAAAAAAACAACTAACTAGCGAGAAGATGCATAAATATGAATATTATTATCAACGGTCAAACCAAATATTAATTAGGTTTCCTTTTCATATTTCAATTAGGGTTTTATGATTATTAGTATTGTATTTAGCACATATAGAAAAGAAAAGAAAGAAGGAGTTCCACCTACAGCAATCACAGAGTCCTCCTTTTGATATATATAATCAGGGATTTCTCAATTAGGATTTCTTTTTCTTATAAATTAGGTTTTGTGATTTTTATACGATGTAATGAAATAAAGTTCAAAAAGTAATTATTTTTTTAATCCAAAAAATATTTTTTTCTAAAAAAAACCCTACGAATAGTTTATTAGTTTAAAGATATAAATTTGTTTTAATGGGTTAAAATATAGATATGAATTTTATGAACCACCAAAAATTGAACAAAGTTTATCAAAGTTGACCAATGTTAACAAGTATTGATCAACGTTAACCAACATTTATCGGTGATTTTGGCTAAAAAAAATTTATACAACTTAAAATTTAAATATTGATATGTTTTATATATATTTTAAGATAAATTAATTGAAGAGATATGTTGTTAAAGTAACATCTTTTATAAAAAAATTATTTATTTTAGAATATAAACAGTTATGTGCATATAACTTATGTAAATATTAATCGGCTCAAAGGAAGTTTAATATATAATATAATTGCATGTACACCTTTGATAATAAACATGTGATGATTATTTGATTTTTTGCATATGAGCAATCATTCCTTCTAAAAGAAGATTTATTATTCAATATGTTTTTATTGTTAGTTTTTATTGTTAGTGTTTGATTATTAACCAAGATATTACTTACAAGTTAATATTGTTGTAAAAAAAACTAAATATTAATAGATTATTCGATATCTTGAGATGAGGTCTACTTTTATTTGAATTTATTATTTAGTTTAAAAAATTTATGTGAGCTTGTTTTGTTTATTTAATATATTTTGGATTCAAATATGAATAATCCTATTAATATTAATGCCAATATCAACTTATTTTTATGCTAAATGGCATCAACTTCAAGTTAGGACAAGAGAATTGTTTGATAGTTCTTAGAGTTATGGATTTTGACCTTACGATATAAGTTGATTATTCTGCATCACTTATAGATAAGAATACTTATGATGAAAAGAAGAAAAAGGAAAGATGAGAGATATAAAACCGCATATGTATGATGATCATAAGAAATGCCATTTTGGATGTATTCAAAGGCACAATTTCTAAAAATATAACTATTGCTAAGGATTTTCTTAGGAATATTGAAAAGAAATTTGTCAAGAACGAAAAGGTTGAAATAGGTAAGCTCTTGAAGAGTCTAATTTCAATGAGGTATAAGGGAAAAGGTAATATCATGAAGCACATCATGGAGATTTTTCATCTTGCTTCCAAATTGAGAGCACTTAAGCTAGAACTATCTAAGGACATGGTTTATCCTATTTAAGGTGACCTATAATTGATAGAAAATGACTTGGACTCTGAATAAACTCATTTTACACTATAATCAAGAAGCGGAAAAGCACAAGAAAAATTTTAGACCTCTCAAATTTTAGAGAATTTGATGTTTATGTTAATTTCATAAAGGGGAAACAAATCAATAAAATTAGACTTGAAGCCAACAAGACTTTAGAAATCTTAAAATTTATACATATAGATAATTATAAACCATTCTTTATAGTTGCTTGGAATGGTCAACAATAATTTATAATTTTTTTGAGATAAGGTTATTCATTTCTCTTTTATGAAAAGACATGGTCATTGGATGTGTTCAAAAATTATAAAGCTGAAGTTCAAAACCAACTCAATAGAAGGATAAAAAGTGTCACATCTGATCATGGTGGTAAATACTATAATAGATATAACAATTCAGGTGAAAGCCATCTAGGATTGCAAGATGCTTAAAAACATGGTGATAGGTATGATTTATCATTCTATCTTACACAGATCACTCTAGGGATTATCACTTAAGATTACATCATATACCCTTAATAGGATTCGAACTAAAATGACAACCAAAACCCTTATGAACTTTGAATAGGCAATGAGTCTAGTTTAAAACACCTGTATAATTGGAGATGTCTAGATGAGGTAAAGCCTTATAGGCCAAATGAAAAGAAAATGAACTCAAGGACAATGAGTTGCTATATTATTGGATATTCTAAATAATTTAGGAGGTACAATTTTTATGATCACATATCTAAGTCAAGTTTTGAGTAAAGAAATGCCTTTTTCTTTAAGGATGTTAATTTTCTTAGGGGAGATATAGTTAGGGATTTTGTCTTTGAAAAATAATATGTTGATATTCCCATAGGTGTTATTGGCATTGATCAGGATCACATTCTTGACTTTGATCAAGAAACAACAAATCAAGACAATCTTAAAGAACCTCCCGTTCAAAAAATTGATCTAGAAGAACAAATTCTACCACCTCAAGAATAGATACTTTCAGGATAATGAATTTGGTATGTCGTGTGAGATTAACTCCATAAATGACAATGACGTGTGAGATTTAATCCCATTACCAAAAGTTGTGAAACCCATTGGTAGTAAATGGAAATTTAAGACAAAGAGGGATTCAAAAGAAGATGTAAAGAGATACAAGGCTCTTTTATCACATAGGACTTTACACAAAAAGTAGGCATCGGCTACAAATAGACTTTCTCTTTGGTTTCTTCAAAAGATGCTTTCAGGATTATAATGGCATTGGTACTACATTTCAATCTTGAGTTACATTAGATGGATGTAAAGACAACATTACTCAAGGGTGACATTGATGAGATGATCTATATGATGGAATAGGAAAACCTTGTATTTGGATACCCAAAGAATATGGATTTCAAACTTAAGAGATCCATCTATGGGCTTACGCAAGCATCTTGACAATGGTACTTCAAGTTTTATCAAGTGATCATCTCGTTCAATTTTGAGATGAATTTGGTCTTACATCTATTATAAGTTCTATAAGAGCAAGTACATTTAATGGCTTTATATGTTAATGATATTTTTCTTGCCAAAATGATATTGGTATATTGTATGAAACTAATAGATTTCTAGCTAAGAACTTTGAGATGAAATATCTTAGTGACGCCTCTTTTGTATTAGTCATATAAGTATTTCAAGATCATTCTCAGAGTATTTTAGGATTATCATAAAAAATCTATACTTAAAATATTCTCAAGAGATATCTCATGCATAATTGCAAACCAGGTGATACCCTTATTATAAGAGGCATATTTAGTCTCAATTAATGCCTTACAAATGATTTTGAGGAAAAGCCATAAGATTCCTTATGTGCCAGTAGTAGGGAGTATGATGTATTTTCAGGTATGTATGCATCTAGATATAACTACATTATTGAGATGTTGGGCATATATTTGAGAAATTTAGGAATAGACCATTGGAAGATAGACAAATAAGTCTTATGGTACTTACAGAGAACAAAAGACTACATGCTCACATATCAGAAGTCAAATTAGCTTGAAATCGTTGGGCATACAAATTCCAATGTTGCTTGATGTCAAGATAGTAAGAAATCTACGTCTGGCTATGTCTACCTACTAGATAGGGGAGCTATGTCCTAGAAGAGTACTAAACAATCTCTTATTATAGCCTATTCTACCATAGCAATAAAATTCATAGCATGTTATGAGGCATCCAATCACGAAATATGACTTCAAAATTTTGTCACAAGGTTGCACATAATAGATGGTAATGAAAAGACTACTTTATTTTGTGACAATAAGTCAACAGTGATATATTCCTTTACCAATAGAAGCTCGACGAAGCCAAAGTATATAGAAATCAAGTTCTTAATTATTAAGGAAAGAGTTCAAAGTGTATATGTATCCATAAAACAAATCAATATAAACTCGATTATTGTGGTTCTTCTTACTAAGGGATTGTCACCCAAAATGTTTCATGAGTATACTATTCATATAGGTGTCATCTCATTTGAAGATATTCAATTTTAGTGAAAGTTTTTAATTTTAAATGTTTCTTAGATATAGACACACTTTCAAGTATTTCAATTTATGAATATTTTGAATTTATTTTTTTGCATAAATAAAGTTTTCACTTATTTAAATTTTGATTTTGATATGGTTTGATCTCATTAAGGTTTAAGATTGGATCAGTTGAAAATAGATATGTTAAGATCACATTGCATAAAATTTTCATACTACATATTCACATCATGATCCATGTCATTCAGTTGTATTGATAGACCACTAATGGGTCGAGTTTTAACAAATGTAACGAATGTCGCTTTGATCCTATATTAGTATAATTGATGAATCAGATTAGTTAGATACATTTCGATGATGATAGCATAGTTAAGCTCATACGATGTTTTTGCAATGCATAATTATAAGATTACACACATAGCCTAAGTGGGAAATTGTTGGATCATTAATCCAACATTGGGCTTACATGTGAATAAATATGTATTGTGGACTCTTATATAAAGTTAAGCCTATTTAAAATGATCTGCTAAGATTTAAATAATTTAAACTTTAATGTATCTAATAGGATGTGTGTCTTTAATGTGTAAAGGCCTAAGGATAATATCTATTTTAATGATGGACTAAAATAAATATACAATTTTTAACTATATATAATGGTTATGGTCCCCAGATCACATGCATATTATTCTTCTCATCTGATATACCATTTTTAGATAGCGTAGAAAGAAAACTAAAGGGTTCATTAAGGAAAACGTGAAAACATGTAGATCTTGAAGACTAGCTACTTAGCTATGAAATTAATTAACATTTATGGATTCAAGTACACTTCCATATATCTATTGTTGATTCTTGGTGATACAAAATGAATGTTCCTTGGTCATTTTTAGGTGATGATTTTCACCAAATGTTATTTTATTCTAACAATTATTTCATTATATTTATAAGGATAATTATTATCAATCCAATTGCTTTCATGTTTGACTTGATAATAATTGAAATTATTTTTTTGTATTTTCTTTCCTAGTTTCAATTTTGATTTCAATTTTTTCTTTATCAAAATTGGTGGCTAACAATAATTTGAAATGTATGTACATTGTAGCTTAATCATGACATAGCTTACACTAATGATGAAATTGATGAAATGTAGAATGACTGGGCAGAATTCACAAATCAATTCTTACAACGATAACTAGTTAGTTAAATCATCTATGCACTTTTAATTACTTTTTTGTTAGATTGATTTAGATAGATACAATTTGATTAATATTGTTACTGGTAAACTTTAAGCATGTATTTAATATTTTGGAACACTTTAATTAGCAAGTAATATTTATTATGTTTTGGTGTATAAACTCTCAAATATAATTACACTCGTAGTTTTAATATTATAATAGATAAATTTATTATAATTTTTATTAAAAACAATAGACATTTAAATGTATTGAATATAGATAAATCAATCTAATGTGTTTAATTGAGATATATATGATCATGGTTTAGTGTAAATCGAGGTCAATTATGAAGATAAAAAAGGTCATGATTCTAACATAAATCAAGACAAAATATCACAATTTTAGTGTAAACAAGATCAAATATGAATATAAAAAGTCACGATTTTTGTGTAACCGAGACTAAAAATGAAGATATAGTCACTATTTAACATTATAACCTTGACCGTAAACATATAATAGGTTACGATATTTCATAAGATCGCAATTAAATGATATGTATATAGTTACAGTCTTTTATCAAATAATGTTTATGGTTACGGTTAAAAATTGAGACAATACGTAAGAGTCTATAATCTCTCTCACTTGTATCTTTATTTTTATAACTGTGCTTATAGATTTGTGATTACGATTAAAAAATAAGACTATATATCAATATTGTAGTAGTGAGTTTATGTTTTGAACTAACTTCTGGTTATTAAACTTTATCAAATTTTATACCTTAATGTTTTTCATATTAGCTCCGTTATATTTTTAAATTTAATAATTTAAATTTAAATTTAAATATAATGGATTAAATATGTTAAATTTTAAAAGTTATGGGATTAAATAATAAGTTTTTTAAGATGCTAATTATAACTATTTGAATATAATTTAGTCTAATTTTTAAATTTGGACAGTGTTAAATTTTAAAAGATAGTAGAGGCAATATTATAAAACAAATTAGTTAAATGACCAAAATATAAAATTTGAAAAAGTTTAGAGACTATTGGGTATAATATATATTTTTTAAATAATAAAATTAATATCTTTAAAATTTATAACTATAAAAATATTACTTATGGCATCAAACTCATATATTTTTACCATTTAATAAAGTATAACACATCATTTTATATTAAATGTTACTAATTAGATATCTTTTAAATTGAACTACTATCATTTAAAGTTGTTCAATATTAAATACTGTCTAATTATATAATATATAATATTAATGAGATTATATTTTTCTTTTTATAAATTTTATGAAAATGAGAATCTTACGGAAAGAAAATTATATATTCTATAATAAATAATAGGATGTATAATTATATATTTAATAGTTCAATTCTCTTCTAATTCGGCTTTTCTTTTCTCAAGTTTAATCATTTTCGCCTTTTTTTAGTTTTTAAAGCAATTACAAAATAATATACTAATAAAATACACGTATCAAAGTCTGTGTCATTGTATGAAGAATAAAAAGTAAACAATATTTGCATATAATAGTTGAAATAATATGAATTTTGTAATATATTTCAAATGTGAAACTTTTAATTTTTTTTTTATTTTTATGTACGTGACATTATTGTTTATATACTTTTAACTTTGCGAAGGTTAATTATATTTTATATTCATAATATAATAATTAATTTAAAAAAATTTATTTTATTATAATTATATATATAATGTATGTATAATAATATAAATATGTTCAATAATTTATTTTTTAAAGTTATAATTATGCTTATAAGGTATGAATATTGATGATTTTGAACATAATAAATTGTAGATATAATTATAATAAATTAAATATTTTTATCAATTATATATATATATATATATATATATATATATATTATAAACTTAAAGCTTAATTAACTAACAAATACAAATAAAAATATGTAGTAATTATTTTGGTTAAGCGCCACTGTTACCATACAATAGACATTTTGACCTAACACAGTGCATTCAATTCAAACTTTTTATGGTTTGGAGTTTTAAAATCTAAGGACATTTATGGTTTTTGAAAAATCAATAAAATTATAGTTCTATTTATTTATAGAAATTCAATAAAAAAATTATAGAAGTTTTAAAAATATAGATATATTTCAAAAATCATTACTGTTAAAATATTTTAAAAACAATATTTTTATTAAATTTGATGAACTTTTTAATTAAAATTGCAAAAAATCTCTAGTCTTTTTTCCTCTTTTTTTAAAGACTTCATTATTATCTTTTATCTTAAAAATTCTCCGTATATGTGAGTTAAATTATTGTCAATATAAATTAATAAAATCTAATGAATAACCACCACAATCCACATAACTATTAAAATTTACAAAAAGTTCAAATCTTCAAATTTTATAATTCTTTAAAAATCTATTAAACTTTTTAATTAAATGCACTCCCTTAAAATTTATATATAAACTACTAAGGTGTATTAAATAAATTAAATTTACTATAAAACAAGTAATTATTACTGAATATATACTGTAATTTAAATGTTTATAATGGTTCGATGAAAGGAAGAATTTTATAATTAAGTTACCATAAAATAAGTTGTTATTCTCTAAAAATGTAGTAATTAAAAAATATTATTATATTTTACCTTAAAAGAAAAAACAAATTATCTTATGGTATAATAACATATGTTTTAATTGAGTATCAAAATAACCAAATTAAATCTCATCTAATATAAAATGTGTGTAATGATTTATTATTAAAAAAAACTTTGTAATTATACAAATATCATTTGCAATTAAATCTTTTAGAAAACAATACTTCAACAAATCAAAAAAGTTAAGAGTTGGTATAATAAACATATTTATATTTAACTAGATCATTAGTATTCAAACTTTTATTTTCATACTTACATTAATATACGATTTAATATTTAAATTTTTAAAAATATTTTATATGCATTCTTAAAATTTTAATTAATATGATATAATCATTAAATATTTAAAATTTTAAATATATATCCTAATTTGATAAATAACACATAACAACTGCAATAATATACGATAAATTTGGATTCAATTTTATTATTTCAAAATTTTTAAATTTTTTTAAATGGAACAAAAATAACTTTAATTTATAAAATAAAATAAATATATGTCCTAAAAAACAGGTTCAGTTTTAAAATTCAAGCAAGCAAACATATTTATTATTTTTAGAGGTATACAACGAAGCTCGTATAAAAACAATTACGCATATGGTAAATTAGCAAGTTGCTTAAAAAAATTACCATATGATGACGCCCCAAATCCATAGAGCATGATCATATAGAAAGTAAACCTTAAAACAAATGTAACAAATAACAAATGATATAAATTAAAACTCAAGATAAGAAAGTAATTCCTATTATATATCACATTACAAACATAAAATAATTCATCAATTTAATAAAATTCTGACAATATGAGATGCTAAATTTGTATTTAACTTAATATAAAAGAGATAAGATAAAAAAGTCTTAATTTATTAATTAATTTTTATAGGACGAAGGTTGACTTAAAAAGGATAGGATATAAAATTATTCTTTAAATTATATAATAAAGTTCAAAATTAGAATCACTAACCCTATTTCATAAAAATAAAAAAACTACACATTAAAATAATATAAAAAAGAACCCAAACGAAAGAAGAAATTAAATAAATAAATAAATAAAATAAAAGGCTCCATGCCTATTATGCAACATGACATTAGTTGTAGAAATAAGCTTTACTAAAGAAATTCAAGTTAAATACGTTTTTATAAGAAGATATATTTTATTCCATCTTTGACTCAACATCTTAAGCAATATTAGATAATACGATAAATTTTAATTTTATATAAGTTTTCAATCATTGGTTTATTTTACAATCCTAATAGAATTCTATTTTACTCGATAATATGATTTATTAATATATTAAATGCATTCCTTAATTATATAGGATGCTTCCATCTATAATTTATCAAACTATATATTCAATATTACTAATATCATTATTAACTTATTGAATACTAATATTACTTAACATAATATTTATTTTATTTAAATCAAATATCATAACAAACCTCCACTTTAATTTAAATTCTATACACTTTTGGTAATCATTTGGAGTCAAACTAGTTTTACTCCAACAAATTCCAAGGTCAACAAACATCTACATATACTAACAAATTCAAACAATGTTTGGATTTCACTAATGTAAGAGTATATTTGTCATCATATTTGCTAGATTATCTATAGTAGTAATCTTTTTTTAATAACACATCATCCCGTGCTATCACCTCATTTATGAAACACATCTTGATAGCTATATGCTTTGTTTTTTCATGATGCATTTGATTATGTGACTAGTAAATTGCTCTTTGAGCATCAAAATATTTTCCTATCATAACACATTATAAAGTCCTTTAAATCAAACCAAAACCACTAAGTAAGCCTTTATTGCTCAAAATATTTTCCTATCATAACATATTATAAAGTCCTTTAAATCAAACCAAAACCACTAAGTAAGCTTTTATTGCTCAAAATATTTTCCTATCATAACACATTATAAAGTCCTTTAAATCAAACCAAAACCACTAAGTAAGCCTTTAAGCCACGTAGCTTCACTGCTTTTATATTAGTTATATATTATGCCTCTGTTCATAGATACGACAATAGTTAATTGTAATTTTGCATGCCAACTTATAGCATCATTCCTAAGTATAAAAATATAGCCTTTTAAGGATCTTTTATGATCAAGATCACTAGTATAGTCTAAATCACAATCTAATAATACAACTAGTAACTTTGTTACCTCATCTATCAAATATAAAACCCACATTTGTTGAGCCTCTCAAGATTCTAAAAAATCCACTTAATTGTTAGGCAATAAGCCTTTTCCTAAATTAGCCATAAATCGATTAACAACAAGTAACATTTTTCAAATAATTTAAAATGAGCCAAAAAATGGGTACTTGTCTTTGCATTTTACAATCCAAATCTATCCATAAATTTTTCAATGTAGATCCTTTGAGATAAGCACAACCTTAAACATTTTTTATCTCAAGCAATCTCTATACCAAGTAACTTTTTATAGAACCAAAATTTGTCATATCAAGTTCACCACTCAATTGTGCCTTTACTTTATTGATCTCAATTGCATGCCTACACTCAATTAATATGTCATCAATATAAAGAAGCAAGTTATTAGGGCCATTGGATGGTTTTCTATAGTAGACACAATTGTCATGATCATTTCGTTTTTATTCAATACTAATCATAAACAAGTAAAATCATTTATACCACTATCTTGGTAATTGCTTCAACCCATAAAGTGATGTTTTCAACAAGCAAACATGTTTTTCTTTTCCTGGTGCAATAAACCCTTCTCGTTGTTGCATGTAAATTCTTTCCTTCGAATCACCATGGAAAAATCTCATCTTCAAATCTAGTTACTCCAACTCCAAATCATTCAGAGATACCAATATGCTTTACCATAGGAGAAAAAATTCATTAAAGTCGAAAACTTCTCATTGTGTAAAGATCTTTACTGAAAGCCTTTCTTTGAACCTTATTCCATATTTCTTTTTGAATACCCTTTTGTAACTCACATTCTTTTAATTGAATGGTTCTGAATAAGCTCCCAAATATTATTCTTGTTGAGCGATTCAAGCTTTTTCTTTCATGATGCTTATCTACTAATATGCTTTATCATAAGAACTGCTTCATAAAATGAACTTGGTTCTTGTTCTTCAATGATTTCTTCCATATTGAGTGCAAAAACAACAACAAAAATTACTATACCATTATGGTGGGTTGATTGGTCTTCTTGGCCTATTTCTAGTCAAGATATATACCTGCTTTGTTCGTACAACATCTTCATATGTATCCTATGGTTCTTGCTTATGAACATCAATTTCAAGTTGTACCTTCTTGTTAGATCCACAAACTTCAACTTTGTTATCATAGCCCTTACTTGATCTTGTGCTAAGTATGGTGGTCTTATCTAAGATCATATATATACTAATTATGACCTTCAATTCCTTAGGATCATATACCCTATACCATTTGACTCTATCTTGATAACCCAAAAAATATTCATTTCTTAGCTCTTAGTTCTAGTTTTCCCTTATTAATATAAGCATAAGATAGACATCCAAATATGTGTTGAATTGAATAATTTTTCATAAAGCCTGATCATATCTCCACCAATTCCTTGAAATCAACAATTGTAGAAATAGATATGTTTAATAAATTGGCATGAAATGTTAATTGACTCATCATAAAACTAGATGCTTAAGGAACTCTACATTAAAGAGCATACACCAAACTCCCACAAGCAACATTCTATTCATTTGTTGTGACATACCATTTCATTACGGTGTATGCCTTACAATTTTATGGTTAGTAATACTCTCATTTGTGTAGAACTCATTTGTGTAAAATTCTAACCTTTTAACTATCATGAGGTGCTTTACCTTCTACTTGATATGCTTCTCCACGAGATTTTTCCATTTCTTGAACATGAAGAATACTGCATATATCCAAAATTTAATTGTATTGTCATCAATGCAAGTTAGCATGTACCTCACTCTACTATGAGAAGGAACCCATGAAAGGCGTTACATGTTTGAATAGATGTAATCAAGATTCCTTCACATTTTGTGAAATACAATTCTAAATTTCACTATGCTCTATTTCCCAAAAACATAATGCTTAAAGAAATCCAACTTCCAAGTCTAGTGACCACCAAGCAAGCCTTTATTGCTAATCTTGTATTCTCTTCGCTCGCTCATATTACCTAACCATATATACCACAAACAGGTTTGGCATGCATCAGAAATAGAAGAAATTGAGGTTACACCCACCATTGTGAAACCTTTCAAGATATATAGTCTATTTTACCCTTCTTTTTCATAATTATCAATGTATCTCAAAAAACTCTTACCCAAAAAAGTCTAGAGTGCTCAATGAAATAAAGGAATTTTGAAGCTCTGAAACATACTTTACATCTCTTAACGCTCTCACAATGCCACTATTCATCTTGATTTGTACCATAATTTTACTAACTATTCTACAAGCTCTATTATTCCCCATTAGAACTTTGTCACCATCATCCTCTTGGAATATAACAAACTAATCTCTTTTGGGTGTAATATGAAAAGTACATGTTGAATCAATAATTCAATCATCATCATTATGATTAGTTGATACAAATAGAACATTTCCAACGTCTGAATCTTTTGGGACAATTTTCGCTCCACCAAACTCCAAAGTGCTCGCTTTAACTATCTTGAGCTATGGAGAGTTTCTAGTGTCCTTCCTTCTAAAAATTATGAAATATGTTGTTATTCTTTCTGTACTTTTTAAGTGATTTAGATCAACATCTTTGGCATATCTTTGTTTGTTCTTTTGTTCTACCTAGTACCAACAAGCCCTTATTAGAGCTACTCCCACCATATCAATCGTTGAGCAAGCTTTTCAGTTCACATGATTATAAAGTTGTCTTCACTTTCTTCGTGGATAGTGAATTCCTTCTAAAAATTATGGTATCTATTAAATTATTATAACATCTGAGTAGGGAATTAAGAATATGAATAGCTTGATCCTTGTCATTTATTGTAATATTAATATTCTTTAAACTAAAAATAATTAAATTAAATTTATGCATATATATATATATATATATATATATATATATATATATATAGACTCACTTCTTGCATCTAGAGGCCATATAATTGTTTCTTCAAGTATATACATTTTTGCTGAGATTTTGTCATATGTCAACTCTAGTTTCTCGGCGTCTTTTCTCTTTAGAATTCTTTTAATACTTTGTCATTGAACAATCATAAAAGTGTACTATAAGATTTTTTCATTATCACATGCTTTTGTGCATATGTTAAATTAATTTGCAAATTTGTTTCTCTTTTTAATGCAATCTTACATTTTTGATGTTTGAGACGAATAAGCATCTTCATCTCTTATGAGGTGAAATTGTTCTTGCATTTAAATTACTCATATTAAATTTTATTGAAACTATAACTCTGATATCAATTATTATTAAAATAAGAATATTGAATGAAGGACATTAATTTAAAAACAAAAATTTATATACAGCTAAATCACATATTTGATATTACTAATATTAATATTTACTAATTTAATACTAATATCATTTAATATAACATTTGATTTATTCAACTTAAATGTCATGTTAATAAATTTTAATGATACTATTTTATATAATATTTTATATATATATATATATAAATACAAACTCTAATGATTTGAACATTAAACCTTATACATATCTAAAAGGATTTCATATGATCTCTTAACCTATGTCTATTTGGGATCTATTCTCAAAATATTTTTTGAAAATAATATTTATCATACTCTTTAAAAATTTACTATTACTTATATCCAACACATATTTTTACAACAAAAAACTTTCTAGCCCAAAAATATACATTGAACGACATCTAGTTGAATTCCGGTTATTTAGATCCATTCAATATTAAACTACAATTAATTAGACTCATTTAACATTATTGGGATAATTTATTATTATAAGCTTGAGGGGTATTATTTAGATAATTTCCTAAAGTTGTGTAAGAAATATATCATTGGACCTATTATTAATTGAAAAATTATTGGTTGGACTTGATCAACTTAACATGGTTATCTATGCAAAACAAAACATTTAATGAGAGTTGTAAAAATTACCAAGAACGCTCATTTTGCTTTGTTTATACCTTTCATTATTACCTCTTATATATTTTGATTAACCTAGACCATTACAAACCAACCAATAGTTTTTCTTCTTAAGCCTTTAGAAATTTTTTTAAAATAAAAAAAGTTAATACTTCTACCACTCATAATAAAAATATATCACTCTTCACGCTAGTATCTTTCTCAATTTAAAGAAATTGTGTTGTATTTGTGGTTTAGAGTTTATGTTGGTTATTAATACCACTTCCTCTTTAAAGGGAAACAACATTTATAATAATAATTAAATTTTATAACCATAAAAATAACATTCATTGTATCGAACTTATATATTTTACTATAAAGAAAAATTCAAGATCAAATACTTCATACTGAATGTGTTGGACCTACTTATTTTAAACTCTTACCAATTAAACCTAATTTCATGTTATTACAGCGTTAATTTTATTATTATTTAGGGTTATTATTTGTATTAATTCTTCTTGTTTGTTTTAGTAAGTTTAGAATATTATAATGGATAGTTCTAACCATAGATTAAAAACTAGGATAATCCCACAATATCGTTGATACAATTTTGATAAGGTTCGATACTACGTAGTGTCATTTTAATCAAATTATCAAAATATTATTAAATATCATAGATATATAATAGATATTAGCATCTCTCTCATTTTAAAACAATTGTGTTATTTTTATTGTTTAGGCTTGTTGTGGTGGTTATTTATTTATAAAACTTTATATATGGAGGGAAACAACATTTATAATACTACTTAAGATTTGTAATAAAAATAATGTTTATAATATTGAATCTATATATTTTACTATAAGTATAAAGTTTAGTCCAATTGCTTGACATTGAGTGCCAGCCAGTTGGACCAATTCATTTTAAAATTTTAACAATTAGACTTAGTTTAATGTTACTAAAGCACTATTTTTCTTGTTATGAATTTTAGGGGTATTATTGATATTAATTTTTTTATGTTTTTTTTTAAAGTTTAAAATATTATAATTGATATTTCTAGCCATAGATTAAAACCTAGAGTATATATCACAATATAATCGATAATATCTAATACTGGTAGGGTTTGATACAAATATGATTATGTAGTCCCGTTTTAACCAAATTATCGAGATATTATTAAATATCATGGATATTATACATGATATAAATATATCGATTATGCAGTGAAAATCTTGAAAAAAATTTGGATATTATCGACAAAATTATTCTTAATTCTTTGAAATTTATACAATGTAATTTTTGGAGTTTTGTTTTACTTTTTAATGAAATGTTGTAAGTGAATAAAGTTATTTAAAATATTTTTTAGATCAAATGATATTTTGATATAGTTTGAACCTGTGATTAAAAATGGATGAAGGGTGTGATGTGAACCCGTAAACTCAAATCTTAAAACCCACAAACATGAATTGTTTGGGAACTCCAAGAGAAACTGCCAAAGACTCAACGACAAATTGAGAACGATCTGAGAAAGTAAATATTCATATAAGCAGTACCCTGATTCTATAGATATTACGCACCAAATATTCAACCATGATAGGACACTATAAGGGTTGCAAAATCCTTCATAAGTCTGTTTGTAAAAGAAAAAATAAGGTTAAAAAGCTCTCAATTTTAATTAATAATAAAATTTTAAATTGAACTAAGTCTTTCCAAGTATGATATATCCTAATCTTATATATAACCAAACATAAATAAAAACCCCAAAATAAATAACTACAAGCATCTAAACAGGTCAAAATGTGAGAAATAGAAAATTATGGGTACCACAACGCATATTAAATCATACTACAAGGTAGTCTAAAAATTTGAAAAACTAAATTATCCATAGAGTTGTATTTCGTGATGGACATTAACTCATTTAATGGCAAGTTATAATTGATTGGAATGCAAGACTAACCCAAAATTTGTAGGCTACAACATGTTTTAATCATGCCACATCACATATCCACTTTTTTGAATCAACAACCTTATTTCTTGTCATGGCTCTTGGCAAGAGTTATGCTCTTTTTGTAACATTCTTTGGCCCTAAATCAACTCTTAAATTGGCCCGTTTAGTACTTCATTGACCAACTTAGTCCTAGAGTTTTTAGTTGGTTCATTGGGACGTTGCAACAATCCTAGATTCACATCATAGTCCTAAATTTGCATCCTTCCCCTCTTCTTCAAAAGAAGTCAACCTTAAATTTGAATGTTGATCATAGTGTAAGTTTCAAGGGTCATCCATTTGAATCTCATGACAGTTCTGAAGAAATAAAAACTAGTAAATAAGTAACCTCTAACTCTTTTTCTCTCCTCATCTTTTCCCACTCCATCACCTAACTCTTTTTCTTGTTTCTCCCTATCAAGAATTCCTTTTTCTACTTTTTTATTTATTTTTTTCTTCTTTTTTTCCCACTCCTTTCTTTCTCAATAATCTTTTTTTTTTTCCTTTTTCTTTTTCACTCTTATTTGATCTCCATAGACTTGTTTTAGGGTAAGGGGGTACAAGAATAATTTATTTGCTATCTTTGACAAATGTATACATTTCTAAACTCATAATGTGACAACTTCCTATCATATTGTCATAGTTTGAAAAATGTCGTCATCTTTAATTTGAGTACTTAATACTCGCCTTAAAACAAGCATTTCATCTTTCACAATACACGCTACAAAATCCTTATCACTAACTTCCTCTAATGGTGGCATCTCTTCATCTTTACTCTCACCTTCAGTTTCTACCTCCCCACTCATTTGGGTTAATATTGTTCTTTTTTTTAACATTGACATGAACCTAACCCCTGCCAAGAGAACTAGAGCATTTAGTATCATGGTTACGAGTTGGGATATCAATTTTACCTTTATCCATGCTTCTCTCCACCTTTTTAGCTTTGATTGGTTCATATATTGGCTTGGAACTTGTTCCCTCTTATTTTCTCCAATTAGGCTTCCAAGGTGTAGTAAATTTTGACTCTTATGGTAGTGATTAGATCTCTCCTTTTAGGAATATCAAATTATATCAAGAACACAAAAAATAAATAAATAAATATAGGAATATCAAATTATAACCTATATTTCTGATATCAAATGATGTGAACTTGTGAACTCAAACCTTGATACTCACAAGACATAAAATGTTTGAGAACTCCAAGAGAAACGGTTAAAGATCTAGCAAGAAATTGAGAACAATCTCAAAAAGCTAGTATTTAGATTGTAATAGCATTCTAACTCCATGAATATTACGCATCTAAGATCCTAACTCTACAAATTCCTTGATAAGTTTGTCTATAGATCAACGATGAGGTTAAAAATATCTCAACTTTGATTAAAAATCAAATTTCAAATTGAATTAAGTTTTTCCAAGTTTGACCGCTTTTAAGCTTATATACAACCAGACATAAATAAAAACCCTACAAGAAATAACTATCAACATTTTGAACATATCAAAATGTGAGAAATAAAAAAATTACTTATGCATGCCATGCACATTAAATGATGTCATGGAACGATCTAAAAAACTAAAAAACTAAATTATCCTTAAAGCTGTATACTGTGACCAACATTAATTCATGTCGCGGTGCAATATAATTAACTAAAATGAAAAATTAACGCGAGATATGTAGGTTGTGGCATGCTTTTAGCATGTTGCGGTTAGACCTACTTTCTTGAATCAACCCTATAATTTCTTGGCCTGAACCTTGGCACGAGTTGTGTTCTTTTTGTGACACATTTTGGCCTTAAATAAACTATTGAATTGGCCCGTTTAGTACTTCCTTTAAGAGCTTAGTCTTGGAGTTTGTAATCGGTTCACTGGGACGTTGCAGCGATCTTGGATTTTCATTAGGGTTACTTCTACTGCCAGACCACTAGGAGTACCACAAACACATTATAAGATTTTATTCCCATAAAAGTAATCTTGTTGGGACATAAGTGACGAAGGGGAAGAAAAAGATATTGATGGACATTACATGCTAGCAGTGGTGATGATGATGAAAGTGATAGAGGGAAAATAACACTTGATTATAGACATAACTGAGATTTAAGTCCATAAACTTGTGTAGTAGATATATATATACCACACAAAATGAAGACTATAAATGTAAAACTATCGATTCAAAAATAGGTACTATTGCAATGAAATATACAATGAATCATTATGAAGTATGCCATGATATGCCAGAAACGGAAGAGAAAATTATGATTGTAGGTTTAACTTAAATGAATATTAATACAAATAAAAATGAACTTTCATGTAACAAAGGTATATATTATATTTATGAAATCTTTTTGAAACCCTCCAAGAATTTGCAAATTATTAACTTAACCCATAATTTCCTACTCATAATGAAATAATATCAAAAGATCAATCAACGTATCGATGACATCTTTATAAAATATATTTCTTAATGTAATTATAACATAAATTTTTAATATTAAAATATCTTATTTTTATTTAATTTATTCTTTTATTTTAAAAATAGTTATTAATTTACTCTAGAATATTATTTTACTAAATATAATATCATTTAATTTTTTCTATCTAAAATTTTAACATTTTAAAATAATTTTTCATAATATGTTTTGTTTTTAGATAAATTTATACCAATATCAAAAACATCATTAATACTTTTATAAAATTAAACTATCTATATATACACAATCATTTATATTTTAATCCTCTTTCTACAACAAAACATGCAGTCATGTGACTGTATCTTAAACAGTGACAATAAAATCTTTCTGCTTTGAATATATATAAAAAAAAAATCATTATCACTGGATTCTTCTTTACAAATAGATTTACATGTCTTATAAACCGTGTGGGGTCATTTTATTTTAAGTTCTTTTTCCCCCTACTATTTCGTTTACATACGTTATGATGACACTACCCTTTTATCCCTGTTCTGTGATGAACATGTCTATTTCTGGAATTAGATTTCACCTGGATTTTTATTTTTTTAACAGTTTTTTGTTTATTGTTTTTTTTTTTTAATTTTGAAAACGATCTCGTGAGCTAATAACGGTGGATTATGGACATTTTGAGCAACACGAATCCCTTTGAAAGAAACAAACAAAATTTTTTTTTTTATTAAAATATTGGATTACTGCAGATTGGGCCAAACAAAGTAGCTTGAACTAGAGGAATTGATTCTTTGAGTGACAATCACATGCAAATTACACCGTCATCTCGTATTAAACTTGAAACCGCGTAGCGTATAAGAAGATCACTCACTATTTACATAATCTTTTGATTGATGTTGAACAAAGAAATTAAAGTCGTCCATATAAATTTTTTTTTCTTCCTTTTTTACGTTTCCCCCTCCCTCTCCTTCAAATCGTTGAATTTTCTCACTGGGGAAAATAAAATTGAGTGACGTAATTCGGTTGTAATATCTTTATTTAACACTTATATTTTTATAATAATATATTAATAATTTAAAATTTAAAATTAATTATAAACTTTTTTTTATATAAATAAAAATAAATAACAAATTTATCTTTAAAATAATAATAAAATTATCCATTAATAACTTAAAAGAATTCAATTTAACCCTTAAAAGAATCGGAATTAAAAAAAAACACGAAGAGAGTAAAAAATATTCTAAAAAAATCCAATTATGTTAAATACTATAATTTTATTAAAAACTTATAATAAAATTGATAATTTTTTTAAAAAAAAATTAAGGTTTTTATATTAAATAAATAACTAATAAAATTTATAACGATTTTAATACCCTTAAAAACAGTGAGTTGAAGACTGAAATGTGATTCATTTACGTCGAATAATTTTAAAGATGATTTTATCCTTTATTTTTTACCCATGAATGTAAAATTTATAATTAAATTTAAAAAAAAATTAATATAATATTATAATAATAAGAGTAAATATATAATTTTTTTTGTTACATAGATATATGATTAAAATAACAAATTTAAAATAATTTCATATTACCACACAAAATTGACTAATGAATACATTTTAATAAAATCCCTTTTTTTCTTAAGAAAGTTTTTTATTAGTTCTCATGTTTAGTATTCATTTTAATTTTTAATTTCTACTATTTTAGTTTTAGAATTTAAATTATTTTAAAAGATAAAAATCATTTGATAATTAATTTTTAATTTTAATTTTAAAAAGTAAAAAATAAAATATAGATATTAATCATTTGATGACTAATTCATAATTTTTAATTTTAAACTTTTAAAACTATAAAATTAAATTTTAAACTAATTTTTCAACAAATTTACAAACTTTAACTCTTTAACCATTTTAAGTAAGCCTAAATATGATCGAGTATAATTGAGTTATTGATATTTTTTTATTAAAATATAAAATTAAAAATTGATTTTTAAATTTTTTTTTAATTTTAGAATTTGGATTCAAAAACTAAATTTTAATTTAAAAAATTAAAATTAAAAATAAATTATTAAGTGTATTTAATTTAAAAAAAATAAAAATTAAAATAGTTACCGAATCAACCGATAAAATAATGCTTAGAAAAATTGTTAAAAATGTTATGTCACTCGAAGTGAATTCGAATAGTTGGTATCATGTAAATTCTTACATTTATTATTGATAATATTAAGGTAAGCTTCATAATAATTTTGAATTTAGATAGACAATTCGTGATCCTTACAGACTCAATAATATCTATATGTTTGAGAGCTTAGTCGGCTCATTAGGTTAAAAAAATAAAAAAATTACAAGACCTAAATTAATATTACATTATACATTTTGATTCCTCTTATCTTTCTTTACTTTTTATGATTTAATCCTTTTATTTTTTATGTTTTACACTTTGTTGTAATTTATATTATTTTTTATAATTTAGTCCCATCATTTTTTACCTTTTATATTTTAAATTCCTTACTTTTTTTATATTTTTAAAATTAAATTTTAAATTGATCCTAAATTTTAGACAAAATATTAAAAATTAAAAAAAAAGGAACAAATTACTAGAAAAAGATAAGGAATCAAATTACTGTTATATGTAGAATAAATGAGAAATTCTGGAGATAGAAATTACATGATGACTTAAATTAATATTACATTCTACATTTTTATTCTTCTTACCTATTTTTTTATGATTTAATCCTTTTAGTTTTTATATTTTACACTTTAGTCTAATTTATATTCTTTCTTATAATTAAATCCCTATATTTTTTTTTTGTATTTTATACTTTACATTTACACAATCACAGTTAATATAAAGTATAAAAACTAAAAAGTAAAAGAATAAATCATATGAAAAATAATAAGATAATTAAAGCTAGAATTTTAAAAAATTAAAGACTATTCGTACAGTTCATCCAGTAAATAAAGTAGACTAAACATACAATATCATAGATATTTTACTATATAAAAACCCACATTTTAAAGGAATATTAGTGGTAAAGTCTTATGATGATTAAGAATAATATTACGCTAACGAATTATAATTCTTTTGAAGTATTAAGTTAATATTTTAAAATTTGTCGCTCATAAACCCTACAAAAACTTACACATACTAATTTTTAAAATATTGATATCTATCATAACGTTGATATTAAATATTTATGAAAATATCGAAGATATTGTTGATATTAAATATTTATGAAAATATCGAAGATATTGTTATTGTTGATAAAAAATTACAAAAATTATGAAAATTTTAAAAAAAATGTGAAATTATTTTAAAATATTCATAGAACATTAAAAAAATCAATTACTTATGCTTTAAATGAGTTTTCTTATTTAATAGATATATTTATAAATATTTTGGTGTTTATTTTAATCACTAAGTTAATTAATAATCTGAAAATTGTAAGATAAGTAGTTAAAATATGAAATAATTATTTATATTGCAATGACAATGGTATTATAAATGGATAAATTTTAACTATTAATACTATAAGATAATAAGTTAGAAATAAAACAAATACATAAGAAGAATAATAAATAGCATATCAAATTCATAGAAATAAATTGTTTGATTAACATACAATAACTATAAATTTCCTAAAAAAGATAAAAATAAAAAAATAATTTTTTCCTAAGAAATTTCATTTGTTTATATTTTTTTCATAATATCATAACAATATTTATAGTATTTATAATCATTATTACAAAAGGTGGTATTTAACATACAATAACTATAAATAAATAATCATGTCTTACATGCAATCGACGTTATACATGTTTTTTATTTTTATTTTCTCTTCTCTCTTCCCCATTAGACATAACGTATTTCAACGCTATGTAAATTAAAAAAACACCGACCGACACTCCTTTCTTTCTCATTTTTCGTCCACCTTTGACAACCAATTTCAACGTCGTTTAGTGAGTTTTCTTTCTCTCTAATTTCTCTTCTAGATCTTCTATTTTTTGAGTAAAATATTCAAAAAAATTATACTCATTTTCTCACTTATAAAAGACCATTTATCCTCATTTTCTTCATTTTGTTACTTCATTTACTCTTGTAAGTATTTCTATTAATCCTATGCACTTATTATTCATATTTCTTTATTTTTTGTATATTATGTGTATAAATTTTTATATTATGTAGGTTGTATGATGTATGTTATTATTTTTATTATATATATTTTGTATAAAATTTCGTAATAAATTAAATAATTATGTGATATATTCGTAATAAATTTATATATTTATACATTTAATCTTTTTTATATCATTCTGTTGAGAATGGGAAAAAATAGTTGTTCCATAAGTTTATGGGCAACAAAATTCAATCAACCCAAATCACAAATCAAAATTTGACTTCATATTTAAAGCTTATTATAGCATTAAAAATACCAACTTGATTTCAGATAACTTCATATTTATAGACAAAAGATTAATACAGTGCTAATATGATTTCGAAAGGATTGAGTTATTATTATATCACTCTGGTGTCAATGTGGTAATCTCTTTTACTAATCTTTTAACATATATAAGTTATTTTTTGTGAATTCATGATGTTAAATTCTTATTTTGAATTTAATTACATATAGTTCTTTGATTGAAACAAGTCGGGCTATGATATGCAAATTTTTGATGATTTACAAGAAGAATGGATAGAACACATGGTTCAAATTATAACATTAGGAGAAGAATCTAATTATCTTGAATAACATAGAATAACATCATGGTAATTTTTATAATGCTTTAATTGCCAAAAAATGCTTCACTCAGAAACAAGGATCTAAGTAAATTAAGGTGGCAAATTGTGTTAATCTATTTCATAAATGAATCGTATTAGGTCAATTTATTAATAAAAATATTTATAACATGTCAAGTTATTTTGAATTTGAGTCATCTCGTGTCGAGTTCATGTTATTGACTTGAAAATAATTCAATAAAAATATGTTTTTTAACTAAATATTATTTATTAAATTCATTTATGTTAGGTTAGATTGGATTGTGTTACGTTTAATAGATAAAATAATATTAAACATGTTAATTTTGAATTATCATATCTTGACATGTTTGACCTATTTAACAAATAGGTTAAAACATATCATGTTATACCTTCTCAAGTTATTTTGTGATTGGATTGATCTTATATTGTATTCTCATATCGTGTTAGAAGTTATCATCTATATATTCTTCTTGATCATAAGTACCAACTATTCTCTTTGATGTCATAAAATAAATAACGTATGCATAGTAGGATCCTATAATTGTTTTTTTTTAAAATAGATCTCTCGATTAAAAAGAAATTGTATTTTAGATTACTTTATTTTCACAAACTAATATATTATCATTTTATTTTAAATGCCACAATTTCATTATTTTACTCTTATATTTAAGGAAATTTTTGTATTTAGGTGAATTTTGAATTATTTCAATCACTTTATTGTCCCCTTTTTTCAAAAAATTTTAAAATATTTTATTTTTTGAACATTTACTAACACATTATAAATAAGATTTTATTCGATTTAGTTTAAATTTTTTTCAACAAAAATTATCCAAAAATAATAAAAAATCAAGAGTGATATAATTAAAATATAATAATTTTTTAAAAATTATTAATATGTTTAATTTATAAAAATAAAATGAATTAATATATTTTTTTACTTTGAAACTATCATGCTACACTTTCAACAACTTTTTTGGAGGTTTTTTTTTTAATTGAGAATTAGTTAGAGGTTCAGTACTTTTGAGTAAACCATTATGTATGTTACTTTTTGTGTCATACTTTTTTTCATCAGTTAAATTATATCATATCAATATATTTAGATAAATATAATTAATTTGATCTATTTATTGAATTTTTTTTTCTACCCTCAAATCATAGACATAACATCATCTGATTTGTGTCTGATTACATGTATCCTCAATTTGATTTATGTGTCTGATTACATGTATCCTCAATTTGACAGTATCATGTTATATAAAGAATTTTTTTATTTATCATAATAGTTTTCTATTAATTTTTTTTTCTTAAAAGAGTGAAATTACACACTTGAATATTGTACATATAGTGGGAAATACATGCAATGTGAAAATGAAGAATTTCACTCATACTTAATTTAATCTCTCTTTTTAAATTTAAAATAGTAATAAATATATATTTTAATGTGAATTATAATGATTTATGGGTAGAAAAAAGTTTTATTTATTTATTTATAAAAATCTTCAATTAATTAGTTTTTTATGGAGCCCACACGGTTAAACAAAGTTGGGATCCATGATTTTATAGGTTCCATCCGACAGGTATTGGTCGTTAATTAGGATCCCACAATTGATGACTTGATATCCAAATTGCATGGCTCTAGACTATGAGACTACTTGATGACTTTTGTGTTTCATTATCCACTTCCACCGAGTTATATTTTATTTAAAAATATTACATATATTTTATTTAAATACAAATATATTTAAATTATTTAATTTATTTTAAGGGATAAAATCTTAAAAATAAATTTGTAAAGAAAGTAAAAACTTATCTTATATATGTAATTTTTTTTAATTTTTAAATATTACACTTAAAAATATAAGCTATTAAAAGTTAAGAGGCACTTACCCAATATAATTTCGTGGTAGTTATTGAAAAATTATTAATGGTTATAAGAATATACGATGATGTTATTTTTAAATTAATAAATATAAGATTTGCATATATGTTTTTAAAAAATATGTACTCAATACACAATATAATTTACTAAAAATATATTTAAAAAAATAACACCACTCTAATCTTAGGTATATTTGAGCTAGCTTCACGTTACCCCTAATTAATTATATAAACAATATTCCTTTTTTCTAGTAATCTTAGATAATTTGATTTGATTCGATGCTTGATATTTCAAAAAACAATTTAATAAAAAAAAATTAATTCATTGTTTAAGTGCCTTACTTTTTAATAATTTCACTAGTTATATATTATAACTAAGATCTGAATCCTATAATTTTCATATGCTTAAATAAATTATATATCATTATATCATTGAATCAAAAACTCATTTACACTTACTAACCTATTTGATAGTTTCATGTTACTTTTTATTTTGTTTCTTAATTTATACATTGGAGTTTGATATTTGAATTTTCTCTTAATAAAAAGGCAAATGGATCGATCTAACAACGTGAATGTTTTAGGCATATGGGCAAAATTAGTGGTTAAATCATTTTTTTATTAAGATTTTTACAAATTGTATAATTTGTGAAAATGTATATTTTAGTTTTATTTTTTTAGATATTTTTAGAGTTATTTAATTCTTTAAAAAATTTAATCAATATTAAATAATTAATTTTTTTGGACCATCTCGAATTTAAAAAAAAGCACAAAAAATAAGAAACAAAAATTTTGTTTGAAAAATATTGGAATTCTTAAAGAGCACAAAAAAGTAAAAAAGAAAAATATTATTCAATTTTTATTGAAATGAAAGTTTGATAATGCTTACTTAAGTGATGAGTGAGCTTTAAGCGAGTCAACCATGTAGATCTTGCGAGTGTTTCTATGCATTTATAATCGTGAGAGTGTAATTTAAATATAGTGTAATGAAGGATATTTAAATCTATTGTAATGAAGGATATAAAGTAATAGAATGCGTTGAATATGTATAAGGACACAAATTTTATACAACAATATATATAACTAAAAAACTTTATCTAACAAAATAAATAACCAAATGAATAACATCATATATTGTTTTACTATCACAATTTAATGAGTGTGCATATTATGTGTATTCTCGTTAGTTTCACTAATGAGAACTCTTCTTATTGTTAGAAATAGATGACCTTGGATGATAGGAATGCCACAATCCTTCTCCATGTCAAGTGTAATGAAGTCTATTAGAAAGATAAATTTATCTACTTTAACTAACAGATCTTCTACTACACCTCAATATCTCTTGATTGACTTATCTATCATTTGTAAAATCACAAATGTGAGTTTAGCTTCACCCACTTCTAATCTTTTAAAAACTAAAAGTGTCGTAAGGTTTATCTTAACTCCTAAATCACAAAGTACCTTCATAAATTGAATATTAATAATAGTGTAAGAGATGTTAAAGTTGTCCATATTTTTTTAATTATGATGGTAGTTTTTTATTAATAATAACAGTACAATTTTATAGAGAGGATGTTAATGTATAAATCTTTGAAGATTCTAAGAATTTTGATAATTAATTTTCTGCATTTCGTGTTTGAGAAAAGGTATAATTAGAGTGTAAACATTAATTTTCTTAGGAGGATTTCATTCATCGTTAACTTTTTCTTGTTTTAAGTTCTCCGATTTGGATACTTGCTCTTTTTGTTTCTATTTCACTACTTTACCACTTATAAGAGATATGGCTTTACAATGTACTTTATCTTTCCTCTTAGGGTTTATTTTAGTATCGCTGAAGAAAGTATCTTGGGGTCTTTGATTGAGACCCTTCTTCATCAATCTAGGTATGTTATCGTTCAACTTAAGAGCACTTGATCAAAGCTTGATTGATACTCGATAGCTTTATACATTCTCGATCGATCGAGACTCTTCCTGATCAAACTAACTTTTCTTGTCCTTCATCAACGTAGATGTCTTACTTCCTCAATCGATCTTCAATTAGTTGAGTATTCTGTCGATCTGTCAATGTGTGGCTCAATCTATTGAGCCTATTTTGATCCTTATTTTTCCGAATTTGTTCCTTTCAGCTCCATTTGACATTATTTTTTCTTATATTAACATATTTAACATAAAATAGATCTTTTTAACAATGTTTATACCAAAATAAGATAATTAACTAACTGCAAGTGACTAAATAATGTTATTTTTATACTGTTATCAGTGATTCAATCATAGTGTGTTATCTTGTTCCAAGGGAAGGCCATCACCCTACCAGATCAACTATGAATTAATGAAGATTACACAATCAAGAATCACACTTAACAATTTTGTTCATCGCTATCTCACTCATATAAAACACACAAAAAGAAATCAAAAAGAACCTCACAAAAAATTATATGCAATCCACTCGTCTACAATATCAAATAGATTCACATATATAACTACCAAAATTATACATATACCACTTCTAATATGATATAATTAACTATATATAATTAACTATACTTTGAGTCACATTGTACACAATTATCCACTTTTACTCAAAGTTATTCAAACTAATTCTTAGTGGTTACTTTCTCTACCTAAATCCACCTCAATTCGCCTTTTCTTACTCTAATAAATTCAAGACACATTTTGAATGAAATTAGAGGTATAGGTTTTTTTAACATGTAAATAGAATTTTTGCATTCTCAATCTTCCCAAACTTCACCCTTCCTTTTGCTATGATGTCCCTTATAAAAATACAACCTAACATTAATATGTTTTGTTCTCTAGTAATGCATATGGTTCTTGTTAATACAAATAGCATTTTAAAAATAATACTAATTTACTACTTAAACTATTACAATATTGATATACATCCATGGTGTTTAATTGTGACTATAAACCTATGGTCACGTATATCATAACCATGGCCGTGGTGGGAGAGACATAGACTTCAATATATGGTTATGCTTTTTAATCGTCATCATACACATACTCTTTAGTCAAGATCTTGTGAAAAACCTTGACCTATTAATGTTTACCGTCATAATTACAATATAAAATTGTGATATTATCTATCATATGAGGTCACAGTTTTATCAATAACTAAGACAATCTTTATTTTTTTGTGTGCCAGTTAGACTAAAATCATGACCTATCTTCATTTTTTATCTTAATTACACTCAAACTGTGACCTTAATCATCATTTTTGGTCTTGATTATACTAAAATCGTGACCCATTATCTTGTTTATTTCATGATTTTATGTAAAATCATGACTTATATATCAACAACTATTTATTTTTAATCTCAATTTATAATAAAATCGAGACCACATACATTGTACAATTAATCACATTATACTAACTTTTTATGCATTGCATAAATTTAAATATCTTCTTTTTCAGCATTTATTGTATTATAAATGCAAGTTAGCAAATCATAATATAATTTTTTATATATATTATATGAAAATTAAGAATAAAATTATATTTAATAGTTTATGCACTAAAATACAATTAATCTTAATAGTTAAGGGTTTCAAAATAATACTTTTTAAAGTTTTTCAACAACCAAATAGTATTGATCTAAATTAATCTAACGAATTTGTCAATAAATTAAGTATATATCAAAAAAGTAATTAAAATTACATAGAGATTGGTACGCTATATCTACTAATTTCGTATTTCATCAACCTCAACATTGATATAAGTTCCTTTGTGATTAAACTATATACATTGTAAATTATTGTTAACTATTTATTATGATAAAAAAATTGAAATAAAACTTCAAGCTAGGAAAGAAAATATACAAATAATTCTTATTATTACTTAATTATGAACGCAATTGGATTGTGAATAATTATCTTTATAAATATAAAAATATAATATCTACGAGTCACAAAGTCATCTTGTTTGAGAAACTAGACATTAAAAACCAAATAAAAGTTAATAAATTAACTTGGCAAAACATTTCACTAAAAGAAATAAACAAACAAAACAGAGCTCTGCAATTCATAATCCATTTGCCTGTAACTATATTCGAAGTGGGAAAAATCAAAAAAGATAAATCTAATGTTAATTTCCTTGTGGTACAAGGGTCACTCTACATATGAATGACTTTGTAAGAAACAAAAAGGAGGGTCAATAAAAGAGGAGTTAAGGTATCTAGTACTCTTTATCTTTTCCTTTTGATACACAATAATTTCCTTAACTGTCCTAAAAGAAATTCGTTAGTCGTTTCCAAAACTCTCAATGTTTCTTTACTTGATTCTTACAACTTTAGAATCACTTTGATGCCTAGGTTAGTTGTAGTATATAACAATGATTATAAGTGGCAATGTTCTCTAGTTTTTGTTTCTTATTTTCTTTTTCCTAACCTCCTTTTGATCTTTTGGGATTCCCCTCCTATCCCATTTATGTTAGAATACTCTTCCAAAAGCAAGAAGCTAACTTTGTTGTTAGGGGTAAACATATAAGACATACCTCCTTCAATAGTAGTTAATTAACTTTTTTCACGTGTTCAAGCTTACTTCAATTGCTAGCTTCTTTTTATCATAGATAAAAAAAATATATTAAGAAAACAATAAAAATAATACCCTTAAAATATTTAACTATAAAAATAATATCATCATCGTATGTTCATCTTATATATTTTTACTATTAAAAAAAAATCTAATATATTATGTTATTTTAAAGATCGTCTAATTAAAACTCGTTTAATATTATTGAGGTGGTATTTTTATTTTATTATTTGTAGGGATATTATTTCTTTTGTAATTTCCCAAATTTGCTATAATATTTGATCTTGTACGCTTTATAATCACTTAATTGCCTTCTCTGCAAGGCTCATCACCTGGATATAAATTCTCAATAAGTGGCTCACTTGTATTCTAAAATTCATCAACTTGCATTCCTTAAAATGTGTAAAAATATTAGACTACTAAAGGTTAATTTATAAAAATTTTTATATTTATAGCAAAAATGACATTTATGTTTTATATTTTTTTTTGTTATCATTTAATCAGGCTTATTGTTATTGAAAAATGATTGTATAAGAATAAATGTATTTCATTTATTTTCAACTACATTAAATAGATACTGTTTTGCATGAAAAAATTGTAATTGTAAAAAAATAAATATAATAATAATAATTAAAAACAAAAACATAAAAATAAACATTTCTATTGTTAACATAAATGGCTAAATTGTAAAATAATAATAATAATAATAATAATAATTTGAGTGTTATTTTTGAGATAAATATAAGAATACATGACATCTTTCCTATTAATCAAATAGTGCGACAGTCGTACTTATCAACACTAGCTAGATTAAATCGTTAGGTGTTTTAATTGAAACGTCTATAAGAAAGCTAGATGTTAATCACATACAATATTTCCCCAATTCAATGTCGCAATTGTTCAATTTCGCTAAACAAGAAAAAAAAAAGTAAAAATAATAGTAATAGTAAAATTTTAAAATTTATAATTATAAAAATAATATATATTTTATATATTTTTACTATAAAAAAAGTATGATATATTATTTTATTTTAAATTTCATTCAAATTAAAATATAATTATTTAATCTCATTATAATTTAATTAAATTCCCCTCCATATTATTCTGATAATATTTTTATTATTATAGTTTTAGTAATATTATTATTTTTAATTTCTCAATAAACTATTGGAATAACTGAAATGTAGCAGTCGAGCATATACGTGAAATATAATACTAAAATAGCAATAGGCATATCTCTAATTTATAAAGAAACCATATTAAACTTATAAAGATAGTAACTTTATATTATTCTTGGTCCATAAAGCAAAAACTACAAACAGTACCTTAAATTTTCTCGCATGAATAGAAAATATCACTTCTCTTTATGGCTTGGAATTTGATAGCATGCTTGCAAGCTTTGTAGGCTTAAAATGGGTCAAACTAATTAGCAATCACTAAGAAACTCTAAAATTTTGATATCCTTGCCAACACTAGATAATAACCTTTCTTTTCCAAACTCTGCATGTTTGATTCATAAGGATCAATTACAAATTTAAGATAATGTGGGGTCTGTTAGTGTAAATTTAGGAATATTATATGGACCCCTCCAAAAAGCTTTGTTGGAGACTGATGTTTATACATACTTATAGTTCACACTATATGTTAATTATATAAAGATTTTGTTTTATACTAAAAATAAACATACATTGAAGTTTTATGCATGGTTATGTTGGCAAAAGTAATACTGTAATGATACTCATGTCTCCTCTCTTTTGGATATGTGAGGAAGACTTTACTAAAGATGTTCAAATAAAGAGTGCTAATGGATAGGCCTTAAGTTGAGTATCTCATGCTGCAAAGATTTGGTTTTAATCTATTTTGTATCATAGTTGAAATTTTAATATATATGATTAATAGTATTATTGAATTATCATTATTATTATTATTATTATTATTATTATTATTAGTATTATTATTATTATTATTATTATTATTATTATTTCATAACATGCTTGAGACATAAAAGAAACACTACTATACTTCTAATAGCATTAAGTCCCTTCCATTTTTTTTAATGTTTGTTGGATCCTCATCAAGTTGTTAAGATATAGAGGGGCATTCAGTAGCTCGCTACAAATCATCACTATATTATAATGAACTCCATCCACTATATTGGATGTTTTCTTAATTAGTATTCATAATCTGATCTTAGTTTCTAAGTCAACTATTGTAATCATTTAAAATGCTAAACAAAGATTCTAACTTAAATGTTTAAATAATTTTTGGTTTTTTGATTATGAAATTAGAGAAAGTTGAAAATTTAACATAATTATTTTGTTATATAATAATAAGGTTTATTTCAATAATTTTATGTTTAGTTGTTCAAAATAAATATTATATAGTACATAAAAAGAATTAATTAACAAAGGTGTAAGTCTAAATTGTATAAAAAATTCAATTTAATCGGTTTAGATTTTTAATTCTAAAACTATTTATCTTGACTTTTCTTTATTTTCAAACTATGAAGAAAAAAATGTAAGTTTATCTAATAGTACTATGATGGTAAAATTCTCCTCTCTCTCGTTTTAATGAGAGGTTTAAACCACGTTAATTATTTTTTGATTTAAAAAATTAAAAAAATATATTTTATTTGAAAATATATAAAATATGTTAAATATTAATTTTAATCATTTTTTTTAAATAAAATTATTCTTATATATAATAAAATTACATAAAAAAATTACTATTTTATATAAAATTAATTTTTTAAAAATATAGTATCATTAAATAGCTTACTATTTATTCAACTATATTATAAATTTTTTTACCAAATAATACAGATTAATTATAATATAATTTGATACAATTCATACCCATATAAGTATAAGTATCCTATTCTATATGACCCACCACTAGAATAATAAAGTAAGACTTAGAAGTTGGTACATTTAATTTAAATTTACAAGTGTTGATTTTTAAAATACAATGTTATCATTAACTTAAAAAAAAAAACTCTTAATTAGAGAAATATAATAATAGTCAAATTTAATTATTTGGTATTCTATGAAAAAAAAAATCAAGTGTCAAATAGTGGTGGGAAAGATTTTAATCACTCTAGTCATATCACAGGAAGACTTATATATAATCAAACCAACCACGACAAAATTCATCTCGTTAATTAAAAAAATTTCAACACTACCAAAAGCACCGTCGTGAGAGGTGTATTTTAAAAAGTAAAGGCTGATCAAACCACATGTTATACATCCAATGTCATACTTTCCTATACATAAAAAAAAATAGTCATTTATGATTCATAGGGTATTTTTTTTTCTTTATTAATTTGCACTGATTATGGGCAGATATATAGTTCATTAATTATACATTAACTTATTTTTTATTTTTTATTTTTTTTAATGTAAAATATTATTTTTAAACTTCATAAAATATTGGTCTAAGACTACAAATTTTCCCATGTGATGCTGAAACTCTTACCTGTAGAAATAAGAGCATCTTGTGCTACAAAACATAATGCCAAAAAGATAATCAAGCTTAAATGGGACACAAAGGAGCGGCGCCCCATATTATTCTTTTTTTTTATTTTTTTTATTTTGGACTATTCATAAGGAATTTTTCCTTCTTATTGCGTCTTGTTTCAAAGCTCAAAGCTAATAAATTTAAGTTATTTAATTATAAAAAAACTAATATTTTTAATTACCCTTAAGTACGTATTAATTCTTTAATCTTACAGCCAATGATCAATGACCATGGGAAAAAAATTAAAAATATGAAAACCCTTCCTATACCTTATAAATGATTTAAATATCAGTAGCTATATATTGTTAATTATATACATTACCCATTTTTCATATCAAATTATAGTTATGGTTATGTGTATTAAACACTTTAAATTCGCAAAGATTTAAAAACTAATTATGTTAAACTTCCAATTAGATTTTTAAAAATTGAGATACTAATTAAATATATAGAAAGATTTCATGAAACACAAACCGGTTTGTATATTGTATATTGAGATACTACCTAGGTAGTGCATTTGATTGTATATTGTATATTGAGAAATTATATAAAATAATATTTTTTAAAATTATAATAATAAAAATAATATCATAATAATATTAAAACGATTAAATTTAATAGAATTTAACATTAAATTAATCTAAATAATTATAATTTAATTTAAATATCGTTTAATTAAATTGTATACATTGAATATAAAATGATGGATTTTATGTTTTTTAATAGTTAAATTATGAGTTAGAACGTAAAAATATTATTTGTATGTTTACAAATTTTAAATAATTATTTTATTTTATTTTTAAAAAAATATTTGTTGGGTAAATTTGTGGTTGAGCCAAATTAATTTATCAAGGATAGTATTTACCAAGCGGATCGATATTAAAATGAAAAACCTTGGCAGCATCATAATAGCACATATATGACGATTTAGTGTACATTAGTAGAGCTGCTGACCTACTCTAGCTATATGGATTATTTATATTAAAAAGTACATTGATCGATTAATGAATTAAATAATTAATTGTTGAAAAGGGGTCGATAAACTTTATTTATTGATTTATTTGTTTTTGCCAAATATTGGTGGAAACAATGTTTGGTACATTTCGAAGAAAAACACAAAAATAATGGAAAAAACCTACTTAAAATCACCTAATTTTAATTAGTATTTTATTTTTTTAATCATAATTATTCGGACATACCACAAAAGTGTTTAAGTTTTACCTTGAAATAATTTTGGTGAAAAATAAATTTGTAGTAAAATATTTCCTTAATGTGAAAAGTATTTACTTTGTGTGTGATATAGTAAGCTTTAACACTTTTAGTCAAATATGAATTCTATGGTAATACATTAGCTAGGTATGGGAAGGTATTGTCACACTGAGTAAAGATTTCTTAAAATTTATCACAGTAATATAATGTTTTATTATCTTAAAAGATATTTTTGATAAAATATAAAATCTAATTCAAATGTTCTATTAATTTGATAAATAATAACTAACCTACAAAACACCTTTATTTTGAAAGGTAAAAAAGGTGCCTAAAATTCAAATATAATTAGGTTAGTAGTATGATAAATGACAAAATATCATATATCATTTATTTTTATATCCTTTATTAATATTAATTATGGATTAAATATTGTAATAAATTTATTTAATCTTATATTAATACACTACTACAAAAAGCACATATGTCCTCGATTTTTAATCGTGACTGTAGTTCTACGTCCATGATTATAAGAACCGATGTCTAAGTGAGAGAGACCATAAACTGTTATCTATGGCCTTGGTTTTTTAACCGAGACGCTAGACATATCCTATGGCCTCGATTCTTGAAAGACCGAGACCATATAATATGTCTAAAGACGTTAGTCAAACAAGATACGTTAGGTGTTTTTTTCCATAATAATTGCACATTTTTCATATTTATTTTAAAAATAATATTTAAATTTTAATTATTTTTTACATATTAATTCTTTTGTTATTACTTTTTATATTTTTATTTAACTTTTCTTCATGTTTTCCAACTTTAGTGTGCATTATTGATTCAAATTAAAAATTAAGCGAAATCCAAATCATATTAATAATGAATCGAAGTATATAGGATTTAGAATACTTAAATTTGATGTTATTTATTAACATTTTTTCTTTCTGAAATCAGAATAAACATGAATTTAATTTCTTTATATTTGAAGTAAACATGTGAAATAAAAATAAATTAAAAGTAAAGTTTAAATATCCTTAAGATTAACTATTATTAATAAATTATAAATTAACATCATTTAATATAAAAGTATGATTAATATTAATAGATATTTAATAATATATAATTCTAATAATGTTAATAATAATTATTTAAAAATTAACCTTATATCTATATATACAATCAAGGGTCACTCAAGGGGCACTCTTCCTAGACATAATGATTCCACCCATTTTTTATTATTTGCATTTCTCTAACTTGATTATCCAAAGGCTCCTAATTTTTTAGCTCAATAGTTGCTACTAATTTCGCACTATTATAATAATGATTTATGGTTTCGAAAATTTAATCTCAATTATTTTAAAAACCGAGGTCATAAGATTTTGGTCATGGTTTTATAAAAACCAAGGCTATAATGAATACATATAGCATTAGTTTTATCAGTAATCATAACCATAAATTAAATTATAAAAATTATTTAAATATAAATAAACTTATATAGTTACGATCATTAAATAACTGTGATTATAATTAAAATAATAGAGTTTTCAATCTTTTTAAAATCAAAATCAAATAATATATTATGTATTATTCATTTAAAAAATTACAAAAATTACTTTAGATTTTTTTATTTTTCTATTAATTTAATTTCATATATTTTATCTCTTTTATACTACACATCAAATTAAATATATATCTCGAACTTAATTATATTTAATCGGTATATACTATTTATGCGTTAGCTAGGGTTTTTTCAATTTCACATTTTCACTTTTGCTATTTCGTAGAATCGTAGCTCTCCATCTCAACTTCGATGTTCGCCTTTGCCTCTCTTACTCTCTAGTCTCTTTGTCGTCTGTTCTACAGATCTCAATTATCAACCCTCTACCTTCTGTCCTCGGCTGCTCTCAACTCTCTAGCGCTTAGCTCTCCCCTTAGTTAGTCATCGATCCTCAACTTCTTACCTTCTTCTTCTTCTTGATCTTATCAACTTCCTCTAGTTATAACTCTTAACTCTCTGACTCTGTTTGTTACTTTGTGTATGGATATTCAATTAATTTTTGTTATCCTTTATAATGAATGGAAAGGTAAGCGTTAAGTTTCACCACACATTAGTGGTACTTGGAGTGAGACACCATTTTCTGATACATCAGCATAGGAAATTTTTAATAAATATGGCCAAATCTTAACAACCCAACACACAGAAATATCAACCAGAGAAAAAAAATTGTAATGAAAGAATTATGATAGATTTAAGAATCTGAATAATGAAAAGAGCATGTCTTCAAGAACAATTTAATTTTAGATTTAGAATTACAATTATTCATTTTTATTTATGTGTTTGTTGTATCATGTTTAATAGATTTTTTTTAAAAAATTAAGTCGTTTGGAAATTTTGATTTCACTCTCTATTTGCATTACTTTGTTCATTGCTTATAGCTTTTATCAAGTAGTTATTATCTTTAATTTCTTAGATTAAATATTTTGTTTTTTCTCAAATATTAATTTCTGTCTTCTTTTTTTGCTTAAGTAATTACTTAAGAAGTATTCTCCATTCTGATATTGTTACATGTAGATCTTTCAGCCCTGGATTCGAAAGAGAAAACTAGCTTATGTAAAGCATAAGCATGTAATGTCAAGTTTGCTCAAGCATTATGATAAGCATTATGATATTGATGATGAATATACATTGGCTTTTATATGATGGAAACTTATTCAATACAAGGATTATTGTTTTTAGCAATTGGTTGGTGCTGGTGTTGTCATGCTGGTGCCTAGCGCTGGTACTGGTGCTAGTGCATAGGTGTTGGTGTTGTGCCTGGCACTAGTGCCTAGTCTTAGCATTGTGCCTATGCTAGTGTCTCGTGCTGGTGCTAGGTGCCGATGCCAGTACTGTTGCTTATTGGGGACTAATTGCAATACTTACGATTTACTTTATTGGTCATATTTCTGATGCTCACTTTAATCCTGCTATCATTATTACTTTTGCTATTTTTTGCAAATTTCCTCTCAAATAGGTACACAATATTTAGTCTTTTGTTTTTGAGATCATAATCTCATTCCTATTAATGTTTGTTATTATTGGTGTGGCTTAATCTAATTATGTTCATGTATGGAAGCATAATAATAATGGCTATACATTTAATCTAATTCTATTATTACCAAAATGTCCTTGTTGAGGACAACACTCTCCACTAGTTTCGCACAGGAACAAACCCAAGGGGAAGGTATGTTGTTTTACAGACCTTTTTTTTTAAATTTTATTTCTATAGAATTGTTTTTGACTTAGATATGTATTGGAATATGTAACAGGAAAACTTTGTACCTATTGTGAAGTGGTTGGAAGAGGAAGAAGAAGAATAAAGAATATAGAGTTTCATTAAATTATTTATACACTGGATTGAAAGGGAATTTTGTTACAGTTGGACTCTTCTGATTTATATATTGGAGTTACTTACCAAAATGAATGCAACATTAGGATAGAGAATTCATGCTTGGAAACATCTTTGTCCTATTATAAAGTTTTGGGGTGAGATTTTGAACTTTTTACAATATGTACGTACCTTTCCTTTGATCCTTCATGATCTTTACTTGATATATATTTATGGTCAACCTTGCTGGATGTTTATGTTCATGTTTTCTTCTAGTATTAGAATCATGAAACATGATAATCTCTTATATTTTGGTTAGAAATCAAAGCAAGCTAGTCCCTGTTTTAGTCATATCTGGCTCTATAATGAGCATATGTTTTATTTTTGTGTAGTGAGCATGGTCCTGTGGTTTGTTTTTGTTGCTCTCATGATAGTTGTATGGACATTTGACTTTGCTCTTTTAGGTACTCTACTTTTTTATTTGTAATTGGAACTTATTCAGAAAAATAAAGCATCTACTTTACATTTATATTTTGTTGCTGTAAATAACATTCTTCAGAAGATGTGCACTATTATTGGTTTACTTGAGGAATATCTATTGATAGAGAAATTATAAGATAGTTGCATCTTACAATTGGTAAAAACAAGCTTTACAACATTCTTGGTGGATAATATTCAGATTTTGCAATTGAAGGCAATTAGTTTAATTAGTAGGGTAAAATCTGTTATGTTTTCCTTTCTATGAAAACTTGTATATATTATGCTTTCAGCACTTGTATGCATATAAATCTGTTGCACTCTATTATTATTGTGAACTCAAACCCTAACATCTTCAACATCACGATACTTATATTCTACGCCTAGACAAAACTTTGCTCATTTAGTTGGTCCATAGTAGTGCAAACATTCATGAAACATTAAGGTAAGCTCAAACAAGTAATCCCATGTTGGAAGTTCTTATTGCTGACTACACTAAGCCTCCCTAAATATCCTACTTCAGCTCCTATTTTGGAGGTAAAGTATTTGTAATATATTTACTAATGCTTTCTAATGTTTCATTATTTTTGTACTAAGATAGAATTACTTACAGGTTCTTTGTGTCTTACTTATGCAGAATGCACGACTAAAATCTAAAGACATTAGTGCTCATTCGATGGCCATTGATATTCTTGGTCCTATAGCTACTAGGTTGAAGCGTGATATTGTTCTTTGCAAGAAAAACACATTATGGATATTGTAAGATTTGGTCACTGGAGATGGCAATGAGAATCATCAGAAAGATGTATCACAATGAGACATGTAAAATATTTTCAGATTGATTTAGATTGTAGACAATTTAATTAGTTATATTAGTAAAATATTTTCATGTATATTTTTATATTTTTGGAACATTTTAATTAGCTAGTTATATTAAAATTTTATTATGTTTAATGTATCTATTAAACTCTTAATTAATGTAATATTCCTCTTAAGTTTAATATAATGAATCTTAATTTTCTTAATTTATATTTAAAAATGAGGTTAATTGAGATGTATATGGTCACAGTTAAAGTGTAACCAAGACAATAGATATTATTTTGATTACAAGTTTATGGCCTCTTATAACCTCAGTTATTAGAAAACCAAGGCCATAGCTAAAACCCTATGGTGTCAGTTTTCTAATAATCGAGGTCATAGATACACCCTATGACCTCGGTTAAAAAACCAAGATCATAGGTAACGACCTATGGTCTCTCTCACTTAGGCCTTAGTTCTTATAATTGTGGTCATAGAACTACGATCACGGTTAAAAACTGAGGCCATATGTATGTTTTGTAGTAGTGTCAATTAACTAAGTATGGGGATCCTCAGGATATATGTTGTTACCACATCTCTATGCTTCCAGACAATAACATTACAATGGTGACCAAGAAACCAACGAGTCAAGCTGCAAGAGCGGTTCAACCAATTGAACAACAACCTTTGTTACCTTCAATTGAGAGTAATGAAAAAGAGAGTACAACCGTATCACACTCGTAGTGGCAAGGAAATTTAATGGCAAGGAAATTTAAGGAAATGAGGGAAACAATAGATGAGGAAAACAAAGTTTGGGTTTTTAAAAGATCTAAACTAATTATATAAAATTAAAAATATACCCAATAAATAGGCAAATAAAATTTTTCTTAGTGGAGAATTTATGGGATATATTAGTTAGTCAATCATTCATGTTCAATATTAATTTGGTTATTAAATATATGAAGTAAGATTATTGATTCTCTCTTATATATAAAAATAGGAGATTAATTAGGTCTACTATTTGTAATTAATTAAAATTATTTAATGCTTTTGATCGAGTCTATTAGTTAATTTTAATTAAATTATGCTTCTTTTTTAAGAGATTAATAAACTATTCAATTGACACCTTCGATTCGGTCTAACAATTTAAGCTCTCATTAAGGGTTTAAAGTTAGGTTAATGGTTTAAGTATTTAGAAACTAACTTTCAGATTTTAAATCTATTGCGAAAAATATGTCGTCAATATATTTTTCAATAATAAATCACTTAAAAATCTTTAAAATAAAGTATGAGTCTAAATCAGATTTAGATAATTACATCTAATATATAAGAGTACTTTAAATCAGATCCAAATAAGTAAATTATAAATCTAACTCTCATGTTTATTATGAAAACTACTTCATAAATATGTTTTTTTAACAAACATTATTTAAATCTTTGTGAAAAAATAAAACTTAATTCATTTTATAAAAAATATTTACCTACTTTAATATTTCACAAGCATAACAACGTTACTAATATCTCATATTATTTTTAGCTAGACATGCTTAATTTAATAAATTATTAGTAAATTAAACATAACATCAGAACAACACATAAAACCAATCTAAATATAGAAAAATACTTTTAAATTATACCTCAAGTGTATCATTTCAAATACAAATTTCTAATTTTATTTTTATATCTGAAAACCTCTAAATAGATTTGTTAATAATTTTTATTGAATTAAAAGAAAATTAATGCATAAACTAAATTGTGTTCAACTCTCAAAGTTAAGAGAAAAACTTTGAAACTAAGAAAAGAAACTTAAGAGAAAACTAAGAAATCAGTTAACGAAAGAGCTGATGGGATTATAAGAGATGAATATTATATTGGGATTTATGGGTTTATATAAGGTTAGAAAACGCTGCAAAAGAGAGAAAATTATGGATCCTATAGGCAGGCATCATGGCATGCATTTCTTTGCACCGCGGCATAAGCCAGCCTATAATGCATTTGATTCTAGATTTGATTTTCCCGTACCACGACACATAAAAGCCTTCATCACGGCACTCGTGTTGTTGCGTTTCTAGATCTTGTATTTCACTCCTTACATTGGTTTTGGAATAAATGTAAAGCTTACATATGTTATTCTTTTATGCTTCATGGTTGCAATGAAGTGCTTCTATGTATTATTCTTCAAGTTTTTATTAGTTGAATTAATTTGAAGCTATAAATATCTGAAAAATAATAAAACATATATGTGATTTTGTAAATATAGATTTATCAAAATTATGATAAAATTATGATAAAATTATGCAAATATAAATCTTTTTTGACATTTAAAATGTATAAAATCATGTTATATTTATCACTTTTAAGTACTCATCAGGCATCGTGAACTATCTCCTCATTTGAAGACTTCACCAAAATTATTTGTCACCAACTTTGCAAGCAAAAAATCAATTAAAAAGAAGAGCCATAATATGTTATCCTTTGTTCAGGAGGCTGGTATAGTGCTACATGACGAAGTTTTGCAATGAGAAATTAGGAATTCTTGACTATTAAGACTCTTTGGCTATTTAGGCTTTTTAAAAAAAGGTAATCTAATAATCAATTCTTTTCATTGAATTAAGGAAACTCTATATGTGAACGTTGAATGAAGCTTCTCTAAAAGCTTATAAATTTTCTAATTTTGAAAGGGAGATGAAGACAAATGAGGACAAAAAGTGAGGAAACAATTGGAGAGAAGAGAAAGGTGAATTAAAAACATAAGGCTCTATTCAAAAATAAAGGTTTGGTCCTTTCAGTAACTCACATATGAACAAAAACCAAAATGTGTGGATTCAAAATAATGGAACTTGGGGAAAGCATTTGTCCCCGTTTCAAGCCCACCATTAAAGCTATGATGAGGTAGAGTCGGAGTCGAATATCAAACGGTCACAAGCATGAATGCATCATATAAGGAAAAAAGCAAGTTTTGTGCATTCTACCGAGATATTGGGCCCTTTATTGATAAATGTCTAAAAAGTACTAATATTTTGTGATTTTATTGTACTTAAGTGTGAATAAATATATTTAACTATGCATGATTGTATCATTATTTATGCAAATCTATATCTTCAAAATCACTAGTATTTTATATATTTTTGGTGTTTTTATCTTTAAATGTATAAATTAATCAACACATGAAAAATAACACTTGAAACAATTCACGCCCTATGAACTTTAAAGAGAATGACATGTAATCCTTATATTAAGAACTAACCAGTTTGTAAGGTATACAAAAAAAATTTCAAGACAAATAAGGCATGCCACGACAAAGGATACAGTTTACTTTGATGCACTCCCCTCATTATTGGATTTACTTAGCAAGCATAAACAACATGTACAACGGTATAGATCAACTTTGCCATAACATAAACCCTTTCTAATTGAAATGGATGAAGTTTACCATAACTTGTGTCATGGCAGTGAAAAGTTTATGCCTCAACATGCCTCATTTAAAATTGGCCCAAAGCCCTTACACAAGACTTTTTCCTATAAATATAGGTTTCATACGTAGAACATAATACAATTTCATCATCTGTAAGTTAGTTGTAGAATTTAGATATAATTTTCAAAGTTGTTCCACCATCATATACAGATAAAAAAAGACAACATCTCAATTGTGAAGAAGATCCAAGGATTTGGATAAGCTAGTGACAACTTGTTTAGAGATCTTGAAACGTTTTCAATAAAAAGTGGTATTTTTAATTGTTGTATTTTTTTATTTCTTTTTGAAATATGGTGTCTTTAATAGTTGAATTAACTTTCGTTAATTTAACTATGATTGGCTAAATTTGTGATATAGAATTTTAGTTGTTTGACTTCTAATGATTGGAAGAATAGTTTTATGATTTGAATAAATATGAGTTTTATTTATTTTGTTATTCATGTTCTTGAAATCTTTAATTATAAATCAATGATGGACCAATTCTTGATTTATAATTAAAGAAAAATATATTTTAAAATTAAGCATTAGGAAAATTATCTATGTTTGATTGTGTACAAATGAATAAGAGTTTAATTTAATTTTATTTATCATTTTCAAGTCCAACTAATGAAGTTATTGATTAAATGAAATTAAATTCAATGGTTAAAAAATATATCTTTAACTAAAAATCAATAATGGATCAAATCTTGATTTATAATAAAAATAATATATTTTAGGTTTATCAATTATTTAATTTCAAGCCCGACTAAGCAAGTTATTAATTAATTGACATCCTTGATTTATATATTTTCCTTAAGTTTGTCAACTAATGAATTTCAAGCCCAACATAGAAATTTATTGATTCAATGAGAATTGTGTGAACTTACCATGACCGTAAGAGTTTTCTTATTTAAAATAAAAGAAAAAAATGGGTAAATATAACTGGTAATTTGAATAATTTAATTGGTTCTAACCATGAAGAGTTATGTTATCTAAAATCCTATATACATCCATCATCCTCCATTTGGTTATAGTTTAATTTACTGTTTTAATTTATTGTTTTCATCACCTGCTTTAATTTATTTTCTTTCTTTAGATATAATCTAATTTCGAGTTTATAATTATGTTTCACCAAACAAAAAATTGATAGAATGTTTAGGAATTGTTTTTCTTAACTAAATTAAAAAATTAATTTAACTTCTTAAAATCGACGTAATTTCTTGAAAGATGATCTTGTAAGTATACTTATTGCTTATTATAAGTGATTCATGCACTTAAGAGCTTTTTATTAATACAAAATTTGACTATCAAGTTTTTGTGCATCAATTACCAAGAATTGTAGGCACTTGAAATGGAAAATTCAAAACCTCTTAGCTTAGGGATGCATGAGCGACTTGGTATAAAATAACAATAGAAAGCTTCCTATAAGAAGGATCTTGGTTTGTCAATAAGAAAAATATCTCAATAACCAAGTCTAGCATAATATATTAATGATCCACTCCCATTCATGGTGGACTTGAAATTAATGATGAAACCAAAAGTGAACCAAAGAGGTATATGTGGGAAGCAAAAAGAAGATAAGCAAGATTCATGTATGAACTCAGAAAATGGCTAGAAAATAATGTGATCTCTTTCTTGGAGAAGGATGAAACCTCATCCTCCAATGATGATCTTTTAATTATCACTTATGAGAATATTCCATTGTGATGTATGTAGGATCGTAGTGAATATTGGAAGCTCGATGAACCTTTTGTTCTTGTCTACTCTTCAGGAGCTTGGTTTTGGAATGGTAGATGTGCAAAAAATGGAAATTGGTTTTAACTAGAGTACTACTTATGTTGTGAGAATTGCTAGGCTACCAATGATGGTACCAAAAGCCACTAACATGGCCAAGCTTATGACAATGGATATCCCAACACACTACAATGTCATTATGGAAAAAACCTAGTTGCATAATAAGAGAGTGTTTTGTTTGCCTTCGATTAGTTCCTAAAGTATCCTACATAGAGATACGTCCACGAAAACAGTAAGGATCAAGCAAAGATTAGAAGGTGTTATCTCTCTATCATAAAATGTGCTCAAATCAAGTAGGTTGATGGCATGCAAGTTTTGAAGACAATCTTAGAGGTTGGTGTGATTATTATTGTAATGGACTAACCTTTCCTTTTTTTTTCTTTTGTATTTGTTTTTTTATATATAATTTAAGCTTACCATATAGATTTTATGATTTTCCTTCCTTTTTTAGCCCAAATATAAGTACCCCTCTAATGAAATTGTGAAGTTTGAGAAGTTTCAAGTAGCCCTTTAACATTAGTCTAGTAGCCACCATCATAGGTCAATACGTAATAGGATTGAAGCTAACTAAGATATAATAAGCTACGTAAACGCAAGTTTAAGAGTCAAGATTTTGTATTTATTTTTGAAAAAGTTTTCTTTTTTTTTGTATCTTTATTCACACGAATGAGCAATAATGTAATGAATGTGTAGATCCTATATATACAATGAATGGGTATTATTTTAAACACAATAATGCCACCCATTTTCTAATATTTGTATTTTTCATTATCCAAACAAATACAAATAATGATAATTATAATAATTTATTATAATTATTATAATATAGAGTGATAGAAAACTTAGCTATACCCCTCCATACTCTAATTATCTTTTATTTATTGAATTTTTTAGATTATATAAGTTTATAGAAGTAATTTGGTCACTAAAAAAATAGTATCAACATAAGGAATCATTAACTAACCTTTAGAGTATAATAATTTTTGACTATATTTGAAGAAAAAATAGTAAATTGGAGTTATAACTTTCCCTTTTATGCCACAGAAAAGCAAAGTTGGCAAGCTCAAAGAATCTAACTTCATTCTTTCATTTTCATTCTCCTTGACATAACTAGAAATCACATACCCTTATGGTCTCAAACCCTATATTTTTTAGATATTCAAATAGACAATATGTACTTAAGCTATACTCGTTAATTTATTTTCTTGATACAACTACCTTACTTCATGAAATGAAAATTGTAAGTAAATAACTTTAAATTGAATCCGAAAATGTTAACTATAATTTAGATTTTTTTAGATAATATATTATACACTCACGTGTGTATTTATATTAGACATAATTTGAACCAATGTCTTTTTAGCGTTCACTAGGAATATATGTCATCTTCGTAGTATATGACAATTGGTAAAAAATATTTAATTATTTAAATTAAAACACATCGAGAAAATTATAAAGTTAATACGCCTAAAATTTATAATAATAAAAATGACATAATTTAATATTAACTTATACATCTCTCGATAAAAGATAAAAAATTTATTTTTATTGTTATAAATTTTTATAAATGTATTATTTTAAATAATTTTCCAAACAAATTTTATCTAGTACGGTTGTAAAAGTACAAAACTATTTAAACTGAAAATTGTTTCCATAGTTAAGGTACTTGCAGGAACATTAAGTTTTAGGGTCACATGATATTATGTTTTATTCTCTCCCTCCCTCCCTCTTTTTTAGCTCGGAGTATTTTGTTGTATATATGTTGTGACTATTTTTAAAGTACAAAATATTATCACTTATATATCATAAAAATGATAATTATATCTTCTTTTATTTTTAACAATTTGGTCACATTTTTATAAAAAATATAATGGTAAAAAAATGATTTTTTCATTTTAATTATTTATTTTTTAACTGTATCTGATAAAGAATTTTTTGAATTGGATAAGTATAATTGAAAAAATTAAATAAAAATAATTAATCATTTGCATTTTTGTAAATGACTATTTTATAATAACAATATTACTAAATTATAATAATAACTTATTTTTTAAATAAATACAAGGATGAGACTTATACAAATATTCTATTTTTTAAAATATTGATAATATTGTTATTCTTGTTTCTTTAACTTAGAGACAATTGCACCATACTTTCACTTTTGGCATTAATAATATTATTATTTTTCCTTATACTAAAAGTTATATATATATATATATATATATATATATATATGTAGTTATAGAGATATATTATTTGGTATAAAGTAAATATATAAAGAAAAGTTAGTATTTGTGGTAGAAAGTGGGAATATTTACTACTACTACACACTAGTATTTAGTCTAGTATGGTATGACCGAATTTATATACTATTTTGGTATATATTATAATAAATTTGCTACTAATATATATATTTATCATTTTTTATTATATATTTTTTTCATTTATTAAATTTAAAAAGTTGATGAAAGATTTTAATATGATTAAGTTTTCTCCCTTTACATTTCTTCTTAATTTTATATTTAATTTTTTTATTATTTCATAATAATATTATTAAATTATAATATTTATATTATTATTATAATATGTGTGATTTTATATATATTTATATGTTGGTTATTCTTAATGAAAAGTTAAAGTATATAAACAAAAACAATTTAAAAGAGCAAATTAAAAAGATATTATAAATCAATTTAATTCAATCATTTTCATTCATTTAATGAATAAAATCGGATAGAAGGAAAAACAATTAATTGAATTAGATCCGATGAAAACTCTATAATAATTATTAGTTAGATTGGATTAGTTTATCACAAATTTAACGATTTTGAGAAGTGTGTCTATATTTATGCTATATGATTATTCATCGGAAACACCTGTAAAGTTGGACATAGCTAGCTAAGCTAATTAGGAGATATAAATTAATTAATTAATTAATTAATTAATTAATTAATATATAGAAATACTAGTACTGATTGCTAATGGAATGAAAACAGATTCTACGGACAAAACAAAAATATATTAAACAATAAGACGACCGTAAACCGGCTAGTAATTAAATTATTTTTAACTTTTCACCATTATTTTTTTAAACAAAAGAACAAATATTCTCTCGGATTTCTAAGCTTAAGTTAAAAGAAATCATACCTAATATTAATTTATATATATTACTTTAACATTACCTATATTTGTATTATTATATTATGTTTAACTTAGTCATTCAGCTTCCGGTCTATTGTGGGGTCACTGTTCATTCAGAGCCTCGACTCTCCTTTGAAGTATGAGCAACAGTTACGTATTAAAAGAAGAGATAAATGTTTTTATTTTTTATTTTTGAATAAATACATTTTTTATTCTTTAAATTTAAAAAAATGTATTTATTAGTTATTTTATTTATAAAAAAATATTTATATCTTTTTATTTATAAAAAAAACCATATAAATTTTTTAAAGAAAATTTTGTATGATAAATTGTGAATTGTTGGGGAATATTTTTGATAATTTTTTATAAAATAGTTTTAAAATTATTAAATATGTTTTGACACTCTTTTCAAAGAAACAAAAACTAAATGATATCTTATTTAATTTAATAAAATTAAATGATATATTTTATATAAATAAATAAAATACTTTAAAAAAATAAAATTGTGATATTGTTAATAAAATAATAGGGATATAATTGATCAACTTAGGCCCTAAGTGTTAGGGTCACCTGATATTATGTTGTATGATTTTTTCGCTCCAATATTTTGTGCTCTAATATTATGTTGTATAAGTACATCTCTCGTGACTAGTATTTTTAAAGTTAAAAATATTGTTTTAATAATTAGATTATTTATTTTTAATTATGATTTAATCATATTTTTATAAAAAAAAATAATCATATAAAAATATTATTATTTTTATTTTAATTGTTAATTTTTTTTTAACTACATTGATAAAGAATGTTTTGACTTAGACAAATATATTTGAAAAAATTAAATTAAATAAATAAATAATTATTTATCTTTTTAGAGTTAATAATTTTTTAATGCCAATATTACTTAACTATAACAATTAGTAACTTTTGAACCAAATATAAAAATGAGAGCTATACAAATATTTTATTTTTTAAAATATCAACAGCATTGTTATTATTATTTTGCGTTACCTAATTATGAGAAAATTGCACCATCCTTTCACTTTTAGCATTAATAATATTATCAGTTTTCCTTATACTAAAAGTTATATATGTAATTATATAGAGTTATATCATTTGTATAAAGTAAATCTAAAAAGAAAAAGTTAGTGTTTGTGTTAGGATGTATGCATATAAGTTAATTACACGCTGGTATTTAGTACACACTGATATTTAGATTAGTATCGTCTGACCAAATTTACATGATATTAACATATAATTAAGTGTAATTAATTGATGTGTTATTAATTAACATTTTTTATTAATTATTTTAATAAAAAATAAAATAAAAATTTTAAAAGACAATATTCTCTATCCTTTTAAAAATAACATGCACCAAAATATCAAATGTAATACAAAATTTGTTACCCTCAAGTAAAATTTAATACAATAAATAATATTACGTTAAATTTAATGATATATTATTTATCATATCATTATTGTTTACTATGTCATATTTTTAAATTTGTTTTTTAAAATATTATTATATTTTTATTATATATAATTATTTAAAATTAAATATATATATTTTTTAGTTGGTTTGATATAATAGATATTAAAAGAAAATTAATAAAATATTTAATTTTATAAAAAAATATATCTTTTAGTATAATATTTAATATTATAGATTAAAAAATAATATAATTTTAACGTAGCTTTTGATATAAAATTAAGCAAAATTAGTTCACCGTTCAAAGAAGAGGAAAGTGGGATTTTTTTCAAAAATGAATCTTCCAAAACCCGAAAAGAAAAGTAAAATAAAATATGAAAACATAGGCATGGTGAGAGAGAGAGAGAGAGGTCTTATCAATAGCATGCCTTTTTTTTTTTGTAAAATTTTATATATATATATATATATTTATATTTAATTTTATTTTCCATTTATAGAAACTGGGATTTTGGCACAGTCTATTCTTTTGACTTAGCATTTATGTAATTTGTTCCTCAGGTACGCAAGCAACTCAAAGAGTAACAGCAAACAATAATACCTAATAATGGCACATTTAATATTACAATAATATGAGCATGAAATTGCGTTTATATTTATATATATATATATAGGTGTGTAACAGTTACATAACATCTTAACCAAATACATAAATTTTTACGTATATCATTTATACTTGTTATAATATATGTATAAAGTTAAGTAACTTAGAAAATAAAATTTATTTTTTTAAAAATATTTGGACATATAACACATTTTAGGATTAGTAAAAAATTATGTACATTTATTATTTTTCGTTTATGATAAATTAAATGATGGACATGGATCATGATAACTCGTATGGACAACATATAGATAGCATGTAGCATATAGATAGCATATAGCATATAGCATATAGCAACTGCCTTACTTTCTACCGCTTTTGGCTTTTTGTGCTTTTGTCTAAAACTATAACTCCGAACAAGTGAGAAATGAGACTAAGAAGAGAGAACTAACAAAAACAGTCTTTACCTACTTTATTATAAGAACTACAAACACCCGCCCGAAATCCACCAAACCCTTTTCTTCTTTCATACCCTCCTTACCTCTCTCTCTCTCTCTCTCTCTCTCTCTCTCTCAAACAATACTCAATCTCAATGGAGAGCCAAGAGAGTCCTCTGCTTAGTTGGGCTTACTTCTGTCAAGGAAAGGTAAACAATTTTCTTCATATTTCATCTTTAGAGGAGTTTTAGAATGTATAGTGGTGTTTCTTACCTTCAATTTCGTGACCAAGTTTGCAAATTTGGTGACTTTTCATAGTTATTGACCAATTTGGCTTTTAGACCTTTATTTAAGGCAGAACTCTAATGGATTCTTTTCTATTTGCATTTTGAGTACTAATTCTTCATGTTTATTATCTTCTAAATCATCCAGACTGTAGAAGAGTTGAACCATTCTCTTTTGTGTATGACATTAGAGCTTCAACAGACAAAAGTTGTAGTTCAAGAGGAGTTAAGGAATAGAGATGACCAACTAAATCACCTCAAGGATCTACTTAACAAAACCATCAAAGAAAGAGATGAAGCGGAGGAAAAATGTCAGAGACTTCTCCTTGAGAAGTTCATACTAGAGCAACAACAACAACAACAAAAAATAGCCCCTCTCTCTGGAACTTCAAGTATTGAAGATGAACCCATAAGAGGAATTGACTCTTACAGTAGTTTCTGGTCTTCAGATTGTGAAGAGAGCATTGTTTCTTCTCCAATTATTGATCCAAATGGGACAAATCCACTACCTCCAAAGACCCAATTACCACAACCAGCTATATCTCAACTTTCCCTAGCAGATGAATCATTAGCACTAGTTTCTGACAAACCATTGCCTGCAAAAGGTATGCTTTTACAAGCAGTGGTTAAAGCAGGTCCTCTTCTTCAGACGTTGCTAGTAGCTGGTCCTCTTCCTCAATGGAAACACCCACCACCACCTATTGAGTCCTTTGAGATTCCACCAGTGACAATTCCATCTCAATTACGAGAAATGCCCCTTCATGATTCTTTGATTAACATAACAAATTGTGGCAGAATAAACAGGAAAAGAGTACATTTTGATGGCTCTGAGTCTCCTTCAGAAGTCAAGTACCAAAGGGTTCTTCTCCGCTGACTAGCTATTACTGTTGCTGAAGAGTAGTTACCCTTTTAATTTCATAGGATTTTAATTATAATTTGATACAACTAAGATTTAGTGGGATGAAATTACTTAATGGTCATGTGAGAATGTGATTGATCTAGCATTTGTACAGAGTTTGGTCAAGTAGAGCAAGAAAGAAAGATCCCAATTTTAACTTCAGTCAAACCAGCAAAAGAGAGCTTGTATTGGGCTTTTGCTTGGTGATTTTGCTCTTTTTTCACTTCTAGGTTTAGTTTTGCTCCATGATATTAAAGGAGGCTTAGCTTTTTTCCCAAATTTGATGTGGGATTTAAAATGTAACCCTTCTTACAAGTTCAGTCAGTGTGTGTGATATTTAGGAAGAGAGAGAGAGATTGATTATGTCAAACATTATTAATGGGTGTAGTGTGGAGTTGTTAGGATTGGAAGTTGGGTGTGGCCAACAACCATAAGGCTTTTCTCCCCTTTTTTTAGGAGCTATGCTTGGAGGTTTTAAGTGGGTCCAACAAATCAGAATTAGGATCTACTACCGGTGTGATGTATGATTATGTATATTTTTTTGAGGGAAGGTATGATAATTTAAGTCTATAATGTTTCATTTTCAATATTGTCTAGTTTAATATTAATTCACTAAAGTTTCTTTGTAAAAAAATCTAAACCCACTCAAATAACTTATTTTAGCATAAGACCTTTATTTCTTAAAAGAGGAGCAAATAATGCAAATGGTATCAAACTTGCAGATGACATTGTGATTTAGTAAAAAGCATTGAGTTGACTAAGCTTTTATATTACTAGTCTAGACGACTAGACTAGACCCTTAGCAAAATGCATGTAGAGAAACGGCGCGAATTGCTTCTTTATTGTTGCTCCTTTTTTATTCATTTCATACTTCAACCTCTTTCCCCAATAAGTCATCCAAGTTAAAATTAAACCCTATCTTAAATATTGATGATTTGTGGGAAAATGGTGCACAAATATCTTATTTTTAAACATATATTCTGTGATATTTATGAATCATGCTACTTGTATATTTAAGAAGCTACATCCCAAAAAGTTAATATAATAAGATGAATAACCAGTTAACTTATAAACCCTAAATCATTGTAATATTTAACAAATGTGGAACTTAGTTTGCCTTTCCTTCCTAAGAAACATTTTCGTGTCTCAATAAATTCACATGACCTTCCTTTGAACTCAACCCATGGTCCTTGTCATTATCAATGACAGAGAGAGGGACATCAATCCAGAATAACCAAAGCCCACACTTCGTCAATTACTAACATAGCAAGGACTCTTTGAAACCACATTCATCATATATATTAACTCCATTGGACAGTCCATCTTATAGAGCTTGGGTTCACATGAGCCATTTTTTATTAGATCTGTTATCAGTGTACAAAGGCTCACTCGATGTTTTTTAAGAAATTTGTATAACAAGCCCATCATCTGACACAAATCCTCACTTTTGTTAGGGACTATGTGCTTGAATCGTTCTCTCTGGTACCATTTTGTAGAAGCCTAACAAGTCCATAAGCTTTTTATAAAGACCATAAGGTTTGATCATGTTGAATATTGGCTCTAAAAGTAACAAATTAGTGGCATAATTTAGGGAAATTAATGGCCTAATTTGTGGCATGATTTGTGGCATGATTTAAGAAAATTAGTGGCATAATTTAAGGAAATTGGTGGCCTAATTTAAGGCTTAAATTATGGCACACTTTTAGTGAAGGAGCCTTTCTTCATACATAAATAGGGAAGAGTTAAATGCGTTGAACAAGTCAAAATCACAAAAATCGAGAGAGAGTATAAGCAAACTCAAGAGAGAAAATACTTGTGAGTTTTGGGAAACAGCGAGAGATATTATTAGTAAGAAATCAGTATACGTATTGTATATTTCTCTTTCGGTTCAAATAATATCTGTTGCCTCCCAGTGGACCTAGGCGAATTTCGAACCACGTAAATTATTGTGTTCATTTATCGCTTTGATATATTCATATCTGCTATTTATTTATTGCTTACGCACAACAAATTGGTATCGTGAGCCAAATATAGCAGTATTATATATCAAATCGAAGCTCTTGACGATACGAACACAACGGTGAAAGAATCGCTCAAATCGGAAGTCGAGAATCACCGCCGGAAGCTGCAGAATCATTTGCCGGTGAGTCCAACTCCTTGAGTTGGGACCAAGTCAACTCAGTCACTAGTGATATTTGGACCGAGTTGGTCTGTTTTTCATCCGTTTTCAACTGAGTTGGATCTATTCTTAGCTAATTGGACCATTCCAAATTCAACTACGGATTCCGTTTTTTCAAACAAGGTATAAAATTTGGAAAAACACTGTTGTAAGTTGTAACTGCAAAATTTACGGTTATCGGTTGTACTTATGGGCGATAAAGGAGAGATCGAAGAAGGTGAACAAGTTGACCATAGAATTTATGGCAAACCAAGTTCTACTCGAAGAACTATGTTGTCAATGGTTTGAGGTGGAGAAATTGACACAAAATAACTTTGGCGTATGGCAATGTGAAGTATTAGATCTATTGTTCGAGAAGGATCTAATATAGCCTTGGAGACTAGGCCAGAGATTATTCAAATGAAGATTGGAATTATGTCAAGACAAGCTTGTGGCACCGATTCGGCGTGCTTAGGAAAAGATCAAAAGTACTTTGTCGTGAAAGAGAATGTAGCGCAGTCACTGGAAGAAACTAGAGGACAAATACAAGGCTGACGAAAATTATTGAGAGCAGGGCCTACTTGAAGAAGAAACTTTTCCGTTTCCGGTACAAAGAAAGGTACCCACATGATTGAGCAACTTAGATAATTTCAATAAAATTTTGGCCGATCTGAAAATTTAGATGTTGAAATTATCGATGAAGATAAAGCTGTTGTTGTTGAATTCATTACGAGAGGCATGAGCGTTTAACCACACACCGTTGTTATATGGAAAGGATGAGGTTAAGTTCGTAGATGTTTCAAATGCTTTGGTAAATAACAAGTACCGGAAGAAGGATCAACATGATCACGTAGACCTGACTCGAGAAGCATTGGCGGCGACCCGGAGGTAGGACTAACAATAAAAAATGCGGCGGATCAAATAATAGGGAAATCTAGATCAAAGTCCGAGGAGAGTCATCCGGAGAGACGTCTGCGAAGGGCCAGTGTGCCCTATTGTCACCGAGAAAGGGCATTGGAAGAAAGATTGTCCAAACAAGGACAAGTCGAATGCAAATGTTGCACGAGAAGGCCGATGAAGATGAAGAATCGGCCTTTTCGGTTTCATCATCAAAAACCTACTCGGATAAGTGGATCCTTGATTCTGGATGTTCTTATCATATGTGTCCAAACATACATTGGTTTTCGAAGTTTTGAAGAGCTCGATGGAGGAGTTGTGCTTATGGGCAACGACAATGCAGTACTGTCGAACAAAGGGATCGGAACAATGCGACTAAAGATGCACGATGGTACAATCAAACGACTTACAAATGTAAGGTATATTCACGACCTAAAGAAAAACCTTATTTCTTTGGTGTTCTAGATTCGATGGTTACAAGGTAACATTGGAAAATGGAGTCTTGAAAGTTGTACGAGGTGCATTTGTAGCAATGAAGAGTACTCGGGCGAACTTGTATTTCCTAGATGGGTGTACGATTCTGAAGAAGGACAACCGTGTCTCAAGTAGTTCGAAGAAAAGGCAAATGATTCTTCCGCACATTTGTACGCACGTGCACAGGGCTGGTCGGTGAAAAAGCGCTTTGCGAGGCTTAATGAAGCAAGGTCTTTTGAAAGGTGCCAAGGCTGGAAAGTTTGATTTCGCGAGCATTGTGTAATGGGAAAACAAACAAGAGTCAAGGATTCGGCCTTTGCCATTCATCGTACTAAGGGATCTCTTGATTATATTCACATGGATGTTTGGGGACACTTCCAAGAATGCTTCACTTGGAGTAAACGTTGGTTTGTAACTTTTATTGATGATTTCTCTAGATATGCGGATATACAGCATGAGTCCAAGATGAAGTTCGGATATCTTTCTTAAATGGAAGAAAATGATCGAGACTCGGGACAGCGGGAAGATTAAAGGCTCGGATCGATAATGGTGGCAGTATAAATCGGATCCTTTCTTTAAAGTTTGTCAAGATGAAGGGATAATCGAGACATTTTTCGGTTCTGTACCACGGAGAATGAGTTGCAGAACGAATGAATCGTACTTTGGTTGAGAAAGTTCGATGTATGCTATCTCATTCCAAATTGAGCAAGGTATTTTGGTGAGGCTTTGTCATATGCACTACGTATAGTCGACGAGACTTCCTGCTGCATTAGATGGAAAAACTCCTAAAGAGGTATAGTGCGGACAACCTGCTACTTGATTATGATTCATTGCGAATATTTGGATGTCTGCGTATTTTCATGTTAGTGAATCAAAGCCCGGATCCGAGGAAGCGAAAAGAAAGCATTTTCTTGGGCTTTAAGGAAGGAGTTAAAGGATTTCGACTTTGGTGTGGTGAATCCAAGAAGATCGTCTTGGCAGAGATGTTACATTCGACGAATCTGTTATCTTTGAGACAAACAAATTCGAGAGAAAGAGAATGAAAGTCCAAATACTCTTTCTAAGGTGATGCTTGAGACTTCGGAAGATCCGAGAAAAGATTGCACCAATTACCGATCGTGGTGAAGATGAAATTGATGATCAAGAAGAGATCTCGGTTGAGGTGGAGGTTCTACCATCACTACCGGAATTATCGGCGACGAATCTATTGTACCTTTACTCGGCCCGAGAAGGAGATTATGAAGCCTACCGGATACACGAGACATGGTAGCATTCGCACTTCCGGTAATTGATGATGATGTCCCATTGCACTTGCAGCAGAAGCCGTGCAAAGAGTTGATAGTATGAAGTGGAAAATGGCAATGGATGAAGAGATGAAGTCTACATCGAGAATCGGTTTTGGAGTTGGTTCAACTTCCCCGAAAGGAAAGAAAACTATTGGTTGCAAATGGGTCTATGCCAAGAAGGAAGGTGCTCATGGTAAAGACAACATCGAGATACAAAACGGACGCGCAAAGGCTATGCTCGAGAAAGAAGGAATGACTACAACGAGGTATTCTCACCTGTTGTTAAGCGTTAAATCTATTCGGATACTATTGGCTTTGGTAGCACGGTTTGATCTCGAGTTAGCTCGGCTCGATGTCAAAACAGCTTTTCTCCGTAGTACTTTGAGCACGAAGAAATCTACATGTCTCAGTGGATGGCTTTAAAATTCGGGACGAGAGAATTGGGCTTGCGAGCAAGTCAATTTACGGTTTGAAGCAATCACCGCGACAATGGTACAAGCGCTTTGATAGCTTCATCGGAGAAGCGAAGTACACACGTAGTCGGTTTGATCATTGTGTATACTTTCGGAAACTCCAACGGTACCTTCATTTATTTGCTCTTATATGTTGATGATATGTTGATTGCATCTAAGAAGCGAGGTGGAAAGATCGGCAGTTGAAGGCTACGGTGAGTTCGAATTTGAAATGAAAGATCTTGGAGAAGCTAAGAAAATTCTTGGGATGGAAATCACAAGAGATAGAGTTACAAGTACGGTCTGTCGACACGGACTCGATTACGAAAAAGTACTACAAAGGTTTGACATTGATGAAAAAAAACCAAACCGGTAAGAATCTGGCATTTTCTTTCACTGTTTCGGTTAAGTGCATTAATGTCACCTAGCACCACCGAGTAGAAGAAAGCAAATGGAACGTGTTCCATATGCAAATGCCGTTGGTGCCTTGATGTATGCAATGGTTTTGCACCAGGACACGATATTTCCCACCTTGTTAGTATGGTGAGTCGGTACATCCATGTCAGGGTAAAGGACACCTTGTAGCGGTGAAGTGGATTCTACGGTACATCATGGTATTGTGGATATTGGTTTGAAGTTTGAGAGAGACAAGGCGAAGGTAAACACCTAGTTGGATATGTGGATTCGACTATCTTTGGAGATGCGGATAAGCGTCGATCTGTTGGTTATGTGTTCACAATGGCGGGAGGACCGGTTGTTGGAGATCAACATTGCGGTCAATGTAGCTTTGTCTACTACGAGGCGAGTATATGGTACATGTAACGAAGCATTCAAAGAAGCTATATGGCTTCTCGGGTTAACTAAGGATTTGGGTATTGTTCGAGGAAGAACGTGGAGGTTTTTGCGACAACCGAGTGCCATTTGTTTGGCAAAGAACCAAGTTCATCGTGGTCGCGCCAAAGCACGTCGATGTTCGATTTCATTTTGTTCGGGAAATCGTTGATGAAGAGGAATGTTATACTCCGAAAGTCGGAGCTGAGAAAACCTGGAGATATGCTTACAAAGGTGGTTACGGATCAAGTTTCAACACTTTGCGAACTTGATCAACATCTCGAGCTTAGAGGCGCTGGGCGCATTGGAGAAAGCGTTATGAACTTTTTCGCCAAGGTGGAGATTGTTGAATATTGGCTCTAAAAGTAACAAATTAGTGGCATAATTTAGGGAAATTAATGGCCTAATTTGTGGCATGATTGGCATGATTTGTGGCATGATTTAAATTAGTGGCATAATTTAAGGAAATTGGTGGCCTAATTTAAGGCTTAAATTATGGCACGCTTTGGGAAAGAAGCCTTTTCTTCATCTATAAATAGGAAGAGTTAAATGCATTGAAGAACAATGGCAAAAATCACAAAAAATCGAGAGAGTATAAGCGAAACTCGAAAGAGAAAATACTTGTGAGTTTTGAAACACTTGAGAGATATTATTAGTGAGGAAATCATATTCGTGATTACGTATATTTCTACTCGGTTCAAATAATATCTGTGCCTAAAATAGTGGACCTAGGCGAATTGCCGAACCACGTAAATTCTGTGTGTTCATTTTATCGCTTTGATATATTCATATACCGCTATTTATTGCTTCCGCCCACAACAGATCATTAATGTTGTGTTTGGTTAGAGTGAATAAAAATGAATTAAAATTAAGAATATAATCGATTTTTAAAGGAGAAGGAATTATATCCTCTTTAGAAATCATGATTCCATTCCTATCTCAATTTTTTTTTAATTTTACCGACATAAGCTTAAACTCAAATTCCAGATCCCAAAACCTAAAACCTTAAACCCAAAAACCCAAAATCCAAAACCCGAAACCCAAAACCTAAAACACAAAATCATAAACCCCAAATTCCTAAATCCTAAACCTTAAAACCTAAACCCTAAATCCCAAAACACAAAACCCTAAACACTAAAACCTAAAACCCTAAAACCTTAAAACCTAAACCCCAAATCCCAAAGTCCTAAATCCCAAATCTTAAAACCCAAAGCCCTAAACCCCAAAACCCCAGATCCTTAAACCTTAAACCTCAAATCCCAAATCCTAAAACCCTAAACCCTAAATCCAAAATCTCAAATCCTAAAATCCTAAACCCTATTTAAGAAAATAATAATTTTAACCCTAAACCTTAACACACAAATATAACCCTAAACCCCAAATCTTTAAATCCCAAATCTCAAACCTCAAAACCTTAAACCCTATTTAGAAAAATAATGATTTCAATAATGCATTTTATTTGACGAAAAAATAATAACTAAATGATGTTATTTAAATTTTATTGAATGTAAAAGTATTAAGGTAATTTATAATTTTTTTCATTCTATTTCTGTTGCAAATCAAACACTATATACTGATTTCATCTTTGATTCCAATAATCAAACCAAATAACATTGTTTCTTTTCCATTCGCATTCTCATTCATATTTCGATTTCATTATGTGAATCAAACGCCACTTAAAGGTTAATTAATAATAGTAACTCATATACTTATAAATTTAAATTATTAAAATACTATTATATAATATAAATATATCATAATCATAATTGATGTAATAGTGTTTCATTGGATACAATCATATGAATTTGATTATATTTATCAATAAAATTATTGCATAACATTTGAAATATTTGAATTTTCCAAATAATTATCAAATTTCAAAAATATGATTCTTTTTGTTCAATCAATTGAAACATATTCACTCATTAATCATTCTAAACTATAAGAAAGGGACTTTGAACACACATCCAAATATTATATAAGGCATTATTTTTACCGATAGACTGCTCAGAGCTAGTGATTGACATCAATAGTAGACATAAAATAAATGTCTTCAAAATTTAATACTGGGGAAGTGATAAGATATTAAAAGCACATTTGCAATATCATAAAATCATATATGTTTTCAAAATTTAATTACACGAGTAAAATAACAACTACTTTTATACACTTGTAATTGAACGTAGATTTCATATTTTCTACTTGCTCAAATATATTATTTCTCGTTATGCTAAATATCTTTATAAAAAGTAAACCAAATATATTAGTTCTTGCCATAATAGGAAACCTTGACAAGTCCTATGAACTTCAAGCACTGACAAATTTCATTCATTAACAATCCATACGCAACTCAAGCCAAGAGAGGATCTAGAAGGCCAATGCAAATTCCTGGTCTACACGGCATAGCTAAGGAAACGAAAAACTAGACGATTCTTGAGTGAGATCCTTAACTTCTAGCTTGACTAGTCCAAAGATTTATAGTGTTAATTAAATGTATTTGATCTAAACATGATCTCTAATTTAGGCAAACGTCCTTCTCATGCCTTATTTCCTTAGCCTTATCATTAGCTTCTAAACTTTTCTCGTACTTTCTTCAACAATATTCCTAATATCTAATGCCTCCCTAGAAAGTGTGGGAGATTTGTTCAATGCCCAAACTACACATTCTTAGACAAAAGTCCATGAAAATGACCCAACACAATTTATTAAGCCCATTGTGCCACCTTCATCTCAAAGAAGGAAAAAATAAGTGGGAGCCGACTCATACACCTATTCAATTTATTCGTATTATTTGGTGAATTATATTAAATATGTATTATTTAATTTTTTTGATTTTTTTTACCAAATAACATTTTTTTTTGTATGATTCAAATGTGTGACTTGAAACATGAGAATGCATGAGTTTTACTTTTAGATAACTAAGCGGATTAGTGTTATTTAATTAATTTGATTTAGAGAAATATGGATCAAATGATTAAACAATTATAAAAATCAAATTTAATATAAAATAATTTAAGAAAAATTAATAATAATATTTCAATGAAAATTATTTAAATATATATTTTGTAATAAAATATTAAAATAAAATAGTAACATTCAATAAATATTAAAAAAAATTGTAAAAAAATCATAATAATTATATCATGATTAAATACTCGCATTTTAAGCATTTGATATAAAAAAATGTTTAAATAAAAAATATTAATATAATATAATTTATCTTTAATTCATCTGTATTAATAATATAGTATTAATAATTTATCTTTTATTATATTAATATAATATAATAAAAAAATGTATTAATATATTAATACAAAAGAATTAAATGATATCATTATTAATCTTAGAGATCAAACAACTCTGATAACTTATTTTATAGATCTTATAATACTTTTATTAGAAAAATAATTTGCTCTATAAGCTATCGTTTACAAATTAAGAAATATGCGCGCAACTAAATCCAAGGCTTGATATGATTTTCTTATGATATAGTAGAATTAAAATCTCTGTATCCAAGTTGAATTCTTGGTAGGAAAATGATAGATAAAATGGATAAATAAATTAAAGATAATATTATATATCTTTAATATAATTTTATTTACTCATCATTTATGTTTGAAAACTCTAAAATATTATATCCTAAAATACAACCATCAATTAATATCAAACTTATACTATTATTAGCTATCTTAATAAATTGTTAAGTGTCCGAACTCCATTTAAAAAAACTAACTAGAGATTAAAAAAATACACAAAATGATAAGAATTTTGTTTTCCTCTAAATTCTTTTCTATTCCTTCTTCCCATCTCATCTTAAGTGAGGTTTCACATCTATACATATAAATGGAATTCACAACCAAAAAGAAAAAAAAGAATTAAAGATGCAAAAGGATTTAAAAACTCTTAGGAGATATTGGAATGAGAAACAAAATAATATTAAAAACAAAACGTTTTCTATCATTTAAGATACGAGAGAGATAAATTATAATTTTTATTTATTTATTTTTTAATTACACATCAATTTTAATTTTAATTTGACATAAAAAGTGAGTTTTTTTAGTTAATAATCTCACCAAATTCGAAATAGTCCAATGAAACATCATCTTAATTGTATTTGGGTTCAAAGGAATCAAAATTTACAACATCTAAGTAACCTCGTGAACTTTAGAATATCTCGTTACTTGATTCATAGTAAAACTACTCACGATAAAGTTAGGAACATTCATAACTTAATTCTCAATTTGGAGACACCATAATGATTATTTCAAATATCATTTTCCTTTTTCTTTTTGTTTTTTCATGAAAAAAATAAAATTAATTAAGCCTTAAAATTGAAAGGAAAAATTCTTAGTATAAATATCAAATTTGAGATTATTGTCGCAAAGTCATAGAAATAAAACAAAAACCAATTAAAATAAGAAAATAATAATCATAATCATAATCAGGAAAAATTTAACTTGAAAATGAAAAACGTAACATGATAACTAAAGCATATCAAAATTAAACGGCATAAGTAACAAATAAAAGAAATAAAGCCTTTATGCTAATTACCAGAAACGATAATAGAAAATACAAATAGTTAACAAGGCAATTAACAAAAACATCAGTCACAGGTACTGAAATAAGCTTTAAAAACTTGAAACTCATAGCAGAATCATAAAATACATGTAACGTGCAGATTAATAAAGAGCACTAACCAAAATGAATTAAGCAAACAATAATAAAAGTGCATGTCAACCATGGATTGGAGCAAGTGCAGAGCTTTGGGGGATATGGGGTGTTTGGTAGAAATCACTACTTATTCTCTTTGAAAGTTCCTAATCCTTATGTAATTGCTAGTAAGTAGCAGTAAGGCAAGGGCCTTCACAAATGAATATGTTTAAACAAATTCTTGCAAAGGTTGTGAGTAGACGTAATGAAGTAAGATAGAATGACTGGAATCCTCCTGAGTTGGTTTGGTTACAACTAAAATGTGATGCCTTTTATAAAAAAAAAGAGAGATTATTTGTGATCACGAGAGCTCTTTGATTAAAGTTTTGGCTCAAAAGGAATATGCTACTTCTGTTGATCAATTGTTATTGGTAGATGATTTGAGAGGATTAGAGATTGTTTTCAAGGAAGTATGGGAACAATGCATATGTGAAACTGATTCTACGAGGGTTGCCAGCTGGATAGCTGGGGAACAACCGGTGAACTTCTGGTTTTTAGCTCTTGTTTTACTAGGTATTGTGGGGTTATGTTCTCTCTTACCATTGTGTAAATTGCAATGTGTCATTAGGAAGGTGAATGGGGTTATGATTGTGATATTTTGATGCATATTTATGGGAATGCTTAAGAATGAAATCAATCATCAATGGTTAGATAAGAGCATTGCAGGGAGTTGAAAATAATTTCTGGTACTAGTCGATCAATTGAGTGCATAGGTTGATCGATCGAGCTGTTCGATCGATCAAGCAACGAGCATGCATTGATCGAGGAGTTTTTGTATAAAATTTAGTTCACAGTTTTAATGACTTGATTGATTGAGCAAAATAAAACAAATGACAAAAAGGGATACTTTTTTATGGCAAGAAGCTATTTTTTAAGATGTATTATTGTAAAATCCCACTATGCCTATGTATATGGACATTGTGTGTCCTAAAAGCCTAATTAAAAGATTAAGAGGGTAAGAAAAAAATATAGGATCTTTTGAGAGAGTAAGGAGAGCTAGAAAAGAGAGAAATTTAGGGTTTTTATTATTGTTGTGTGTGGAAGCTTTGTGAGGTCTTTTTAAGTTCTATTATCTCTTAAGTATGTATTTCTCTTCAAGATATCTCCATTGTAACTTGTAATTTCCAAAAAAAGCAACTGAAACTCATCTCTATTTGGAAGGGGTGAAGAAGCGGAGTAGACTCACCACTTTGATTAGGTTAAACCACTATAAACTTGGTGTGTTCTTTTTTTTTTTTAATTTTTTCTTGCATTATTCCTATTGCTTTTGATATATCATTTCTAGTGTTTGATTTTTGGTTGTCGAATATTGCTTCATTGGATGTTTTTTCCATGAGAAATTTCTATTCTTATTTGGATTCTTGAACTTATACAATATCTAGATATTCACATTTTACATAACAAATGGTATCAGAGCTTTGTTCGGCTTAGGGATATTTTGTGGTTGCTGTGTGTGTGAATTTTTAGTGATTGATATTATGGTTTGTAGTTGTGTCTTGAAACAAATCTTGTGTGTTAAAATTGAGTAGAATTTAAATAGAGAAGTGGGATGATATCAAAGACTTCCATATTTGGAAGAATAAGCTGAAGTGTTTGTTAGTTCAACAGAAGGTAGCTCAAGTTCTAAATGAGACTTTAGAGTATTCAGATTATTTTACAAAATTTCAAAAATATGGAATTGTTGTTAACGACATACACTTTTATTTTCTTGTACTTGCATGGTAATGTGATTCATGAAGTTTAAAGTGCAAAGACTGCAAACTCGCTATGAAAGAAGTTAGATGAGATATACATGCAAAGAATTATGTCTCGAAGGTTCCATTTTAAAGAACAATTGTTTGTGTTTTGAATGATATGTTAAAGGTCTCAGAGATTAACTTGTGGAGTTTTGAAGAATCTCTAATGACTTGTCAAACATTGGAGAGGATTTTAGTAATGATAATCTCACTCACTTTCTGTTATGCAACCTATTGATTCTTATAAATAAATGAAGATGAGTCTTATATATGGAAGAGATGACATCTCTTTAGAGTTATTTATCTCTCACTTGAGAATGAGAGAAATAAAATTGAGAATAGATAGGCTTTACATTGGTGGGAGTGGTGGTAGTTGTGATGCCATGTGTTTGCAAGGAAGAGGTGGAAAATGAAGTCAAAGTAGAGGCAAAGGAAAACATTGTTCAAAATCATGTGGTCTAAATGAAAAAGTGAGATGCTACCTATGTAATAAGAAGAGGAATTTTAAGAGGAATTGTCTGAAGAAAGGAAAGACAACTAAGGGAGAGTTTGGTAGAAGAGATGCCTAAGTGATGGTTGATGACATGGGTTATAATAATGCTGAAGCATTGGCAATTTTATCAAACAGTTATGATGGTGCTTTGGTCTTGGACTTGGGGTGTACCTTTCACATGACACCTTACTAGGACTGGTATGTTGATTACAAGGAAGTGAATGACAATATTATTCATATGGGTAACAATCATCCATGTACTGTGACTAGAGTTGGGTTGGCATGGCTTCGCCTCAATGATGGTTCAACATTTATGATGAAGATTGTAAGGTATATGCCAACATTAAAGAAGAACTTTATCTCATTTGGTACTTTGGATAACATTATTTATAGCAATAAGGGGAGCATGGTCAATTAAAGGTGTGTAGAAGTTATTTAGTATACTTCAAATGTGTACTAAGAAATGAGATCTATTATCTTGATGCTACTATTGGAGAAACTTTCCAATAGAAAGATTCTTGGTAACGATGAGGTAGACAAGCTTTCTTTTTGTGTTTATTGTATCCTTGGAAAGATGAAGAATGTGAAGTTCACATCAACAAAATTGAAGGGATGTGACATACTTGATTACGTGCATTTGTATTTGTGAGGACTAAAAAGAGCACCATCAATGGGTAGTGCAAGATATAGTATTGATATAATTGATGATTTCTTAAGAAAATTATAGGCTTATTTATTGAAAAGTAAAGATAAAACTTTTGAGAAATTTGTTGAATGGAACAAACTTTTTGAAACTCAAACCTAAAAGAAAGTCAAGTGTTTAAGAGCTAATAATTGTTTGGATTTTGGCAATGATGTTTTTAAGAGCTTTTGAAGAGAAAATGGTATAACAAGGTATCAAATTGTTCCTAAAAATCCTCAACATAATGGTTTGGTGAGAGAATGAATAGAACACTATTGGAGAGGGTGAGATGTATGCTTTCTTATTCAAACATACCTAAAAGGATTTTGGGAAGAAGCTATTGTGACAAATTTATACCTTATTAATAGGTGTCATTCAATGCCGCTCAAATTTAACACGCCTAAGAAGGTATGGTCTAATAAACTTGTAAAATATAATCATTTGTGTGTTTTTGGTTGTGTTGGATATGTACATGTGAGGCAAAGGAACTTGGAGCCTAGAGAATTGAAGTGTACATTTTTGGTATATCCTAGTGGTGTAAAGGGTTTCAAGTTATCGTATAGTGATGCTAAGAAATGAATTCTTAGTAGAGATGTGACCTTCAAGGAGAATGTGATGTATATGGATGGTGCATTTGAAGAAACTAATGACTCACAATAAGAATCCAGACGTGGAAGTCTTAGCTTTGAGGTAGAGCCATTGGTGTATAAAAATCTTAGGGGATAGCATAGGAAATTGGAAGAACCTATTATACGAGAAGCTCTTAATTATGAAAATTAGGGTATAGAGATAGAGGAAGAAGACACCACTAAACCTGAGTCACCTAGAATGAAAAATGACTACTTATTGGCTATAGATTGGAGTCGACGAATGACTAGAGCTCTTGAGAGATTAAACCTTATAGCCTATGCATTGAGTATTGAGTTAGAGATCTCAGGACTTGAGCCAAGGTTCTATAAAGAATCCATAAGTTGAAAGGATGCTAATAAATGGTGGAAGGCCATGGAGGATGAAATGAATTCTCTATAAAAAAACAAGATATGAACACTATTTCCTCAACCAAAGGGTCGAAAATTTGTGGACACCAAATAAATTTACAAGCTGAAAGAAGGTATTCCAAATGTTGAGCTAGCCCATTACAAGGCTAAAGGCTTTGCAAAAGGGTTCTCCCAAAGAGAAGGTATTGAATTTACAAAAATTGTCGCACCTGTTGCAAGATATAGTTCTGTTAGATCATTATTATCTATTGTTATGCATAATGATATGGAACTTGACCAATTGGATGTGAAAATTGATTTTTTGCATGGATACCTTGATAAGGGATTTTCATGGAGTAACTCAAGAGGTTTGTTGAAAATAACAAGGGTGAAGTGGTGTGTTTCTTGAAGACGTCTTTGTATGGCTTGAAACAATCTCCAAGATGTTGGTACAAGAGATTCAACGATTTTATGTTGAAGATCGGGTTCAAACGAAACAAGCATGATAATTGTGTATATTTGAGAGGTACAACTAGCTCTAATACTGTGTTTTTATTACTATATGTTAATGACATGTTCATAGCTACTTGTGACATGTCTCAAATTACCAAGTTAAGGAGTCAACTTAATTCTGAGTTTGAGATAAATGATATTGAGTATGCCAAGAAGATTTTAGGGATTGAAATTAGAAGAGACAAAGAAAAAAGGTAGTACTCAAAAGGGGTATTGTAAGAAAGTTTTGAAACAATTTAATATGGTCAATGCTAAACTGACTACAACTCCAATAACATTACATTTCAAGTTGTCGGCCTTAGACACTCCTATGATAGATGCAGAGAAGAAAGAAATAGAGAAAGTGCTATATGCAAGTGCAGTAGGTAGTTTAATGTATTTGATGATTTGTACAAGGTCGGATATTGCATTTGGTGCTAGTTTGGTGAGCCACTACATGGCTAATTTGGGTACAAATCATTGGGATGTTGTGAAATAGGCGATGTGGTATCTACGAGGTACAAAGGGAGTTGTCATTTTCTATGATCGCTCCAAGGAGTTAAGTGTTGGTGTGATGGGCTAGGTAGATTCTGACTTTGCTAGTGATTGTGATAAGAGGTGGTCAATCATAGGTTACTTATTTGATTTTGGAGAAAACTTGGTAAGTTGGAAGGCCAACTTAAAATCTATAATGACTTTGTCTTCTACAAAGGTGGAATTTGTTGCTGCAATGGAAGTGGTGAAAGAAGCTATTTGGTTATGGCTAGTGAACTCTGATTTGAGCAAAATAACGTGATGGTTCATTATGACAATCAAGTTGCAATTTGCTTGATCAAGAATCCTCAACTTCATAATCGTACAAAACATGTAGATGTGAAGCTACACTTTATGTGAGAGATGACATAACAAGGTAAGGTGGGGTTGGTGAAAATTCACACGGATGATAATCCAACGAATATGGCAACAAAACCAATTCCCTTGGCAAAGCTTATGAAGTTTTAAACTTTGGCCAAGATGACCACCCCGTCTAAATGAAAGTGAAAGGGGTGACCAATTCCCTTGGCAAAGTTTATGAAGTTTCAAACTTTGGTCAAGATGACCACCCTGTCTAAATGAAAGTGAAAGGGGCAGGTCTTCACCCAAGAGAATGAGTTTCAAGTATTAGCATCAAGGTAGAGAATTGTGATATTGTGATGTAAATCCATGGATAATGCTTGAGAACCAATTCAAGTATCAAAGGTTAGACTAGTAGCATTGCATGGAGTTGAAAATGGTTTTTGATACTAGTCGATCGATTGAAGAATTTTCACCTAAAATTTGGTTCCCAATTTTCATGACTCAATCGATCAAAATAGGGCTCAATTAATTGAGAAGTTTAGAAAAACAGAGCAAATGACGAAAAATGATCCGCTTTTAATGACAAGTAGGTATTTTTTAGGGACATTATTATAAAAGCCCATTATAGGGGTGTATATGCACATTGTGTGCTTTAGAAGCCTCATTACAAGATTGAGAGAGTAAGAAGAGTAGAGAGGCCATTTTGAGCGAGTAAGGAAAGATAGATAAGAGAGAAATTTAGAGTTTTCACCATTATTGTGTATGAAAGTTTTATGAGGTCTCTTTGAGTGCTATTATCATTTGAGTGTATATTTCTCTTCAAGATATCTCTACTGTAACTTGAAAGAAGTTAGTGGAACTCATCTCCATTTGGAAGGATTGAAGAAGTAAGATAGACTCACTACTTTAATTGGGTCAAACACTATAAACTTGGTGTGTTCTTCCTTTTAATTTTTCATTGCATAATTCTTGTTGCATGATAACTTTCTATTTTTTGTTGGATTCTTGAACTTATACGATATCTAAAGGTTAACATTTTACATAACAATGATAAATTAGCTAAATATTGTTTAAGGAGTGGGGGTAGAAAATTTTCAATTGATTGATGTCACTGGGTTGATAATAATAATAATAATAATAATAATAATAATAATAAACGTGAACCTTTGTAAACAAGATTGAAATGTACAGATTAAGAAATAAAAAGATTAAAGATGATAAAATTTAAAAAATAAGAACAAGGTAGTAAATGCTGCAAGGTGAAGTGCACACGAACAATTTATATGACAGAATATACAGAAGAGTTTAACAAATTATGAATTTGAAGGTAAAAGGAATAAATAAGGTTCAGTAAGTCAAATAAAACCAAGGAAGTATAAAGAAGCGATAGTAATTAAGTGCTAAAAGTCAAGTAGCAGCAAAACCCAAGGTGAAGTTCTAAATAAAACATATATCAGAAAACAAAAAATAACACAAAGTAAAAGTTCCAATTTAGAAGAAGCATGAGTAATGGGTGGTTTCCTCTTCTTCTCCTCCTCCTCATTTCCATCATCGGTATCTCTGAGAGCCAGTAATTGGTATTGAAGTGTCTCCACTAATCATGAGATCGCATTTCTCTGCTTCATGGCTATACAATATGTGAACTCCGCACTTTTTAATGAGACCAGATTCCCACTTTCTTTCTTTTTTATAATTAAAGTGGAAATTAAGTGGCCTGGTTGAACTCATGGCAGATTTCACAGTACTGTTTTGCTAGAATACTTGTGTCGCTATCTATACAAGGATGGAAGCAGAGATCAACATTATAAAAAAAAGAAAACATTATCTGAATTGATGATGGCTTTATTTTCCATCCTACCATAAAAAAAAAATTACATCTGGTGGACACTTCCTTCGATTTGCCAGAGACGCTTCTCAAAACAACTTTGCAAAGAACTTCCTTCTCCTCTTCATCTAGCGTCTCTTCCTCTTCATCATCCTCGTTCTCCTCACAGTACGTGGACGCAATTATTACAATCGTCATTGCTCCCTTGGACAATGCATAATGCAAAACCCAAGAAGTTGGGATCACACAGAATTGGAGGAATGTCAATGGTTATTGAAGATCCCTCGTTGTTTTGATAGGTCATCCATTCGGGTATGTCACTTCCACTCCAAGACATTCTTACATTGGAACGTGATGGTCCAAATAACTGCAAGATGATTTTAGTCTTGATTATTGCAATTAATTACAAAAATATTCTAACATCATAAATAATTATTCGAGTTTTATTGAGTTATTTGTATAGTTTGATTATATAGATTAAAAATTATGCTATTTAACTTTTTAATTTTGTAAAAAAATTTAATTAATAAAAATTTATATTATTTTTAATAATTTTTTATTTAAACTATTATTATTTAAAGAATAATTAAAATATGTGTTGTTAATAAAAACAAAAATATAATTTAATATAAAATATTTTTAAAAAAATATACAATAATAAAATTAAAATAAATATTAAAAATAAATATTCAGTAAATTTTTCATATTAATTGTGTTTTTATAATTGTTAAATATTTATATTTTAATCAAAATAATCACTTAATCGAAAAATAATATAATTCATTTTTTTATAAAATAATAAATTAAATAATATCTTTTTATAAGCATGAGAAAGAATAAAGGACATGTCTCTTTTTTAAGTCTACTATTCCATAAAATTACCACACGTAATGTTTTTACTCTTGTCTCGGCCCATAGATTACTCTTTTGCTAACTTGGGCCATCCGTCCAAAAAACAAGTCCTTTCTACTTCGAAAAATCGAAGTTTAGTTGGTAATGAACTGCATATTGTTTCCAATGACGGGCAGTTTCGTGCTTCAAGAAAACATATTGTTGGAACCTTTGAGATAGACCCATGTGCTTTGCAATCTGAAACTAATAAATATCCCAAACCAAAGGGCAAGCCTAACTTTTCAAGATTTAAGCAGCCCGTCACGTAATGATTACGGAGAGAATTTAAAAGTACACTGCAGTCAGGGATGGATCGAAGGTTTAAGCACCTGTGCAGGACAAACATGTCAAATAGTTCTCTAGACGACGTGCACAACTTTTGAAACCCTACTGTGACACTCAAGTTTAGCATCCGTAACGATTCCATGGGCTCTAAAATTTCTGGAAAATTTTCTAGTTCGTGGCGGTCATTGAGATCAAGCTTCTCAAGAGACCTCAACTTATAAATGGTGGTTGGAAGACTCTTGAGCCTTGAGCAGTAGCTTAAATCCAATCTCACAATACTTGAAAGGCACTCTATACAGGAGGGCAGTGTTTCTATTGGTGCATTGCTCATTATTAAGCTTCTTAAGTTTCTGAAATTCTTCCAATCCCTGAGAGGTCCCAAGTCATTTATGTTTAGTCTCCATAGCTTTTTGCAACCATCAATGTTCAACCAAGTAATCTTGCATACATTTTTAAAAGATATAGGCAACTCACATAAACTTTCACATCCTTTCAAATTCACAACTTCAAGATTCCTAGCTTCAGATAGGCTTGAGATGTCGATCAACTTTGTGGAGTAGCTCAAATCGATCTTTCTTAATTTAATAAGAAGCTGTAACACATGAGATAGAAATGGACTAATTAGAGAGGTGAATTCAAGAACTTTATGTGCACCTAATTAGTTACCCATTAGATTAAAGAGGTATGGAAAATACATAAATTTACATACTTTTCGTACACATTATTTTTAATGTGATACGTCTTAATATTATTTTAAAAAATAAATCAATTATGTTGGTATGTGAGTAGTATGACAAACAACAAGCAGACAATAATGCAGTAAATTGTGACAGATAATCAGCACCAATGTGCCAGACAAGAATAATAGTGAAAATTAATAATGTTGTAATTTGTTTCCTTTCCGTTTCCTTTGTATACAAATACTATACACTTGTATAGAAATATCATAACAGAAATAATATGAAATATATCTGATAATTATCAGAAAACACAATAGTTGACATGGTATCAAAGCAAGGTATTGCTTACTAATGGAATTACCTACTACGCTTATTTCTGTTCTCAAACCATTTGATTTCTGATTTTTGGTGTGACCATTATGGTTTACACTTACCCTCTGGTTTTTTGATCTCTGATTTCTGGTGTGGCCATTCTGGTTTACTCGTGAAACTGTACCAATACTATTTCCTCGAAGAAAAATGAATCGTAGAGATTAATAGTGTCGCGCCATAGAAGTGGTTCTGAAAAAAAAATTTCAAAGTAAGCGTCTTTTAGGCGAGAAGCCCCTTGACGTGAATCGTTGTTTTTTGTGTATAGTTGGCTGAAAAAAAACCAATCAGTTGCAATATTGAAAAAAAGGAAAAAAAAGAGGCGTTTTCGTGTTTTGGAAATCTGAATCGAAACAAACAAAGAAGAAGAAGAAAAGACAGAGAGAATGATCTAGTATCCAGCAATACCTGTTTTCTAGAGAAAACTATCATTTCGAAAAGAAACATAATGCAACTCAGACTTTCCGGCTAGAGCTCGCAGAGAAAAACGACGATGAGGTCGCAGTTTGTAGCTGTGTCCATTGGCTGATGTACGAACTATCACAGAGACGGAGACAGAGGACCAGGTGGGTGGGTAAAACCGTCTGAACCTCCGGCTGCACCATTTTGGTGAATCTGAGAGAAGAGGAAAAGGTTTAACCATCTTGATCGATTCGCACAGGGAGATCAGAAGAAGAGGGGCGCCGCTGCGCGAATGGGAAATTAGGGTTACTTTGTTTTTTTTATGTTTATATAGTGTACGAAGTGTAAAAAAAAGGAAAAAAGGAAGAAAAATTTTTTTAGATTTCATGGCGGAATCTAGAGATTTAACTACCAATTTCATATTGGAAGATTTAACGGCAAAAATGATGGAAGTTCTAACTAGAGCTCATATCAGTTCACAACCTCCGCTAACTGAAGCGTCGACTGCTCTCATTAGTATCAAGTTATGAGGATCCAACTATGCCTTATGGTCCTAGGTGGTAGAGATGTATATCTCTAGCAAAGACAAACTGGGATATATTAATGGGGATTTTCCTCAACCTGCTGAAACCAACCCCTCATTTAGGAGATAGCGCACTGAAAATGCCATTGTCAAAGGATGGTTAATCAATTCGATGGACCCCTCCTTGATTGCAAATTTTATCCGATTTCCAACTAGAAAACAGGTTTGGGATTCTACTGCTACCATTTACTATGATGGGACAGACATGTCTCAAGTGTATGATCTTCGCCGTCGAGTTACTCGTACGAAGCAAGCGGGTGGATCCATTGAAAAATACTACAATGACCTCCAAGGGTTGTGGTGTGAAATTGATTTCCGTCGTCCTAATCCAATGGAGTGTGCGATTGATATACAAAAATACAACTTCATCGTATAGGAAGATCGAGTGTATACCTTCCTCGATGGACTTGATGATAGATTGGATAAAATCAAAGTGATGTGCTTCAGATCAAACCATTCCCTACTGTGGAACAAGCCTATGGATTCATCCGTAGGGAAGAGGTCAGGCAGACCGTGATGATACGACACCCGGAGCAGTTATGGCTTACAAAGGGATCAAAGGACACCATAATCCGATGCTACTAAAACCAGGAACCTTTTTGGGTAGCAAGAAATCCACGGGAAATCCACCATCTGTTGACATGAAATGTGGTCATTGTGGAAACTCCAAACACACCCGTGAAAACTGCTTCAAACTATATGGGTATCCAGAATGGTGGAATGCTCTTCAAACAAGGAAGAAGAGGGAAACCACTGGGAAAGCTGCTGTGGCTACCAATACTACATCACTATCCCTTATTCCTCAGACCGAATCTTCCCAAGATCCAGGTATTTCAAGTAAAGAATTTCATACTCATAGTGATAATGAGGATTGGATTTTAGACTTTGGAGCTACGGATCATATGACATTTGACCCAAAAGATCTCTCCCATACAACTCAACTGAGACGGAGCCATGTTGCCAATGCCAATGGGGTCACTTATCCAGTTACAAGGGCCGGAATAGTGAATTTATCTCCTTCATTATCATTATCTAATACATTACTTGTACCTTCTCTTTCAAACAAACTAATGTATGTAAGTCAAGTCACTTCAGATCTTAACTGTGTAGTATTGATGTATTCTACTTTTTGTCTCCTGCAGGATGTTCTCACCAAGGAGATCATTGGGCGTGGTACTAAGAGAGGAGGGTTATATTATGTGGATGACCTCAGTTCAGGAAGAGCCAATCACATGCAACACACCGTTAGTAACAAGGAACGACAGATTTGGCTATGTCATCGTCGATTTGGGCATCCATCATTTGGGTATTTAAAGCATTTACTACCTAGTCTATTTTCAAATATTACACACTCAGATTTCAAATGTGATACCTGTATTTTAGCAAAGAGTCATAGGGCATCTTATCCTATGAGTAAGCATAAAAGTATGATTCCTTTTGCTTTAGTACATTCTGATGTTTGGGGACCTTCCCCGGTAACTACATCGTCGGGTCATCGTTGGTTTGTAATATTTGTTGATAATTGTACACGAATGACATGGCTTTACCTTCTCAAACATAAAGATGAATTATTTTCTACATTTCACTTGTTTCATACCATGATCCAGACACAATTTTCTACAAAAATTAAGATCCTTCGGTCTGATAATGGGGGGGGGGAGTATGTTAATCAACAATTTCAAACATACTTGGAAGACCATGGTATTCTCCATGAAACCTCGTGTTCACAAACCCCACAACAAAATGGGACTGCAGAAAGGAAGAATAGATATATTTTAGAAACTGCTCGGGCCTTATTAATCAGTGCACATATGCCTAATAGATATTGGAGTGATGCTATTACTACAGCTGTGTATCTACTGAATCGCATGCCCACAAAGACCTTACAATTTTACACTCCATTAAAGGTATTATCTGATCATGTTCCCTTGCCTACTATTTTGATGCTTCCGCCCCGCATATTTGGATGTGTTGTTTTTGTCCACCTCTACAAAAATCAACGAACTAAGTTGGATCCATGTGCTGTCCGATGTGTATTCTTGGGGTATGGCGTACAAAAAAAGGGTTACCAATGCTATGATCCAATTACTAAAATAACCTATATTACCATGCATGTCACTTTCCTCGAATTAGAATTTTTTTCCCATCACCGATATCCAATTACACTCTTCAAGATGAGTGTTATGGTGAAGAACGAAATTGGCTTGATGTTGAAATATTAGACACTAGTCCAACATACTCGGATTGTGCCAATAATATGGAGGAGCCTGTATCTAGACCCGAGCTTGAACTTCCAAGAATTGAAGTTGAAGTAGTAATTGAATCTCTAGAAGATGAAGTGGTTGATGTACCCCTCCACTCTCTAGTACCAAATGATCCTCATGCTGAGAATACTCCTGAGGTAAGCTATCCTATCACACATTTACAAACTAATGCTATAGATACATCTGTTGGTTATGTTTTACCTTTCAGACACAATCGAGGCAAACCTCCAAATTGATACTCCCTAGAAAGAGAAGAACAACAATCCAAGTATCCAATAGTAAATTATGTATCTACCCAAAGGTTATCAAAACCTATCAAGGCATTTGCATAAACACTCTCCTCGTGTCAAATTCCAAGTAGCATTGAAGAAGCCTTATCTGATCCAAAATGGGCTCAAGCTATAAAAGAGGAATTTGAGGCATTGCAGAAGAATAACACATGGGTGTTAAGCGAGTTGCCTCAAGGGAGGAAGATGGTAGGATGCAAGTGGATTTTTCTCCATTAAGTATAAAGCAGATGGGTTAGTTGATCGATACAAGGCGAGGCTTGTAGCAAAAGGATATACATAGAAACACGGGATAGATTATCAAGAAACCTTCTCACTTATGGCTAAACTAAAAACCATTAGAGTCTTGTTATCTCTTGCGGCAAATTTAGATTGGCCATTGCACCAACTTGACGTAAAAAATGCCTTCCTTCATAGTGATCTTGAAGAAGAGATTTACATGGATATCCCACCAGGATATACTGTTACATCAGGAAAAGAAACTGCATGTAGATTACAACGAGCATTGTATGGACTAAAACAATCACCTCGAGTATGGTTTGGTAGGTTGAGTTTAGCAATGAAGAAATATGGGTTCCAACAAAGCAACTCTGATCATACTCTTTTCCTAAAACATGGATTAGGGAAGATAATGGCCCTTATAGTCTATATAGATGACATGATCATTACAGGGGATGATAAAGAAGAAATCTCTAAGCTTCAAGAACAACTGTCAAATGAGTTTGAAATGAAGAATTTGGGAGGGCTCAAATACTTCTTAGGAATTGAGGTAACAAGATCAAAACAAGGCATATGTCTTTCCCAAAGGAAATATACTCTGGACCTACTGGCAGAGGCAGGACTACTAGATTGTAAACCTATCGATATTCCAATGGTTCAAAATCATAAACTTGGAGAATATATGGACCAAGTACCAGCAGATAAACAGAGATATCAACGATTAGTAGGTAAACTCATATATTTATCTCATACTCGACCTGATATTGCTTATGCTGTGAGTGTCGTGAGTCAGTTCATGCACTGCCCAAGTGAAGACCATATGGATGCCGTCATGCGAATACTTCGTTATTTAAAATCCTCCCCTGGGAAAAGACTTATGTTTTCAAGGAATGGTCAATTGGAAGTCGTTGGATATACAGATTCAGATTGGGCAGGGAATATCAAGGATATGAAATCTACTGCTGGGTATTTTACTTTTATGGGGGGTAATCTTGTTACATGAAGGAGCAAGAAGAAAAAGGTAGTTGCCTTATCTAGTGTTGAAGTTGAATTTCAAGGAATGGTCAAGGGAATATGTGAGCTCCTTTGGTTGAAAAAACTTCAAACTGAGATTGGTGTTGCTCCTAACACTGAAATGAACTTATTTTGTGATAACAAAGCAGCCATTGCCATCTCTCACAATCCAATCTAACATGATTGCACAAAGCATGTTGAAGTGGATCGGAACTTCATCAAACAGAATCTTGAAGAAAAAATTATTCAACTTCTATTTGTTAAATCAGAAGATCAATTGATTGATATACTTACAAAATATGTGTCTGCAAAGAGCTTTTACAACTCATTTGACAAATTGGGCATAATAGACATATATGCACCACCTTGAGGGGGAGTGTTGGCATGTGAGTAGTATGGCAGACAACAAGCAGACAACAATGCAGTAAATTGTGACAGATAATCAGCACCAATGTGACAAACAAGAATAATTGTGGAAATTAATAATTTTGTAATTTGTTTTCTTTTCATTTACTTTGTATACAAATACTATACACTTGTACAGAAATATTAGAACAAAAATAATATGAAATATATATGATAATTATCAGAAAACACAATAGTCGACAAATTATACATTTTTCAATTTAACATGGCACATAAATATGTACACATTTATTTGTTATTATAATTTTTAAAATTTGCTATCACATTGTCAAAACATCCTTGACTTCATTCCAAAGTTGCTCAAGCAAACTGTAAGGCATTACGAGTTCCACAAGATTTATTGGATTAAATATTTTTGACATATTATTGTATTTGTATCCAGCCCAATGTAGATATATAAGCTCTCTCGGAAGAGTATCAAGATATTCGAAGAGTTGTACTTTGCAATGACCTTTTTGGTTTATGAGCATCTCTTTCACATAATGAGGATGATAAAAGAGTCATAAATCTTGAGAAATTTTAAATCAGACATTTTGGAAAAGCATGTCCTATTCAAGAATAATTTTTCACCCTTATAATTGTTTAAGATAATACCTCGAATTGTTGCAGCTCCCTAACAAGAAAGAGCAAAGTATAATTATGTATATGTAGACATCAAATTATGTTCATGGATTTTCTTACCTAAAAAGAGAGAGATTATATATTAAAGTTTTTCATAAATAAAAAGTAAAAAATAATATTTTTTTCTTACCTATTAGACATACCATAAATTTTCCTTCCATTTTTAATTTTTTTTAAATATCTCCGATCTAATGGTTGGAGATAAGACCTAAATGAAAGGAACTCATTATATTGTGAACATTTTTAAACAAAATAAAAATTGAAGGAAAGTTTATTACATATTTAAAAATTTATGATATAAGATTTTAATTACTCAATAAAACATTTACTATCCAAAGAAACTAAGTAGAAATTTGTTACCAGGTCATCTTGCAATAGACTCCGAACATCATACATCTTAAATATCCTTTTACCCTTTCCATGATTTTGAGTATTTTCTTGAAGAGCAATCTTATGGGCCATTCCATGCACTAAATCATGCATCTGTAGGATGTCATGATGATCAATAGATATAAGACACTTTTTTCTCAAAGCATTAATTCCTATATCTGCAAATTGTCCATCAGCATCCAATATTCCTTCCACAGATTTTTTCCCCTTCAACAAAAAAACATGCAATATCAAGAAATATGCACTTTTCATGTTGATCTAATCCTTCATAACTTATTCTCAACACTGCATCAACTATATCATTAGAATATTCCTCCATTTTTTTTAATGCACCATCCCATTCTTTTTTGCTCATGACATAAAGGAATGAGCCTAATATTGTAAGTGCTAATGGATTGCCAATAGCATAACACACCACCTTGTCTACTACCACCACAAACTCTTTAGAAGGCTTTCCTCCATTGAAAGCATGCAAAATAAAAAGTTGATGAGATTCATCCAAATCTAATATGGGAAAGGTATAAGTGTGGTTAGCTTTTCCAAGCACCTCCTTGTTTCTAGTTGTCACAATTATTCTGCTTCCGGAACCAACCAAACCATGGTTGATTAATTATACCTTCTAAATATGTATTTTCTTTAATGTCTACATCATCAAGAACAATGAGGACTTTTGAGTAATGAAGTCTTTCCCGTTCTAATTTTGGATTGTTTTTATTGAATAACTTGTTGGAGATTGTTATAAAGCTCCTTAATTTAAGGAGCAATTTAAGGAGCAAAACAAGGAGCTTCATTCAAGGAGCAATATAAAGAACCATTAATTTAAGGAGTAATTCAAGGAGTGAATTTTCCTATAAATAAATGTGTAATTGTAATGAATTAATCATCCAAAGTGTTCATTCCAATTGAGAAAAAAGCTTAGAGAAAAAAGCTTTTGTGAGAGAAAATTGAGAGTAATTTTCTTGGGTGTAATTGGGTTGTGAGTTGTGAGTGTTGTAAACACCTTGTGTAATTTCTCCCCTTTCAGTAAAAAGATCTGCAGCAGGTCCGGAGACGTAAGCAAGATTGGCCGAACTCCGTTATCAAATTTTGTGTGTTATTTTTCTATTCTTGCTTTCTCATAAATCTGGCTTATCGGGAATTTGCGTTATTTCCCAACAACTGGTATCAGAGCTATTGGTGGTGATTTCTGTCAATTTTCTGCAAGAAATAGTCAGAAACGATCCAGAGGAAGTCAGATTTTAGTGGGAGCAATGGCCGCAGATGAAGGAAGGGTGAAACTCGAGAAATTTGATGGCACAGATTTTGGGTTTTGGAAAATGCAGATAGAGGATTATCTGTATCAAAGAAATCTATATCAACCTCTCTCAGGGAAGAAACCAGAAGCTATGAAGGAAGAAGATTGGAATCTTCTAGACAGACAAGCCCTCGGAGTTATTCGATTGATGCTATCCCGTAATATTGCATTCAACATAGCAAAGGAAAAGACCACGGCGGGTCTTATGGCAGCTCTCTCCAATATGTATGAGAAGCCATCAGCCTCAAACAAAGTGCACTTGATGAGGTGTTTGTTCAATTTGCGGATGAATGAAGGCGCATCGGTAGCTCAACATCTCAATGAACTCAACACAGTCACAACCCAGTTGAGTTCAGTGGAAATTGAATTCGATGAAGAAGTACGAGCATTAATACTTTTATCTTCTTTACCAGAAAGTTGGAATGCTACTGTCACGGCTGTGAGTAGCTCGTCAAGAAGAAATAAGTTGAAATTTGACGATGTTCGTGATCTGGTTCTCAGTGAGGAGATGCAACGTAGAGAGTCAGGTGAATCGTCAACTTCTTCAGTTTTGCATACAGAGTCAAGAGGAAGAAATTCAGCCAAAGGGAATGGACGTGGCAGAACAGACTACCGAGGTAGATCAAAGGACAGGAGGTCCAAATCCAGGAATCCTAATAATTCCCATAGCTCGAAGACTATCGAGTGTTGGAATTGTGGAAGAACCGGGCACTACAAAAATCAGTGCAAGAGTGCACCGAAGGACAAACAAGTGAAGGCAGAGGCAAATGTTACTTCCACCTCAGGAGGAGACGATGCATTGATATGCTCTTTGGAGAGCAAGGAAGAATCTTGGGTGTTAGACTCTGGAGCATCATTCCATGATACTTCACAAAAATAATTCTTCGAGAAATATGTCCCCGAAAACCTTGGAAAGGTATATCTTGGTGATGATCAACCATGTGCTATTATTGGAAAAGGTGTAGTGAAGATTAAGTTGAACGGATCTGTTTGGGAACTGAAGGATTTCAGGCATATTCCCGATCTCAGAAGGAACTTAATCTGAGTGGGGCAGTTGGCCAGTGAAGGCTACACTACGATCTTCCATGGTGATGATTGGAAGATTTCAAAGGGTGCAATGATAGTTGCTCGAGGCAAGAAAAGTGGCACTCTTTACATGATAGTAGAGGCACGTTGTTCAATTACAGTTGCAGCAAGCAATGAAACACCAAATCTGTGGCACCAGAGACTAGGCCATATGAGTGAGAAGGGGATGAAGATTATGCACTCAAAGGGAAAACTTCTAGGTCTACAGTCTACGGAGATAGACATGAGCGAAGATTGCATACTTGGAAAGCAAAAGAGAGCCAGCTTTCAGACAAGTTGCAGAATCCCAAAGAAGGAAAGACTAGATCTTATTCACTCTGATGTTTGGGGACCAACGACCGTCTCATCTATTGGTGGAAAACACTACTTCGTGATATGGCTTCAAGGTTTATTAATTGAGTTGGGATTCAAACAAAAGAAGAATGTTCTACATAGTGATAGTCAAAGTGCAATACACTTGGCGAAGAATTCAGCATTTCATTCTAGAACAAAGCATATTGGACTTCGTTATCACTTCATCAGATCTCTATTGGAAGATGATGTGTTAATACTGGAAAATATTCAAGTAAGCAAAAATCCAGTAGATATGTTAACAAAGGTAGTGACTATTGACAAACTGAAGTTGTGCTCAACTTCAGTTGGTCTGCTAGAGTAACAAAGACTAGAAAAGATGCTGCATTGATCAAGGTGTGAAGACAGATTGAAATTAGTCTTCAAGTGGGAGATTGTTGGAGATTGTTATAAAGCTTCTTAATTTAAGGAGCAATTTAAGGAGCAAAACATGGAGTAAAACATGGAGCAAAACATGGAGTAAAACATGGAGCAAAACAAGGAGCTTAATTCAATGAGCAATTTAAGGAACCATTAATTTAAGGAGTAATTCAAGGAGTGAATTTTCCTATAAATAAATGTGTAATTGTAATGAATTAATCATCCAAAGTGTTCATTCCAATTGAGAGAAAAGCTTAGAGAAAAAAGCTTTTGTGAGAGAAAATTGAGAGTAATTTTCTTGGGTGTAATTGGGTTGTGAGTTGTGAGTGTTGTAAACACCTTGTGTAATTTCTCCCCTTTCAGTAAAAAGATCTGCAGCAGGTCCGGAGACGTAAATAAGATTGGTCGAACTCCGTTATCAAATTTTGTGTGTTATTTTTCTATTCTTGCTTTCTCATAAATCTGGCGTATCGAAAATTTGCATTATTTCCCAACATAACTCATAATAAAATTTGTTTTCCAAATAATTTCGGCCTTGTTTCTCCCAAGTTTCTCTTACATATTGAAGAAAACAATGCACTTGGAATTGTGTCGGTCATGTAGAAGACGAGCCAGAGTTGTTTTTCCTATACCACCCATGCCTCAAACACCTATGAGGTGTACGTCTAGAGAATGAATGCATATTAACGATTTTAATTGCTCAAAACGTGTTTTATTCCCATTAGAGTACCCTATGTTATATCACAATTATAAAAAGTGTACAATCTAATTTCTTCAAAATATCATCAACGATTTTATCAATAAAAATTGGCTCCGATCTTGCATACAAATGAGAAAATTAAACAATCAAATTTTTAGTACTTGTCAATTAAAATTAAAACAAGTTTGAATAATATTATTTTTAAATAATATTAATTTTTAAGTATTTTTACTTCTCTCCACTATTATTTTTCAATAAACACTTGATGATATACATAACATGACTTTGATGTTAAATATGATGTATTTATTTTCTCAACAATGCATATTAATATTTCTTATTTACAATTTTACTTTCTTAAATTTTGATGGTAAATATATTTTAAATTAGAATTAAATGGTGATGTTTGTATTCACCGATTTAATCTTCAAATTGGATTTGATTATTTTCATTTCGAATAACGTCAATTAAATAAATAATTCAAAACAATTTAAAATCTTGAAATTTGAAATCTTTTTTTAGCTTAAAATATATGAGCTTGAAGCTCATATAATCATAAATATTAACCAATAGACAACACTAAAATATGGATGGTTCTCTAAACGTTTTTTTTTTCTAGGGGTCAAATTTCCTAGATGATATCTTTTACATCTAAAAAAAAAAAAGTAGTTCTATTTGGTTTATGACTTTACATAGATGGACGATGGCGTTCTAGAATTGGGTTTTCTTTATGTCGGACTTGCTATCACAAATTATTAAAAGCTAAACAATTTCAAGTACCAAACTCTTATTACTTCATAAAAAAAAACCTTAAATCTTCGTATTATTTTTTAAGTCTTTAAAATTTATAAATATAAAAATAATTCTTACATTCACATCATAATTTTTTTTATTAAAAAAGATTCTAATACGTTATTTCATTTTAAACATAAAAAAATATTTTTTTATTATTATAAATTTTAAAAATATTATATTTTATATTTTTTTTAATGTTATACTTAAGTTTTTCTTGTCACACTTACGTCCACGAAAGTAAGTAACAAATGTGAAAACGTAATAGTGTTATATTGCAGAAGCTTCTAATTTAAAATTTTTATGTTAAAACATAATAGTTTCTTGAATAAAGTCCCTTTGTGACACATTTTAAACTTCTGAGAACATTATAAGCTATTTTATTAGCAATGAAATATTATATATCTACTTCTTTTTAGGTTTGTATTAAGTTTTTGATTTGTGATGTACCTACATATATAAAGGTATTTTATTATTTCTACTAATTACAAAATATCACCCCTAATTTTAATGATTGATGACAAACCATAGCATAGCATTATTTTCTTGTTTCTAGCTTTCTTTTATCTTATTTGTTAGAGAGCATCGAATTAATCAACATACATATATGATATTAATCGTTTGGTGGGTGTTATAGATCAGGTGAGACTTACTCGGATGAAGGGGATTTTATAAGATGACACCCCGATATATCGGCCGCATTTTTCAAAGCCTTTCTCCACGCATCCATCTTGTCCTTGTTGTGATGTTTATGGAGCTTACTAAAACCAACTCCAAAAGCCTCTTTTTGCCACCTAACATATGACGGATCTATGTTGTAGAAAATGGGTATGACAACCATATTGTGCACAGAAACAATAAATAATAGTATATGAATATATCAAAGAAGTAAAAAGATATACAAAATTTACGTGATTTAGCAATTCGTCTAAGTTTATGGAAGACAGTAGATATTATTGAATTAAATAGGAAATATACATAATACAGATATATATTTTCTCATTAATAATATTTCTCAAGTATTTTCCCAAACTCACAGAAAACTCTCAAACTCATTAAGTATTTTCTCTCTGAGTTTGCTTATGTTCTCTCTGATTTTTTATGATTTTTGCCTTATTCTTCGATGCATGAACTCCTCCATATTTATAGATGAAACAAAGCTCTCTTTCCCTAAATTGTGTCATAATTTAAGCCTTAAATTAGGCCACTAATTTTCCTAAATTAGGTCACTAATTTGTTACTTTTAGAGCCAATATTCAACAATCTCCACCTTGGTGAAAAAGTTCATAATGCTACCCCCAAATGTGCCTTAGGCGCTCTAAGCTTGAGAGATGTTGATAAATTTCAAGCAGTGTTGAAACTTGATCCCTGTAACCACTTTTGTAAGCATATCTAAGCCAATATTCAACAATCTCCACCTTGGCGAAAAAGTTCATAATGCTACCCCCAAATGTGCCTTAGGCGCTCTAAGCTTGAGAGATGTTGATCAAGTTCAAGCAGTGTTGAAACTTGATCCCTGCAACCACTTTTGTAAGCATATCTACATGGTTATCTACAGTTCCGACTTTCTAGAGTATAATATTTCCTTCATCGATGATTTCCCGAACAAAATGAAATTGAACATCGATGTGCTTGGTACGACTATGATGAACTTGGTTCTTTTGCCAAACAAATGGCACTCTGGCTGTCGCAGAAAACCTCCACGTTCTTTTGAACAATACCCAAATCCTTGGTCAACACGAGAAGCCAGATAGCTTCTTTGAATGCTTCTGTTACAACCATATACTCTGCCTTTATAGTATACAAAGCTACAGTTGACTGCAATGTTGATCTCAAACAAGCTGGTCCTCCTACCATTGTGAACACATAACCAGTTGTAGATCGATGCTTATCCAGATATCTAGCATAGTTAGAATTCACATATCCAACTAGGTGTTTGCCTTCAGTCTTGTCTCTCTCAAACTTCAAACAAATATCCACAGTACCATAGATATACTATAGAATCCACTTCACTACTTGCCAGTGTCCTCTACTAGGATTATGCATGTACCGACTCACCATACTAACAACATGGGAAATATCAGGTCTGGTGCATACCATTGCATACATCAAGGCACCAATGGCATTTGCATATAGAGCACGCTCCATTTGCTTCTTCTCATCGACGGTGCTAGGTGACATCAATGCTCTCAATTGAAAATGAAGAGCAAGAAGTGTACTTATTTTTTTGGTTTTCTTATCAATATCAAACCTTTGTAGTACTTTCTTCAGATACTGAGTCTGTGTTAGACAGACTATGCTTGCAACTCTATCTCTTATGATTTCCATGCCAAGAATTTTCTTAGCTTCTCCAAGATCTTTCATTTCAAATTCTGAACTCAACAGAGCCTTCAATCTATCGATCTCTATCTTGCTTTTAGATGTAATCAACATATCATCAACATATAAGAGCAAATAAATGAAGGTACCGTCTTGGAGTTTCCAAAAGTATACACAGTGATCAAACTGACTGCATGTGTACTTCTGCCCTCTGATGAAGCTATCAAAGCTCTTGTACCACTCTCACGGTGATTGCTTCAAACCTTAAATTGACTTGCTCAGCTTGCAAGCCCATGTAGATCTCTTCATTCAAAGTACCATGGAGAAAAGTTGTTTTGACATTAAGTTGAGCTAACTCGAGATCAAACTGTGCTACCAAAGCCAATAGTATCCGAATAGATGAATGCTTAACAACAGGTGAGAATACCTCATTATAGTCTATTCCTTCTTTTTGAGCATATCCTTTTGCTACCAGTCTGGCTTTGTAACTGATGTTGTCTTTACCAGGAACACCTTCCTTCTTGGCATAGACCCATTTACAACCAATAGTTTTCTTTCCTTTGGGAAGTTGAACCAACTCCCAAGTCTGATTCTAATGTAGAGACTTCATCTCTTCATCCATTGCCATCTTCCACTTTATACTATCAAATCTCTACACAGCTTCTCTGTAAGTGCATGAGACATCATCATCAATTACTGGAAGTGTGAATGCTACCATGTCTGTGTATTTGGTAGGCTTCCTATTCTTCCTTCTCAGTCGAGTAGTGGTAATAGATTCTGGCTGCTGATTGATAGGTGGTGATGGTGAAAGAACTTCCACCTCAACTGAGATATCTTCTTGACCATCAATTTCATCTTGACCATGATCGATAGTCGGTGCAATATTTTCTAGATCTTCTGGCGTCTCAAGCATCACCTTAGAAAGAGTATTTGAACTTTCATTCTTTTTCTCTGAATTTTTTTATCTCAACATAACAGACTTGTTGAATGTGACATGTCGGCTTAAGACGATCGTTTTGGATTCATCACACTAAAGTCGAAATCCTTCCTTAAAGCCCAAGAAAATAATTTTTTTTGCTTTAGGATCCAAGTTGGATTCACTAACATGAAATATATGTAGGACATCCAAATATTCGTAACGAATCATAATTAGAAGCAGGTTGTCCAGACCATACCTCTTTAGGCGCTTTCCCATCTAATGCAGTCATATGAAGTCTGTTGACTATATGAGTTGCATATGACAAAGCCTCAGCCCAAAATTTCTTGCTCAAATTGGATTGAGATAGCATACATCGAACTTTCTCAACCAAAGTACGATTCATTCGTTCTGCAACTCCATTCTACTGTTGTGTACGAGGAGCTAAAAAATGTCTGATTATCCTTTCATCTTGACAAACTTTGAAGAATGGATCTAGTTTGTACTGCCACCACTATCAGTTCTGAGCCTCTTACTTTTCCTACCTATCTAAGTCTCGATCATTTTCTTCCATTTAAGAAAGATATCTAAAACTTCATATTTGTGACTCATGGAGTATATCCAGACATATCTAGAGAAATCATCAATAAAAGTCACAAACCAATGTTTACCTCTAAGTGAAGCATTCTTGGAAGGTCCCCAGACATCCGTGTGAATATAATCAAGATATCCCTTAGTATGATGAATGGTAGTGTTGAACTTGACTCTTGTTTGTTTTCCCATTACACAATGTTCGCAGAAATCAAACTTTTTAGTCTTGGCACCTTTCAAAAGACCTTGCTTCATTAAGCCTTGTAAAGCCTTTTCACCAATATGCCCTAAGCGCATGTGCCATAGGCGGGAAGAATCATTTATCTTTTCTTCAGAACTGCTTGAGACATCTACTCTTCCTATAATTATACTCCTATATAGGAAATACAAGTTCGCCTTCCGAGTACCCTTCATCACTACAAATGCATCTCGTACAACTTTCAAGACTATATTTTCCAATGTTACCTTGTAACCATCAGAATCTAGAACACCTAAAGAAATAAGATTTTTCTTTAGGTCAGGAATATACCTTATGTTTGTAAGTCGTCTAATTGTACCATCGTGCATCTTTAGTCGTACTGTTCCTATCCCTTTTGTCTGACATTCGTTATTATTTCCCACAAGCACAACTCCTCTATCGAGCTTCTCAAAACTCGAAAAACAATGTCTGTTTGGACACATATGATAAGAACATCCAGAATCAAGGATCCACTTATCTGAGTAGGTTTCTGATGACAAGATTGAAATGTATGATTCTTCATCTTCATCGACCTTCTATGCAACATTTGCATTTGACTTGTCCTTGTTTGGGTAATCTTTCTTCCAGTGCCCTTTCTGGTGACAATAGGCACACTCGTCCTTCGTAGGACGTCTTCTAGATGAATCTCCTCTAGACTTTTATCTGGATTGTCGCCTATTATTTGATCCGCCAGATTTTTTCTTATTCATCCTACCTCTGGTTGTCGTCAATGCTTCTAATATTAAGTCTTTCTGATCACGTTGATCCTTCTTCTAGTACTCATTATTTACCAAAGCATTTGAAACATCTACGAACTTAACCTCATCTTTTTCATATAATAGGGTTGTGGTTAAATGCTCATAGCTCTCAGGTAATGAATTCAACAACAATAAAGCTTTATCTTCATCGATAATTTCAACATCTAATTTTGTAGATCGACTAAAATTTTATTGAAATTATTTAAGTGCTCAATTATAGGAGTACCTTTCTTGTATTGAAAACGGAAAAATTTCTTCTTCAAGTAGAGTCTGTTCTCAATACTTTTTGTCATGTACTTGTCCTCTAGTTTCTTCCAGAGAACTGTGGCTACATTCTCTTTCATGACAAAGTACAGTCGAATTGTGCTACAAGCTTATCGGTTGACATAATTTTAATCTTCATTTGAATAATCTCCTGGCCTAGTCTCCAAGGCTATATTAGATCCTTCTCGAAATAATAGATCTAATACTTCACATTTCCACATGTCAAAGTTATTGGTGCCGTCGAATTACTCCACCTCAAATTTTACGTTGGACAACATAGTTCTTCAAGTTGAATGGTTAGGATTAGAAGTTGGTGCTAAAATCATTAAATTTATGCGCTTATTGGATTACTCGATTGATTGGGACTCTTTCTCAATCGATTAAATCATTACAATTTTTAATTCGAGAGCACTCGCCTGAAGCTTGATCAATCAAACTATATCTTAATCGATAGCTTCTAGCGGTGATTCTGACTTTCAAATTGAGCGATTCTTTCACCGTTGTATTCGTCTCGTCGAGAGCTTCGATTTGATATATAATACTACTATATTTGTCTTTTATACCAATTTGTTGTACACGGAAGTAATAAATAGCGGTATATGAATATATCAAAACGATAAAATGACACACAGAAGTTAAAGGGTTCGACAATTCGGCTAGGTCCACGAAAGACAACAAATATTATTAAATTGAATAAAAAATATATAGAATATAGATACAAATTTTCTCACTAATACAGATACAATAGTCTCTTATTCCTCTATTATCCCAATTAAAATTCGGGAAATTTCTATGCTACTCTCAATATCTTCATAATCCATAAATGCTTTTATGCCTTTACTATCTATTGCACGATAAAGATGACTAGTACTAAAAGTTGATTTTGTGTCTTTTCCAGAATGATTGAGAAAAACACTGAACTTTCGAGAGGAAAAAGAAGCCATAATGCTCCTATAATGTTAAGCAAGGAATGAGAATTATGAAAATTACACTTAATTTTATAGACCGGACTAAGGAGTACGGTGTAGAAATAGTTTTGCTATTTCACAGGACCATGTTGTCACCAACAAACGTGTAAACAAATAATGTTACCTTTTCCTAGAATTAAAGAAGTTCTACTATTTCCTGGAAAGAAGTTTTGAAGTTTTGCTATTTGACAGGACCACTGTTGTAACCAACAAACATGTAAACAAAGTTGGATCCATTATTCCGATTAGGGGTGTCCATGATCCGATCCGGTCTAGTTTTTTTTTAAATTAACCTGACCGACCGTTCATATTACTCGGACCGGACCGGACCGAGTCGGACCGTTTGAAACAATTTTAAGAAATAAAAACCGGACCGGACCGTTTGACTTATAAAACCGTTCGGTCCGGTTTCATTCCTGGTTTGGTTAGATTTTTTTATAATTTAATGAAAAATAATGTGAAATTTCTAATATATTATTAAACTGGTCCGGTCCGGTTCGAACGATTTAAAATTAATACAAACCGGATCGAACTGTTTGATTAGTAAAACCGTTCGGGTTGGTCCGATCCGATCCACTTTTACGATTTGGTCCAGTTCGGACCAGTTTATGAACACCCCTAATTCCAACGGGCATTTTCCGTGTAAAGAAATTGCATGGCTGTAAACCCTTAGTGACTTTTGTGTTTGGAAATTATTTGAGGTTGATAGTATAAATTTTGTGCAATTGTTATTTTAAATATACGTGTGCAATATTTAATAAAGAAAATAAATAATAATATTTTTTTAAATATGCAATATTTAATAAAGAAAATAAATAATATGATATATCCAAAATATATTTTAAGAAAAAGAAATAACACCTTTTTAAGTTTTATGAATATTTATTCTAACTTCACCTTTACTAGTTAAATATATACACATCGTTACTTTTGTTCCGTGGTAGTAGATAATTTGACTTGCTCAGTAATAGATGTTTCAAAGTTTAATGCTTAATTTTTTTCATAATTTTATTATAATTAAAATTCGAATTTTAAATTCTTTTTATATGGTTAAATATATTACATATTATTGAATTATGAGTTCTAATTTCATTATCTCTTTGATAGTTTATTTTTTCTTTTATTTTTATTTTTATCTCTTAATATTTACATATTTATAAATAGAAATTTGGGATTGGAACTTTCTCCTAAGAAAAAGGCAAATGGATCTAATGAAGTGAATATTTCAGCATATATTTGCTAGTTCAAAATATCATAATTTTGTATTTTCTAATACAACGTATGATGCTAAAATTCAAAAAGTTTAGGAACTCAATTATGAGATTTTTCATGAAATAATATTCTTGTATCATTAGATCGAATATGCTATAAATGTTGGATATAAAATAAATAATTTTGAATTTATCATCGTAAACTTTTCCAAGATAGCCCACACTAATGATCCTTTCATGTTAGTACTTTATGTAAAATAAGTATTTTATGTGAATAATCAAGTTGACATAAGATGATCTACTGTGTTAAAGCTTCTACAAAAAGAGTTCTAACATTGTGATACTTCAGAAAATGATGACATGCTTGATATGTTATCAAATATTAATCATTTATCAAACAAATATCCAAATGTATGTAATGAACTAGTTAATGACAATGATTCTTCATCATAGATTCGAAGTGATTGTGAACGAATCTATATATATGATTGACAATCTAATTAAACATAATGTATGTTGTATATTATTGTAATAACTCTTGTTTATATGTTTGGAGTTAAAATCATAAATATTAATTTCTATTTCATCCTTTTTTGTAGATATTTCATAGATTATAGAGTGCAATAAATTATGGATTCAAATGATACATTGGGACATTTTAAAAAAATGGGTTGGGTTAATATGCATGATGCTCCACTTAATCCATTAGGAGTAAAGTTGGAGATTTTGAAAAGTTTCAGATATAGAAAACCATTTTTATAAGTCTCTTTTGTTTTATAATTGATTACATATTATTCTAAAGTTTGCATATTATATCTCCTATATAATTTGTTTTTTACAGAATCATTTTAAAGTCTTCCATATTTGGTTTAATAAATTCTACAAAATTACAAACAAGGCATAAAAGTAATATAAAAATTATAAGTTGGTTGGAAATTATGACTTTGAATCCCTTAATGAAGAAGAACTGTATAAAATTCCTAAAGATCACTGACAGAAAGAACATTAAGTATGAAAAGAGTTCGTGAATTCTAGACGTATAGATGAATTTTAAATCTTTAGGGAAGAAAACTAAAATATATAAATATAGAATATTTTTCCTATTGTACTGGGAGGTCATCAAATCCCAAAGTGAGGCAAAGAATTGTAATTAATTTGTTAATTATTAATTATTTTTATATTGATATTCCTCCAACTTAAGTTAATAAATTGATTAGTAAATTTATTTAATTTATGTACGTAAGAAATTAAATTGTGTAAACAGGTTATCCGAGATATATTGTATATAGAAAAAAACACTAAAAATGAATAAGTCAAAACCAATCAATAAACGAGGAGAAAAACAAGTCAATAAATTCGTTGATAATGTAACGTGATATAACATTCTTGTTATAATTTTTGCATTTTCATGTAATAATGTATAATATTGTTTATTTCTTCATTATTTGTAGAAAATGATAACAAATAAATAGAGATAAAATAATTGAGCAATCATAAAAGATGTTATATACTATGCATTTAGACTCCATCCAACAAGTATTGGCCGTTAGGAGCACACAATTGATGACTGATAAGCAAATTTTCATGGCTCTAGACTATGAGATTGCTTAGTGATTTTGTGTTAGGTAAACGACTTCAAATTGAGCATGGAGAAATTATATTGGATAATGTGATATTTTAGGTTAATAAAATATAAATATTATGTAATCTTTTTTAAATATATGCACTTAGTACTTAATAAAAAAATAAACAAAATGATTGGTTAAAAATATATGGACTAACAATTACGGTATAGTAATAGGCTGGCAATTTCTTATGTTGACTATAACAAATTGACAATGGAATATACAATGCTCCTAGGCATCTTGTTTTGGAATTTTTTTTCTATGATCTAGGATTACTGATAGGTGGTTAATCCTGACGAGGGAGATAAATTCAACATATTATATGTATCCATGTATTATCAATCCCATAATTCTCTTAATCTTATCTCTATTTTATATCTATTTCTTATTTTTTAAAATATGTACTCTCAAAATACTGAAAAAATTATCTTTGTTTAAGGAGACTCAATAAATGTTAACAAATCTTTAACTAGTTGCCAAATATACTGTAGTCGTCAAATGAACATGATTTAAACAATTTATTTTACTTAAAAACATAAATAAATTATAGAAAAATATATAAATTAGGTTAAGTGATTAATGGAATAAGGTAAGAAATAATCTTATTATCATACAATTAAAATTGAATATATATATATATATATATATATATATATATATATATATATATATATATATATTACATCAATTTACTATAATCATGCATATACAACATCAAGAACACACAAGAGTCATATCTACTTCTTGTTCTAAAAATGAAACAGAAAATCCAAATTTTTGATTAAAAAACCAGTCATAAACATCCCACATCATTCACCTTACCATTTTATTTTATTATATGGTGAGTTATTGTAAGAATCGATTGGTGAATTATGCCCACTTATTTCGTATCTCATCAACTTCAGTATCAGTCTAAGTTCTTTCATGATTAATCTGTAATGTACATGCACATGCGCACACAAATATATATATATATATATATTGTTAGCTAATTAACCAAAAAATTAAAATCATGAATAAAATAAGAAATAAAAATACACAAAATTATTGAAATTATTACCAAGTCAATAATAGAAACAAAGTGAATTATCCTCGGAAACATAAGAACATAATACCTACTTTTAATGTAAATACAAACAAATAGATAGTAATATACTTGTTTCCAAATGATTTAAGCATATTAATTGATAATTGAAATTATCAATTTATTTTCTCAATAAATCCTCAATTTGTATAACAAATTTTATGCTTATTGATTTTCATTTTAGTTGGTATGGACTTAAAAGTTGGGAAAAAAAGGTGCAATGTAAACGAAGAGTATCTCAATGCCTTAAGAACCAAATTTATGCTGATTTCTTCAATAAAGCTAATCAATTACTTGTAAGCCAACACTCCTCGTCTTCTCCATCTTTGTGTGATCAACATAAGTTCTCAGAAATTCTTTTAGAACTTGGTCAAGAATCAATTCCAAGTATTTTAGAATCAGGAGTTTTCTCTCTCAAATATACCTGAACTCAAAATCCTTATATATGCTTAGGTACTTTGATATAAGTGTTGAGGCTTCAAATATTTGTAGTCACCTTCTCAAAAGAATTAACAAAATTCATTCTAATTATAACTTCGTTCAAAAAGTACTTGATGGAATTGAAGAATATTATAATTCTCCTGAAAATATCAAATTGATTATTTCAAATTTAAATTTATTCACTTTTCAAACAAACCCACTTTCCAATTTAATCAACAAGCATGATTTCAAATTAATTTATGATAAATTCTAAACCATTTGAAATTAATGAGAAAAAAAGTTACTAAGAAAATGAAGATCATCAAATATTTTAGAAAGGATTCTGAGATTTGCATAACAATTGCTTGTAGTGTAGTTGCTACTGCACCAATTGTTTTAGCAGCACATACTCTCATTGCCTTAATCATGGGTCCAACAATTTTCAGCTTCCCATTAAAGTGTTTAAAGAAAAAGCTCTCAAAATTTTCGGTGATGATTGCTCTCGGTTCTTCATTATTTATGCTCAGGGTATTTTTAGACTTGGTTGTTAAAATTATTTGCGACTTTGTATTGTTCTTGTTTCTTTTGTGATTAATTGGGGTTTAGGAAGAACATTTACTCTTTTTTTGTTTTCTTACTACTGGATATATTACATATATTTCTCTCTAGTTCTTTTGTTGTTTCACAAATTAGATTGATTTTTTTTTTTTGTAGAATCTGTGTGGTTTTTCCAAGCAAATAATTTTAGGTTTATTTTTTTCTCTTTCAAATTCATATTGTCTACTCTGTTATGATATATAATAGTAATATATTTGGTGACTCCTATCAAATATAAAAAATATAATTATATTTAATTGTATTGGATTATAATTAATTTTTAATATCAATAATATTACATGATAATTTATTTAAAACTTTACATGGCAACACCTTGCAAATTATGAGGAAAGAATTACGTTTCTTTGGTTATGTAAACATTCCATTTGCCTTGATTTTTTTAGAATTCTTTTATAGAAGGAAGGTATTCTAGATATTGTGCATGTTATTTGAGGAATAATTTTCAAGAGACTGTATTTGTATTGCTGCAATGTAAATAGTTCTACACATTTTGCACTTCATGTTTGTTGTTTTGGATATCCTATGTGTGCCAATATTAACATAAATCAAAATCTAAACATATTTCTAAAATCTAAACTCATCAAATAAAAATCTAAACATTCTTCCAAAATCTAAACTCATCAAATGAAAATTTGTAAATCTATTAGCTTTTCTGCAAATGAAAATTTGTATAGGCTCATCGGCATGTATATAAACATACTTCCAAAAGATAAACTCAGCAACAATAGCCAGTTCCTAAATCCCTAAAAATGTTCCAAATCTGATGCAATACAATGAAAAAAAATTCAGAAGCAATTATCAAATAACAGGAGATGGATTTGTATAACACTGAAAAAATAACCCTAACTAAAATATATCATGCGCAGAACTAATCCACTAAGAATCAACACATATGAATTGATATTGTAAAAATTGAGGGTATCACACTTACTAGGAGCTTCATCGTGAGCGACGACACTACAAATGGTCGGCGATGAGTGCGAATATGAACAAAAAAGAAACAGAGAGAAAAGAAGCTGCTGGAAAGGAACGAGTGCGAGGGAGGTGCTGGAAAGGAAGAGCTGTTGTAAGTCTACAATTTCTTCAGGTGCGGCGCGGTGCGGCGATGATCGGTGAGAGGAACAAAGGATTTGCGTTTTGTTGGGGGAGAGGGACGGATCGAGTAAAGTTTTGGGTTACGCGTACGGTTCTTAATATATATATATATATATATATATATATATATATATATATATTACTGCGCACGCTCAACGTACTAGAAAATTTTGAAAAAAAATTGGAAAAATATCAGAGGGAGAAAAAAAAGGTGAAAAACATTTGATATATATATATATATATATATATATATATATATATATAAGAAATAAAAATACATTAAATTAATAATAGAGAAAATAAAAAAAATTGTAAATTAATTTTTGTATTTTTTTAAATGAATGACATACAATATTTTAATATTAAATTTTTTATTATTTTAATTATAATCACAATCATTTAATAATCATGTCTATGTAAATTTATTTATATATATTTAAATATTTTTTATAATTTAACTTATAACCATGGTTATTGAAAAAATATAGGCTATATGTATACACTATAGCCTCGGTTTTTATCAAACTGTGGCCAAAAACCTATGACCTCGATTTTTAAAAGAATCGAGGCTAAAGTTTCAAGACAAAAAGCACATATTGTAGTAGTGTTTTACGAGCTTGAATTGATTAAGATTTGATTATGATTGATTATATGGTTAGGATTAGAATTTGGTACTAAAATCACTAAATTTATGCGCTTATTGGATTACTTGATTGATTGAGACCCTTTCTCAATCGATCAACTCTTTACGATTTTTAATTCGAGAGCACTCGCCTGAAGCTTGATCAACGCTTGATCAATCAAACTATATCTTGATCGATCAATTAACCTTTGTTGCTCTCGATCTACATCCTTAATCAATCTTGAACGAAACTCATTTGATCAATTGTTTTGTTCCAAATTTTAATCTGAGGGAACTTAATCGAAACTCAATCAATTGAGTCTAATGTTTTAGCTCTTAACACATTATTTTTGTCTCTTTTTGCTCAATTCAACCCTAAATGTAAACACAAAATGCATAATAAATACTAATTCATTATAAATATATGGAATTGATATACTTGATTAGAGACTTCCATGACTAATTCATCATTCATAGAAACAACAAGCAAAGATCCAATCATTTGGTCTAGCCTACACCAAAACTTAAAGCATGTATTAACTCTTCTATCTTCAAGAACCTTGCATATAAATTTTCTTTTTCTAGTTACAAAATCATCTAATTCATAACTTTTAAGAATTCTTAACATTGTTTCTTTAAAATCATGTAGTTAGAATGATCTAACTTGATAGTAGAGATTTGATTGTGAAAATTGATAAGATAATTATCAAGATGATTGAAAATATATACCTATTGTTAGTAAGGATTGCTTTGTCACTTTGTGACAATCCATCTTTTCATTAAAAATTAAAGAAATGAGTCTAAACTATGATACCATGAAAGAATCACAATGGAGATGAAACAAAATCAAGAGCACGAATAGGAGCTAAGCAAGATTGGATCGTTAGAGAAGAAGAGGAAGCAAAAGAGAGAAGGGAATGAGTGCAGTCTCATTGTAATTTCATTATGATTATTATACACGCATACAATTGTTAACAAGGCATGTATTTATACACAAGCGTACACTGACTCTATCATACCTTAAATTAAAATCTTTTACGATTCAATTACATATGAAAATCAATCATAACAACTACAATAACTTTCCTTCTAACAATAAAATCGTATTAGCCTATACAACATTCTAGATTTTAGGCCTTACAACTCTACATTATGTGAGCCAAGTAGCTTGATGGGTTGCCAATATGGTTTTCACTTGTCCTCTGTGAGCATTGCAACCTACATTCGAAGAGCTTGAATAACCTACAACAGTAGTAGTGGAGCACTTAATTGCAAAAGCTTGACCATCTGTATTATTATCATTAGTGAATTGTTGTTAGAGTATTTGATGGTTATTATCATTAGTGAATTATTGTTAGAGTATTTGATGATGTGGTACTTTAAGTCAATAAAATTTAAGATTGATACAATTCTTAAAAAAAAAATACCCCATACTTGAAAAATAGAAAAAGTAACATGATTAATGTGGAATATACACCAAGAATAATGAATAACACCATATCAACAGGGTGCACATCAACTTAACATGTGTTAGGGTAGATAAGTTATCATGAGATGCATATGATTTTGTGCTATATATTTTTATAAAAGGCTCACATGATAAGTACATGATGTAATGTATTTCCTCAACAATATATATAACTAAAATAAAAATTAGGTAATGAATAATTAAAATTTCTATTGTTTTGAAAAAATAAAAAATAAGATTTTTAAAACTTTTAACCATAAAAATATAACCTTTTATTTCTAACTCATATATATTTATTATTAAAAAAAGTCTAACTTATTATTTTAAATCAAACGTTGTTTAATTAGATATCATTTAAATTGAATTACGACGTACAATTGAAAATGACTATTTAAATATGTTTAATGCTCAACTCCATCCATTTTAATTCTTTATCAATAATTGCTATTTTGTTTTTGTTTTAAGTTTTAGACGTATATGTTATTTTATGGTAAATTAACAAATATATCATCGAATTATCGTAAAAGTAAAAAAAAATATTATTTAATTTTATCGAGTGATAAAAATAACTATTATAATTAGTAGTACTAATATACCACTACATTATTTTTTCGATGGTTAAATTATATTTTCGGTGATAGATTTGTACATTTAATAAAAAGTTTTATGGTAGATTTGTACCAATAATAAAGAGTTTTGTGATATATTATATCATTAATAATATTTAAGTTTTTTTTTATTTTATAAAATTAAATAATATATTTATTAATAAATCGGTAATTTAATGTAATCTCATAATTTTCTTTTGTACATTGGGATCCCTTTTCAAAGTTCTAATATCTACTCTCATTTAGCCATATTAAGTCGTGTTTAATTATTAATTTATGTATAGAGTACTCGTGCTCAGTTCCTTGCGCCTTCTAATTAAAAATAAACCCAACAAACTACACCAAGAGTATTTCAAATAAAAACTCTAAATTTTCCATTCTAAACCCCACCTAATCTTCAAATTTGAATTGACGCGGTCAATGAAACTTAAAAAGACTTAAATTGCCGACAAAGGTGATTTATCTAGTTTTAAAGTAAGATTTACTTTCCCTCGTTTTAAGTTTGGAATCAAAATAAAGTACCTTTAATCTAAATAATAATAATAATAATAATAATAATAATTGCTAATTAAGGTCATCTCCATCGGTGAATTAGACCGTATTAAACTATAATAATACTTTTCTTTAATAAAAATAATTAAATATTATATATATCATAATTTAATTACTTAATAAGTTATTTTAACTTTATAATTATGCACCAGTACTCTTTTCTAATCATCTACTTTTTATATTGTTCGTAGAATAAATTTTTTTTAATGAGATTAATATGTTACACGTTATATATAAAAATAATACTATATATTTGGCAACTTGATGTTAAAAATCTTATAAAATTTGACATGTTTAGTAACATTCTTCTATATTCCGTCGTCAATTAATTTCTTAAAGTCAAAGAAAAGAAAAGAAGTTGCCAGGAAATAGCTATTCCTACATTAATTACGGTCATTAAGTCTTGCATGTATATAAATTCCGTATAATGGTCTCCATTAACTCTCATTACTTACAATTATATGAGCATAATTAATGGCTTCTACTTCTACTATACAATTACATCCGGATCCGAAGTGTCGTGTTTTTCTCAGTTTTCATGGAAAAGACACACGATTAACTTTTACTAGTTATCTTTATCATGCACTACTTGGTCAAGGTATACAAACATTTATTGATTCTGAAGACCTTGAAAGTAGCAGAGAAGTTTCCTCAGCTTTAATTAGGGTCATAGAGGATTCAGAGATTGCTGTTATTATTTTCTCAGAAAACTATGGTTCTTCATCATGGTGTTTGGATGAACTCTTGCATATTATGCGTCGCAAGGATGATAATGGTCTGGTTGTTATACCCATTTTCTACCACATAGATCCATCTACTGTTAGGTGGCAAAATGGTACTTTTGGAGATGGTTTTCTTAAGCTCCGAGAATATCACAACGACGACAATATGGATGCGTGGAAGAAGGTTTTGAAAAATGCAGCTGATATATCTGGGTTTCATCGTACCCAATCCTACTCATCCGAGTAAGTCCAACTTATAACGCCAAACTAATTAAGGATTATATGTACGAAGAATTATTTTTTATTATAAAAAGTAAAAATTAAGTATAAAGCATTTCATTCCTATTTAATATTTGGCTAAATAGCTCCTAATGTTCTTCAAATTTGAAATGCTTCTTAAAAATTAAAATTTTTAACTCTCTTATATTTTAAATATGTAAGCCTTAAACTAGAAAGCTTGTGGATTATAGTGCGGCTAATTTTTCACAACTAATAAGTTCTCAAACTTATTAAGTTTTGAGAATGCAAGAGTGACTCTTCGACGGAGGAGTATTTTTTTTATACATTAATTTATTTTCTTCTGATAAAAAATATTAATTAAAATAATATGATGTATTTTTTTTTAACTTATAATTATTTTACACATCATTTTTTCACAATAACTTACTAAATAAAGACATTTTCTAAAGAAAAACATTTATCAAATATTAAGTAGTTTTACATTAACTTAACAAAATTTATAAAGTTAAACAAAATTTTTAAACTCAAATAGATTAATTAACAATACTTATCAACTTTATTTGTTATTTGTAAATATATTTATAACTGGAGTAGTTTCTCTCTTCTCTACGTACAGATAGAAAAAATTATCAGATTCATAAATTACTTCAAACTTTTGTTAATTTTAATGGGCAAATACTAATTTTTTGTTTTGCTTTGTTTAATTTACTCATGTGCGTGTTAGGCCAGAGCCAAAATTAATCGACAAAATCATTGACGATATCTTGAAGAAGTTGGATCGTACATCTTTTTATAATTGTGATATAACAAATGGTCTAATTGGAATAGATACACGCTTTGAGGAATTGAAATCGTTAATTAGCATCCACTCTCTACGCCTCATAGGTGTTTGGGGCATGGGTGGTATAGGCAAGACAACTCTGACTCGTGTTCTATATGACCGGCTCAAGTCACAGTTCCACGTGCATTGTTTTCTTGAGAATGTAAGAGAAACTCTCGAGAAACAAGGCCAAAATTATTTGGAAAAACAATTTTATTCTCAACTATTCAATGAAAACAATCCCAAATTTCAACGGGAGAGGCTTAGTCACTTAAAAGCTCTCATTGTTCTTGATGATGTGGATGATATTAACCAAATGATATATTTGATGGGTTTAGTTAAGCATGGTTTGGTTGGTTCCGGAAGCAAAATAATTGTGACAACTAGAGATGAGACGGTGCTTGGAAAAGTTGACAGCACTTATACCTTTGTCCCATTAGATTTGGATGAATCTTATCAACTTTTTCTTTTGCATGCTTTCAATGGAGGCAAGCCTTCTAAAGAGTATGAAGTGGTATTAGATAAAGTGGTGAATTATGCTGAAGGCATTCCATTAGCACTTATAATATTGGGGTCATTCCTTTCTGACATGAGCAAAAAAGATTGGGATAGTGCATGGAAAAAATTGGAGGGGCATTCTAATGATAAAATTGATGCTGTGTTGAGAATAAGTTATAATGGATTAGATCCGTTTGAGAAAGATATATTTCTTGATATTGCATGTTTTTTTGTTGGAGAGAATAAAGATTCTGTCCAAGAAATATTGGATGCTTGTGGACTATTTGCAAATTTAAGAATTAATGTTTTGAAAAAAAGGTGTCTTATATCTATTGATGAAGTTGACAACCTACGTATGCATGATTTAGTGTGTGGAATGGCTCACAAGATTGCTATTGAAGAAAATATTGAAAAGCATGGAAAGGGCAAAAGGATATTTAAGATAGATGATGTGCAAAATGTACTGCAAGATAACACGGTAATAAATTTCTTGCGCCTTGTTTCTATGGATATTAACATTTTGGGTAATATTTCTAAAAAAATGGAACCAAGAAATTTGGTTATATATTGAGATGAACACATATTAATTAACATTAAATTTGATCCCATTCAACTTTTCTTTTCATAAAATATGGTATCAATATATTTTCTAAAAACTTTTTGTTGAGTAAATTATGTTTTATTTCATAGTTTTTCTTATACTTGTAATAGATTTTCCATTACATTTTAATTTGTTAGAAGAATGTTATCAATTAATTGATTTTATTATATTTTGTTTAAATTTTTGATTTTTTTTAAAGAATAATGTTTATAAAATTTATAATAACAAAAATAATACCATTGAATAGGTCTAATTAGATGACATTTAATTCGTATTTTATTTAAACGACGTCTAATCATATGATATTTAATATGAAATGATATGTCAATTTCTTTTAATAATAAAATATAAGAACTAGATATAAGGGATACTATTTTTCAAGTTACAAATTTTAAGGATATTATTTTTTATTTTTTTTATTTTGATAACAAAATTTATCTTGAACAGAATGATCATTTAATGTTAGATTTGTTAATGAAATTTACTTAAGTTCTTAAATGGTATGTGAACCACTTGAAGACATTTTTTTAATGATGGAAAAAAAAATATAGTTCCCCATATTTTTTTAACTTATGGAAAGCTTTAATATATAATCCCTGTCTCTTTTTATGTAAGAAAAACCTTGAACATATTTTGATAGTACATACAAATAATTGTAGTTTGCTCTTTTTCATCAGGGAGCTGCAACAATCCGAGGCATTATCCTGAACAATTATCAGAGTAAAAAATTAGTTTTGAGCAGTACATGTTTTTCTAGAATGTGTGGCTTAAAATTTCTCAAGATTTATGACTCTATTTATCTTCCTCATAATGTTAAACTAACTCAATGCAACTTCAAAGTTGACGCTCCTGAAGGACTTATTACTCTTCCTAATGAGCTTATATATCTCCATTGGGTTGGATATAAATCTAATTATATACCAACAATGTTTAATCCAAAAAATCTAGTGGAACTCATAATGCCTTATAGTTTGCTCGAGCGACTTTGCAATGAAGTTCAGGTATGTTTTTCTTGATAATGACGCTACTCATATATATATATATATATATATATATATATATAATAGAAACTTAGACCCATATCTTCTATATATATCTAAATTAACTAACCACAAACTCAAAGTCTATTTATGTTTTTAGAAATTGTAATAATACATAAATTTACTGTCCATACACCACTCATATCAATTTACCTGACAAAATTGTTTTGAAAAGTGCAAAAGTGATTCTAATGTTGACACATAAACACAATTAGTATGTTTGACATTCCTCTTTAATCTAATGCTTATTAATTAGATGCTCATGAAGTTCATGAATTCACCTCTCTAATTGGTCCATTTCTATCTCATATGTTACAGCTTCTTGTTAATTTAAGAAAGATCGACTTGAGTTACTCCATAAAGTTGATTGAAATATCAGGCATATCTAAAGCTAAGTATCTTAAAGTTGTAAATTTGCGAGGCTGTGAAAGTTTACGTGAGTTGCCATTATCTTTTAAAAAAGTATGCATGCTTACTTCGCTCAACATTAATGGTTGCAATAAGTTATGGAGTGGAAACATAAATCCCTTGGGACCTCTCAGAAATTTTAAGTATTTAACAAACCTAAGAGAGTTAAAGATGAGAAATGCATCTATTGAAATAGTGCCATCCTCTATAGAGTGCCTCTCAAGGCTTGTGGAATTGGATTTGAGCAACTGCTCAAGGCTCAAAAGTCTTCCAACTAGCATTTGTACCATGAAATCACTTGAGAAACTTTATGCTAATTTCTGTGAAAGATTAAAAGAATTTCCAAAAATCTTGAATAGGCCTTCACGATTGAAGAGCCTTATGTTAATGGACTCAGGAATTAAGAATCTTCCAACCAACATTCATAGGTTGACGTCTCTTGAGAAGTTTTATCTCAATCGGTGCACCAAACTTGAAAAATTTCCAGAAATTTTGGAACCCATGGAATCTTTAAAGGAACTAGGTTTGTCAGGCACCGGGATTACAGAGCTTTGCATGTCGATTGGAAAGCTAGTTGGACTTGATAGGCTTGACTTGAGCATGTGTGAAAACCTTCGATTCATCCCAAACTGCATTTCAAGTTTAAACTCTCTCGACGTATTTTCTGTGTTTGGCTGCTTAAATCTTGAAAAGTTACCAAGTTTGCCCATTGGTTTGCGGTTATTATTTGCTCGAGATTGCAAAGCGCTTAGGTCTATGTCAGAGCTTCCATCAAATCTAAGTTATCTTGAAGCACAAAACTGCTCGTCACTGGAAACAATATGCAGCTCAATAACAACTAACGTTCCAGTAATCCTAAAAAAAAAGGCTTTTGCAGTGGACAATTGCCCCAAGTTAGAACAGGGTAATCTATGGGCTGAGGCAAGAGCAGAAACACTACGTCAGGCAATTTTATCAAGGAACAATATACCAAAAGAAAAGGCATGTCCTCTTTTCCATCTCATACTTTTTTATAACCCAATCTATGATGCAGGTTTTTAGAATTTTTGGAATTAATTTTAATAATCACAAGTAAATTCATCATGCAGAACTATGAACCATTATCTGCCGATGTAGAAATGCGTTGGAGTGGAAATGAGATACCCGAGTGGATGACCTATCGGAATAATGGGGGATCTTCAATAGCCATCGACCTTCCTCCAAATTGGTGTGATCCCAACTTCCTGGGATTCGCATTATGCGTTGTTCTAGGGGACAATGGCAATTGTAATAACTGGGTCCACTGCGAGGAGAAAGAGGATGAGGAGGAGAAAGAGGATGAGGAGGAGGAAGAGGAGAAGGAGGAGAAGGAAGAAACGGAGGAGGAGGAGGAGGACGAGAAGGAGGAGGAGGAGGAAAAAACGGAGGAGGAAGAGGAGGACGAGAAGGAGGAGGAGGAGGAGGAAGAGGAGGACGAGAAGGAGGAGGAGGAAGAGGAGGAGGATGAGTGCATTCTATGCATGGCAGTTTTCAGAAGCAGTTCTGGAGAATCGAAGGAACTGTTTGCCAGTTGCAGTTTGCCTTCTGAAGAAGAAAAGGCGATTTACAATTCAGATAGTGTTTTCTTTTTCCATAGTGTTAATCTTAACTTGCATCCTAGAGACACAAGTATTGTAGCAAACCGCGACTGTGAAACCTGTCAGGTGTTCAACCAGGTCACTTTCGACTTTTATGACATTAGGAAGGAATGTGCTCTCATTAAAAAGTGCGGAGTCCACATGTTGTATAGCCATGAAGCAGAGAAATGTGGTCTCATGATTAGTGGAGATACTTCAAAACCAACTACTAGCGGCAAGAGATGCCGCGAAGATTTCGAAGACAACGATGATGAAAATGAGGTGGAGAAGAAGAGAAAAACAACCCAGACGAAGTAGAAGTCAATGAAGAAGCAGAAGAACCAAGAAGAAGAAGAAACGAGGAAGGTGAAGATGAAATACTGGATTCTAAGATATGGAGGCTGTTTTTTCCTAGTTGATTATGGCTAAAAGAATGTTCAATTTATTCTTATAAATGAATTATATTAATCATTTTACTTAAAATTTACTTGTTTTAGTTATTTTATTTTGTATTTTTGAATACTTTTTTCAATTTTGAAACCGAATCTTATGTTAGATGGTTAGTATATATTTGAAGAAGAAAAAATCTTAAAAAATTTAAAACAATGTGAAAAATAAAGTGACTTAAAAAATAAAATTTGATTTAAAATAACTAAATTGTACATAAATATTAGTTAAATTACATCACTTTAAAATAAAAATTACTAATATATCTATTTTATAAAAGTAAAATAAGCATTATGAATCTTTTAAAAATATATAGCCTTAAAGTGATCCGAATGTAAGCTTGCTCATCTGTTATGTGCAGAAATACAATATTGACATTTTTGCATTTCTATATGGCAAACAATCTCTATTTATTCTATAGATTTAGTTATCAACATGTACAAGTTTTTTTGTTTCTTGAAAATAGCATATTTACAAGGAAAAAAATGTTTGTTTGATTTGTCCACTGTTTAGGGTACTACTAATTATAAAATAATACTGGATTTTATTTGTATAATCTAGACGATTATATAATGTAGAACCACGTGGTTAACATTTGATAGTTGCTTCTTATGTTTGAAGTAAATTTATGGTACATTTGTGTATTTATTTGTTTACATTGGATTGAATTGTGACATAATGGAGAGAAATTATGTTAGGTACCTTTTATGGAACTTAGTTTAAATGGAATTATTTATTATCCTAAGAGAGAAAGTTCATAGACATGTATTACATTGTTAATAGAGTGGGTTGCATACCGAAATAGGCTAAAAAGAAGACAAAAACAGCAACAACAACCAAAAAAACAAAAACTTTTTTATTTCATAACAAAATTGATGTCATAATTGTCTATATTGGCTATTACTATGAAACTATATTGTGTGCATTTGAGTAGAACCTTGTTCATATTTCTCTCTAGACATGTGCTAATTAAGTGATATTATTTTGCCCATGTGACTAATCTGACATATGCAATGTGCATGAAGAGATTCTGTTAAGTGGGTTGTGAAATTTCTTTCATTTTATCTTTTTACATTATATACATTATTGTATGTGAACTATTGAATCCAAATAGGGAAAGTTATCAGCTGTTAAGATTCTAAAACTGGACACTGGGTTGTTAAGCAACCAATGGTAATCTGATTTGGCAATTAAGAAGCAAGGTCCTGATCAAGAGTGTATGAGTAAAAGAAGCATTAACTCGAGACCTCCATATATAGGGTTAATGGAACTATACATGCTAGCTTGTAATTACCCTTTGTATCTTAGAGTGCTATATGTGATTGGTGTATGCAGTACATAGTGTGTGCTTGAGAACTTAGTTGACAATACAAGGTAGTGAGGGATGACTAGAAGTCTCATGTGAATGTACTGAGTGTATAGAAGGAAAGCCATTCTTGTATAACAGTTCTTGAATAAAGTGGAATAGATCTTGTTGGTTCTAAGTGGATGTAAGCTTCACACAATATGAACACAAACTACTCCAAAGTCATGTGTCTTATTCTTCTTGTGATTATTATCTTTCTACATAGCGTTCATCTGATTTTGATAATTCATAGTATTTGCATTGGTGATTTAGTGTTTTCTTTAACAAAATTGGTATCAAAGCCATCTTTTGGGAAAGTGAAAACTGAAAGTAAGTCATCAAGGGAGTGTTTGAAGAACTATTAGAATGTAAACCACGAAATATGAGATCCAAATGTTTGATGAACCACGAGACTTCTCTCTTTAGAAAAGAACCATGAAAAACATATTGATTCAACAAGAAGTTGATGGTGTTAGGTGGTATGCCCTAAACACCATATAGATGATATATTGTAATATCGTATTGTAATTAATTAATAAAATAAATTTTATTTAAATATTTTTTGTATTATTCTAATGTTGTTTAGCATTAGTGGTTCTGTAGTTATAGTTGTAGGTTACATGATGCTTAACATAGGGATCCATATACGCACGCTCATTTCCCTTAAAAATGGGTGTCCACGTATTAAGTAAAGTTATCAATGATTATTGGTAATGTGTCTCATAACTACACTTTAAGGTGGTGGCTTAGCCAAGTCACAATGAAGGGTGCACTTCATGGTTAGAGATAGTACGGTAAAATTGGTTAAGATCACTAATTAGATGTACAGTATCACTAAATGTTTGTCGTAAAATTGCACATAATAATTGATGATAACACTTAACCACAAGGAAGAATGTAGTAAAGGCTATGCAAGTTGGCTGCTTTGATTCATTGTTAAGTGAGGATTAAAATAGCAATATTTATGGATATATTGACAATATCCATAAATATCAAAGATATAATCAATTTTTATGGAAATTCATGTTAAAAAGTATGAAAATTATAAAATTTTAGATAATAGCTTAAGATATAAAAAAATAAATAATATTATATTTAAGAGAGTAGTATTTTTAATAAATTAATAGCTACATGTCAAATAAAAGAACAATTTGAGTCAAAATAAGGTTCTTTAATATTAAAAAAATTAAGCAAGTATGCTATAATTACATCCAAATTGATTTTGTATTGAGTTAAAAGCAGATGCATTCTTAATTTAGGTAATATTGGTGACATGACATGTAGTTAGAAGCGGTTTGAATATAATCATTAAGATGACTTGAATTTGATCTCTTCCTACTTGAGAGTTCCATTTGTCAAAATAATTGTACAAATGCAAATTGAACTTCTAACCCAAGTAAGCATCCGAGACCTACAAAGGAGGTGGATAAGCTAACTCACTCAATCTTTTCACGATGATAAGTGTTTAAAAACTATTAATATTACGTAATTTATTTGTATTTAAATAAAATAAATAGATTTAAATTTACATAATTTTATCATTATTTAAGAAAATATATGTTTTCGAAATTACAGATATGTTTTGTTATTTTTCAAGAATTTTGACTTCAAATTGATTAAAAAAAACACTTGAAGAATCATGCCTAAAAGCATTCATTTTCAATTTAGAAGAATAAAATAATAAAACATGTAAAGCTTATGTGCAAATCCTATCAGTTGTGATTGGTATGAATCAATATTGACCGCATCGTGAGCTTCTCAAAATAGATTTTACACGTACCAAAAGTGATAGGGCCATGACGGTGCAACAATTTGGGCCGCAATGCATTCTAATATCTCCATCATGTTCCACTTTTCTCAATTATAAAAGCATCCCCATTTCTCTATTTAGAACACACCAAAAGTTAGAGAACATCTTATTTTTAAGATAGTTTTCATAGTTTCAATTTTTTTTAGCATCTTAGAAATTTTAGTTAGTTGCAGTTTTATCGTTTATGTAGTTATTTCGATTCAGTAACTAGTATAGGTAGATCTGTTTGGATATTTTTAAATATCACATATCGGTACTAAAGTTCTGCATTTTGAAGGATATAATTGAGGTATAAATTTTATTTGTATTCTATTATTTACATATTTAATTTTATGTATTATTTTGAATGTTATTTTGAATTTATTGATCATTCAATAAATCTGAGCATTTATGGTTGAATATTAATATGAAATATTAGTTATGTTATCGTGTTTGTGAAAGATTAATTTAGGTGAATAGTTTTATAAAAATAATTAACTTTATTTCATCACCCAAGAGTTCTACAAAGTTTATTTTAGAAAAATACATTGACAATTTATTTTAGTAATAGATTTAAAATCTAAAAATTAGATTTTAGGATCTAATTATCTATATCTAATTTAAAATTATTTTTCTTTTCAAGATTTTTACAAGATTTGTTATCGATGAATATATTGAGAATATTTTTTCGTTTCAGATACATCAGTTTAATATTTGATTTAGACATCTTGAACGAAAGACTAAATTGTGTGCTCTACCTTAAGCAATTACTTAGATGGTTTGTTATTTCCTTTGAAACAAATCATAAATTAATTTAAATCATTTGGTGATCTCTGCTTTAGAATATTAATTTTTTTTATTAGCAAAGAGTTTGATCCCAGTCTTAGAATATTTTCATTGAAAAAAAAAGAAAAATCAATAACATTAATTGATAATCTTTTATAACCTAATTAATTTTGACCAAGCATGATTAAATAACTAATATCATTAGGTGTTAATTATTTATTTATCTCATATTTGTTGAATCAATTCTATTATTATATTTTAATTTTATGTTATTAGTTAAACTTTTCAAACTTAAACTATTACAATAGAATGTTTAGGTTTATTTTTTATTTTAACAGTTTGTTGAATTATTTAAAGCCATGTATTTTCTTTTTAGATTGAACTTGAAAGTATACTTATTACTTTTTACAAAGTAATTCATGCACTTATGGGCTATTATAAATTTTACAAAATTTAACAATCAAATTTTTGTGCATCAAGTTTTTGACGTCGTTATTGGAAATGAGTACTGATTTAAATTTTTATTTTCAAAAATCCTAAAAGCTTTTATTTTGTAAATAATCATGATTTATTTTGTTTAAAAAAATATAAAATTATTAATTGACTAAGATATTTTCACAAAAAATTAAAAATTTTAAAAGAATGCAAAAATATTTAACAAAATTTTAAAATTTGTGACCATATATATTTAATTATTTACTAGCTTAATTTTCTTTTTAGTATTTTTGTATTAATTTTTAAATTTTAACTTAATTTTTTTTATCTATTTACTTAATTATTAACTCAAATTTTTAATTTTTATTTTATTAGTTTTACTTTAGTTTATTTTAGTTTATTTTATTAATTATTTTATTTCGTATTTTGTGTACTAAAATTTATCTCTTATATGATATCTTTTATTAAGTTGTGGTAATTACATATTTAACTTGTATTATTATATAATAAATTATTTATATCATAAATTATTTATAAATTAAATTGTTTGTATTGTATATATAGTATATTATATACAGTATATTTATTTTTTGATTGGTGAATTTAATTTGTTATTTTCATAGTTTATGCGAGGTGGAAGATTCATAGGGCATCCTCTTTCACCTTACATAGACAACACTAATATATCTAAAGAATTGATAAGAAGGATAGATATTGAGATCCAAGAGTCTTTAAATGTGTAAACTCTAGAACCAAACCTATACCCTTTTTTTGAACCTTCAGAAATGGGAAAAAATCACAACCTAGGGAAACAACAATGAATGAGTATGTAAGGCCAGTTATTGGCACTACTCCTTCTCAATCCAATTGGGTGAGGTTGCAAGGAACTATGAATGGAGAAGTATTCATTTTTTCATGATACATTCTTTCCACGGATTGGATAATAAAGACTTTCTATCTTTCATTAGGGACTTATATGCAACAATTCAAACCTTTCCTCTTGGTGTACTTACCGATGATAAGCTAAGAATGAGGTGTTTCTCCTACAACCTTAAGAATAAGGCCAAAGCTTGGTTAATGTCATTCCCCTTAGGTTCTCTCATGACTTGGAAAGATGTATAAAATAAATTTATCAAAAAATTCTATTTCCATAAAAAATAGAAGATTTGAGACCTAAGATAGTTACTTTCTCTCATATGGAAGGAGAACCTTTCTCTGAGGCTTAGGATAGGTTCAAGATATTCCTTACTCAATGTTGTTATCATAGCTACCCACTGTAGCTGTAGAATCAATTTTTTTTATAATGGATTGACACAACAATGTTATAGAAGGAGATATAGGAGAGAAAACTACCTTAGTGACTTACAATCTCTTTGAGATGTTGGGTGCTAATTCCCAACATAAGAGCTCACAAGTGAGAAAGACTAGATTCCATGAAATAGACTCCAATACATAAGTATCGATACAACTTGTATAGCTGACAAAGTAAGTTGTACTTCTCGCTACACAATCCACTCCTAAGAAAGAACAATGTAGAGTATGTTGTACACTGGGCCATAGTGTTAACACCTTTCCTTACCAAACAGAAGTTGTTGCAAGATCGAAACATGTTAATGCAATGGAGAGGTATCAACCAAGACCTAGATATGACCTCAATGCAAACACCTACAATCTAGAGTAGAGAAAATATCTTAATTTCTCCTTGAGGTAAAGAAACTCTCTATTTACTTATAATATCAATCAATTGGCCTAGTAGTACCACTAATAAGTGCCACAAAATCCTCCAAATAGACCATTCCATCTCAAGACCAACAAAAGGTCTAATTGGAATAGATACACGCTTTGAGGAATTGAAATCGTTAATTACCATTTCATCTCAAGACGTACATCTCGTAGGGGTTTGGGGTATGGGTGGTATAGGCAAGACAACTCTGGCCCGTATTCTATATGACCGACTCAAGTCACAGTTCCACGTACATTGTTTTCTTGTGAATGTAAGAGAAACTCTGGAGAAACAAGGCCAAAATTATTTGGAAAACAAATTTTATTCTCAATTATTCAATGAAAACGATCCAAAATTTAGACGGGAGAGACTTCGTCACTTAAAAGCCCTCATTGTTATTGATGATGTGGATGATATTAGCCAAATGATATATTTGATGGGTATAGTTAAGCATGGTTTGGTTGGTTCTGGAAGAAAAATAACTGTGACAACTAGAAATGAGGAGGTACTTGGAAAAGCTGATCACACTTATACCTTTATCTCATTAGATTTGGATGAATCTTATCAACTTTTTCTTTTGCATGCTTTCAATGGAGGCAAGCCTTCTAAAGAGTATGAAGTGGTATTAGATAAAGTGGTGAATTATGCTGAAGGCATTCCATTAGCACTTATAATATTGGGGTCATTCCTTTCTGACATGAGCAAAAAAGATTGGGATAGTGCATGGAAAAAATTGGAGGGGTATTCTAATGATAAAATTGATGCTGTGTTGAGAATAAGTTATAATGGATTAGATCCGTTTGAGAAAGATATATTTCTTGATATTGCATGTTTTTTTGTTGGAGAGAATAAAGATTCTGTCCAAGAAATATTGGATGCTTGTGGACTATTTGCAAATTTAGGAATTAATGTTTTGAAAAAAAGGTGTCTTATATCTATTGATGAAGTTGACAACCTACGTATTCATGATTTAGTGTGTGGAATGGCTCACAAGATTGCTATTGAAGAAAATATTGAAAAGCATGGAAAGGGCAAAAGAATATTTAAGATGGACAATGTGCAAAATGTACTTCAAGATAACACGGTAATAAATTTCTACCAAGTTTATATGGATAGTAACATTTTGGGTAATATTTCTAAAAGAAATGGAATGAATAAATTGGGTTATATATTAAGATGAACCCATATTAGTTAAATATTAAATTTGACCCATTCAACTTATTTTTATTTATAAAATATGATATTAATATTTTTATGTTTCATTCATTAGTGTTAATTAAATTATAATTAACTAGACAACGTGGGTTGAAAAATTCTTATTATAAACAATATAGAGTGTACAACTCTTCTTATTTTCTAAACTTTTTGTTGAGTAAATTATGTTTTATTTCATAGTTTTTCTTATATTGGTAATAAATTTTCCATTACTTTTTAATTTGTTATGAAAATGTTCTCAATTAACTGATTTTATTATATTTTGTTTAAATTTTTGAAAATTTTAAAAAATTACTCTTATAAAACTTATAATAATAAAAATATTATCATTTAAAATATTCAATTACATAATATTTAAACCGTATTCAATTTAAATGAAGTTCAATTATATGATATTTAATGTACAATGATATGTTAATTTTAGTAATATTATTTTTCAAGTTATAAATTTTAAAGATATTATTTTTATTTTTTTTATTTTGATAACAATTTTTATCTTGATACCAATGGTCATTTCATGTTAAATTTGTCTATGAAATTGACTTTAAGTTCTTAAATGTTATATGAACCACTAGGATGAAGATATTTGTTTAATGATGGAAAAAAGAGTGAAAATTATTTATCTTGAAACCCATAATTGTTTTTAACTTATGTAAGGCTTTAAGATATAATCCCTCTTTAGGTAAGAAAAACATTGAACATAAATTGATAGTATATACAAATAATTGTACTTTGCTCTTTTTCATCAGGGAGTTACTACAACAATCCGAGGCATTATCCTGAACTATTGTCAGAGTAAAAAATTAGTTTTGAGTAGCACATGCTTTTCTAAAATGTGTGGCTTAAAATTTTTAAAGATTTATGACTCTATTTATCGTCCTCATTATATTAAACTACCTCAATACAACTACAAAGTTGATGCTCCTGAAGGCGTTATTAGTCTTCCTAATGATCTTATATATCTCCATTGGGTTGGATATAATTCCAAGTATATACCAAGAAGGTTTAATCCAAAAAATCTAGTAGAACTCATAATGCCTTATAGTTTACTCAAGCGACTTGGAATTCAGGTATGTTTTTTTTATAATGAAGCTACTCTCATATATATGGTTATATATGATAGGAACTCAGAACCTATATCCCTATATATATATATATATAAATGAATTGGATAACATTGAACTACAAGCTCAAAGTCTTTATATTTTTGGATATTAAATTTTAAAAATGGTAACAATACATAAATTTACTACCACATACCGTTTATATCAATTTACATGACAATTGTTTTGAAAAGGGAAAAAGTGATTTTAATGTGGACACATAAACATAATTTGTATATTTGACATTCTCCTTTAATCTAATGCGTATTAAGTAAATGCTTATGAAGTTCATGAATTCACCTTTTTAATTGGTCCATTTCTATCTCATGTGTTACAGCTTCTTGTTAATTTAACAAAGATCGACTTGAGTTATTCCACAAAGTTGATTGAAATATCAGACATATCTGAAGCTAAGAATCTTAAAGTTTTAAATTTAAAGTTTACGTAAGTTGCCATTATCTTTTAAAAAAGTATACATGCTTACTTCGCTCAACATTAATGGTTGCAATAAGCTATGGAGTCGAAACACAAGTTCCTTGGGACCTCTCAGGAATTTCAAGTATTTAACAAACCTAAGAGAGTTAAAGATGGGAAATGCATTTATTGAAATAGTGCCATCTTTTATAGAGTGCCTCTCAAGTCTTGTGCAATTGGATTTGAGCAACTGCTCAAGGCTCACAAATCTTCCAAGTAGCATTTGTACCATGAAATCACTTGAGAAACTTTCGGCCGAATCTTGTAAAAGATTAGAAAGTTTTCCAGAAATCTTGAATAGGCCTTCGCGATTGAAGAGGCTTAATTTAGGGTACTCAGGAATTAAGAATCTTCCAACCAGCATGCATAGGTTGACGTCTCTTGAGGCTTTTGATCTCTGTCGGTGCACCAAACTTGAAAAATTTCAAATTTTGAAACCCATGGAATCTTTAAAGTTTCTAGAATTGACAGGCTCAGGTGTTACAGAGCTTTGCATTTCACCTTTAAAATCTCTCCGTACACTTTCTGTGTATGAATGCTTAAATCTTGAAAAGGTACAAAGCTTGCCCATTGATTTGGTGATATTAGGAGTTACAGGTTGCAATGCGCTTAGGTCTATATCAAAGCTTCCACCAAATTTATGTGGTCTTGGTGTACATAGCTGCTCGTCACTGGAAACAATATGCAGCTCAATGACAACTAACGTTCCTATAAACCTGCGAGGTAAGACTTTTATAGTGGAAAATTGCCCCAAGTTAGGAGAGGGTAATCTATGGGCTGAGGCAAGAGCAAATACACTACGTCAGGCAATTTTATCAAGGAACAATATACCAAAAGAAGAGGCATGTTCTCTTTTCCATCTCATGCTTTTTTTATAACCCAGTCTATGATGCTGGTTTTTGGAATTAATTTTAATAATCACAATTCATCATGCAGAACGTGGTACCATTATATACCGATTTTAAAATGCGTTGGAGTGGAAATGAGATACCCGAGTGGATGACCTCTCGCAATAAAGAGGGATCTTCAATAACCATCGACCTTCCTCCCAATTGGTGTGATCCCAACTTCCTGGGTTTCGCATTATGCTTTGTTCTAGGGGGCAATAACGATTGTAATAACTGGGTCCACTGCGAGGAGAATGGGGATGACGAGGAGGAAGAGGAGAAGAATGAGAGTGAGGAGGAGGAGGAGTACATTCGATGCAAAGTAGTTTTCAAAAGCATTTTAGAAAAATCGAAGGAACTGTTTTATAGATGCAGATTGCCTTGTGTAAAAGTGAATTACAATTCAGATAATGTTTTCTTTTTCTATAGTGTTAATCTTAACTTGCATCTTAGAGACACAGGTATTGTAGCAAACCGCGATTGTGAAACCTGTCAGGTGTTCAACCAGGTCACTTTCGACTTTTATGACATTAGGAAGGAATGTGCTCTCATTAAAAAGTGTGGAGTCCACATGTTGTATAGCCATGAAGCAGAGAAATGTGGTCTCATGATTAGTGGAGATACTTCAAAACCAACTACTAGCGGCAAGAGATGCCGCGAAGATTTCGAAGACAACGATGATGAAAATGAGGAAGAGAAGAAGAGAAAAACAACCCAGGCAAAGTAGAAGTCAATGAAGAAGCAAGAAGAAGAAGATACAAGGAAGGTGAAGATGAAATACTGGATTCTAAGATATGGAGGCTGTTTTTTCCTAGTTGATTATGGCCAAAAGAATGTTCAATTTATTCTTATAAATGAATTACATTAACCACTTTTAGTTATTTTATTTTGTATTTTTGAATACTTTTTTTCAATTTTGAAACTGAATCTTATGTTAGATGGTTAGTATATTTGAAGAAGAAAAAATCTTAAAAAATTTAAAACAATGTGAAAATAAAGTGACTTAAAAAATAAAATTTGATTTAAAATAACTAAATTGTACATAAATATTAGTTAAATTACATCACTTTAAAAATGAAAATGACTAATATATTTATTTTATAAAAGTAAAATAACCAAATCTTTTAAAAATATATAGCCTTAAAGTGATCTGAATGTTTACTAGGTTATTTTAATGCTGCAGATCAGAAGCCTAATACCTTTTACTTATCTCAAAACAATAACTATTGAAAATATATGCATTACATAATTGCACTCAGTATTGTATCTCAAGAAATACATTCATACCACTTTTAAAAACAATATAATATTATTTTGTTAATAAAAATGTCTAAAAATATAATAAATTATATTATTTTAAAGTAGTTAATTAATAGCTATTTTAAAGTGTATTATGTTGATTTGTAAAAATCATCAATTAGTTTGTTTTTATGGATCCTACAAGGCTAAACAAAGTTGGATCCATGATTTTATAGGCTCCATCCAACAAGTATTGGCCGTTAGGAGCTCACAATTGATGACTGATAAGCAAATTGCATGGCTCTAGACTATGAGATTGCTTAGTGATTTTTGTGTTAGGTAAGCCACTTCAAATTGAGCAAGGAGAAACTATTGATGTTCTTTCCAAGTTTCTTTGTGTTTTAGTTAATATTATTTTCTTTAGCTAGAATCTATTGAATTCAGGTGGTATGTTGGGGTATCTTAGTAGTTGCATGAATGCCAAACAATAATGTGCTGCTTTGTAAGAGTATTTCTATGCAAATGTTCAAGCCAAAGTTATGGATATTCCCAACAAGTTTAAGGATGATAGGTTTATTTTTCAAGTATGTGAGAAAATAGGGCATGTAGCTTAAACTTTTGTTGGAACTATTTTCCTCTTCACGTAGTCAAGAATTTCTCTCAGCATGTATATTAGCATACTATATGTATGTGTGTTGTGCTTATTCTTGAAGTTAGTTTTTCTGTTTTAGTTTTCTCTATAGAAACTCAATAACAAGCATCAACTGCTTTCTTCCATTTCTTGTTATATTTTTTTATTAGTCGTTAAATCTTAAACCTTAAATCATTAACCTTGAATCTTAAATCTTAAAACTTAAAACTCGAACTCTAATTCTAAAACGATCAGATTTAGGGTTATTTTTGTTTTTGTAATATATATGTATATGTATATGTTTGTATTTTTATTTTTTTAAAGTGTTCATATTAATTACTATGCATGTTATTTTTTTTTACTATTAGATATAAATATCCATTTTACTAAGTCTTTTATTCATATGGAATCATTCATTTACCCAGAAATCACATTTTCTAGAATAGCGAGATACGAAAAAACTAGTCTTTAAAAATTATGATTGAATATACTCAGAGTGGTAGAACAATTCCAATGAGTGCAAATTTTGTAAATTAAACTTAAAAAGGATAAAGTTATCAAAAATAAAAAAATGACACATAAGTAAATATATATATAATAATAAGAATAAGATTATTTTTATAATTAATGTGGAAAAAATCCCATTTAAAAAAAATTGTATGAACAATTAGGTGTGTCTATCGGTCCGGTTTTGGTTAACAAAATTTAACCAGATCATACCGTTTGATTTATGAAACCGTCCGGTCCGGTCCGGTCCGGTCTGATTTTTAATTTGGTTCAGTTTTTAGATACCTTTAATGAAAAATAATGTAAAATTTTTAATATATTATTAAACTGGTTCGGTTCGGTTCGACCGGTTTAAAAATTAATACAAACCGGACCATGCCGTTTAAAAACGGTTTTAACTAATACAAATCGGACCAGACCATTTGATTTGTAAAACCATTCGATCTAGTCCGATTCGTTCTGATTTTACTGTTTGGTCCAGTCCAAACCAATTTATGGACACCACTATGGACAATATAGAAAATAAAAATGCTTTGTATTTCAAATTTAAGATATATCACAAATAATATGATACAGTGTTATAAATAAATATATTTGGATCTATTAACAATATTAAATAAGAAACTTTCTTGTTAATTGAAATGATAATATATTTACAATTTATAATAATACTCTAAAAAATATTTTGATGGTCAATAAGCTTGTGACTCAACGACATGTAGCCCAGTTAAACATGTAAAAAGTATGAAATTTGAGTTTCGATTACGAATGTATGAGTTGTACAATTATTTCATAAAACATTTAATCATAATAATGTGTAATTTTTAAGAGATTACCTTTATTGATAATTCAATTCCTTTTAAAAAAAACCTTGTAGTTCAATTATGTAAAAATATGTATTTTAGTGGCTTATTTTACGATGGAATAATTTTAGTCTCGTTATTTTTGAAAATTAGAAATTTTAGTGTAAAAGTGCAAACTAAATTGTATTTTTTGAATTAAATGATTATTTTTAATAATTATGAAACTAAATTTATTTACTTTTCATAATAATATGAAAATAGTACCCGATGTAATAATTACTGATTTTTCTATTAGATTTAACAATGTTCCAACATTTATACCCTTTTTTCTTTAAAGTCATTTTTCTGGTATTATTGCGTTTTAATCAATTGATAATATAAATAATCTAGTGTAATTTATCTTTAATGGTATTTGTTTTCCCAAAATTATAAGACTAGTTTACCTAGTAGTAAGACAATAAGACTCTTTCTTATTTTGTCTTAAATCGTATATCTAAATCATCCTATAACAATCGTTAGATCTAAAAAATCATTATAAAATTAAATGATATCATTTATAGAAGTTAACAATCGTCCGATTCGTTCCAGGGAATTCTATAACTCGTTTCTCAAAATTGCTCCATTAGGCCACCACTTGTAAATTAACAAAATGTAAAGAAGTTAAATATCCACACAACTGAATCAAACTGAATCCAAATATTGATATGATTGGCTTATGGATTAGTTGAATTAAAATCTCCATACCCCAATTTGAAGTCTAAGCTTCAAATAACACGTCACCACCACCCTCGATTTTATCTAATTGAAAAACAAAATCTAAGACTTTGTAAGCTGTAAGAAACAACCAACAAAATAAAAGTGATAGATAGATTTTGCTCCCACATTACATTTTAGAGAACCTTCACAACATGTAAGCATCTGCACTTGGATTGTTCTGTGTAATTATTTGCAAGTAACAAAGCATGTAAAAGTGTCGTAGCCTGTTATATGTGGACAAACACGAAACATCAAGGACAACAAATTTAGTAACTTTTTTGGCTTGGAATCCCCTACTTAATAATTTACAAAATGAACAATCCCTTGTATGGTCCACGAAATTGGAGAAAATCATATTTTCTAAATAAGAATGACTCTACCGAGATATATATTGAAACCGATATATTGATCTATATATCTTAAATGATATGTCAAAATATTATTTAATTATAATTATGATATATTTATAATATATACATCAGTGATATTTTGAAAAAACAGTTTTAGCAAACCTTAAGGCACACCAAACATCATCAGAAAAAGACAAATATCAAATCTCTTTCACTCGATCTTCATCATTGTAATCTTGATTTCTTTTCTATTGATTGTGACTTTGTGCATTTATACATCTTAACATATTTTCATCGATCGATCAACCTTTGTTACTCCTGATCTGCATCCTTAATCAATCTTGAGGAAAGCTTATTTGATGGACTACTTTGTTTCAAATTTCAACTTGAGGGCATTCAATTGAAGCTAAATGAATTGAGTCTCATATTTCAGCTCTTAATACATTATTTTGTCTCTTTTTGCTCAATTCGACCCTAATGTAAACACCTAGAATACATAATGAACACTAATTCATTGTAAATATATAAGAATTGATATACAAATATATGTATAAAATAAAATCAATGAGAGACTTCCATGACTAATTCATCATTTATAGAAACAATAAGCCAAAATCCAATCATTTTGTCTTGGCTACACCAAAAATTAATGCATGTATTAACTCTTCTATCTTCAAGAACCTTGGGTAGAAATTTTCTTCTTCTAGTTACAAAATCATCTAATTCATAACTTTTAAGAATTCTTCACATTTGTTTCTTTAAAATCATGTAGAGATTTTATTATGAAAAGTCACAAGATAATTATCAACAGGATCGAAAATACATATTATTAGTGAGGATTGATCTGTCACTTTGTGATCATCCATCTTTTCATTAAAATTTAAGGAATTGAGCCTAAGCTATGATACTATCACAATAGAGATGAAACAAAAACAAGAGCATGAACAGAAGCCATGCAAGATTGGATCATTAGAGAAGAAGAGGAAGCAAGAAAGAAAAGAGAATGAGTACAGTCTCATTGTAATTTCATTATGATTATATTACACACATACAATTGTTAACAGGACCTATATTTATATATAAAGTTAAACCGATTCCGTAATAGCTTCAATTAAAAGATTTGACAATTCAATTACATATGAAAAGCAATCATGATAGCTACAACTCCCTCCACTACTAAAATTGTATCATCCTATACAACATTCTAGAATCTAGGCTTTAGAGCTCTACATTATGTGAGCCAAGTAGCTTGATAAGCTGGCAATATGGTTTGCATTTGTCATGTGAGTAGTGCAACCTCACTGGAACCTTCATTCGAAGAGCTTGAATCACTTGCAAGAGTAGTAATGGAACACTTAATTGCAAAAGCTTCACTATCTACATTATTATCATTAATGACCTTAACACATTGCTCTTAGAGTGTGTGATGATGTGATACTCCAAGTTAATGAAATTAAAGATTGGTGCAACTTTAAAAAAATAAATACCCAATACTTGAAAGATAGAGAAAAAATGTTATCGGTGTGAAGTATACTCTAAGAGCAATAAATAACACCATATCAACATGGTGCACCTCAACTTGCCATGTGTTTAAGGTAGATAAGTTATCATGAGATGCACAAGACTCTGCTATTTTTATAAAAGGTTCACTTGAGAAGCACATCATGTATTTCCTCGACAATATATACGACTAAAACAATAATTAGGTCACGAATAATTTAAATTTCTATTATCTTGAAAAAATAACACTCTTAAGATTTCTAACTATAAAAATAGCATCTTTTGTGTCTAGTTCATATATTTTTACTATTAAAAAAATGTCTAACTTATCATTTCAAATTGAATGTTGTTCAATTGGACACCATTTAAATTGAAATACGGTTATTTAAATCGATTTAATGTTAAACTCCATCCATTGTGATCCTTTATCAATATTTGCTATTTTTGTTGTTATAAGCTTTAGTCGTATATGTTATTTTATGGTAAACTAACAAATAGACCATTGAATTATTCCAAAAATTACAAACATATTATTTGACTTTATCGAATGACAAAAATAACACTCAACTATAAGTAGAAGTGCTAATGTGTCACTACCTTATTTTTTTGGTGGTTAAATTATTTTTTAGGTGATACATTTGTACAACTAATAAGAAATTTGGTGATAAATTTATACGATTAATAAGAAGTTTGGTGGTAGATTTATACGAATAGTTTTGAGGTATATTTATACCATTAATAATACTCAAGTATTTTTTTATCATTAGATAAATATGATGATATGTTTGTAATTTTTACAATAATTTGATAGTATATTTATTAGTTTATCCATTATTTATATAATTTCACAATTTTTTTTATAATTTGTTGAGTGGGATTATTTTTCAAAGTTGTAATTGTTGGGAAATAACGCAAATTCCCGATAAGCCAGATTTATGATAAAGCAAGGATAGAAAAATAACACAAAATTTGATAACGGAGTTCGGCCAATCTTGCTTACGTCTCCGGACCTGCCGCAGATCTTTTACCAGTGGAGAAATTACACAAGGTGTTTACAACACTCACAACTCACAACCCAATTACACCCAAGAAAATTACTCTCAATTTTCTCTCACAAAAGCTTTTCTCTCTAAGCTTTTCTCTCAATTGGAATGAACACTTTGGATGGTTAATTCATTACAATTACACATCTATTTATAGGAAAATTCACTCCTTGAATTACTCCTTAAATTAATGGTTCCTCGAATTGCTCCTAGAATTAAGCTCCATGTTTTACTCTTGCTTTGTTCCATGTTTTGCTCCATGTTTTACTCCTTGTTTTGTTCCATGTTTTGCCTTTAATTTGCTCCTTAAATTAAGGAGCTTTATAACAATAATATCTAACAATCTCCCACTTGAAGACCGATTTCAACTGCCTTCACACCTCGATCAATGCAAATAGCTTTTTCTAGTCTTTGTTATTCTAAGAGACTCAATCAAGTCTGAAAGCACAACTTCAGCTTGTCAATAATCACCACCTTTGTTAACATATCCTCCGGATTTTTGCTCCTTGAATCTTCTCCAAATATTAACACATCATCTTCTAATGAGACCACGAAGTGATAACGAAGTCCAATATGTTTGGTTCTAGAATGAAATGTCAATTCTTTGCCGTATTGCACTTTCGACTATCAACTACGCAGTAACATTCTTCTCTTGTTTGAATCCCAACCTCGCTTAACAAACCTCAAGCCATATCATCTCTTTACTAGCTTCACATCGCTACATACTCAAACTCCGTAGTGGATGTGAGTGACAATTTCTCGTATTTGTGACATCCAACTAACAAATGTATAGTTCCAACAAGAACATATATAACTGAAGCTTCTTCTAAGTGATCAACTTCACCTCCAAAGTCCGTGATCTACGTATCCTTGTACTTTTAACTCTCCTTTACTAAAGTACAAACACTTTTCTCGTGGTGCCTCGCATACCTCAAAATCCACTCGATCGCTTCCCAACGAAGTCCCGGATTCGACATAAATCAAGCTTAACAACTCCCACCGTACGGCCAATGTCCGTCTTGTACGCACTATTGCGTACATCAAACTTCCAATGGCCGAGGCATAAGGAACCTTAGCCATGAACTCTCTCTTCCTCCGTCTCGAGGGACCGATCCTCTGGATAGGCGAAAATGACTAGCCAAGGGTGTGCTAACCGGTTTGGCATCGCTCACGTTGAATCTATGCAAAACACGATCGATGTACTCGCCCGAGATAACTGCAAGGATCCTTTCTTCTTATTTCTTGTGATTTGCATTCCAAGAATCTTTTTGGCTGACCTAAGTCTTTCATGTCAAACTCCTTGACACCGATGCTTCAATCTTCTCGATATCATCCATATCCGAACCTCACTAACATATCATCAACATAAAGTAGTAAAATGATATAATCGACCTATATCTCTCAAGTAGCAACAATGGTCAAGATTGCACTTCTCGGAAACCTTCCTCGTGTACGGCTATCAAACTTTCTCGTACCATTGTCTCGAGCTTGTTTCGTGCCATACAAACTCTTCTTAAGTCTCGCACACCCATGTTCTTTCTTCCCTCTTTCTCGAGAAACCTTTCCGGGTACATGTATATCTCTTCATCTAAATCTCCACAAGGAATGCGCCTCTTCACATCCAACTGCTCAAGATGAAGATCTTCGATGGCTACAATGCTCAATACCGAGCATGATAGTATTAAGCTTCACAACGGAGCAAAAATGTCAAGGTAGTCAACTCCTTCCTTCTCGTTGAAAGCCTTGACAACTAGGCTGCTTTGTATCTCTTGGAACCATCACGCTCTCTTTCACCCCGGTACACCCATTTGTCAGGAAGGCCTCTTTCCCATAGGTAACTCACCTAGTTCCCATGTCCTGTCGGAGATGAGATTTCATTTCTTCTTTCATACAAGCTCCCACTTGTTGGAATCTCGAGTTTGACAAGCTTCATCATAGCATTCGTGCTCCTCCATCACCAAAGAACATATAGTTCATGTGATCTCCGTTAGGCAACGAGGTCGGTAAGATCTTCTCAATACGTGAGCCGGGAGTAAGAGGTCGCGCGTGTCGAATGTCGTGTATCGCTTTGTCCAACAAGTTCCTCCGTCGAGGACTTATTACAATTGGTCTCCGTCATGGGAAGTATCTCGGGACATCATCCGCATCCGCAAATACCGACTCATTCCGCTCCGAGGCATTGGCGCTATTTTACGTACATGTCCTTATACATCACCCTTTCGTTGAAAATCACATCTCTCGCTACATAACTTTCTTCTTTTCGTCATCCCAAATGCGGTAGCCAAACTCATCCTCACCATACCGATGAACGTGGCATTTCTTGGGACTGGGATCAAGCTTATTCCTACACTCGATCACCGATATGCACAAATGCTACACGTACCGAAAACTTTTAGATGTGATAGTTTCACCTCTTTTTCGCTCCATACCTCCTCCGGTATTCTATGCTCCAATGGAATGGGATGGGCCTCTTGGCTGATCAAGCAGCCGCCGTGTCGACCGCTTCGCCGTAACCGTTTTGCAGAGACCCGATCGTATAAGAATGCTTCGCTCTTTCGTCAACGTTCGGTTCATACGCCCGCCCACACCATTGTGGCCGAGGCGTGCTCCGGCACGCTCTTTCCATCTCGATCCCACGCTCATAGCAAAAATTTTTGAATCGTGTCTTCATATTCACCACCATTATCTGATCCGAGCTTTTGATCTTCAAACCCGTCTCATTTTCCACCATAGCTTTCCATCTTCTCGAAAGCCTCAAATACTTCCTTACGCTTTAGAAAGTAAACCCATACCTTCCGAGAACGATCATCGATGAAAGTCACGAAGCATTGTTTCCCACCAATGGATGAGACATTGGCTGTCCCCAAACATCCGAGTGAATAAGCTCTAGCTTTTCCTTCTTTCTGGGTTCTACCACTTGTCTCAAAGTCGACTCTCTTTGCTTTCCAAGTATACAATCTTCGCACATGTCCATCTCTACAGACTGCAGACTGGAAGTTTTCTCTTTGAAAGTGCATAATCTTCATCCCCTTCTCACTCACGTGGCCTAATCTCTGCGTCACAGTTGGTGTTTCATTGCCTCACAATTGTGATTGAACAACGTGCTTCTCGCCCATGTAAAGAGTGCCACTTTTCTTGCCTCGAGCAACTCATTATCGCACTCCTTTGAAATCTTCCAATCATCACCATGGAAGATCGTAGTTGTAGCCTCTTCACTAGCCAACTCCTCCACCGAGATTAAGTTCCTTCCGAGGTCGGGAATACGCTCGACATCCCGGGCCTCCCAAACAGATCCGTTTAACTTAATCTTCACTACACCTCACAATAATAGCACATGGTTGATCATCACCAAGATATACCTTTCCAAGGTTTCCTGGGGACATATTTCTCGAAGAATTCTTTCGTGGAAGTAGCATGGAACGATGCTCCGAGTCTAGCACCCAAGATTCTTCCTGTTTCTCCAAAGAGCATATCAATGCATCATCTCCTCCCGAGGTGGAAGTAACATTTGTCTCGCCTTCACTTGTTTGTCCTTCTAAGTGCATTCTTGCACCGATTTTTGTAAGTGCTCCTGTTTTTCCACAATTCCAACACTCGATAGTCTTCTAGCGCCAAGGAATTATTAGATTCCTAGATTCGACCTCCCGTCCTTCGATCTACCTCAGTAGTCAGCTCTACCACGTCCATTTCCTTTGGCTGAATTTCTTCCTCGACTCAGTATGCAAAATCGAAGAGGGTCGACGATTCTAATTGCTCTCTACGTCGATCTCTTCACCGAGAACCAAATCACGAATATCGTCAAATTTCAACTTATCGCTTTCCCGACGAGCTACTCACAAATTATGGACAAGAGCATTCCAAATTTTCTCGTAGAGAAGACAAAAGTATCAATGCTCGTACTTCTTCATCGACCATTTTCCACCGAACTCAACTCGGGTTGTAACCGTGTTGAGTTCATCGAGATGTCGAGCTACCGACGCGCCTTCCGTCATCCGCAGAACTGGAACAAGCGCCTCATCAAGTGCACTTTGTTTAGGTCACGGCTTCTCATACATATTGGGAGTAGAAATGGCCATAAGACTCGCGGTCTTTTCCTTTCGCTATGTTGGAAAGCAACATTACGGGATAACGTCAATCGAATAACTCCGAGGGCTTATTCATCTGTAAGATTCCAATCTTCTTCCTTCATAGCCTCCGGCTTCTTCCCCGAGAGAGGTTGATATAGATTTCTTTGATACGTATAATCCTCTATCTCGCATTTTCCAAAACCCGAATCTGCCATCAAATTTCTCGAGTTTCACCCTTCCTTCATCTCTGCGCTATCAAGCTCACTAAAATCGACTTCCTCCTGATCGTTTCTCACTATTTCTTGCGTAAAATTGACAGTAAATCACTACCAATAGCTGATACCTAGCTTGTCGGGAAATAACGCAAATTCCCGATAAGCCGGTTTATGGATAAAGCAAGGATAGAAAAATAACACAAAATTTGATAACGGAGTTCTACCAATCTTGCTTACGTCTCCTGACCGCTCGCAGATCTTTTACCGAAAGGGAGAAATTACACAAGGTGTTTACAACACTCACAACTCACAACCCAATTACACCCAAGAAAATTACTCTCAATTTTCTCACAAAAGCTTTTCTCTAAGCTTTTCTCTCAATTGGAATGAACACTTTGGATGGTTAATTCATTACAATTACACATCTATTTATAGGAAAATTCACTCCTTGAATTACTCCTTAAATTAATGGTTCCTTGAATTGCCCTTGTAATTAAGCTCCATGTTTTACTCCTTGTTTTGTTCCATGTTTTGCTCCATGTTTTACTCCTTGTTTTGTTCCATGTTTTGCTCCTTAATTTGCTCCTTAAATTAAGGAGCTTTATAACAATAATATCTAACAGTAATATCTATTCTCATTTACCAAGATTGAATAGTATTTAATTTTTAATTTATGCATAAAGTAGTCGTGCTCGTTTCTTTACATCTTTCTAATTAAAGATAAGCCTAATATACTCCACTGAGAGTATTTGCTTATAATAACTACATAAATTAAAACTCTAAATTTTCCGTTCCAAATCCATCATTTGTTGAGTGGGATTATTTTTCAAAGTTTTAATATTACTCTCATTTAGCACGATTGAATAGTGTTTAATTCTTAATTTATGCATAAAGTAGTCGTGCTCAATTCTTTACATCTTTCTAATTAAAGATAAGCCTAATATACTCCACTAAGAGTATTTGCTTATAATAACTACGTATATTAAAACTCTAAATTTTCCATTCCAAATCCCAACTAATCATCAAATTTGGTTGATACGGTCAATGAAACATTTAAAAGAACTTGAATGTCCGATCAAAGTGATGTGTGTAGATAGGAAGATTTACTTTTTTTCGTTTTAAGTTTTTATTCACAATAAAACATTGTTTGATTTTTAAAAAATAATTATTAATAAAGATCATCTTCATCGTTGAAAACATGATTAGATTGGAACATTTTTCTTAAAAAATGATTTTTATCAAAACTTTATGAATATTATTATATCAAAATTTAATTAATTCATATTAATAAGTTTGCAAGTGGTTTTGCCATTATCATTAATCCCACAAGATACATGCGCCACTACTCTTTTCTAATCATCCACTTTTTATATTGTTTGTAGAATTTTATTTTTTTTGGGATTAATATGTTCCACCTTATATATAAAATTAATACAATATATTTGGCAACTTGATGTTAAAAATATGATAAAATTTGACCAAATGCTAAACAAGATGTCTTGTAACATTCTATATTCCATTGTTAATTTGTTAAAGTCAAGAAGAGAAGTTGCCGGGAAATAACTATGCCAAGAAAAGAGGTATTTGTACCATTAATAATATTTCAGAATTTTTTATTATTCAATAAATATAATAATATATTTGTAATTTTTATAATAATTTAATGTTATATTTATTAATCTATTCGTTATTTTATGTAATTTCAATTTTTTTTTTACCATTTGTTGAGTGAGATCACTTTTCAAAATTTTAATATCTAGTCTCATTTACCAAGATTGAGTCGAGTTTAATTCTTAATTTTTGTATAAAGTACTTATGCTCCATTATTTACATCTTTCTAATTAAAGATAAGCCTAACATGCTCCACCAATAATATTTGCTTATAATAACTACTTAAAATAAAAACTCTAATTTTTCTATTCCAAATCCCATCTAATCATCAAATTTCGGTTAATGTGATCAATGAAACTTTTAAAAGGACTTGAATTGTCGATTTGTGTAATTTTGATATTATAATTTACTTTTTTTTATTTTAAGATTTGAATCATAATAAAACATCATTTGATCTAAAAAATAATTATTAATAAAGATCATCTTCGTTAGTGAAAACATGATTAGAACCGAACATTTTATTTAAGAAAAATAATTTATATTAAAACTTGATGGATATTATATATATCAAAATTTATTTAATTCATATTAATAAGTTTGCAAGTGGTTTTACCATTATCATTAATCCCACTCCACTATTCTTTTCTAATCATCCACTTTTTATATTGTTTGTAGAATTATTATTATTATTTGGGATTAATATGTTCCACCTTATATATAAAAATAATATAATATATTTGGATGTTAAAAATCTGATAAAATTTGAACAAATGCTATATTCCATTGTCAATTTGTTAAAGTCAAAGAAAAGAAGTTGCCAGGAAACTAGCTATTCCTACATTAATACGGTCATTAAGTCTTGCATGTATATAAAATTCCGTGTAATGGTCTTCATTAACTCTCATTAATTGGCTTCTACTTCTACTATCCAATTACATCCGGATCCGAAGTGTAGTGTTTTTCTCAGTTTTCATGGAAAAGACACACGATTAACTTTTACTAGTTATCTTTATTATGCAATACTTGGTGAAGGCATACAAACATATCATTTTCCAATAAATATCATTTAAATAAAAATACAACAATTTATACTTGTTTAGAGTATTATTTTATGTAATTTATTTTTTTAATTGTTCAATCATTAAATTTAAGAACAATATTTTGTAAATAGAAATAAAATAGCTTTATGTCATCCAAATGGATTAGATTAGGTAAATAGAAAAAATTACCTAATCTGATCTATTGAAAAAAAAAGGTGAGAGTTCTCTTGTGGCCTTAGCCTTTAAATGAGTAAGAGTTTTTTAAAAGATAAATGAATAAGATTGTGGGTTGATTATGAGCACTATAGTTAAATTCAATCATTCAAATAATTACTAATCTATTTATAAAAAAAATTATTAATTTAATCAATATTATATATAAAAGTCTAAATTAATCTTAAAATAGTTTTAACCAATTTTTTTTTTATATTTATATTTTAACTAATTACATACATTACTCTTAACATTTTACTTTAAATGTTAGATACTTTTAGATAAGAACCTTAAATAAAAGAGTAATTTTTTATACATCAAGTTATTGTTAGACAACAACGGTTGTTGTGATAGATAATTATTAATTAAAATAATATGATTTATTTTTTCTTAGTCTATAATTATTTCACACATCACTCTATCAATTTACATGACAAAATATTTTTAAAAAGCGCAAAAGTGATTCTACTGCACATTAACATAATTAGTATGTTTGACATTCCTCTTTAATCTAATGCATATTAATTAGATGAGCATGAAGCTCATGAATTCACCTCTCTAATTGGTCCATTTCTATCTCACGTGTTACAGCTTCTTGTTAATTTAAGAAAGATCGACTTGAGTTACTCCACAAAATTGATTGAAATATCAGGCATATTCAAAGCTAAGAATCTTAAAGTTGTAAATTTTCAAGGCTGTGAAAATTTATGTGAGTTGCCTTTATCTTTTAGAAAAGTATGCAAGCTTAATTCGCTCAACATTAATGGTTGCAATAAGCTATGGAGTCGAAGCATAAATCCCTTGGGACCTCTCAGGAATTTCAAGTATTTAACAAACCTAAGAGAGTTAAAGATGAGAAATGCATCTATTGAAATAGTGTCATTCTCTATATAGAGTGCCTTTCAAGTCTTGTGGAATTGGATTTGAGCAACTGCTCGTCACTAGAAACAATATGCAGCTCAATAACAACTAACGTTCCACTAATCCTCAAAAAAAGGACTTTTGTAGTGGATAATTGCCCCAAGTTAGAACATGGTAATTGTTGACTATTGGTCCAAAACGTTTAGGCCCATTTTAGCACTTAAACCCTCCGTCTTTTAATTAATATATATATAATCCTTTTAATTAATATATATATAATGTTGGGATTTCAACTAGGGGTGTCCAAAAACCGGATTGGACCGGACCAAACCGTAAAACCGGACCGGATTGGACCAAACCGAACGGTTTTACTAATCAAACGGTCCGGTCCGGTTTGTATTAATTTTAAACCGTTCAAACCGGACCGGACCGGTTTAATAATATATTAAAAATTTCACATTTTTCTTCATTAAATTATAAAAAAATCGAACCAAACCGGGAAATAAACCGGACCGAACGGTTTTATAAGTCAAACGGTCCGGTCCGGTTTTTATTTTTTAAAACCGTTTCAAACGGTCCGGTCCGGTCCGGTTCTAGTAATATGAACGGTTCGATCCGGTTTGATTTTTTTTAGGAAAAACCGGACCGAACCGGACCATGGACACCCCTAATTTCAACACACATCCTTCGTATATATAATGTTTGGATTTCAAAATGTCTTCCAACTAGCATTTGTACCATGAAATCACTTAACTTTGTGCTAATTTCTGTGAAAGATTAGAAAATTTTAAAGAAATCTTGAATAGGCCATCACGATTGAAGAGCCTTGAGTTAATGGACTTAGGAATTAAGAATCCTCCAACCAGCATTCATAGGTTGACGTCTCTTGAGAAGTTTAATCACTATCGGTGCACCAAACTTGAAAAATTTAAAGAAATTTTGGAACCCATGGAATCTTTAAAGGAACTAAGTTTGTCAGGCACAAGGATTGCAAAGCTTTACATGTCGATTAGAAAGCTAGTTGGACTTGATATTTTTGACTTGAGCGAGTGCGAAAACCTTCGATTTTTCCCAAACGGCATTTACGTTTAAACACTCTCGATGTATTTTCCGCGTTTGGCTGCTTAAATCTTGAAAAGTTACCAAACTTGCCCATTGGTTTGCGGTTATTATTTGCTCGAGATTGCAAAGCCCTTAAATCTATGTCAGAGCTTCCATAAAATCTACAATATCTTGGTACACAAAACTACTTGTCACTAGAAACAATATGTGGCTCAATAACAACTAACGTTCCACTAATCCTCAAAAAAAGGACTTTTGCAGTGGACAATTGCCCCAAGTTAGGACACGGTAATTGTTGACTATCGGCCGAAAACCTTCAGGCCCATCTTAGCAATTAAACCCTCAACCTTTTAATTAATATATAAATATAAATATAAATATAAATATATATATATATATATATGTGTGTGTTTTGCTGCTGAACGTATAACAGAGAGTAGCAGGTGTCAGAAAAAAAGAGAGCAGTGGCCGCTAAGTAGACACAAACAGAGAGATAGAGGAGATGAGAATTGCGTGGGACAAGAAAAGGAAGAAAAAAGAAGAAGTTGCTACTCTGTCTCCACGTCCATGACTTCATCGCTGCGTTCCCTGATTTCTCAGCCATTTGGATTTGGGCTTTGGCATCAGTAAAAATGTGGAATCACCATCTATATTCAAGTAAAACAGATAGCAACAGAGATAGAGAACAGAGTTTGTAATGTCAAACAGCTTCAGATCTTCCTTGCGGTACAACTAGCTGGGTAGAAGCTGCGAAATAGAGTAGAAGTAGCATAGCTGCTACTTGTTTAGCAAATTTGAGGAGGGTAAGCAAATATTATTTGTATAATAATATTTAATTAAATAATAAATTTGTTAATTTATCTTATCGTATATTATTAGTAAATTAAAGGGAGATATTAGATTTTGTTATAATTTTGTGAATTTATGAAAATTAGTGTTTGTATCTCTATTTGATTTTTAGTGGATTTTTCTCAGTGCGCTGTCGTTAGTGGAGTAGACTTTTCACGTTGAAAAGTTGAACCACTTAAATCATTGTGTGTCATTTAATTTTTCTCATTGCTTATTATTTTGCTGTTACTCATAATTATATATTTGTGCAACCAAATCGGACCCAAAATTCATTTCCGCTATTGCTAATTAATATCAAATTAGTATCAAAGTATTGGATTATTCTATTATTATTAGAACTGATCAAGTTTGATATTTTGAATTTATTTTGAGCTTCTGTTTATTTAATATTGACTTTTCTATCATGATAGCAAAATACGAAATTGAGAAATTCAATGATAGAAATGATTTCAGTCTCTAGCGAATGAAGATGCAAGTTGTGTTAGTTAAAGAATGGCTCATTAAGACACTTGAAGGAAAATACAAATTGTCAGGAATATTGATTGATGAAGAAAAAGATGCATTGATGGAAAATGTTCTCAGTTCAATTAAGTTATCCTTGTGTGATTAGGTACTACGTGAGGTTGGTGATGAGGAATCTCTCGCTGGGTTATGTCTTAAATTGGAGAATTTATATGTGATAAAGTCTTTGACAAGTCGGTTATATTTGATACAGCGTTTGTATACATTCAAAATGTCAGAAGGTACATCTTTACATGATCACCTTGATGAATTTACTAAAATTATTCGTGATCTAAAAAATGGTAGTGTTAAAATTGATGATGACGATAAGGCCTTAGTTCTATTATGTTCTTTACCTCATTCATTTGAACATTTTGTTTATACCATGCTATATGGGCTAGACGTTATTTCTTTGGAGGATGTCAAAGTGGCTTTGAATTCCATAGAATTCAAGAAAAAGGTTTCTACAAGAAACAATGATAATAGTAGTGATTTCTTTGTCAGAGGTAGAAATCAAGAAAAAGGCACAAGCAATAATAGAGGAAAGTCTAGATCCAAATCTAGAAAAAGAAAAGATAAATGCAACTATTGTCGTCAAGAAGGGCACTAGAAAGTAAATTGTCCAAAACTCAAAGGTAAATGAAAATCTACCACAACATCTTCTAGTACTAATGATGTTGCTGGTGTTGTAGATAGTTTTGGTTTCGATGGTGAAAATGTTATATCAGTATCTATTGGTTCTCCTAGAGATGTTTGGATTCTTGATTCCGGTTACACTTACCATATGTGCCCAGTAGGGATTGATTTTCTTCTTATTAGTCTATTAATAGGGTATTGTCTTGATAGGAAACAATATGTCCTACAAGGTTGTTGGTATTGGTAATGTCTGAATTAAGATGCATGATGGTATTGTTAGGATTTTGAAAGATGTTTGCCATGTTCCAGATTTGAAAAAGAACTTGATATCTTTGGGTACTCTTGATTCAAAAGGCTATAAGTATGTAGCTGAATGAGGAGTTTTAATAGTTAGAAAGGGTGCTCTCGTTGTTACTAAAGGGCATTTTCCGTGTGGCCTCTACATGCTTCAAGATAGCACTCTAATTGGTAGTGTTTCATTTTTGTCCTCATCAGATCAAGATTCAGATACTACTCGATTATGACATATGGTTAGGGTATATGAGTGAGGTAGGGATATATATTTTGAGCAAACAGAATTTTCTTGGTGGTCAAAAAACTAGGAAGCTTGATTTCTATGAGTATTATGTCTATGGAAAGCATCGTAGGATAAAGTTCAGTAAAACCATCGATAAAATGAAAGGTACTGTTAATTATATTCATTCATATCGTTGAGGTCCTTCTCGTGTTGTATCTAAAGGTGGTGTCGAATATATGTTGACTTTTATTATTGACTTCGTCCATCATGTTTGTGTGTATTTTCTAAAGAATAAGAATGATGTGTTCTCAAAATTTGTAAAATGCAAAGCTAGTATAGTAAATCAAACAGGCAAGAAAATCAAGCATTTGAGGACTAACAATGGTTTGAAATTTTGTGAAACTTAGTTTAATAAATTCTTTGAAAGAAATGGCATAGTGAGACACTACACTATGCGTCATACTCCACAACAAAATGGAGTTACAGAACTTATGAATGGGATCATGCTCTTTCAAGCTAACTTTGATAAATCTTTTTGGGTTGAAGCTTATAACCATGCCTGCTATTTGGTGAATCGGTCTCCATGAACTACAATTGAGTTGAAGACTCTGTTTAAGGTATTCTTGGTACTCCTACTAATTATTCTGATTTGAAGCTTTTTGGTTATCCTGCTTATGCTCATGTTAATGATGGTAAACTTGAGCCTATGGTATTGAAATGCATATTTTTGGTGTATCCTTCTGGGGTAAAGGGTTATAGATTGTGGTGTTGTGAACCCAAGTCACCTAATTTTTTGATTAATAGAGATGTTATGTTTGATGAGTTTTCCATGTTGGAAAATAAAAAGGAGTTTATTGTAGCATGTAAAGACCACGATGTTAGTAAGTAGGTGGAGCTTGAGAGTGGAGATCTTAGTCAAGTGTAAGATAGCACTTCAGATCAGCCATATGTGGATGAGATAGATGATTCTGCTCATAATGTAGCTGAAGAGCAACATGAGCAACCATATAGTATTGCTAAGGGTAAAGGAATAAGAAAGATTCGATGTCCTCAGAGGTACACAGATGTAAACTTAGTTTCTTTTGCATTGTCTACGGTAGAGTCTTTTGGGGTGCATGAGCCTTCCAGTTATCATGAAGCTTTCACCTGTGATGAGTCTATTCAGTGGCTAGTTGTAATGAATGAAGATATTGAATCACTTTAAGAATCATACTTGGGAATTGGTGAAACCGCGTAAGGGCCATAAGATTGCTGGAAACAAATGGGTCTTTAAGAAAAATGAAGGTATATTTGAGGTTGAAGCACCTAGGTTTAAGGCATGTGTTGTTGCAAAGGGTTATTGTCAAAAGAAGGGTATTGAATTCAATGAAGTATTTTCACTTATTGTGAAACATAGCTCAATTCATATGTTGCTTTCTATGATTGCATTGTTTGACATGGAATAAGATTAGCTTGATGTGAAGACAACCTTTTTACATGGTGAGTTTGAGGAACAAATATATATGCATCAACTAGAGGGGTTAGTTGTACCAGGTAAGGAAGATCATGTTTATTTATTGAAAAAATCTTTTTATTGGTTAAAGCAATACCCTAGGCAGTGACATAAGTGATTTGACTCTTTTATGATTGATCATGGTTACTCTAGGAGTGATTATGATAGTTCTGTTTATCATAAAAGATTCCATGATGGTTTATCTATCTATTTGTTGCTTTATGTTGATGACATGCTTATTACTTCTAAGAATAAGTTTGAGATTCAGAAAATAAAGTCTCAACTAAGTGGTGAGTTTGAGATGCAAGATTTTGGTACAGTGAATAAAGTTTTGGGCATGGAAATTTACAGGGATAAACAAGCAGGCAAACTTTATTTGACTTAGAAAAGTTATATTGAAAAAGTTCTTGAACACTTTGGTATGAAATAATCTAAACCTGTGAGTACGGCATTAGCTGCACATTTTAGGCTTTCTTTAGATTTGTCACCACAGTCAAAAGAAGACAAGTAGTACATGTCTCAAGTTCCATATACTAGTGCCATTGGTATTTTGATGTATGCCATGGTTTGTACTTGTCTAGACATTTCACATGAAATTAGTGTTGTCAGCAGATATATAGGTAATCCTAGTGAGGGTTATTGGCAAGCAGTGAAATAAATACTTCAGTATTTGAGAGGCACATCTAATTTTGGTTTGGTGTATGATGGAAGTTTTAATACTAGTTTCAATGTCATTGGTTATGTGGATTTTGATTATGCTGATGATTTGGATAGAAGAAGATCTCTGACAGGTTATGTCTTCATTCTTTCTTATTGTGCCATTAGTTAGAAGGGTACTTTATAGTATACAGTTGCTTTGTCTACCATAGAGGTAGAATATATGGTAGCAACATAAGTAGTGAAAAATGTTATTTGGCTTAGAGGTTTGGTTTATGATTTGGGTTTACAGTAGGATACTTCTATTATATTTTGTGATAGTCAGAGTGCGATACACTTGACCAAGAATACTATGTATCATGAAAGAACCAAACATATTGATGTCAGATATCACTTCGTTCGTGACATTGGTGTTATTGTTGTCAATAAGATAGTCACTACAAATAATCCAGCTTATATATTAACCAAACCAGTTCCATTTAACAAGTTCAAGCAATGCTTGGACTTGATTGGTTTTTGTAGTAAATGATCATCCTTCAGGGTTTTGGACGATGATTATTTGGTAATGCGAGGAATTTCATAGTTAAAGAACTTGCTTCCGTTTTGAGCTAAGGTGGAGATTTGTTGATTGTTGGCCCAAAATGTTGAGACCTATTTTAGTACTTAAACCCTCATCCTTTTAATTATAATATATATATATATATATATATATATATGTGTGTGTGTGTGTGTGTGTGTTATTGTTGAACATAGAATAGAGAGCAACAGCCGCCAGAGAAAAAAGATAGCAATTGAGTAGACACAAATAGAGAGATAAAGAAGCTGAGAATTGCGTGGGATAGGAAAAGGAAGAAAAAAAAGCTACTGCTCTGTCTCCATGTCCATGACTTCATCTCTACGTTCCTTGATTTCTCAGCCATTTGGCTTTGGGCTTTCGCATTTGCAAAAACGTGGAATCACCATCTACGTTCAAGTGAAATAGAGAGCAACAAAGATAGAGAACAGAGTTTGGGCTACCGAATAGCTTCAAGTTTCACTTACGTTACAACCAGTTAGGTAGAAGCTATTGAATGGATTAGAAGTAGAAAAGCTACTACTTTTTTAGCATATTTGAGGAAGGGTTTGCAAAATATGCAGTAAGTGGCTCATATTATTTGTATGATATTATTTGATTAAATATAAATTTTTTTAATTTATCTTCTTATATATTATCAGTAAATTAGAGGGAGTTATTTTCTGGTGGAGTATTTGGATTTTGGTATAATTTTGTGAACCTATAAAGATTAGTGTTTGTATCTCTATTTATTTTTTTGTGGATTTTCCTCGGTGTACCGTTGTATCTCTATTATTTTGCTGTTACTCATAATTATATATTTATGCAACCAAATTGGACCCAAAATTCATTTCTGATATTGCTAATTAATATCAGTAATCTATGGGCTGAGGCAAGAGCAGAAACACTATGTTAGGAAATTATAACGAGGAGAAATATACCAAAAGAAAAGGCATGTCCTCTTTTCCATCTCATGCTTTTTTATAACCCACTCTATGATGCAAGTTTTTGGAATTAGTTTTAATAATCACAAATAAATTCACCATGAAGAACTATGAACCATTATCTGCTTATATAGAAATGCTTTGGAGTGGAAATGAGATACCCAAGTGGATGACTTATCGGAATAATAGGGGATCTTCAATAGCCATCGACCTTTCTCCAAATTGGTATGATCCCAACTTCTTGGGATTTTCATTATGCATTATTCTACGGGGCAATGGAGATTGTAATAACTGGGTCTACTACAAGGATGATGAGGATGATGATGATGAGGAGGATGAGGAGAAGGAGGAAGAGACGAAGGAGGAAAAGAAGAAAGATAAGGAGAAGGAAGAAACAAAGGAAGAGGTGGAGGAGGAAAAGATGGATGAGGAAGAGGAGAAAGATAAGGAGCACCATTATGAGCTTGAGTACTTCTGTAGGAATATTTCATTTTTTCATTCAAAAACCCTTCAAAAACAATGGCTAAAACTCCTAATCTAGTAGGAAGTTCCTCTACAAACTCCAAGACCAAAATCTCATTATCTTGAAATGTTTCTTGATTGAGATTTGGAGGGTTCAACTCAGCCAAAGAGTTCATAACCAAAGCTGAGCCCGTTCTGACATATGAATCTCCAACACCCCTATTTGTACCAATACAAGGATGTAAAAAATCTCTACCCCCAATTGCTATATGAAAACCCTCATAACATTTCATAACGTGTGAATTGCTAGAAGTCAGATGGATCTGCCCAGTAAACTTTTGAAGTATCGATGGGTACTAATGCTTCTTAGCCCTTTGTTTATGATCCATCAGAAGGCATTTTGAATTTAACCTTTGGAATGTAATATGAACAGGAAGGAAAGCTTCTATCTCTATTTCTTCCTTTGAGAGTTGAAACCCTAGCCATCTTATTAACATGGCTGTAGAGTAGAACAAGGGAAAATTTGGAGTTATAACCGGTGTGCGGGCATATCGTCTTTGAGTAACATTACCTTTACAATACCATCGATGCCAGAGGTAGGAGTCATACAATTTCACCAAATTAATGGTCTCAGGAACATAACATAACTCATACATAATATGTATACTACTGGCATGAATTTGATTTTCTAACCTTAAGCTTGGAAGATTAGTCGCTATTTTTGAGAAGCGAAGGAAAAGTCCTACAAGGGAATACCCATATGGGTCATCTGGGTCTCAAAAATTGGCAGAGGAGTGTTTTCGTATAGTTTAATAGCCCGATGAAGCTTCCTTAGATGATGGTGTTTGGATTCCCTAATTGAACCTTCATCAGCGTGAAATGGCCTTGTTCTTGTGCATCGATGGCCTTTAATAACTCTCCTATCACTATAATGACATAATCTATCTCTTCCTTGCTCGTGAGTCTCTTGGTTGATCGATTGACCCATTTCTCAGATTATTTTCATAGGAGTGCCAGAAGAAAAGAGGTTGTAGACGAGAAAAAGCTGGTCTCCTTCATGGGCAGGGGCTATAGGGCCAGTTGATGGGCCAAATCCAAGCACATTATGAGGCAGTTCGACTAATGGACGAAAAATACCCTTAATAGGTAGGCTTGATTCATGGGTTGATTTTGGAGGCCTATGTGGTGGCGATCCATAAAATCTCAGTTTGGGGTCTGAATAAGTCATTTTCTTCTCTTTTTGTATCCTAGAAATGCATTTCTTACTACTTCTGAGTTCTATGGGTTAGGATTCTCTCATTGCAAAGGAATCGGTGGGTTGAGTTACATGGGCAGGTTCGTGGGCTGATTCACGAAGGTGTGGTTTAGGTGAAGATAATGATTGGTGTTTGAAGGTTTGAGAAGAAGTAGTGAGCATTTAAACTATGTGTTTGAAATTAGAAGTATCAGCTTGAACAAATGTTGTTGGATATGGATTTAATTCAGATTTGGGTGTGAGTTTTGAGTTTAGAGGTATGTTGTGGCAGGTGCGAAGAGCTCGCACCTTGATCAACATCACCTATATATCAGTGCTTACTCGCTCAAATCTGGACTCATTTTATGCCAAAATCTTAGATACTTCATTGAAGAACTCAGCGTCGGAGCGATTTTCCCCGGTTGGAACTAGCTCTGATACCCATTATTACATGAAGAATTTGCTAGAGGTAAGGAAAAAGAAGAACAGAGGCAGAAAAGGTAAATTGTATAACTATTCATATCCCTCTTCTTCAAATTTTATGGCTATATATAACCTTACATGCATAAGGAATTACAAGCCAATCTTTCTAACTAATTCCTAACATCTCTAACAGAATCACAGCTCCTCTTCATGGCATGGTTGGTTGTCCCTTTTTCGTGTGTTTCCTACGCTTGCTTGGTGGCCTCGTGTGTCACATGTGTTTTGTGTTGTTTGTGGTCCCCTTCCTCTACGTCTCGGACCTATGTGATGTTCCAAGCAATATATATTTGTATCATTAGCCTAAATGGAATTATTTATTAGCCTAAGAGTGAAAGTTCATAGATATGTATCATATTGTTAATAGATTGGGTTAAATACCAAAATAGGCTAAAAAGAAGCTAATGACAAGAGCAACAGCAGTAGGAGCAGCAACAACAACCAACAAAACAAAAACATTTTTGTTTCTATAAAGCTTAACAAGTCATGTCAGGAATCATGCCTCACGTATCAAAAAACCTTTTCATTTAATTTACACTATTGCATAACAAAATTGATGTCATAATTGTCTATATTGGCTATTTATTGTGAAACTATTTTGTGTGCATTTGAGTAGAACCTTGTTCATATTTCTCTCTAGACATGTGCTAAGTGGTATTATTTTTTCCATGTGACTAAACTGACAAAGGTAATGTGCATGAAGAGATTCTATTAAGTGGGTTGTGAAATTTCTTTCATTTTATTTTTTACATTATTTACATTATTGTCTGTGAACTATTGAATCTAAATAGGGAAAGTTATCAGCTGTTAAGATTCTAAAACTACACACTAGTTTGTTAAGCAACCAACGTTAATCTGATTTGGTAGTTAATAAGCAAGGTCCTAGTGTATGACTAAAAGAAGCATTAACTCGAGGCTTCCATATATAGGGTTAATGGAACTGTACTTGCTAGCTTGTAATTACCCTTTGTATCTTAGAATGCTATACATGATTGGTGTATGCACTACATAGTGTGTGCTTGAGAACTTAGTTGACAATACAAGGTAGTGAGGAGTGACAATAAGTCTCATGTGAATGACTGAGTGTATCGAAGGAAAGCCATTGTTGTATAACAGTTCTTGAATAAAGTGGACCATAGTTTGTTGGGTCCAAGATGATGTAAGCTTCACACATTATGAAGACGAACCACTCAAAGTCATGTGTCTTATTCTTCTTGTGATTAATATCTTTATACATGGTGTTCATCTGATTTTGATAATTCATAGTATTTTCGTTGGTGATTTAGTGTTTTCCTTAACAAAATTGGTATCAGAGCCATCTTTTGGATAAGGGGAATTGTGATTCTTGGAGTTTTTTTAAGCCAAATTTTGAGAAAGTGAAAACAGGAAGTAGGTCATCAAGGGTGTGCTTGAAGAACTATTAGAATGTGAACCATGAAATATAAGATCCAAAAGTTTAATGAAATATGAGACTACTCTCTTTAAAAAATAAAAATGAAAAACATATTGCTTCAACGAGAAGTTGATGGTATTAGGTGGTATGCCCTAAAAACCATATAGATGATATATGTGTAATATCGTATCGTATTTAATTAATAAAATAAATTTGATTTAAGCATTTTGTATTATTCTAATGTTGTTTAGCATTAGTGGTTCAGTGGTTGCAGTTGTAGGTGACATGATGCTTAACATAGGGAATCATATACACTTGTTCATTTCCCGTAAAAATGGGTGTCCACACATTAAGTAAAGTTTGGTCAATGATTATTGGTAATGTATCTCGTAACTACATTGCAAGGTGGTGGCTTAGCCAAGTCACAATGATGGACGCACTTCATAGTTAGAGATAGTACGGTAAAATATTGGTAAGGATCGCTAGTTAGATATACAGTATCCCTAAAGGATTGTCGTTAAATTGTACATACTAATCGACGATAACTCTTAACCACAAGGAAGAAAGTAGTCATGATGCAAGTTGTTGCTTTGATTCACTTGTAAGAGAGGATTAAAATATCGATATTTATTGATATATTGACAATATCTATAAATATCGAGGACATAATATATTTTGATGGAAATTCATTTAAAAAAGTATGAAAAATTATAGAAATTTTAGATGATAACATAACATATAAAAATTTAAATAATATTTTATCTAAGAGAGTAGTATTCTTAATAAATTAATAGCTACATGCCAAATAAAAGAGTAATTGAGTCAAAATAATGTGCTCTAATATTAAAAGAAATTAAGGAATTATGCTATAATTACATCCAAATTGATTTTCTATTGAGTTAAAAGAACATGCAATCTTGATTAAGGTAATATTGGTGACATAACATGTTACTAGAGGTGGTTTGAATATTATGATTAGGATTCCATGAGTTTGATCTCTTCCTACTTGAGAGTTCCATTTTTCAAAATAATTGTACAAATGTAAATTGAACTTTCAACCCAAGTAGGCATCTGAGAACTAAAAAGAAGGTGGATAAGCTAACTCTCTCAATCTTTTCACGATAATGAGTGCTTAAAAAAATACTAATATTACGTTATTTATATGCACTTAAATAAAATAAATAGATTTAAATTTGCATAAATTTATCATTATTTAAGAAAATTTATGTTTTCAAAATTATGGATATATTTTGTTGTTATTCAAGAATATTTTATTTCAAATTGATTCAAAAGATAACCACTTGAAGAATCATGCCTAAAAGCATTCATTTTCAATTTAGTAGAGTAAAATAATAAAACATGTAAAGCTTACATGCAAATCCAATTTGTTGTGATTGGTATGAATCAATTTAGAAGAATAAAACAACAAAACATGCAAAGCTTACATTTAAGGCATATGCTTGATATTTTTTCTTAATGATTTTAATTGATATATGAGAATAGTGTTTGATTTATTCATAAATCCTTTCGTTTGATTCTTTTCATGAGATTAGTGTTAAACACTATTTTGAGCATTTCTTCTTTAAAATATATGTGAACTCATTAGTTCATTTGTTTTTACATTACTTCTATTTGCATATGACTTTGATTGAGTGCTTGAACCTATAAGATCAGTGTAATATTGAGAATATGACTTGTGAGGATTAAAGTTGAAGCAAATTTGGATTCCTAATATTGAAATTGGGTGTGTAAATATTGGTATATTTTGTTATGGAATATGAATTTGTGATTTTCAACTAATTTTTACAATAAATTGTAAATCTTTGGGATGTTAATTTAACTTATGCTTTAGATTTAATTATGAACTTAAAAAGGACTAAAGCATGAGAAGTTTTTCTATTTTAATTTATTCATTTTAGTTTTTATTTTGTTATTTTGTTATTTTTGTATTTAGTTTGATGTTTGTGAATATTATCACTGAAAGCACTCATGAGACTTAAACTCATCCATTAGGACAATCTAAGATATTAAAGGCTTGTTGCAAATGCTAAATACAAATGTAACAATCTATAGAAATGATTTGAGATTAGTTTAATATAATTATTTTAATTTTTGTGTTTAGTTTTTTTGCTTTCCTTCATAGAGGCTAGCAAAAAGATTGTTAGGGGTTGTGATGAGTGCTTTAAAATTTCTAATATAATGTGATTTATTTGCACATAAATTAAATAAATAGATTTAAATTTGCATAATTTTATCATTATTTAAGAAAATCTATGTTTTTGGAATCATATGTAATTTTTATCATTTTTCTAGTATTTTTTGACTTCAACTTGATTCAAAAGATAAGTACCTAAAGAATTATGCCTAAAAGCATTCAATTTCAACATAGAAATATAAAATAATAAAACATGTAAAGCTTACATGTAAATCCAATTCGTTGTAAGGAGTGAAACAAATAAGAAAAGTAGATGAACAAAGAGCACAACATGAATTAGTGTTGGCCACGATACGACCTTCTTGGGAATATATTTCATGTGTGGTGGTGCGGGCTGTAGTGTGGAACAATTTGGGCCACTATGTGCAATCTCGCTCAGAATTTTAGTTAGTTTTAATTTTTTTAGCAGGTTAAGAATTTTAGTTAGTTGTAATTTTGTCTTTTATGTAGTAGTTTCGATTCAATAAACAATGTAAGTAGATATTTTTAAAAAAATTTCATATCAAATATCGGTACTAAATTTCTGTATATCGAAGGATAGAATTGAGGTAAAAGTTCTAATTGCATTTCATTATTTATAGATTTAATTTTATATATCGTTTTGAATGCTATTTTTAACTAACTAATTATTCATTAAATCTGAGAATATTTGTGTGAATATTGCTATGGAATATTAATTATGTTATCATATTTGGGAAAGATTAATTTAGGTAAAAACAATTATCAAATAAATTAAGTTTATTTCTTCATCCAAGAATTCTACAAAATTTATTATATAAAGATATATTGATAAAATATTTTTTTATAATAGTTTTAAAATATAAAAACTAGATTTTAGGATCTCATTTTCTAGATCTAATTTAGAATTATTTTATATTTTAATATTTTTACAAGATTTATTATTGAGGAATATATTGAGAACATTTTTTTATAATAAATTTAAAATATGAAAGTTAGGTTTCAAATATATCAATCTAAAATTTGATTTAGACACCTTGAATAAGAGTCTAAATTATGTAATTTGTCTTAAGTAATGATTTATATGATTTGTTATTTCCTTATAAGCAAATCACAATTTAATTTAAATCCATTGGTGATCCCCGCCTTAGAATATTAATTGATTTTAAATTTGATTTAGACACTTTGAATAAGAGTCTAAATTATGTGATCGTCTTAAGTAATGATTTATATGATTTGTTATTTCTTTATAAACAAATCACAATTTAATTTAAATCCATTGGTGATCCCCACCTTAGAATATTAATTGATTTTAATTAACCAATAATATGATCCCCTTCTTAAGATATTTTGTCACAAAAATGCAAAAATCAATAACATGAATTTATAATCTTTAATGACCTAATTAATTTTGAGCAATCATGATTAATTAACCAATTTATCCAATAAATTCTACATTCAGTGTTAATTATTTATCTATCTAATATTTATTGAATCAATTATATTCTTATCTTTTAATTTTATATTATTAGTTAGACTTGCAAACATAAACTATTATGACAGTATGTTTAGGTTTATTTTTTATTTTTAAAAGTCTTACTAAATTATTTAAAACCACGTAGTTTGCCTTTAGACTAACCTTTAAAGTATACTTGTTGCTTTTTACAGAGTGATTTATGCACTTGTGAGCTATTATAAATTTTACAAAATTTGACAATCAAATTTTTCTGCATCATTGAGCTCTAGTCTACTCTACCAAGCAAGCCTTACAAGATGAATGAAAATATATAGAAAATTGATAGTACAATAAAAAGCATTATGTTGAGTTCAAAACACCATAAAAATAACTAGTAGATAAGAAACAACAATCTATGTAAACATACTTGTGACGGTATGCCTCACAGGCTTTGGTCTAGGATATCAACTTACATTAACATGAAAAACAACACACGTCAAGTGAATCAAGCAAACATACTGGAAAATATATAAAGGATTTTCAATCACTTTAAGAACTTGTATGTCGGAACATATTCGATAAATAATGATTGTACTCTCGTAGTATGCCATCAATCATAATACAACATGTAACGATAAACCCACATAGGATTCAACTACTATATGGTAACATCATTGGGTTGCTTAAGAAACCACTAGGTAGCAAGCAATTTACTAATAAGTAAATCAATGGGACTCAACTCAATAAAAGTATAGACATAAATACCTCTACCATCTAGAACACCATCCCTAACAGTACCTAAGCTGCCCTCGCTCGTTGTAACATAGCCCCTAATCCAAGTAGATAAAAGGTTATCCCAAAGCTCCATCACCACATGATGGGATAGACTATTAATAATGTGACCCTAAAACACATAACCTACACACATCACACAAAAACATAGGCTCCTCACCTATACATCACGTAGCGAACTCATAACACCTAATTGACACATAACACACTACCATATAGGCCTTTTACCTATAAGAATAGTTTCATCCTTGCAACTACCAACTGACATATAGTACATATACCATCTCATATAGGAACTATTTCATCCTTACAACTACTAGCCAATACACGACAACTTAACCCGTAGGGATACTCCTCAAAATAATGTGGCTCTATACTAGCCAATAAGTATTTTAACTTTCATCAAAAAGTTCACTCAAGCTCAAATCTTTAACACCCAACTTGGTGTTTGAGAAATAATGGGTGACTCCCCTCTAATCTCCCATATCCTACAAATAACATACTATTTCTTAGACCTACCATTCAAAAGGAAAATGGACCAAGAATGGATCAAGAAAGTCTTGTGCCAAATAGGTAGAGCCTCCTCCACAATTTTGGTCAAGTAAATAAGAAGGATGATAGGGAAATTTATAAAAAAAAATTAACCATATTGGCAAGGGTAAAAGATATCCCTAGTTAGGGAAATAGCCATTACAATAGTCATAAACCATGGTAGAAAAGAGGTGGTGAGTGCCCCAACAATCTTGTAGGCTCGTTCACCAAAAACCATGATGAAAGGAGTTTCAAATATAGAGAAACACCCTATCTACACCAAGAAAACACAACACAAACAAAAACCCAATAATGCACATTGTATGCAATCTAAAATTGTAAGTGTATGTAACAAGGAAACACGAAATTGTTTCCTAACTAATATTGAGCCATAAGTAGCCAACTTTAGAATGGATAGAAAAAAAAACATTAAGTAAAATACAGATACTGTGTTTTGCATATAGGAATGTCATGCCAATACTAAAATGATAGGACGTACACTACAATTTCACCATGAATAGAAAACTATAGATTAGCCCAATAATTTGAAATTTGTTGTGAAGAGTTTCCTAATATTGCATAAGCATTATGTAAAACCACGCTACTTAATAGATCAATTTCATTCGTATTAATGCTCATTAAACATAAATTTTAGCCATAGTTTTCTCATATGATTTTGTCATATTGTCTCTTCTTCCATGATGTATGTTTGTGTATTCCTTTCCAGAAGCACATATTCTTGGACTGTATCTCTACATGTATACTCTTTATCATGTGTGGCATATGTATAGTTAGATTCAAAAGTGAATGGACTTAAAAAGTTTGTTATGTCAAGAGATTTTGTTACGTACCTTCCATCTCCACCATCATCACTACTTCTTGTACTATCATGATCATCACTATCTTTTTCTTCCTCTTCATCACCTAATGACTCAACAATATAACTTTTATGGGAAGAAAATCTTGTAATGTGTTTATGGTTCATCTTGTAGTATGGCAGTATGTTGCACTATCATTCTCATCACTGTCACTTTCTTCCTCTTTGTCACCTAATGACTCAATAGGATTACTTTTATGGGAAGAAAACCTCATATTATGTTTATGCCTCATCTAGTTGTCTAGCGAGAGGACTCACATCTATACTATTTTGACTCATAAGTTTGAACCACACCAACCTTTAATAAAAAATTAGAAAAAATATAAAAATTACACTGCATAAATATCAATTTTTTTATAATATAGTGAATAATATCTTATACTTTACAAGCATTACACTGCCAAAATCGATATATTTATATCGAGGCTTAGAGATATTCAATAATATCTTGATAATTTCTAAAACAATATAACATAGTTATATCCATATCAATCCTTACAGTTATTTGATATTATATCTAATATGCTAACCACAAGTGCATGGGTCATGCAAACAATATAGTATATTTTTAAGTATGGATATTGATCTTACAAAGTGTTTAATTCCTTTGTAATTGATTTCCAATTGAACATTACTAATAATATTTGAACAATAGAAAATTAAGTTGCAAAAAATTACTAAACTAATAACTAAAATTACTAAATTAACGAGTAGACAAATATTATAGAAAGATCTAGGAATCTTAATCCCCAGTTTCCTACATGTTCGAATGATAAAATATCATGTATGATATTATTATAACAATCATAAGATCAATTATATCTAAATTAGCACGTAGTAACTAGTCGACTCACACTCTCATGCCAATCAATTACAAACTATTCATTAAACTCACATTTATCAATCTCATACATATAAATCATATATTTTTGCCTTGAAACACCATTCATACAAGCAATTAAATAATTCTAGCAATTCTATCTAATTATCTATGAGAGCTTATAAGATTACGAACCTAATTAACCTAGAGGGGGTGAATAGGTTATTTTTAATTTTTACCAATTTATAATTTGATAACCTAAACAAAGCGGACAGATATGCAATCGTGTGTAAAAATAAGTGCAGAAATAAAAGAATAACACACGATATTTTTAGGTGGAAACAACCTTAGCCATAACCATGTCCTAAGAGAAAAACCATTGGTCCACCGGACCACCTAACTTTCCAGTATGAAAATCAAATGTTTAAGTACAAACTCGATCTTATGCTACCCTCCTTAGGATACTACCTCAATGTACCTTAATTTCGAGCCCCTGCTCTATTTTCACAATTTCCAATATTAGCGTGAATGGTTTCCAAACCAACATTCCAATAAGCTTCCCACCAATCAGATATGTTCCCAAATTAACTGCAAAATGGTTAGCACAAAAACACAAGTACCCGTGTGTGTTCTAGAACAGATTTAATAATAAATAATCCTAACTAAATGATTCAAAACATATGCCACTTAAATCAAATCAACTAGTAAATCCTAGAGAAAAAAGATCAATCATAAGTTCAAAAAAAATATCTTCTTTAAAGATTCATAATCAAATCAAATAACTATGATATGACAAAAATAATTATTTGATCTAACAATTTCAGAACAAAAATAAAGAAGAAGCAATAAGAACATATTATCAAAATACCATAAAATAATTAGGCTTATTAATCAATCAAACATAACCACCAATATTTGATAGATTAACTAAATAAAGAAGTCTAAAGAATTATTATCTTATATTTGTAAAACAAAAGAGAGAAATTAATAAGAATAGAATAATGCTCTTGTGTGGTTGATTGAAACAATGAGCAATGAATTTTATTTATAGGAAAAATTAAAACCTTAATCCTATGTAATTGATAAATATTTTTATATTACAAATAGGATTAGTAATACTCATTAATTAAGAAGACTCCTATTTAAAGTAGAGTTCTTTTAAAATAGATTTTATGCTAAAGAGTTCACTTATAATTTAGAGTATATCTTATCTAATATCTTTTAAAATGGATTTTATGCTATCTTTTATGCTAAATATTTCAGCTATAATTTAGAGTATATCTTATCTAATATCTTTTTAAATAGATTTTATGCTATCTTTTATTCTAAAGATTCTAGCTATAATTTAGAGTATATCTTATCTAATATTTTAGCACTAAAAATAATTTCATATTTATAAGCATGTACTATTAAATGCATAAATGTAATCTTATGTGTCATAGTTATCAAGGATATACCTTAAGTATAATTATCTGGAACTCGAGTATTTCTTTGGCTTTTCTTAATAGACTTGATAGCATGCCTAAAAACAAATTTACAGATAAATATTTTGTCCATGAAAATAGCCAACACTCATAGTCCTTACAATCTTTATAGAATAATTATTGGCCATACAATTAATAGCATGAAAATTGGATTAAATAATATGAATTAAATAACAACCATAATGGGTTCAAAAGAATTAATTCAAATAGTATAAAATTGGGTTCATATAACACCTAGACAATAAAATCTAGTCTATTCGCAACTTGATGAAATTCATAATTTCAATAGAAAAATCATGGAAATTAACAAAAGATAAATAAAGAAAGAAAATACAATCAATATCTTGACTTTTACTAGCTTTGTCTTCAATCTTCTCCAATCTTCTTGCTCTACTTACTTTGATGTGTACTTCTTTTCTCTACTCTAATTCCATTTTCTTATATATCTATATATGTAATTCTTTATGTTTCTATGTGTATTGTGGCTTTCAATTGGGTTTAAGTATGTTAACAAACATCCTAATTGGTTTAGGAAAGGTATTAGCTTTGATCAAACGATTGAGATTGAGAGTTGGATGTAACAACAAGGCTAATGTGTCAATTTTCACTTTTGATCAATCAAGATCCTTTCTCGATTGATCTAAGTACGTCATCATTTCAATTCAAGAGAGCTGGATGGATCAATTAGACCCTTTTAGATTAATTAACCTACAATACCTTATTTCACCCATGGATTTTTGATCGAAGTCAATTGAAGCTAGATGGATCAAGTAGTCTGAAAAGTCCCAATTTTCTTGTTTTAGCTCTGTTTGATATTTTTTCCACCACAATAACATATTTGAACATAAAATAGGCCTTTTAAAAATATTTATATCAAAACAAGACAGATAGCTAATTTTAAGTGACCATAAAATGTACTTTTGTAGAGTTATCATATCCCTAAACTTGATTTTTTTCTTATCCTCGAGCCAACCTAAGGCTAAACTAAATAACTAAACCAACAAAATGTGGGTAGCATATCTATAGAAATGTCTCATTCATTAAATGTAATTTTGAAAAAATTATTCCCCTTAAAATTTGTACAATCCTATAATGAAGAAGTTTACATGGCTATCAATCAACATTACATTACTATAAGGTTATGCATGGTTTTTTAATGGAATAATAATTCATGTGTACGTGTATCTTAGACATGGTATCATTCCATGCACTCAAGAGAAAGACTTATATGAGCATGCCATTAGATTACAGACTTGACATATTTCATAATTCTATTTTTTACATACTCCTCTACTAATGTAGATTATGCATGCAGTTCAAGATCAAAAGGACTTAACATCTTGTATAGCTAGGCCTAGGTGAGGGTAGCACATAGGCACAATTATTCTCAAATCAATACCTTATCTTTCTTTTTATTATCATGTAGTTGAGCTTTTCTTCAAAAAATTAATGCTTCCTTTGTGATTTTTTTTTCTTTTTCTTTCTTTCCACATTTACTTTTCTTTCTCATTGTAACTCAACACCCTTAAACTTATTTTAAAGTTTATTTTTTCATGTGGTTAATTATGTTAAGCGTTTATCTTTTATTTTTGGATGCATTACCTTTCATCTAACTCTTTAACATTACACATTATTTCACATATTTATAAGCTAAAGTTGTAAGGGTATAGATAATATATTCATGATAGGCTCAAATGTGGTTTAAAGATATAAATGGTATAAAATTAGACTCAAATGTGGTTTAAAGAAATAAATGGTATCAAATATGGTTTAAATATTTATTGAATTACTCAATTTTTGTATCAAATAAAGCCTTTTTTTGTTACAAAGTGAGAATTATCAATGTTTAGAGGAGTTCGAGACTTCCAAGGCTAGGTGCAGTAGCGTGATGTTTCTCAAATTTATTGTTGTGCGTAATGTTTTTAAAGCTCTGGCATCCAAATGTTGGTGATTTGATTATGGATTATCTAGAAACATGACATGCGACAAATCATTTTTAACCAATAATGAAAAGTCAATGAAGGCTCTATTGCCTTTGGAGATGGTAGCAAGGAAAATATACATGGTAAAGGCACTATATGTGAACCTAGAATTCTAGACCTTAAAGATGTTCATTTTGTTGGACTTAAAGACAACCTTATTAGTATTAGTCAAACTTCTAATGATAAGTGACTTTTGAAGTTTACTAGTGAAGAATGTACTTTGTTTGACAACTATAGAGAAGTTGTTATTAAGTGAAATAGGTCAGATGGTAATTTCTACTGTGTTGGTACTTCTCCTCATCTTTTCCATAATAGAGCCATTTTAAGCATCGATGAGCTATGGCTTCAAAGCCTAGATCATGTCAATTATAAGATACTAAATAAACTTTAAAAGTTTGTGTTAAATTGGCCCAAAACAAATTTCAGGCCCAAGGACATCAAACTATTGTTGAACCATTTGCCTGCATCTCAAATTGAATCTTTCGAAAAGAATAGAAAAACAATGCAGACGTAGATAGAAGAAATAAAAGGGAGATCATCCCCCAAGGACAAGCTCTCCACTACTACTATCATTAGTGGAGTTTTTCTCATTTGTACAGTAATATGTGATTAAATAGTAAGTTTTTTTAATTTATCTTAATATATATTACCAGTAAATTAGAGGGAATAATATTTTGGGTGTATTTGGGTTTCTTTGGTATATTTTGTGAAGCTCTCTAAAGATTTGTGTTTGTATTTCCATTTGATTATTAGTGGATTTTCCTCTGTGTGCCATCGTTAGTGGAGTAGAATTTTCATATTGAATAGTTGAACCCTTTAAATCATTGTGTGTCATTTATTTTTCTCACTGCTTATTATTTTTCTATTACCCATAATTATAAATTTGTGCAACCAAATTGGACCTAAACTTTGCTTTTATAAGTGCTAATTTATAATAGTTTTTATAATGTTAGAGGGATTCCAAAGATCACCTCACAATCAGATCATGTTTGTGGACCTTGCTAGTTGGTCAAGAAAAGTGAGGGTCATCATAAAATGAATTAACATTTGTTTACATTAAGACTTTTGTAGTTGTTGCATATGGATCTTAATTATAGGACTGATGTAGACTACTTGCATTCGTGAAAGAAAGTATATCATGGTTATTGTTGATAACTTCTTCATATATACTTTGGTTATGTTCCTACTAATCTAAAGCTTTTAAGAGCATCAAATTCTTATGCATAAAGCTATAGAGGGAAAAAATGAATCCATTGGAATTATTATAAGGATCGTAAGAGACCATGGTAAAGAATTTGAAAACTCTAAGTTTAAGACTTTTTGTGATGACCATGAGATTCAACTCAAGTTTTCTTCAGCTAATACTCCTCAATTAAATGGTATAATTGAAAGAAAGAATAGAATTCTTCAAGAGATATGAAGAATTATGCTTGCAAGTAAGAATCTAGGTAGGCCTTTTTGGGTCGAGGCTTTGAGTATAGCTTGTTACACCTTGAATAGATGATTCTTAAGGCTTAGTCCTAGATAGTCTTCTTATGAATTTCTTCATAGAATTAGACCGAAGATCAAGCATCTCATAATTTTAAGGAGCACTTGTTATATTCTTAGAGATAGAGAGAATTTAGACAAGTTTAAATGCTAGAGTGATTTGGGAATCTTCTTGGGGTACTCAATCAACAATCATGAGTATAGAGTCTATAATTTGAGAACTTCTATAGTTATGGAGTCCATAAATATAGTTCTTGATGATTCTAGAGCTACTAAGATGGTTAAATTTGAAGATAATGACATTTTTGAAAATTGGGGAATTGTTGAAGCTAATACATTTGATGATGATGTGTCAATAGATGTTCCAACTAATGAACCTTTGAACGTTGCTAAAAATGAAGAGAAATATCAATCTCGTCCTAAATGGACAAAAAGTTCTCATTGTAAAGACAACATTATTAGTGATATTAATTGATGTGTTAAAACTAGAAAACAATTCCAAGAGACTTTGAATTCCATATGCTCAACCTCTACTGTTCTTCCCAAGAATTTCAAAGAAGCTCTACAGAAAGTACACTGGGTTAACTCTGTCTTGGAAGATCTTAATAATTTTAAAAGGAATGATCAATGTTCTGTATCTTGTGTCAAGACCAGTTGAAAAGCATGTTGTTGGACCTAGATGGTTGTATAAGAACAAAGAAGACAAGAATGTATTAACGATATAAAAAAGTCCATATTGTTACATAAAGATACACTCAGATTAAGGGGATCAACTTCAATAAAACCATTGTCTTGGTTTCTTGTCTTAAATCTATAAGTTTTCTAATTGAATTAGCATGTTATTTTGGATTTAAGCTTTATTAGATGGACATTAAGAATGCATTCTATAATGGTGTTAATAAAGAATTAGTGTATGTTGAATAAATAATAGGCTTTGAGGATCTTTATTTTCATGATCATTTGATGCATTTAAGAAAAGTTGTGTATGGTTTAATGAAAGCCCATCATGCTTGGTATGAAGATCTTGTAATTTTTCTTCTCAACAATGACTTTTAGTAGGGTGGAGGAGATAAAATTCTTTTTGTTTAAAGAGATAAAGGTAAATTAGTTGTTGCTCAGGTCTTTGTTAATGATATCATCTTTGGGTCAACAAAGATGATCTTGCTCAAGATTTTGCATTGGTTATGCAAAATGAGTTTGAGGTGAGCCTGTTTGGCAAGTTAAAGTTCTTTCTTAAGTGTCAAGTGAAGTAATTGAAAGATGAAATCTTTCTTTCTCAAGCAAAGTATGCCAAGAAATTTTTAGTATTAAAATGAGTACTAATGTGAACATACTTTGTATGGGAGTATGATTAGAAGTCTTCTTTACATAGCTGCTAGTTATCCTTATGCAAACCCTATAGAACAAGTCTTGAACCACATAGATAACCCATATTTAAGAACCTTAAGAATGCATTTTGAAATCCAATGACATTGGGATCTGACCCAAGAAAGTTAAAACTAGAATTATGAAAAAGAACCCTGACCAATGGCTATAATGGAGCCATAACCAAAAGTATGATAGAAAAACTTGACCCAATGACTATAGAAGAGCTTTGAAAAGGTATAATGTAGAATTTCACAAGGTTTAACCCTTTCAAGTTTGAGTTAGAAACCAAAAGGAAGGTAAAAGCTCTCAACTTTATTAAAAATCTAAAATATGATTTTACATGGCTAGCCTCCATTGTTATTATAGTGATAAAGTAAATCCTAATCCTAATTGGAAAAAGTGTATCAAGAATCCTAGAATAATTAAATTTATTAATAACTAAAACAATAATGATCACTAAAAGACCATTCAATCTTAATATAATACTTTTCAAGAAATTAAAAAAATCCACCAAAAGTAGCACTTTTCATGAATGAGTCTCCTTGTACACAATTCGTCTAGATTTTTACAAAAAAATTGCAGGACCTATTTTTCCTAGTAATCTTCCAAATTAGAACAATGTATTTCTGTAACACTTATCACCCATTACTTTATCTTAATCCAATTTGAATCATCTCAATGGAATAATGGAAGGTAAAGATATAGTGATAATTGTGACATTTGTTTAAAAAATCTTTTTAGTTAGGATTTTACTTTGTAATTACTCAAACTCCATTACCCAAAGTTGGTCTAATGTGCTTCCTCCATGGCCAAAGGCTAATTAGCCTATAAAAGTATTCTTTGTATAATTGACCCAATTGAAACGTGTCATGGGTCCTTCGATAATGCTCATGGATCCTCATCAGTCCCCCTTTCTCAAAAAAGATTCGACCTTGAATCTTCTCCATAAATGTAATGTTGGGAATAACCTACATCATGAAGGATGCTCCAAGCACATAATTCATTTGATGCTTGAATCCTATAAAATTTTGATGCTTGACCTAATAAAATCAATTTATTTTATAAAATCTAAAATCTACAAAAAAAAAACTACACCAGACAAAGAAAAAAATATTCATTAGTACTAGAACAAGCCTTTTTTCCCTCTTTTCTTTCCTTACTAGCCAATACTACCTCTTCTTTTTCACTCTCTTTTTTCTCACACATTTTCTGACTCTTCTCTTATTGTAAATCATACTCTTTTTCAAACTTAGTCTCTTTTTTTTAGTTCTGAGAATTGCATACTTAAGAACAGTTGCATGAAAGAAAATTGTTTTTCTACTCAAATAGGTGACTCAGACCTAGATGATGAGTGAAAATTCCAACCCATGAAATCTTTTCACGAGGGTAATTCCAATTCGGCCAAGCATGCCTCATAATGAATTAAGAAAATACCACAATGGAAGTACAAGACAACATGCTCAATTCAACAAACAAACAAAAATAAACAATATTAAGAAAGAACAAACTACTCTAAATACACTAGTGATAGTGTACCTTATAAGCTCCTATATAGTCTAGCATCATTAACAAGTAAACATCACATAGCATGCGAATCATTCATACATACAAAAAAGTTATAAAGGATTTCTAATCACTTTAAGACCTTATATGTAGGAACATATTCGATAAATAATGATTATACTTTCACAGCATATATTCATACATAACATAGCAAACCGTAATTAAGATTCTAACATCTGATACATTACAAGAGTAAGGAGATATTGACTCCTTAAAGACTCATACCAAACTCGCATGCAAATAACATACATAAGCAGGTAGCAAATAACATACTCGTATGTAAATAATAGAGCATGTAAACCCATATGGAACCCCTACATATATGGTAAAATCTTGGGGTTAATTATGTAATCCACTCGGTAGTAAACACATCCACTAAGTAATAAAATAAATAAACTCTAGCATAAATAAAACCCATATTACCTCAATCAGTGGGGACTACTATCCAAACTGTTTATTACTACCTACATAATAACTTGGTTCGACACACAAATCCAACTTTCCTTCTAAGCTAGAACCACTCGATGTAGTACAATCAGTAAATGATGATCAATGATGTGAAGTGAACAATCAACCTTAAGGACCACCTTAATAATGAACATTCAACAAACACTTTCCTACGCAAACCACAAATTGTCTATGGGGGATATACATTCAATTCACAACCTGTACATAGATAATGATTTGAGAACTCTCCAAAATAACCCAACCCAATCTCATAATGTTATGTCTCAAATAAAAAGTAAAATAGTCAAGAGCTCAATAATCTAGTACTCGATTTTACACACAACACTGTATCATAAATACTTAAAACCTCAATTGACCCGTGGTCCATAACCACACAGGATCCTCACATAAATCCACTCATAAACCCCACCTCAAGTACTTACCACTCAAAAGCACAATTTTACTCACATAGTCACGAATCACTAATATCAAACACCACTCAAAGTAATAGTGATCCAGAAGTAGAAAATGAGATGTTAATTTGACAGAGCTCTACTATGTTTTTCTGGATGATAAAACACAAAGAGAGGGGGTACCTATAGGCATCACCCAAGCTCAATGGCCAAATTCATCATAGCCTCACTGAGGGTCCTCGCCGACCACCTTGTTAAGGATCCGATGAGGCCCTCGTTGAGGTGCCAAAAATTTCATTTTTTATTCAAAATATGTTGAGTAATTTTCACAAATACTTGCACCCAAAACAATACAAAAATACAAGTGACAACATCAACTCACTCAAAAAAAACCACAATGCTCAAATTAGCATGTAAACTACAAAAACCAACCCCATGGTGTGTATAAACATGCTCGCCTAAAAAATATAACTAACTGTGTGTGTGTGTACATTACTAATAGTCAGTAACCAAACTCACATTGGGGAAGAAAAATACATTAAAATAAAATAAGTAAACATTGTGTTTTGTACATGGGAAGCCAACAACAACACAAAGGATTACCAAACTTACAAGTTCATTCTCTCTTTTTTAACTCAATTTGTTTTTTGTTCACTCTTATTTTGTAAATCACTCTCTCTTTTGAAGTCACTCTCTAATTTTAACTCTCTTTCTTTTTACAAATCACTCTCCTTTTTCAACTCTCTATTTTTTACACTTACTCACTCTTTTATTTAATGTAACTTGATATTCATACACCTCTCTTTAGATTAGGGGTAGAAGAGTAGTTCATTTGTTATTAAGAAGAAAGAGGTATATTCATCATGAATTGCTTTCCTATCATGCTATCATAGTCACCCCAAAAGAATATGCTTCAATTTCATTTGAATCACATCACACTAAACATCATCTTTATACCTTTTAATTGAAAAGGACACCACCACTTGTTTGTTTATCTAACTACATCATAATCATTCTTCCAGGATAGCTCATTGATGCATAAAAACTTGATAGTCAAATTTTGTAGAAATTATAAATAGCTCGTAAGTGCATGAATCACTTTATAAAAAGTAATAAGAATACTTCCAATATAAGTCTAAAGAAAAATTACATGGTTTTTAAATAATTCAACAAAACTCTTAAAAACAAAAAATTAACCTAAATATTTTGTCATAATTATTTTGCTTTGAAATGTTCAGACTAATAACATAAAATTAAAAGATATAATTTATTCAACAAATTTTAGGCATATAAACATTTAACACTAAATAGAGAGTTAATGGAATACTTGGCTAACTGATTATGTTTAGTAGAATTAATTAGGTTAGTAAAATATAAACCTAGATTATTGATTCTTTCTTATAAGTATAAATAGCACCTTCGATTAGGTCAATATTCATTATTAATTAAATCACTAAAATCCTTCAATTGGACCATTAGTTAATTTATTTAATTTAGCTTATTTTTTAAGAAATTATCTTACCATTCAACTTGTAACGTTTGATGAGGTCGATAATTGAAACTACTATTAAAGCTATCTAAATTAGTTTTAAATTCATGTATCTGAAAAATCTAACTTTCATGTTTTAGATCCATTACGAAAAATATGTCATCAGTATATTTTTCAATAACAAATCTTATAAAAAACTATTTTTAAATTAATAATAACCAAGTATTTATAAAATTTGATTAAAATGTGTCCACTCATATTATTGTATCACCAATGTTGTTCTAGTTGTTCAATAGAATCTACTAAATCATCCCATCCTAGAGATGTAAATGGTAAAACATGGGCCTTTCTTCTTCCTTTTCCCTTCCTTTGGAGCATGAGTTGTTATGTTTCTAAAATGTGCTTCCCTTTTTAACTTTCTAAACCATTAAGTTGAGGATATTTTGATAATTTTCACTCAATTAATATAGGCTAAGAACCCATTAGAAGAATGTAGAGAATGTAAGAGAATATGAGTTGTTAAATTACTCAAATTCCTTTCTCTTAAAAACTTTCAAAATTGTTAAAATAAGGATATTTTGGTAATTTTGTTTCTTTTTAGCCCATCAATTATACTAATGCTCTTTAAGTCCAAACATTTACCAAAAGACCCTTAGGTTATGCAACCCACATTAGTATTCTTTAAGCTAGAAGAAAACCTATTAGTCTTTAAGCACTTTTTAAAGGTATCATAATATTTAATTATAATTTCATGGTAAAACCTAATTAATAGATATGTGAGACAACTTATGTAAGACCTAAAACTTTTGTCCTTGAAATTCACATACATGGCTACGAAATAAGACTACTAGTTATGTATACATTCTATTGATTCTCATGTTGACCATTGACTATTTGATTTATGTACAATTCTTTCACCATGTAAATCATTCATAAATTTAGACACCAAATTTTAATTATGTATCAAGTCAAATTCATAGGCTACAATAACAATACAAGTAACACCAATCCACTAGGGTTTTTGTCATATTCCATCCAAAAGTTTAAAAAGAGGTTTTTTGTTAATTTAGTTTAAAAAAAGGTTCTTTGCAACCTCTCAATCAAGTAGCAGGTCATTTTTTTCTTCTCTCTTCTTTCAATTACCATCTCAATTTTTTTGTTTTTTTCTCTCTCCTCTTTTAATTCCCAACCTAGTTTTTTTTTCTCTCCTTATTTTCAAAAACAAGACAAAAAAATATTTTAAACACCCTTTGCAATTTTAAAGTGCCGAATACAAAAATTATAAATTTTTAATAAATAAAATTTTGAGTGAATAAAATAATTACAAAATTAATAATTATTATTATTATAAAATAAATTATAAAAACTATGCTAATAATTATAATAATATTATATTAGATAATATTTTCACACAAATTTTACGATATAATATTCTATGCTTGTATTGTATATTGTAAAAAGTTGGATAGAGATGTTTCACAATTGTTTTAATAATTTAATTATTTTTATGAATATTATTTTTTATATCATAATTATAATTAATATTATAATTATTTATTAAATATAATTATGATTATATTTAATAATAATAATATATTATTATATTATTTTTGAATTTTCAAAATACTTAGCATATCATTTTAAATATAGGTATAAATTTATATTTATTTTATTATAAAATAAATTATTTTTTATTTTTTAAAATAAAAATTTTAATATATGATATATTAAAAGAAATTTATGTATTTAAAATTAATTATAAATTTATAAGATGTTGATGTTTTTTATGTTTATAATAATTATGTTTTATAAAATGGAGCTAACATATCTTTTTTTTTAAATAAAATTGATTAAAAACTTTGCTTTCAAGTTTAAGGTAAGATTTTACCTATTTTTAAACTAATTCACAATTAAGCCCATTTTTAAACTATCATGTGAAAAATGACTATTATAGATAAAATCTCAACCTACTATTCAATATTTCAATTTTAGCACATTAAAATCTATATTCATAGTGTATACTCTTCTAATTTCAAAGTTATACACCTTTATTGATCTAAAACATTTCGAACACTTATTAGACATTAATTAATCACTAACATGCCATAAGATTGTTTCTATATCTATCACAAAATTAGTTATAACAGTAGGGCAAAACCTAATTAATATCAGGTATAAAACAATTTACGTAATTAGTTGGTCCCAAAGAAAGTATGATCTTGCATAGTTTCCTCTTTAGTATTTGAGTAAAAATCAAAGTGTTATTTCTAGCCTTGATATTCTAGTACTCTTAATCCCAAATTAAAATATATACTCTTAAATCAATTCAACTTTCAAGTAAATAGATTCAAATATGTTTAGAAAATATCATGAAAATACAAAGATAAAACTCAACCCCTTGTCATAATCAGGTGGATCAAATTCATCTCACACTATCTTTAATCAAATAATCATAACTTTAAGTGTAAATACTCAAATTTCATTTTGTATAATCCAAGACAAACTAAGCATTCCAAGCTTTCATGAAAGGTAACATATGCCCATTAAGGATTATATTACAAGTATGTTTTAAAAAATGAAATTTCATTTTGTGTCATCTTACTCTATATAGTTTTAAAACACTTCTAACTTATCATCACATAAACTTTTCAATTAAACAGGCAAATATAATTACGTAAAAATATGTAAAAATTAATGGCTTGTTTGGCCACATAACTTGAAAACAATTCTTAAAAATTATTTTCAAATCATTACCAAAAAACAATTTTCTATAATTTTAGAAAACTATGAGTTTTTTTTATTTTAAAACATTATTGTAAAGAACAAAAAACATAAAAACATATTTTTCATTTTGTTTGGTAAAATTGTTGTTAAAAATTATTTTTAGTGTGAAATATTTCTATTTAAATTCTTACATTATACCATTTTTTCTCTAATGACTTTTTACTAGAAAGTATTTATCAATGAAATAGAAAAATTAAAAATATTAAATAATATTTAGAATTAGTATGTTGTAAAAGTGATAAAAATTAATATAACATATGATTGTAATATACTCTTTAAAATTGTATATATATATATATAACAGTAATATTTATGACATTAATTTAGTTTATTATGATCGTAATATTTAGTCTATTTGTTGCGAGTTAAAACCCATTTAATCAGTTTGCTAATAGGATGAAATATGTAACTAAAATAGTTTATTTAATATTTTAATATGGGGGCAAGAGGTAAACCCCTATCATTATCATTATCATTATATATATGAGTGTGTGTAATAATTAAAAAATAATTAAAGTTAGGGTAAGATCTTTAAAGTGATGACAAATTAAAATGGGGAGTAATATTATAATAACAAAGTTGTTATTGTTACAAAAAAAAATACAAAATGTTTATTTTATTACTAGTATTATTTAATACTTGAATGCTATTAATATTGAATAAAATTATTATTAAAATTATTTTTATTAGAATAATAATTTATATTATGGTAATATAACTATCTATTAAAATAGGAAAAAATTAAGATGGATAATATCATAGTATCATTAAAACAAATGTTCAAAAAGTACCAAATAGAGTATTGTCTAGATGTTATTTTTTCAATAAATATGTGACTTTAAAATCACATAATCGAAACCCCTTAGAAATGTATACATGTGTGTATACATTTATTAAGTTAAAAAAAAAAAGAGTTCAAAAGTTACCTAAACTAAAAAACATAGTATTAGCAAAACAAGAAGCAGCAACAATATATAAGCATTAAGGCATATATTTTCAATTTTTTGTTTTTAAGTTCATATAATTTTTAAAAATTATAACTTAAAAATTATAGCCAAACATATTAATTATTTTTAAAACTAATTTTTTTTTATTTTAGAATACATAAAATAGTTTTTGAATTACATGACCAAACAAACCTTAATCCTTTCAAGATTTAAAACAAAATATAACATATTAATATAAAATTAGTAAATTTCTTCCCTAAACTTAAATTAACATTTTGTTCAAAATGCGATTTCCAACATAATTTCTATTGGACATACCTTTGATTAAACAAGTGTAACTTTCAAAAGAATTATCTAAATATGTTTTCGTAGAAGGAATCAAAAACTATACAACCTAATATTACGTACCCAAATCTCATTGATAAAATAATTTTAAAAAAATGCAGATAAGACCATAACAGTAATTTCAGCTTGATTTTACATAACATATTATGATAAAACAAGTATAAATCTTTATAGAAAACTTTAAATAACAAACCATAAATTTTTTATAAAACTAAATATATCAATAATTAAAATAAGATATAAAACACCTAAATTTAATATGTAAAATAATTTCAAATTTAAAAACACAGATCAAGTTGAAACAGGGTTTTTAATTTCAATTCGTACCGAACATGTATCAGTAAAAGTAGTATAACTTTTTGTATACATTTTCGAATAATAAACCGTAAAATTAAGCTCAAATGATCAGAAAAAAGTTCGAGTTTTCTTAAAAAGATTCAAATGTATAACAACATAGTTTTAGACTTTGGAGTTTTGACCAAGTGTATCATTTCTTCGTATTAAATCCTTTAAAACATTCAAGAAAGATTAACAAGCTCCAGAGAATACATGAAATAATTTAAATATATAAACTTAGCATGAAATCGAGGAGCAACAAGAATGGAATTATAAACAAGTTTAGAAGTACACCGAAGAATAATTAAAAAGGAAAGATATTTGATTTTTCACCTTAAAATCAAGTCCTAACTTAGAGTCTTCAATACAAAAATAGAGATCTCCCAAAGGTGTGGGCTGAGAACTCACTGGAAAGGTGTGGAAAAATATAAAGGAATATGGATTGTCTAATTACTAAAATGCACTTCCCTTAAAACTTTCTAAAATATTCAATTAAGGGCATTTTGATAATTTTAAACTCAATTAGAATGTGTTGAGAACTCAGTAGAGAATACAAGCAAATATAGATTGTAAAATTATGAAAATGCCCTTTCCTTTATAAACTTTCTAAACTATTCAACTATGTGTATTTTGGTAATTTTTATTCAATCACCGTTTTTAACTATACACAAATAGAATTTGTAAGTTTAAAATATTTATTTTTTTAATTGAAGAAAAAGACTATTTTAACAAAATTGAAATTATAATTAATTACGTTTTATGTTCTAAAAAGACGTGGGTCTAAAAAAAATTTGTTTTTGAATTCCATACTAATTTAACATTAGAATAATAGCCTGAAATTCTACTCCACCGTCAAAAAGTGTTTTAACAAAGAAATAGTATGTAATTTAGCATTTCTATTGTACAGCATAGAAGCATCTTTCACACCTAATTTATCCTTAAGAAAGATAATCCAAGAATATCTTGTACATTCATCCACAAAGTACACATACCAACGATAACCATTTAAAGAAGTAATGGGTGATCGACCTCATATATCTATATGCATAGTTTCAAGATGAGCAGTACCCATTCTAGGAATTAAAGATAATAGTAGTTTATGATTTTTGCTTAATTGGTAAGCTTCACATACACTAGGGAAAACATTATAAAAAAATTCACAAGATAAATATTTGAGCACTGTTTGTAAAATTTTTGAGTATCTCTTACGCCAAAGAAATACATCTAATACATTACACACAAAAGCTAGTTGCTTGTGTACAATAGCAGCAGGCAATACAATAGATGCTTTAGTTTTATTTGTGTCTAGCATATAACTACTACTAGATACCATGTTTATAGTTCAACTAGATGATGTACCATCAAGCTTTCCAAACTTGGTCTTCAAATCAAAGGCTTACAATCCTTGCATAATTTTTCCTTCCAACAAAATTTATCTTGTCCTCTTGTCCTTGACAAAACAAACAAGAGGATGAAACTCAAAAGAAAACATCATTATCTTTTGAGAATTTAGAAACTCTAAGCAAATTTTTATCTAAATCTAGAACATGAAGCATATTTAAGTAAAAAGATTCTTTTAGCATCAAAATTACAATTAACAACACAACTATTAGTGTGAGGAATAATCATACTAGATCTATTGCCAATGTAAAGCTCTTATGTTCCTTTGTAGTAAATTCTCGCAATTAGAAGGCTTAGATCTGCTATGACATGATGTATGGCCCTTGAATCCACATACCTTAAAGGATCTAATATCATATCAGGTGTAGCAATAAAAGCTTGAGTAGATGAAGAGTTAGAAGATTGATTTTATCGATGAGAGTTAGAATCATTTCCACCAAATCTTAAGTTTTGATTATTGCCTAAGGGTTGGAAAGCGGGATCAAAATGATATCAGTGATAAGCTACCAAATGCCCTACTTTTCCACACAATAGTATTTATGAATAGTAGAAAGTGTTATGTACACATATATCCATTGAATCAACACTATAGTATTTTTGAATAGTAGAAATAGAAGGAAAGGAAAAACTTCAAAAATTTAATGTGGACAATCTCGATCATTGTTAAATTTTCATCTTGGACATCAATAGTAGTTTTAGTAGTGGCCATAAATGGTCTACCAAGAAATGTTGTATGTTCTTTGTCTAAAGAAGGGTTTTTCTCCATATTGAGAACCACAAAATCAATAGGTATCATAAGTTTATCTACCTATGTCAGCACATTTTCAATCAATGCCTTCAGATATTTAATAGATCTATCCGTAAGTTGAAGGAACATGATTGTAAGTTTTAGGTCTCCCAAACCTAGTTGTAAGAAAATAGAGTATGACATCAAATTTATACAAATACCTAAGTTTAGCATTACTTTAGCTACCTTTATATCCCCTATACTGATGTTAATGATAAAACTACTAGGATCTTTCAACTTTGGGTATAGTTAGTGATGAAGCACAACACTAGAAATATTTGATATCGCTACTCTTTCATTAAGTTCATATCTCCTTTTCTTAGTATTCAATTCCTTGAAAAATTTAGCATAAGAGGACATGTTATAGATAACTAATAAAGGTAAATTAATATTAGCTTTAGAAAGTTTATTAAAAAGATTAGAGAATTATTTGTCTTGTTTAGATTCCTTCAAATGGTGTGGAAATGGTATTGGCTACTGGTGAGATTGTGATGTTTTATGATTTTTGGGGATGTAAGTTGATTCCCCAATTATTTTCTCATAAGGTTTATCATTATTTGTACTTATATCTCTACTTTGAGAGACTATAATTTCACATTCTTTATCACCTATACTAAAAGTTAAATCATTAGAAATTTTAGGTAATATTTTATTTGACTATCTTACCACTTTAAAGAATTGTGATATCCTTTGCCTATTGATGAAAGTTTTTAGTGCTATTACTAGACTTATCTCTCGAAATGGTGCCAAAAACTTGATGAATAAAATTGGCAATGCCCATCTTATAAATACTTTGGTTTTATACTTGTAAAATTTTTGTCAATGCACAAATCATTTTATAGAAAATGACAAGTATTAACCCAAGATCGATCTAAGGAAGAAATATATGTGATTTTTAATTTATTATTCAAACTCTTAAAAACAAAATTAAACCTAAACATTTTGTCACAATAATTTGGTTTTTGAAAAACTAATCTAATAACATAAAAAAATAAACATAGATATGGATCCAATAAACAATTATGCAAATTATATCATTCATAACAGTAGAATATTTATGAGTATAATAATTAAGTTAATTATGCTTGCTTATATTATTTAGGTTGTTAAAGATATAAATTAATATTTATTAATTCTCTCTTTTTAATATAAATATCATCTTTGGTAGGGTTAGATATTCTTTGTTAATAAAACAAATCAATTAACACCTATAGATGGGATCGATAATTAATTTGGTTAATTAAATTAATTCATTTTTTCTAAGAGATTGAAAATAAACCATTTAAATGCCACCTTTGGTGGGGTTAAACATTTAAATTTTATTCAAGATGTCCAAATTAAACCTAAGAATTATCTGAGTACTAACTTTCAAGTTTTAAAACCATTACTGAAAATATGTTGTCAATACATTTTCCAATAATAGTTCTTATAAAAACTTTTGAAATTGAGCTTTACTCTAATTACCGAAAAATTGTACTAACAAATAAAATAGCGCTACTCTAAATCAGAACCGATAATTAAACCTTAAAATCTAATTTTCAGATTTAAGTTTGTAATGAAAAATAATATATTTCTCTCTAACATCCTTAATATAAAATCTTGAATAAAAATAAAATCAATTTATTTTATAGAAATATTTTACCTATTTAATAGGTCGTAAGCATAACAACGTTATTATTATATCATTTTTATAAACAGCCAGTCATATTAAATTTAATTACAAACAAATTAAATATAACATATAAGAATAAAACATAAAAATAACTATAGAGAATTCATTTAAAAATTATACCTCAAAAGAATCCATACAGAACTTTGATGCTAATTTCATTTCTGGAAAACCTCCAAAAAAGATTTGTATTTTCATTTATTGAATCAAAAAACTAAAAATTTACAAAAGCATAGCTAGTTCTTCACAAAAATAGAAGAACTTTGAAACTAAAAAACAAAGAAAACTCTCTAAAGAGAGAAAGCTAGAGAGAGACTTGAGAAAATTCTATCTAAGAAAGGGTTGGGGAGAGAGTCCTTTTATAGGTGAGTAAAAGACTAAAAAATGGGAAAATATCTCAAAAATTGGTCTTGGATGCGTTTGGACAAACATGGAACGCATGGGGGTGCTGGCGCCACAAGGGCTCACGTAGGGACAGGCGCTGAAACAACATTGGCATGGGTACGCATGGGGGACAAGCGTTGACACGACATGGGTACGCATGGGGACAAGCCCTAACACGACATGGGCGAACGAGAATTGGATAGTTTTGTCCCTTTCTCCATTTTCATTCAACATATTTCGAATGTATTGCATCCAATATTTTTCTTCGAGTCTTTAAATTATTTTTGAATAAAAATACCTAAAAAACAATAAAATAACCGTGATTCTGAAAACATAAATTTATATAAAAATATGATAAAATTATACATATATAAATCTATTTAATCAATTAAAGTACATTAAATCATGGTAATTTTAGTGCTTTTTAAGTACTCGTTACAACTCCCAACCAGCTTCTTGCTAGTTCTTTAGCAAGAGAAGTGTAAAAACTAAAATAAGAAAAATAAACTCTCCTAATTTACTTCCGTGGATTGACACGGTTACATTTAGAATATGTAACAAGACTTTAAACTCATAGGTTCCCCTAGTAGACGAGTTTGAGTCTCTTGAGGGTTTTGAGTAATGATACCCACAAACATTGTACTAAATTTAAAATTTTAAAAAGAAATAACAAAAATAACAAATCAAATACTAAAATTATAACAAAATTAAAACTAAATAAAATCAAAAATTAAAAACAAAACAAAACAAAACATGAAAATGTCTTGTGATTTTTAATCTAATTTAAGATCATAATTAAAATCTAAAACATAAGTTATTTTTAACTTCTTAAACAGTCATAGTTTATAATAATAATTAGTTGAAAATCATTTTCATACTTCAAAAAAAAATGTTTCAATTTAAATTTACCCAATTTTAGTGTTAAAAATTTGAATTCACTTCGACTCTATCCTTACAAGTCAATACTCTTAAAACATTGAATCCTATGGGTTCAAGCACTCATACTAAGGCATATGCGAATAGAGTTTATCTTTAGCAATGAACGAATAAGTTTGCATACTTATAAAAGAAGAAAGGCTCAAAATAGTGCATAACTTCGATCTTATGAAAGGAATCTATTGTTTAAGATTTCGTAAAGTATGTGAATATAGTTTATGTTTAGAAATGAACGAATAAGTTCGCATACTTATAAAAGAAGAAAAGCTCAAAAATAGTACATAACTTCGATCTCATGAAATGAATTGATTATTTATGATTTCATAAAGAAATCAAAAAATTATTTTCATGCCTCAATCAAAATCATTAAATAAAAATGTCAAGATGTATGCCTTGTAGAAATGAAGAAAGTGTAATGACATTTTAAGGATTTACTTCCTATAACTTTTTTTTGTAATTAACCTTTTTCTCACAACTTTGTAGGATACGCGACTCATAGTATGTAGATATGTAGATTATACTATTCATTTTTCTCTCTTTTTTAAAGAGATTTTTCAACATATTTTTTTAAAGAGAGTGGACCCATGTACAGATTATATATTTTTGTAGGATTTTGGTCAGTGGTTAGTTTTGTGGCTTTTCTATTTGATTTTGGTTTAGGTAACCCCATATATGTCTCTTTTTGGTAGAGGTCATGCATGAATGAGATAAAGACATATACTATCAATTTCTATTTAAGTCATTCAATCTAAGCAGTAAAAACAACATATGACACTTTACTAGATATGAAAATCCTAACATTCAATGCTAATACCTATAGAGATCATCTAAAAATTTGAAGAAATAAGAAATGTGTTTGGAATAGAAAAAATATATTTCACTCAGAATAAAAGAAATTAGGCTCAAATTATATCTCACAAAGGTAGTCTCTACTATTTGATTCCTAAATACTAATTTTGGGTTTATTATAATTTTCATACTTCATCATGAAATACTATTTTTGACAAAAACTAACTAATTACCACATACTCCATGATATGTTTTCAAAAATTAATCTAACAGTGCAAAAGATTTAACTATTTACTTAAATTTGATTTAAAGAAATGATAATTTTTTTTAAATTAGTCCTAAAATTCTAAAAATTACTAAACCACACAAAGAAAATAAAATCAAATACAATAAAAATGAAAATGTGAACATAAAAAAAAATTTAAAAATTTGTTAAAATTTTTGAAATTAAGCATGGTAACTTTCACCACCACCAACCTAAAACTTACACTGTTCTCAATGTAAAAATTGTAAATTAAAGATAAAGAGAAAACAGAAGAAAAGTTACCTATTTCCTGAGAATGTGCAAGTAGTGATGGAAAAATAACGGTGCATCCATTATGTTCATCATCAAAGTTAATTAAGAAAATCAAATAACATCTATGGGTGGGATCGATAATTAATTTGGTTAATTAAATTAATTTATTTTTTCTAAGAGATTAAAAATGAACCATTTAAATGCCACATTTGGTGGGGTTAGCTATTTTAAACTTTATTCAATGTGTCTAAATTAAACCTAAGAATTATTCGAGTACTAAATTTCAAGTTTTAAAACCATTACTGAAAATATGTTGTCAATACATTTTCGAATAATAATTATTATAAAAACTTTTGAAATAGAGCTTCACTCTAGCTACTGGGCAATTGTACCAACAAATAAAAGAGCGCTACTCTAAATCAGACTAGATAATTAAACCTTAAAATCTAATTTTTATATTTAAGTTTGTAATGAAAAATAATATATTTTTCTCTAACATCCTTAATATAAAATGTTGAAAAAAAATCAATTTATTTTATAGAAATATTTTACCTATTTAATATTTCGTAAGCATAACAACATTATTAGTATATCATTTTTGTAAATAGCTAGACATGTTAAATGTAATCACAGACAAATTAAATATAACATATAGGAATAAAACATAAAAATAATTGTAAATAATTCAATTAAAAATTATACCTCAAAAGAATCCTTACAAAATTTTGATGTTAATTTCGTTTCTTGAACTTCAAACGGATTTACATTTCCATTTATTGAATCAAAAATCTAAAAATTTACAAAAGTATAGCTAGTTCTTCTCAAAAAGAGAATAACTTTAAAACTAAAAAAACAAAGAAAACTCTCTAAAGAGAGAAAGTGAGAAAGAGAACTGAGAAAATTATGTCTATGAAAGGGTTGGGGGAGAGGGTCCTTTTATAGGTGAGCAAAAGGCTAAAAAATGGAAAAATATCTCAAAATTTGGTCTAGGACTCATTTGGAAAAAAATGGCACTCTTGGTAAGGACAAGCACTGACACAACATGGGCACGCACAGGGTTTTGTTGGGGGATAGGCGCTAACACGGCATAGGCGCGTGAGATTTGGGCAGTTTTGTCCTTTCCTCCATTTTTTTACTTTTCCTCATTTTCTTTCAACATATTTGTGATGTATTGCATCCAATATTTTTCTTCAAGTCTTTAAATTATTTTTGAACGAAAATACCTAAAAAATAATAAAAATACTTGTGATTCTGAAAATAAAAATTTATATAAAAATATGATAAAATCATATAAATATAAATATATTTAATCAATTAAAATACATTAAATGATAATAATTTTAGTATTTTTTAACAAATCATCACTTATTCTACTTGGTTGGGCAGTTTCCTTTTTATTGCTTTTGCAAGCATTTTTCAAGTTGCCTAATTTTGACTCTAACCCCTTTTACCGAAGCCTTTATGGAATTTAACTTTTGATTGTTTATCAATTGGTTGTCTCTATTAATTTGAGTAAAATAATTCAAATTATCTTTTAACGTTGGTTTGGATTAATTTTATGGGTAAGATTGGTTTTCATATGGCTTTTGTGTTTGGTTTTGGTCATATGTTTGGTAATTGTTTGGGTAGTTATAGTTGTTATAATGTTACCTTTGCATATAATTTTCTTCCTTTAAGGTATCCATACTATAATTTCATGTATTTGAACAATAAAAACATTATGTCCAATTAAACCACAAAATTCACATACCTCTTCTTTTGACTTTTGAATGGTAATGAGAATTTGCATTTACTTAATGTATTCTGCAAGTTGCAAGGCTATTTCGTTCCCCTATCCAACTTTATTGACTTCTTCACTTCTTCTTCTTCTACTAGTGTACTTTTGTTGGAAATTACCATCCAACATCTCTTAAACCTCATAAGTTTTATCTGTCGTTTTTCTCCCCTAGCTTCTCTTACAACATTATCAATTATGTCCTTACACTATTGTGGTATCCATCATAAAAGAACTATTTTTGTACTTGCAATGGATAGCTATAGTGTACGCATTGAATCAAAAATAGTTTGAATATTTTCCAAGTTTCATGGAAGGGATCTTCATTCATTTGATAGAATATTGCTATTTTTGTCTTATAATAGGAATAGTATCTACCCATAAACTTACTATAGATTGCCTCCTAATTAGTTAATTAACCCAATTGTAGTGTTATAAACCAAGATTTGGCTTTATTTTTTAGGATGTAGGGAAAACACCTCATCCTAAGCTAGACTTCATCCAATCTTTGTAATGGAATTATCTGTATAGTAGCATAAAATTCTCTAATGAAGTTCAAAGAGTCTTCATTAGGGATACCATAAAATAAAGGTAACAATGAATGATAAATATCTTTCAGCTCATAATTTCTTGCAACCTCTCAAAGTTGTATGCAAGAGCTAGTATTACTCTTTCATCATTTTCTTTTCAGCAAAACGCCTATCTAATTGAACTTGAATTTGTTCATCTAACTCCTAATCAACACTCATCTTTCTTGATATTTGATTTATCCAATAGATGTAAATAAAAAGTGTGAGTTCCTTTCTCAAAGATATCTTCCCTTTTGTACATTCAAAACAAAAAATCAAAATAGCATATCACTTAATTCTATTAAATAAGTACTAACATGAATAAAAAGAAAAATACATACTATGTATACATTAGTAAAATAATTTAAACTATAAAATAAATTATTACACAAAAGTTTTAAAAGAAATAAAAGAATAAAACAAATTAAATTCAAAATAAAAAATAAAGAATTTAAATTTTTTAAAAGAAATAAAAAGAAAAAAATTAAAAGATATAAAAGAAATGTTTTTTTAGAAAAAAAATATTTGAAATTTTAAAATATCTAAAATTAGTTGATAACTTAGGTATTTTAATATTTCAAATAAAAATCATAATATTCATAACACAAAAAGTTTTTAAGATTTTGATAATAACAATTTAAAAATACTATCATCCTCGATAATAGCGTCAAAAACTTGATAATTGCAAAATTATCAATTTTTTAAGATAATATCATCCCCAATAATAGCACCAAAACTGATAATGGAAAAATTATCTAGTTTTTAATCTAATACCATCCTCGATAACGATGTCAAAAACTTGAATTTATAGAGGCTAACTAGTATTCAGTGCTATTACCAGTTTACTTGGCAATTACACCATAGATTTGATATGCCAAAATTAGGCATGCAAATTTTGTATGGTTTATAAAATAACTCGTAAGTGTATAAATCACTTATAAAAAATGACAAGTTTACTTCCAAGATCGATTTAAATAAGAATCATGTGATTTTTGAATCATTCAACAAATTCTTTAAAAATGAAATCAAATAGCCTAAACATCAGGTCACGATTGTTTTGGGTTGAGCTTTTAAACTAATAACATAAAAATAAAGATAGATTCAATAAATATTTAAGCAATTAAACATTTATCATATAGTGAAAATTTTATGGGATATATTTATTAGTTAATCATATTTGTTTGATATTAAGTAGGATATTAAATATACAAATTAAGATTACTTATTCTTTCTTATTGGTATGAAAATATCCTAAGTCAATCATCATTTTCTTTGTTAATTAAAATTTTTACTTGCCATCTTTGGTCGGCCGACAATTTAAATTTTAATTAAATTATACTTATTTTCTAATAAAGTAACAAACCATTTAATTGTCATCTTTGGGTTAATGATTTAAGTATCTGAAAACTAATTTTCAGATTTTAAAACTACTATGAAAAATATGTCATCAATATATTTTCCAATAATAAGTCTTATAAAAATCTTTGAAATAGAGTTCCCTAAAGATCATAATAATGAAATCTAAAATCGAAGAGTTTACTCTGAATTAGATTCAAATAATTAAATCTTAAATTTAACTCATTTATTTATTCTAACAAAATTACTAATATCTCATACTATTTATAACCAAACACGCATAGTTTAAGAAATGATCAATAAATTAAACATATAGCATATAAAATAACACTTAAAAATATTCTGAAAAGAATACATTTAAATATACCTCAACAAAATTCTTAGAATTGCTTCTGTGAAAACCTCTAGATATAATTGCTGCATTGTTCATTGAATTGGAACCAAAGGTATTACATTAACTAAATTTGTTCAACTCTCAAGTAAGAGAAGAACTATAAACTAAAAAAAGAAATTAAAAGATTAAAGAAATCTAAGAAATCAGATACTAAGAGAGCTGTGGAATTCTAGGATATATTTTTACAACTAAAATAGGGTCCTATTTATAAGTTGAGGAAAGGAGGAAAAAATGAAAATTTTAACTTGGCACCGTTGAAAACATTTTATTCAAGCCATGGTATACACAATTGTACATGTTTTTAAGCATGATCCATTCTATTCATACTATGGCACATAGAGTTATCATGGCACGGCTCACATTAATCTTGGACACATTTCTTAGGCCTCGTGCCAAGGCTTACAACATTTTCACACTACAATACATTTCAAACTATAACACTTTAGAAACCCTAATTTATATGTATTTTCTTTTTCCAATTTTTAAACATATGTAAAGTTTTAAAAATATCTTCTTTTAATCTTCCAAGTTGTAATGGGATGATTCAAGTATACTTCTTGAAGTTAATTTATTTTAATACAAGAAATACCTAAAAAATAACAAAATATACCTGTAATTTAGAAAAGATAGATTTGTATGAAATGAGAGTAAAACATGCAAATACAAATCTATATAATCAATAGCAACCACAAGATACCACTTCAAATAAGAATATTTACGTACTACGATATTAGACTAGATATAAACATATTCATATAACAAGCTAGTGGTATACTAATTCATAACATGCATAGTCATAGCATTCAAACGTAGAATTAAACATATCAAGAATCAAGAATTAAAATTAAAATCATTTATGACATTAATTTAATTAAACCAAAGTCTAGAGCTTGAAATATCCCATGATCACATTGGACGTTCAGTTTAGGATTCTAAATGAATCAATATTATACTCATAAAAACTATGAAGAAAAGAAATAATATGAAAAGCTTAGGAATTATAGATGATGAAGCCAAAAACAATTTCACTCTCCAATCTTCAATCCTTTCTTCTAAATCTCCTTCACAAGTTATCTTTGGTATGCTATTGATCTCCCTTGTTTCTTACAGAAATTATGTGTTTGATGTGTCCTTGGGCTCTTTTTATTTAGTATTTTCAAGCTTGATTTGATTAAGATTAGATTATGATTGATCCAATGGCTAAGATTAGAAGTTGGTGCTAAAAATCACTAAATTTGCATACTTATTGCATTACTTGATCGATCGAGACCCTTTCTCGATTGGGTCTCGATCGATCGACTCATTATGATTTTCTATTCGAGAGCACTCAAGAAAAGTTGATCAATGCTCGATTGATCAAACAATATTTTCATCGATCGATCAACCTTTGTTGCTCTTGATCTGCATCCTTAATCAATCTCGAGGAAAGCTTATTTGATGGACTACTTTGTTTCAAATTTCAACCTGAGGGCATTCGATTGAAGCTAAATCAATTGAGTCTCATATTTCATCTCTTAACACATTATTTTGTCTCTTTTTGCTCAATTCGACCCTAATGTAAACACATAGAATACATAATGAACACTAATTCATTGTAAATATATGGAAATTGATATACAAATATATGTATAAAATAAAACCGATGAGAGACTTCCATGAATAATTCATCATTTATAGAAACAATAAGCCAAGATCCAATCATTTTGTCTTGGCTACACCAAAAATTAATGCATGTATTAACTCTTCTATCTTCAAGAACCTTGGGTAGAAATTTTCTTCTTCTAGTTACAAAATCATCTAATTCATAACTTTTAAGAATTCTTAACATTTGTTTCTTTAAAATCATGTAATTCGAACAATCTAACTTGATAGTAGATATTTTATTATGAAAAGTCACAAGATAATTATCAACATGATCGAAAATACATATTATTAGTGATGATTGATCTGTCACTTTGTGATCATCCATCTTTTCGTTAAAATTTAAGGAATTGAGCCTAAGCTATGATACTATCACAATGGAGATGAAACAAAAACAAAAACAAGAGCACGAACAGAAGGCACACAAGATTGGATCATTATAGAAGAAGAGAAAGCAAGAAAGAGAAGAGAATGAGTACAATCTCATTATAATTTCATTATGATTATAATACACACATACAATTGTTAACAAGACCTATATTTATACATAAACCTAAACTGATTCCGTCATAGCTTCAATTAAAAGCTTTTAGAATTCAATTACATATGAAAAGCAATCATGATAGCTACAACTCCCTCCACTACTAAAATTGTATCATCCTATACAACATTCTAGAATCTGGGCCTTACAACTCTACATTATGTGAGCCAAGTAGCTTGATAAGCTTGGCAATATGGTTTGCACTTGTTCTGTGAGTAGTGCAACCTCAATGGAACCTTCATTCGAGGAACTTGAATCACTTGCAAGAATAGTAGTGGACCACTTAATTGCAAAAGCTTCCCTATCTGCATTATTATCATTAATGACCTTAACACATAGCTCTTAGAGTATGTGATGATGTGATATTCCAAGTTAATGAAATTCAAGATTGGTGCAACTTAAAAAAAACAAATACCCAATACTTGAAAGATAGAGAAAAAAATGTTATCGATATAGAGTATACTCTAAGAAAAATAAATAACACCATATCAGTAGGGTGCACCTTAACTTACCATGTGTTCAAGGTAGATAAGTTATCATGAGATGCACAAGACTTTGCTATTTTCATAAAAGGCTCACTTGAGAAGCATATGATGTATTTCCTCGACAATATATATGACTAAAATAATAATTAGGTCACGAATAATTTAAATTTCTATTATTTTGAAAAAATAACAAAAATAACACTCTTAAGATTTTTAACTATAAAAATAGCATCTTTTGTGTCTAGTTCATATATTTTTACTATTAAAAAAGGTCTAACTTATCATTTCAAATTGAATGTTGTTCAATTGAACACCATTTAAATTGAACTACAATTATTGAAATCGGTTTAATGATGAACTCCATCCATTGTGATCCTTTATCAATATTTGTTATTTTTATTGTTATAAGCTTTAACCGTATATGTTATTTTATGGTAAACTAACAAATATACCATCGAACTATTGTAAAAGTTACAAACATATTATCTAACTTTATCAAGTAATAAAAATAGTACTCAACTATAATTAGAAGTACTAATGTGTCACTACGTAATTTTTTGGTGGTAATTAAATTATTTTTTCGGTGGTAATTTGTATAACTAATAAAAAATTTGGTGGTAAATTTATACGACTAATAAGAAGTTTGGTGGTAGATTTATACGAATAGTTTGGAAGTATATTTGCACCATTAATAATACTTGAGTATTTTTTGTCATTCGATAAATATGATGATATGTTTATAATTTTTACAATAATTTAACGATATATTTATTAATCTATTTGTTATTTTATGTAATTTCACAAAAAAAAATTATTTGTTGAGTGGAATCACTTTTCAATGTTTTAATATCTAGTCTCATTTAACAAGATTGAGTCGTGTTTAATTCTTAATTTTTGCATAAAGTACTTGTGCTCCATTCTTTACATCTTTCTAATTAAAAATAAGCCCCGCGCGAAATGGATTGAGTCAGGCTGGAGTTGTTCTTTCTGAATAAGCATCCAATTCAACATACTCCACGAATAGTATTTGCTTATAATAAATCCTTAAAATAAGAACTCTAAATTTTTCATCCTAAATCAACTAATCATCAAATTTAGGTTTACGTGGTCAATGAAACTTTTAAAAGGAATTAGAATTGTCAATTTGTGTAGTTTTGATATTACGATTTTGTTTTGTTTTAAGTTTTGAATCACAATAAAACATTGTTTGATATAAAAAAATATTTATTAATAAAAGTAATTATTAATAAAGGTCATCTTCATCGGTGAAAACATGATTAGATCGGAACATTTTGTTTAAGAAAAATGATTTATATTAAAACTTGATGGATATTATATATATCAAAATTTAATTAATTCATATTAATAAGTTTGTAAGTGGTTTTGCTTTTATCATTAATCCCACAAGATGCATGCGCCACTATTCTTTTCTAATCATCCACTTTTTTATATTGTTTGTAGAATTGTTTTTTTTATGGGATTAATATAAAAATACTAAGTATATAAAAATAATACAATAGCTATTCCTACACTACGGTCATTAAATCTTGCATGTATATAAATACCGTGTAATGGTCTCCATTAACTCTCATTACTTACAATTATATGAGCATAATTAATGGCTTCTACTTCTACTATCCAATTACATCCGGATCCAAAGTGTCGTGTTTTTCTCAGTTTTCATGGAAAAGACACACGATTAACTTTTACTAGTTATCTTTATCATGCACTACTTGGTGAAGGCATACAAACATTTATTGATTCTGAAGACCTTGAAAGTAGCAGAGAAATTTCCTCAGCTTTAATTAGGGTCATAGAGGATTCAGAGATTGCTGTTATTATTTTCTCAGAAAACTATGGTTCTTCATCATGGTGTTTGGATGAACTCTTGCATATTATGCGTCGCAAGGATGATAATGGTCTGGTTGTTATACCCATTTTCTACCACATAGATCCATCTACTGTTAGGTGGCAAAATGGTACTTTTGGAGATGGTTTTCTTAAGCTCCGAGAATATCACAACGACGACAATATGGATGCGTGGAAGAAGGTTTTAGAAAATGCAGCTGATATATCTGGGTTTCATCGTACCCAATCCTACTCATCCGAGTAAGTCCAACTTATAACACCCAACTAATTAACGATTATTAATTTGCACGAACAATTAAAATATTAAAAAAACTAAAATTTATTATTTTTCGTTAAATATCGTTAAAATAAAAATACACCGATTTATATTCGTTTAATTTAAACTTTGTCCAATACTATTCTCATAAATATTATTAGAATTATATTTTTATTATTAATATAATTTTTTATGATATTATTTTACATAATTTCTTTTTTTTTTAAATTATTCAATCATTAAATTTATGGATGATATTTTGTAAATAGAAATAAAATAGCTTTACTTGCATCACAAATCAAAAACTTAATATGACCTAAAAATTAAGTATATAGCATTTCATTAGTATTTAATATTTGGCTAAATAGCTCTCAATGTTCTTCAAATTTGAAATGCTTCTTAAAAATTAAAATTTTTAACTCTCTTATATTTTAAACATGTAAGCCTTAAACTAGAAGTTTCTGGACTATAGTGTGGCTAATTTGTCACAACTGGGGGGGAACAACTTTAAGTATAACACTCAATAAATTTGAGAACTAAAATGTACATAAAGCTCAATTGTTTCAAGCCACCATGAACTGTACATGAAAGTCAAAGGCTACATATATATAAACTTAATAGACTTATTTTAGTTTAGAATAAATTCGTATGTCTCATGTATTCAGATAATAATAACCAACTCTTACTCTTTATCTCAATCCTTAAATCACTAACGTGGTATTACTTGATTGGTGGTCTATGTAGTGAAACACATAAAAGTAGAGATTCAAAGGACCCCAACAATACTATTTTGACAAAGGAGAAACATTTAAGCAACCATCCAAATTTTAATGTTTTATATGCATATATATACACACTTATATTTATATTTGTATATATATGAGTTTCAAGTTCAATCTATTCATATTTAATCTAAAAACACTTTATATTTAAAATTTTAGGTTAATTCATATTGATTATTTTATAGATTTTGAATTAAAAATCCTTAAAATTATTTTGTTTAGGATCATATTAGGTTGCTAAAAAAACAAGTGCTACGAGCCGTGATTTAGCCTTTATTTAAACTATTTAATTACCATCAAATTCTCGGAGAGAGTAATTGCTGATAAGAGATATGAATATGTATCATTAAGAATTACATTACATTAAACATCAACATCATATTTATCACCCTATTAGAAGTGGAGAAGTGTTTATTGAAAATAAAAGGAGAGAAGTGATTATACCTTAAAAACATAGTTATTATTTATTAAAAAAATATTAACAAAAATATTTTTTATCATAACTTGATGCATAGATCAGTATAAATGGCATAATTTAATTGAACTTCTATTAATAAGTGATGTTATAATTATTTTATCATCCCACGTCTCTAACTTTATGGTAAAAATCGGAAAAGATAATAGAATATGGGGAGAGAAAGTAAAGAAATATAGGCAGAAAGTAAAGAAATATAGGCAGAGATCGAAGTTGATATCTGGTTTAATAATAATAGTCTTAAAAAATTACAACACTAAGATCTATTTATATATAGGAAGAAAATGACTAACACTATCATTTAATATATATAATATTACTCTTAAATTAACAAGGTAAACTTTTTTATAAAAATAAATAAGAACTTTTTAAAAAATAAATGAATAAGGTTGTGGTTTGATTACCAGCACTATAGAGTTAAATTCAATCATTCAAATAATTATTAATCTATTTATAAAAAAAAATTATTAATTTAATCTATGTTATATATAAAAGTCTATATTAATCTTAAAATAATTTTGACCAAAAATACTTTTATATTTTAAACTAATAACATACATTATTCTTAACATTTTACATTAAATGTTCGATACATTTTTGCTAAGAACCTTAAATAAAAGAGTATTTTTTTGATATATTATACAATAACTATTGTGATAGAAAACTATTAGTTCAAACAATATAATCTACTTTTCTTTAGTCTATAATTATTTCACAGTTCGGTTTTGCACAACAACTTGTTGCATAAAGACTTTTTGTAAATAAAAAGACTTGTGTAATATTAAAGATTTTTACATTAACTTATCATCTTTATTTGTTATTTGTAAATAAATTTATAATTGGAGTAGTTTCTTTCCTCTGTTTACATGGAAAAAGTTACCCATTAATTCATAAATTACTTAACTTTTGTTAATTTTAATGGTCAAGTAATAAAAAAAAATTTATTTAATTTACTCATGCATAGGTCGGAGCCAATATTAATCAAGAAAATCATTGAAGATATTTTGAAGAAATTGGATAGTACATCTTTTTATAATTGTGATATAACAAAAGGTCTAATTGGAATAGATACACGCTTTGAGGAATTGAAATCGTTAATTACCATTTCATCTCAAGACGTACATCTCGTAGGGGTTTGGGGTACGGGTGGTATAGGCAAGACAACTCTGGCCCGTATTCTATATGACCGACTCAAGTCACAGTTCCACGTACATTGTTTTCTTGTGAATGTAAGAGAAACTCTGGAGAAACAAGGCCAAAATTATTTGGAAAACAAATTTTATTCTCAATTATTCAATGAAAACGATCCAAAATTTAGACGGGAGAGACTTCGTCACTTAAAAGCCCTCATTGTTCTTGATGATGTGGATGATATTAGCCAAATGATATATTTGATGGGTATAGTTAAGCATGGTTTGGTTGGTTCTGGAAGCAAAATAATTGTGACAACTAGAAATGAGGAGGTACTTGGAAAAGCTGATCACACTTATACCTTTATCCCATTAGATTTGGATGAATCTTATCAACTTTTTCTTTTGCATGCTTTCAATGGAGGCAAGCCTTCTAAAGAGTATGAAGTGGTATTAGATAAGGTAGTGCGTTATGCTAAAGGCATTCCATTAGCACTTACAATATTGGGGTCATTCCTTTGTGACATGAGAAAACAAGATTGGGATCGTGCATGGGAAAAATTGGAAGGGTATTCTAATGATAAAATTGATGCTGTGTTGAGAATAAGTTATAACGGATTAGATCTCTTTGAGAAGGACATATTTCTTGATATTGCATGTTTTTTTGTTGGAGAGAAAAAAGACTCTGTCCAAGAAATATTGGATGCTTGTGGACAATTTGCAAATTTAGGAATTAATGTTTTGAGAAAAAGATGTCTTATATCTATTGATGAAGTTGACATCCTACATATGCATGATTTAGTGTGTGGAATGGCTCACAAGATTGCTATTGAAGAAAATACTGAAAAGCATGGAAAGGGTAAAAGGATATTTAAGATGGATGACGTGCAAAATGTACTGCAAGATAACACGGTAATAAATTTTTACCAAGTTTCTATGGATAGTAATATTTCTAAAGAATGGAACAAATAAATAGGATTATATATTGAGATTAACATATATTAGTTAACATTAAATTTAATCGATTCAACTTTTCTTTTTATAAAATATGGTATCAATAATTTCATATTTTTTTAACTTATGGAAAGCTTTAAGATATAATTTCTCTCTCTTTTTAGGTAACAAAAACCTTGAACATAATTTGATGTTACATACAAATACTTGTTCTTTGCCCTTTCTTATCAGGGAGTTGCAACAATCCGAGGCATTATCTTGAACAATTATCAGAGTAAAAAATTAGTTTTGAGCAGCACATGCTTTTCTAGAATGTGCGGCTTAATATTTCTCAAGATTTATGACTCTCTTTATCATCCTCATAATGTTAAACTAACTCAATGTAACTACAAAGTTGACGCTCCTGAAGGCCTTACTACTCTTCCTAGTGAGCTTATATATCTCCATTGGGTTGGATATAAATCCAATTATATACCAACAATGTTTAATCCAATAAATCTGGTGGAACTCATAATGCCTTATAGTTTGCTCAAGCAACTTTGGAATGGAGTTCAGGTATGTCTTTCTTAATAATAACGCTACTCATATATACATGATTGGAACTCAGATCTCATATTTTCTTCGTATATAAATGAATTACATATTATTGAACCATAAGCTAAAAGTCTATTTATGTTTTGGATAATGTGATATTAAATTTTAGAAATTGTAACAATACATAAATTTATTGCTCATGCACCACTCATATCAATTTACATGACAAAATTGTTTTGAAAAGTGCAAAAGTGATTCTAATGTTGACACATGAACATAATTAGTATGTTTGACATTCCTCTTTAATCTAATGCCTATTAATTAGATGCCCCTGAAGTTCATGAATTCACCTCTCTATTTGGACCATTTCTATCTCATGTGTTACAGCTTCTTGTTAATTTAAGAAAGATCGACTTGAGTTACTCCACAAAGTTGATTGAAATATCAGGCATATCTAAAGCCAAGAATCTTAAAGTTGTAAATTTGCAAGGTTGTGAAAGTTTACGTGAGTTGCCATTATCTTTTAAAAAAGTATGCATGCTTACTTCGCTAAACATTAATGGTTGCAATAAGCTATGGAGTGGAAACATAAATCCCTTGGGACCTCTCAGGAATTTCAAGTATTTAACAAACCTAAGAGAGTTAAAGATGAGAAATGCATCTATTGAAATAGTGCCAGTCTCTATAGAGTGCCTTTCATGTCTTGTGGAATTGGATTTGAGCAACTGCTCAAGGCTCAAAAGTCTTCCAACTAGCATTTGTACCATGAAATCACTTGAGAAACTTTGTGCTAATTTCTGTGAAAGATTAGAAAATTTTCCAGAAATCTTGAATAGGCCATCACGATTGAAGAGCCTTGAGTTAATGGACTCAGGAATTAAGAATCTTCCAACCAGCATTCATAGGTTGACGTCTCTTGAGAAGTTTAATCTCTATCGGTGCACCAAACTTGAAAAATTTCCAGAAATTTTGGAACCCATGGAATCTTTAAAGGAACTAAGTTTGTCAGGCACAGGGATTACAAAGCTTTGCATGTCGATTGGAAAGCTAGTTGGACTTGATATTTTTGACTTGAGCGAGTGCGAAAACCTTCGATTCATCCCAAACTGCATTTCACGTTTAAACTCTCTCGATGTATTTTCTGTGTTTGGCTGCTTAAATCTTGAAAAGTTACCAAGCTTGCCCATTGGTTTGCGGTTATTATTTGCTCGAGATTGCAAAGCGCTTAAATCTATGTCAGAGCTTCCATCAAATCTACAATATCTTGGTGCACAAAACTGCTCGTCACTGGAAACAATATGCAGCTCAATAACAACTAACGATCCAGTAATCCTAAAAAAAAAGGCTTTTGCAGTGGACAATTGCCCCAAGTTAGAACAAGGTAATATATGGGCTGAGGCAAGAGCAGAAACACTACGTCAGGCAATTTTATCAAGGAACAATATACCAAAAGAAAAGGCATGTCCTCTTTTCCATCTCATGCTTTTTTATAACCCAATCTATGATGCAGGTTTTTAGAATTTTTGGAATTAATTTTAATAATCACAACTAAATTCATCATGCAGAACTATGAACCATTATCTGCCGATGTAGAAATGCGTTGGAGTGGAAATGAGATACCCGAGTGGATGACCTATCGGAATAATGGGGGATCTTCAATAGCCATCGACCTTCCTCCAAATTGGTGTGATCCCAACTTCCTGGGATTCGCATTATGCGTTGTTCTAGGGGACAATGGCAATTGTAATAACTGGGTCCACTGCGAGGAGAAAGAGGATGAGGAGGAGGAAGAGGAGGAGGAAGAGGAGAAGGAGGAGGAGGACGACGACGAGAAGGAGGAGGAGGAGGAAGAGGAGGACGAGAAGGAGGAGGAGGATGAGTGCATTCTATGCATGGCAGTTTTCAGAAGCAGTTCTGGCGAATCGGGGGAACTGTTTGCCAGTTGCAGTTTGCCTTGTGAAGAAGACAAAGCGATTCACAATTCAGATAGTGTTTTCTTTTTCTATAATGTTAATCTTAGCTTGCATCCTAGAGACACAAGTATTGTAGCAAACCGCGACTGTGAAACCTGTCACGTGTTCAACCAAGTCACTTTCGACTTTTATGAAAGTAGGAAGGAATGTGCTCTCATTAAAAAGTGCGGAGTCCACATGTTGTATAGCCATGAAGCAGAGAAATGTGGTCTCATGATTAGTGGAGATACTTCAAAACCAACTACTAGCGGCAAGAGATGCCGCGAAGATTTCGAAGACAAGGATGATGAAAATGAGGTGGAGAAGAAGAGAAAAACAACCCAGACGAAGTAGAAGTCAATGAAGAAGCAGAAGAACCAAGAAGAAGAAGATACGACGAAGGTGAAGATGAAATACTGGATTCTGAGATATGGAGGCTGTTTTTTTCCAGTTGATTATGGCTAAAAGAATGTTCAATTTATTCTTATAAATGAATTACATTAACCAGTTTATGTGTTTTAGTTATTTTATTTTATATTTTTGAATACTTTTTCAATTTTGAAATTGAATCTTATGTTAGATGGTTAGTACATATTTGAAGAACAAAAAGTCTAAAAAAATTTTAAAAATGTGAAAAATAAATTGACTTAAAAAATAAAATTTGATTTAAAATGACTAAATTGAATATAAATATTAGTTAAATTCATCACTTTAAAATAAAAATAACTAATATATTTAATTTATAAAAGTAAAATAACCTAATCTTTTAAAAATATATATATAACCTTAAAGTGATTTGAATGTTTACTAGGTTATTTTAATACTGCAAATCAGAAGTCTAACCCCTTTTACTTATCTCAAAACAATATAACTATTGAAAATAAAAAAAAACTTCTATGGAGTTGCTTCTATTCATTCTTTATTTGCTTGGAGGAACATTGAAAACATATGCATTATATAATTGTACTCAGTATTGTACCTCAAGAAGTACATACGTACTTTGTAAGCTTGCTCATCTGTAACATGCAGAAATACACCATTGGCATTTCTGCATTTCTATATGGAAAACAATCTCTATTTATTCTATATATTTAGTTGTCAACATGTACATGTTTTTTTGTTTCTTGAAAATAGCATATTTACAAGGAAAAAAAATGTTTGATTTTTCCACTGTTTAGGCTACTACTAATTATAAAATAATAATGGATTTTATTTGTGTAATCTAGACAACTGTATCATGTAGAGCCATGTGGTTAACATTTGATAGTTGCTTCTTATGTTTGAAGTAAATTTATGATACACTTGTGTATTTATTTGTTTACATTGGATTGAATTGTGACATAATGGAGAGAAATTATGTTGCGTGACTTTCATGGAGCTTAGCCTAAATGGAATTATTTATTAGCCTAAGAGAGAAAGTTCATAGACATGTATCACATTGTTAATAGAGTGGGTTGCTGTTGAGAAAACAAGATAGAATAAAAATAATAATAAGCCTCAGACCATTAAGGGTTATTTCATCATAGGCTATCTTAGGAAAAAAAGGAGCAACTAGTTTTCAGAAAAAAGTTACTCTACTTTTACTACTTTTAGACTGAACAATAGGCAAACGTTAGAATAGATCATAGGCACCCGTTAGAATAGTTTTGCTATAAAAGCATGTACAGTTCCTTTTGAAAAAAAAAGAATAGTATGCAATAAAAGTTGTTCATCATATTTCCTCATAATTCCTCAAAATTCCACATGGTATCAGAGCGGTAAAAGGGCCAGAAAAATACTCAAGCTGTGTCAAGAAAAGAGAAGTGGCAAGAGCGATAGAGCCACGAGAAATCCTTCCTCGACACATATCAAAGAAAACCAGAGAAATCATGTCTATACCATCTCGATAACTCCAAAATCACCACCATAACCCTCGGTGGCAATAAAGATTACATTCCCTGTCCGGATCGATCCTAATAGGCCTCGGTGGCAGGAAAGTTAGGGTATATCGATGGAACCATAGAAAAACCAAAACCAACCACGAGAAACGATCCAACCGTGAAGAAAAAGGAAAAATAGCAGAATGGCAAACCTCGACCATTTTGGTCATGCCGATGCTCCTCAACACCATGGAGCCTCAATTGCACGCCTATGCGTGGCTAAACTCATCAAAGCCGTATGGGACAAGGTAAAACACTATACGGCCAACAACAAAATTTCGCTTTCATATTTTCAATTTGAAACAGAACCTGTCACAAATCAAACAAAAGGGCAAAAATAGCTCACAATATGGAACCGAGGTACTGACGAGATGGGAGGAACTCCAACTATACCTTCCACCTACAACAGACCCCGAAGAAATCCAAAAAAGGGCACAACAAGAGTTGGTATATACTTATCTCGGTGGTCTCGACCCAAGCTTTGAAGCCATCAGATCCCGGGATCCTGCTACTCTCCGAACTACCATCAATTGATTCGGTCGTGGCTACCATAGAAGAGAGAAGAAACCCGGCGGGCTACAATGAATGCTCGGGCGGAGCCGGGACTCGGGTGAAACCGGCCGCACACGCTCGAAACCCTAACCCAACCTACTTCCGAAGAGGCGAGAGGAGAGGAGCACCCAACAACGGCGAAGGTGTGACCCGACTGAAGCAGTGGGTCCGCAATGGATACCTGGCCTCTGGCACCTCCTCACTGCTGCGACCTAATCGGGACGAGGCGAGAGGGCGGCGCACGAAATCGCGAGAGAGAGAGAGATTTGGGGGGGTGTGAGTGGGGGTCGGACCCGAGAGAAGAGGAGCGACGGGCTGGATCCGAACCCACCAATCCACTAAGCTGGGGATTTCTCGGGTTCCTCTCGTGGCGACAAACACACAACTCGCATACAGCCATTTCTTGAGTAAATTAAATGGGTTGCTCTGACAAAGAACAAAAATCGGGTTTTGTACAATATAAATCGACTTTCTATCTTCACAAATTAATAATCCCAAGATCTCTAATTTCTCGTAAAAATATGAGTAAATGGATCATTGACTAGGGAAACTGACCGATCACATGACATGGGATCAATCTAAATTACAAAATTTCAAAAAATTTAAAGATTCTCAACATGTAATTGTTGCAAATGGAAATAAAGCCCAAATTAGCGGTTATGTACTACAAATGTTTTTGCAAAAATGTAAAAAATGTTTTGTACTTACCAGACTTTAATTCAAATTTATTGTCGGTTATAAAATAATTCAAGATTTAAATTGTAATGTTATATTCTCACCAAAACAAAGTCACTTTTCGGACCGAGTATCGTGGAAAGAAGATTGGTGAGGGTTTTGTTAAAAATGGTCTATATTATCTTCAAGATTCTACCAATAGGTGTTTTGTGTCATCAAATTCAATAAATCGTGACAAATTGCTACTGGGAGATTTGGACACCCATTCCGACCAAGTTTTAAACAAACTTTTTGTTCTAATTCTAGACTCAAGCACATGTGATATTTGTAGGTTTTCAAAACAAACTAGGTTACCATTTCCATTATCCACCTAAGTGTCAAACAAATGTTTTGATTTAATTCATTCGTATGTTTTCCACTTATTGATTCTTATAACAATTTTAAATATTTTGTAACCTTTATTGATGATTATTCTCGTACTACCTGGCTTTATCTTTTAAAAGCAAAAAATGAGGTGTTCACTTGTTTTCAAGAATTTTTTAACTTTGTGGAAAACCAATATAATTCCAAAATCAAGATTTTTAGATCAGACAATGGCACAGAATATGTCAATAAAACCTTTTTAGAATTTTTCAAACAAAAAGGAATTTTACATCAAACAACATGTATAAATACCCCAGAACAAAACGGAGTTTCAGAAAGAAAAAATCGTCATCTCCTTGAAGTCACTAGATCACTTCTTTTTCAAAGTAATGTCCCCAAAATATACTGGTCAGATACAGTGTTAACGGCAACTTATCTCATAAATAGGTTGCCAAGTGCAAGATTAAAAAACATGAGTCCCTTAGAGATTCTCAAAGGTAGAAAAATAGACCTTGATCATATTCGAGTTTTTGGATGTACATGTTTTGTACATATCAAAAGACAAGATAAACTAGATAAGAATTCGGTGAAAACCATGTTCTTAGGATATTCCTCTGAAAAAAAGGGATATAAATGTTATGATCCCAAAAATCATAAACTTTATATCTCAAGAAATGTGTCATTTATTGAGGATGAACCGTACTACCAAACAAATGACCAAAAAGACAATCAATTAAATGCACAAGGACAACCAATCATGTTACTTCCAAATAATTTTGTTTTTCCTGAGGAAACAAATCAAGCACAGGTTGAACGTGAGGAGGAAGAATTGACAGGTGAGTCAAGTGCAATTTCTTCGTGGGAGAAAATGAGGAAAATGAATCAAGTGGAGAATCAACTCAAGAAGAAACCGCCTTGAGAAGATCCATACGACAAACGCGACCTCACTGTCATTACAAGGGATTATGTATCCCATCGGTGATGTATCCAATTCACAATTTTATTTCTTACGAAAGGTCTCTCCCGAGTATCGAGTTTATTTGAAGCATAGTTGATCAAATCGAATCCAACCAACTTTGATGAAAGCCAACAAGAATCCATTGGGTTAGGCCATGAAAGAGGAGCTTCAAGCCTTGAAAAAAAAATGACACATTGTATGAACTTACCAAGACATAAAAACACGTAGGATGTAAATGGGTATACAAAATAAAACATAATAGCGATGGTACTGCGGTTGAAAGATACAAAGCTAGATTAGTGGCCAAAGGCTTCACTCGGACTTATGGTATAGACTACCAAGAAACTTTGCACCGTAGCAAAAATGAACACAAAGATTTAATTCTTGCTATCAACGCTACCAACTTAGGATGGGATCTATTTCAAATGGACGTGAAAAACGCATTCCTTCAAGGAACTTTGGAAGAAGAAGTCTACATGACTCTTCCTCCAGGTCATAAGAATGCACCGGATCCATCATTGGTACGTAAGTTGAAGAAGGCAATTTATGGCCTCAACAGCTCTCCAAGAGCATGGTACGCTAAGCTAAGCCCTCTCTCTTTTAAAAGATAATTTTAACAAAAAGCACCTGCAGATTGTTCAATGTTTGTCAAACATTCACAAAATTCCACCACAATTGTTTTTGGTTTATGTAGATGATATTATCATCACCTTTGGAAATGATAATGAAGAAATTAAAAGTGGTCAAACAATATTTAAAAAGGAATTTGATATCAAAGGATCTCGGAAAACTTTCATATTTTCTTGGAATAGAAATAGCTCACTCCAATAAAGGCCTATTTCTATCTCAAAGAAAATATGTCCTTATTTGTTAAAAGAGACCGCAAGATAGAGCAAAACCAAATTGGTACTCCAACGGAAACCAACATTAAACTTGACCAGGAAGATGGTGAACCACTACCTGATATAGAGGCGTATCGGTAGATTGGTAGGAAAACTAATCTATCTCACGGTTACTGACACGATATTGCATTTGCAGTAAGTAATATAAGCCAATTTATGCATGCTCCACGTACCCACTTGAAAGTGCCATTGAAAGGATATTAAGATATCTTAAAGCGCACTCCGTGTCAAGGAATTTGGATGAAGAAAAATGGTTCTAACAATGTGGTTGGTTTTTCGACGCAGATGGGTCAGGCTGAGGCATGTGTAAAAATCAACCACGGTTTTTGTACTGCAGGTGGCAACTTGGTTACTTGGAAGAAGCCAAGAAGCAAAACGTCGTTGCAAGGTCAAGTGCGGAAGTCGAATATCGAAGCTATGGCATCCACAAAGAAGCGAGCTTATCCGGATCAAAACGGCCTACTTAGCGACTTAAAGATAGAGCCCACAGAGCTATGAAAATGTTCTGCGACAATCAAGCCGTGCGACACATTACGTCAAATCCAGTCTTCCGCAGGACAAAGCACATTAGTTGAGCTGTCACTTTGTCACTGGGAGAAAAAGTGCGGTCGGGAGAAATAGAAACCCCATTCGTCAGAAGCAAAGAACAATTGGCGGATATTTTTACAAAGGCGCTCGACAAGACTAATCATATGAACATACTTGGCAAGTTGGGTTCAATCAATTTGTTCGAACCCAACTTGAGGGGGAGTGTTGAGAAAACAAGATAGAATAAAAATAATAATAAGCCTCAGACCATTAAGGGTTATTTCATCATAGGCTATCTTAGGAAAAAAAGGAGCAACTAGTTTTCAGAAAAAAGTTACTCTACTTTTACCACTTTTAGACTGAACAGTAGGCAAACGTTAGAATAGATCATAGGCACCCGTTAGAATAGTTTTGCTATAAAAGCATGTACAGTTCCCTTTGAAAAAAAAAAGAATAGTATGCAATAAAAGTTGTTCATCATATTTCCTCATAATTCCTCAAAATTCCACAGTTGCATACCGAAATAGGCTAAAAAGAAGACAGCAGCAGCAGGAGCAGCAACAACAACCAAAAAAACAAAAACAAATTTGTTTCATAACAAAATTGATGTCATAATTGTCTATATTGGCTATTACTATGAAACTATTTTGTGTGCATTTGAATAGAACCTTGTTCATATTTCTCTCTAGACATGTGCTAATTAAGTGGTATTATTTTGCCCATGTGACTAATCTGACGAATGCAATGTGCATGAAGAGATTTTGTTAAGTGGGTTGTGAAATTTCTTTCATTTTAATTTTTTACATTATTCTATGTGAACTATTGAATCCAAATAGGGAAATATATCAGCTGTTAAGACTCTAAACCTACACACTAGGTTGTTAAGCAACCAACGGTAATATGATTTGGAAATTAAGAAGCAAGGTCCTGATCAAGAGTGTATGAGTAAAAGAAGCATTAACTCGAGACCTCCATATATAGGGTTAATGGAACTGTACATACTAGCTTGTAATTACCCTTTGTATCTTAGAGTGCTATATGTAATTGGTGTGTGCGTGCAGTACATAGAAGTCTCATGAGAATGTACTGAGTGTATAGAAGGAAAGTCATTCTTGTATAACAGTTCTTGAATAAAGCGGACTAGAGCTTGTTGGTTCTAAGTGGATGTAAGCTTCACACAAAATGAACACGAACCACTCCAAAGTCATGTGTCTTATTCTTCTTGTGATTGTTATTTTTCTACATGGCATTCATCTGATTTTGATAATTCATAGTATTTGCATTGGTGATTTAGTGTTTTTCTTTACAAAATTAGTATCAGAACCATCTTTTAGACTATAGAAATTAAGATTTTTGGAGTTTTTTTAAACAAAATTTTAGAAAAGTAAAAACTGGAAGTAAGTCATCAAGCGAGTGCTTAAAGAACTATCAAAATGTGAACAGTGAAATATGAGATCCAAATGTTTGATGAACCACAAGACTTCTCTCTTTAGAAAAGAACAATGAAAAACATATTGATTCAACGAGAAGTTGATGGTGTTAGGTGGTATGCCTTAAACACCATATAGATCATATATGCATAATATCATATTGTAATTACTTAATAAAATAAATTTCATTTCAGTATTTTTGTATTATTCTAATGTTGTTTAGCATTAATGGTTCCGTAGTTGTAGTTGTAGGTTACATGATGCTTAACATAGGGATCCATATACGCATGCTCATTTCCCCTAAAAATGGGTGTCCACACATTAAGTAAAGTTGTCGATGATTATTGGTAATGTGTCTCGTAACTACACTTCAAGGTGGTGGCTTAGTCAAGTCACAATGAAAGGGTGCACTTCATAGTTAGAGATAGAACCATAAAATTGGTCAGGATCAATAGTTAGATGTATAGTATCACTAAATGATTGTTGTAAAATTGCACATAATAATAATCGATGATAACTCTTAATCACAAGAAAGAATGTAGTAAAGGATATGCAAGTTGATTGCTTTGATCCATTGGTAGGTAAAGATTAAAATATCGATATTTATGGATATATTGACAATATCCATAAATATTGAGGATATAATCAATTTTTATGGAAATCTATGTTAAAAAGTATGAAAACTATAAAATTTTAGATAATAGCTTAAGATATAAAAAATTAAATAATATTGAATTTAAGAGAGTAGTATTCTTATTAAATTAATAACTACGTGTCAAATAAAAGAGTAATTTGAGTCAAAATAAGGTACTTTAATATTAAAAATATTTAAGCAATTATGCTATAATTACATCCAAACTGATTTTCTATTGAGTTAAAAGTACATGCAATCTTGATTTAGGTAATATTGGTGACATGACATGTAGTTAAAGGCAGTTTGAATATAATCATTAAGATGTCAAAATAATTGTACAAATGAAAATTGAACTTCTAACCCAAGTAAGCATCCGAGACCTACAAAGGAGGTGGATAAGCTAACTCACTCAATCTTTTCACGATGATGAATGTTTAAAAATATTAATATTACGTAATTTATTTGCACTTAAATAAAATAAATAGATTTGAATTTACATAATTTTATCATTATTTAAGTAAATCTATATTTTTGAAATCACGGATATGTTTTGTTATTTTTCAAGAATTCTCGACTTCAAATTGATTCCAAAAAACACTTGAAGAATCATGCTTAAAAACATTCATTTTCAATTTAAAAGAATAAAATAATAAAACATGTAAAACTTACATGCAAATCCTATCAGTTGTGATTGGTATGAATCAATATTGGTCGCATCGCGAGCTTCTCAAAAATAGATTTTACGCATACCAAAAGTAACAAAGCCATAACGGTGGAGCAATTTGGGACGCGACGTACTCTAATATCTCCATCATGTTCCACTTTTCTTTCATTTTTCTCAACTAAAAAAGCATCTCCATTTCTCAGATACATCAATTTAATATTTGATTTAGACATCTTGAATGAGAGACTAAATTGTGTACTTTGCCATAAGCAATGACTTAGATGATTTGTTATTTCCCTTGAAACAAATCATAATTTAATTTAAATCATTTGGTGATCTACACCTTAGAATATTAATTTATTTTTATTAACAAAGAATTTGATCCCCATCTTAGAATATTTTCATAGAAAAAAAGAAAAATCAATAATATTAATTGATAATCTTTCATAACTTAATTAATTTTGAGTAAGCATGATTAACTAACTCATATCATTGGGTGTTAATTATTTATCTATCTCATATTTATTGAATAAATTATATTTTTATATTTTAATTTTATGTTATTAGTTAGACTTTTCAAACTTAAACTATTATAATAGAATGTTTAGGTTTATTTTTTATTTGAAGAGTTTGTTTAATTATTTAAAACCATGTATTTTCTCCTTAGATCAACCTTTAAAGTATACTTATTATTTTTTACAAATTGATTCGTGCACTTACAAGCTATTATAAATTTAACAAAATTTAACAATTAAATTTTTGTGTATTAAGTTTTTGACACTATTACTAGAAATGAGTAATGTTTTAAATTTTTATTTTCAAGAATCCTAAAACCTTTTATTTTATAAATAATCGTGATTTGTTTTTGTTTAAAAAAAATCTAAAATTATTAATTGACTAAGATATTTTCACAAAAAAATTAAAAATTTTAAAAAAATTCACAAACATTTTTGTATTAATTTTAATTTTTAAATTTTAACTTAATTTTCTTTTCTTTTATTTATTTATTTAATTATTAACTCAAATTTTTAATTTTTATTTTATTAGTTTTACTTTAGTTTATTTTAATTTATTTTATTAATTATTTTGTTTCGTATTTTAGGTACTTAAATTTATCTCTTATTTAATATTTTTTATTAACTTGTGCTAATTACTTATTTTACTTGTATTATTATATAATAAATTATTTATATCATAAATTGTATGTAGAATAAATTATTTATAAATTAAATTTTTTGTATTATATATATAGTATATTGTATACTGTATATTTATTCTTTTTGATTGGTGAATTTAGTTTGTTATTTTCATAGTTTATGCTAGGTGTAAGATTAATAGTATATCTTTTTTCACTTTATATAGATAATATTAACAGATCCAAAGAACCGTTAAGAAGGGTGGATACTGAGATCCAAGAGTCTTTAACTATGCCAACTCTATAACCAAACCTAGAGTTTGCATAGTTATAAATGAAGCCATTCTTTAATACAAAAAAATATATATATATATAAAGTGGTTGGTTTAGGAAAATTTCAAATTTAAAATAAAATGTAAAATGCAACGTGTATCATTCTTGTAAAGATAAAGTAATGCGTAACTTATCAAAAGAATAAATGAATTAAAAGAGAGAGAGAGAGAGGTAATATATATGGAAAACGAAGTAATTCAAAAATTACTTTAAAATGTGACATCTATCTAGAATAATTAATTTCTAGATAGATATAAATATTAGTTGATTGTCTTTAAAAAAAAAAGACCCATTTAGATAAAGTTGACTTTTTTTATTTTTAATAACATAAAAAAATATTTTTCACATTATAATGCAACAAATTTTTTAAACGTATTAAACACATAATATTCACCTTATAAAACTTGAATTTTATACATAAAAGGATTATATTATATACAAAATCAAATTGTCAAACGCCAAATATAGAATAACATGCGTTGTTCACTGTTTTTTATTGCGTGCGTTTCAGCACAATAAGAAATACTTTCATTGATGACAAATAGATGACTCAATACAAATACAAATTTAAAAATTATAAGATAACATCGTTAACATTAAAAATAATAATTATAGCTTAATAGGTGGATATATATCCAATTAAGTAGCATTTACTTAGTATTTGAGTTGTTACGTATTCATTCAACCATTTTATTGGTATTACTTTAATGCATTTGTATATAAAAAATAATCATACATATCACTTTTTAAGTTAAGTAACAAAATTATATAATTTCATGAGAAAAATTTATATTATTTATGTATCACCCGTACATATTGATTGAAACTTATAATATATATAAATTGATATAAATTGTCAATATTGACAAAAAAGAAAGAAAAAAAATTGGCAATGTTGGCTAGAAAATTGGCAATTCTAGCTAAGAAATTGAAAATGTTTATTAGGAAATTAAAAATGTGTTATTTAGACATTTTAATCATGTAACTTTTGTATGGGATACATAGATCATTAGAAATTTTAAATTGTGACATTTAAGTCACATAACTTCATATTATGTAATTAAAGTGTCTATTTTTCATAGTTATGTAATTAAAATATCATTTTTTTACTATAAAAATAAACATTTTAGTCACATAATTATGAAATTATGTAACTAAATTTTTCCAATTTAAAAATTTTAGTGACCTATATATTTCATGTAAAATAAATGATTTCAAAAATTGATCAACAATAGACAAATATAAGATTGAGAAAAAAAATTGGAAACAAATATGTAAAATTAACTAGAAAAATGAGAGGATTTAAACAAAATAAATGCAGTGGGACATAAGGTTGCTTATATTGGGATATTGATTTTGGTTGTTTTCCTAAATAAAAAGTGATTTTACTTGGTTTCATTGCTTTAGAAAAAGTTGTAAATTAAAGATAAAATATAATATTTTAATATTTTTTATTAAAATATTATTTTTGTCAAGTGATTAAAACATAAATTTTAACAATAATAAATGTTAAATTTAATATGATGAAAATATTTAAGAAAAAATAAAAAATAAAATAATTATTTAAAACTAAACAACTTTCAAGATATCCAAACCTTGATTCATTTTACATAAATTTGTGTGAACTTTATTTCTACCCAAAGGAACCCAAAATTTTATATAAGTTTTTTTTAATTAAATTATGTCACGTCAACTAATTAACATTAATTGAGTATATTATATCAAGTAATTAATACTAATTAGGTATGTCATGGCTAACTAGGTATCACATCATATAATTAACATTAATCATAAGATATATGGCATGTATTATAGCCTTTTGAGGAATCCTTCCTTGATATTTCCTCATAGGTTTGTACGTCAGTTTTCAAGAATGGTACGGATACCAAAATTTGGATATGTTTGATCAAAAGAAGAATCACATATAGTGAGGCCTATGACTCCCTATGTGCATTTGGGGAATATAAGAGTTAGGGTAGGGAAATTTGGGCCCTATTTATACCACCCTTCTAATCCATAGTGTGACCTTCAAATCAAGCTTTCCACTAATTGTCATGAAAAGAAGAGGGATCGTTCCTTCCCTTCTTCATGTTCCTTGTGTAGGTCAGCTGATGAGAGTATTTCTCACATTTAAGTTATTATTTTGTAGGTGCACTTTGGAATTTATTATGCTCTTTTTTTGGCAGATAGCCTCATATGGATTCTTCCATTCTAGATTTATGAACATGCGTAGTGTCACTTGACCTTGGGTTATAACTCGATAATCTATGGAAAGAAGGTATAATTTTAATCGTCTGGTTAATATGGATAACTAGAAATGATGTTTGCTTCAAGGATAAACATACTTCTTTGAGCTTTGCATTTGCCTCAATTTGTTGATTTATTCGAGAAGCAGCCCTATCACAGCATGGGTCCATGCAAAATATAGTGGAGGATCTTGTTATCATTCGAAGATTATGAGTGCAAAGAATTCTACAACAAGACCTACAGATTGTAGATATAATTTAGAGATTCTTGCTTTCATGGTAGATAAAGGTCAACACAATTGGTGCCACTTTTGGATTACCTGGTTTATCATGTTATGTATATGTATTTGGGCATCAAGATCCTTTGTCAAAGATTATTTATGTATTCCCTTATGAGTTGCATATGCTTATGAGGTAGAACTCATGATAGCTATTCACACGTTATTTTATACTTTCACCTTTCACCTTTGAATGGCAAAGATTTTGGTCAAAATCAAACTCTGTTTATTTTGTGACTCTTTTTCGTACTAAATCGTTATCAGTGTCATGTATATGATACTCTCCTTGAGCTAACTACTTATAAAAGACTACTCATATAGATTTTCATTTTTCTCATATATATATATAAGGAGTGGAACAATGTAGTTATTGTATAGCCTGTAAGTCACCTAATATCTATACAACGATACGATGACCAGATGTCCCATCATTCCCTAACATTTTTATTTGGGATATCTTAATGCACCTTTAAAGTCAAATACAACTTCATTCAGAAAAGAAGCTTAAAACCTCACAATTATATCTCACATTTTATTTGTTTTGCATTTTATCATTTTTGGTAATTTTGTTTCACTTTTTTTTAAATATATATGTATCTTTATATATTTTTTTATATAAAAATAATACAATAAATATTACAATTTCTACCATGATACAATGATATGATACAAACACAACCTAAATATAAAATGATCGGTATTAGATAACACAATATAAAATTATATGCATAATTTGTTTGAGTAAATAAATCAAAAATAACACAATACGAATATAATCAAATCAACTAAAATATAATTTATTATTATTTTATTTGTTCTACTTGAAACCAACAAAATATAACACCATCAACGTAAACTTAACGAGCCACTTCTGGATTAAATTAATATATTTTATTGACTTTTTTTTATCCATGTACACAATTACGAACATGATTTTTATTTATAGCCACAATTGTTTTTGGCTTGCAATATATTTTTTTTCTTTTTTATAACACCATTTTTTCTAAGAAATTCTACCGCACACATTTGATTTGATTTGTACCCATATTCTTATTGTTTAATTTTTTTAATATAAATTTATATTTATTCAAATAAAAAATATTACAATAATAATTAAATAAAAAAACACGTAAAATTATTTCAAGAATTTATAAAAATCATCTGTTGCATAGGACTATACTGTTTTTGAACATTCTTCTTCAGCTTTGTGAATTCACCAACATCCAGATTTGATTTTTCTTAATTTGTCTATTTGAAAAACATATTATAACACTACAATACAATTGCCAACAACAACAACAACAATAAAAGTTTATATTCCTTTTATATTGCATTTCTTTTCCTTAGCCTCTTTTATTTTATTGTGATAACAATTAACTATTTTCAAATATTAAATAGTGCACTCAAAAAATAAAATTATATAAAAATTCACAATATTTTTTAATAAATAAATTATACATGTGTAACCCACACATTTGACAGAATTTGAATCTATAAGGCAATTGTGAAGAACAATTGACATATAATGCAAGGATATATGCTCATTTTAGGCACTTAAAGAGCATGAGTTTGAATCCCATCATCGCATATACATGTGTATAAGTGTGTAATTTTTATTTCAAAATAAAATTAAAAAACCAAAAAAAATTGCAAATCCCAACTTATACTTAATGTTGTAAATTTTCTTAAAATGCAATTATGTAAATTAAATGTCTTTTAAGTATAAAAAATATAATTTTATTTTAATAAAATTAATTTTATAAAATACAAAATATGGTTCATAAATATCATTTAATTTAATAACTAATTTGTCCTATAAAATTATTTTGTTATTTATTACAATAATATATTTTAGGACAATAATATTTTTATGTTAATATCATTTTATTTTATTTTTTCCTTCTTCCGAACGATTATAAATTTACTTATACGCACAAACCTAACATATAAACCTCTCACTCATAAAAACATGTATATTCATTAAGTAATAACTTAAAATTATAAATCAAAACCAAACCTCAAAACCTAATACATATTAAAAAGGTTAAACTACAAATTTTTAAAATGAGAGATAATGAACTTCTTGCCCAATGGCATAAAGCTTGATTGTGCATATTAGATGTTTGTAGTTCGAGTCTCAGTTATAAGTGTGTGTGTTATGTTGTATTGTATCAAAAAAATATAAGGATGGTATGTCTAGTGGAAAAGAAAATTATTTTGGCCAAGCTATATTATTAAAAATGTACATATGATTTAATCTCTAAATTTTTAAGAGTTTACATATAAGTCATTACTTTACTACTAAATAACATATTTGTGATTCATAATTTTTGAATATATATGTGAACTTTTAAAAGTTAGAAGACTAAATCATACAATTTAAAAGTTTACAAACTAAGTTATACGATTTAAACGTTTTAAGACTTATGTGTGAAATTTTAAAAGTTTGAGAATTAAACGTTATTTTAAAAGTTTTAGAATCAATCTTTTTCACATTATAAAAGTAAGGTGCAACAAATTTTTTAAATGTATTAAACACATAATATTCACCTTATAAAACTTGAATTTTATACATAAAAGGATTATATTATATACAAAATCAAATTGTCAAACGCCAAATATAGAATAACACTGATATTAGCAGTTCCAAAAGTGCCTATCTAATGTTTCCTTTTCTTTTTCTTTTAAATCAAAATTAAGTAATGGAAATATTTTGGTGATGGGAATTCAAGGAAGATAATATAGGTAGAATCTGAAGGTGTCTTAGTATACACATAAGCATGCCTTATCTAAATGAGCTATGGATGTCCAACTGGAATGGGCCTGGATGGCTGTATTGAGCATAGCCTCGTATTATCAATTTGTCAAGAAACAAATAATAGAAGATTCGTCGATAGGATGCTTCAGCCTTAAGGATTCATGGTATGTCATCTGCAAGATCTTTTCTTTGAATTTATATATTTTAATTGATTGATAGAATATATATAGTATACAAAAAGTGATAGGTCAAGCTTCCACTTTATTTTTTGGTTAAAAAATATAGAATAATATTAGGAAATTCGACTTTAGAATAATATTCTATTAAAATTATGAGAGCAAAAATTAAATAATAAGAATTTAAGATAGAATATATAGTTACGTATAATACTACTTTAAAAGTCATAATACATAACATTTTTAAAAATAATATATGAGGCTTCTATCTTTTTATATATATTTTTTTCCCAACACAATGCGAAGCTTCTACTTGAAGACAAAACATGCGTTGTTCAATGTTTTTTATTGCTTGCGTTTCAGATTCTCCTTAACTTTTTTATTTACTTATTTTTTTTAACACAATAAGAATACAAATACAAAAAATATATAGCTTAATAGGTGGATATATATCCAATTAAGTAGCATTTACTTAGTATTTGAGTTGTTACGTATTCATTCAACCATTTTATTGGTATTACTTTAATGCATTTGTATATAAAAAATAATCATACATATCACTTTTTAAGTTAAGTAACAAAATTATATAATTTCATGAGAAAAATTTATATTATTTATGTATCACCCGTACATATTGATTGAAACTTATAATATATATAAATTGATATAAATTGTCAATATTGACAAAAAAGAAAGAAAAAAAATTGGCAATGTTGGCTAGGAAATTAAAAATGCGTTATTTAGACATTTTAATCATGTAACTTTTGTATGGGATACATAGGTCGTTAGAAATTTTAAACTGTGACATTTAAGTCACATAACTTCATATTATGTAATTAAAATGTCTATTTTTCATAGTTATGTAATTAAAGTATCATTTTTTACTATAAAAATAAACACTTTAGTCACATAATTATGAAATTATGTAACTAAAGTGTCCCAATTTAAAAATTTTAGTGGCCTATATATTTATGTAAAAACTACGTGACTAAAATGTGTTAATGATATAAAGTAAGTGATTTCAAGAATTGATCACCCGTAAATAAATATAAGATTGAGAAAAAAAATTGAAAACAAATATGTAAAATTAACTAGAAAAATGAGAGGATTTAAACAAAATAAATGTAGTGGGACATAAGGTTGCTTATATTGGGATATTGATTTTGGTTGTTTTCTTAAAAGTGATTTTACTTGGTTTCATTTCTTTAGAAAAAGTTATCAATTAAAGATAAAATATAATATTTAAAAAATTTTTATTAAAATATTATTTTTATTAAGTGATTAAAACATAAATTTTAACAATAATAAATTTTAAATTTAATATGATAAAAATATTTAAGAAAAAATCAAAAATAAAAAAAAAATTATTTAAAATTAAACAACTTTCAAGATATCTAAACCTTGATCCATTTTAAACAAATGTGTGTGAACTTTTTTTCTACCCAAAAGTACCCAAAATTTTACTTAAATTCTTTTTTTAATTAAATTATGTTAGGTCAAGTAATTAACATTAATTGAGTATATCACATCAAATAATTAATACTAATTAAGTATATCATGTTAGCTAACTAGTTGTCACATCATATAATAAACAGTAATCAATTAACACTAATTAGCTTACGTAATAGAACCTAATCGTAAAAAGGACTTATATAAATGGAATAAGAGTATGTGTATCTTTATGTAGAGAAAAATTTTATGTGACTTTTGTTTAAAGTAGACCAAAGTTTTGATACTTTAGAAGCTATTTAACCACTATTTAAATATATATTTTAATTTTTTAAAAAATAATAAATAATAAATTAATAGAATAAAAATGTAAGGATTATAAGTGTTGGTTATTTTTGTAAATAAAATATTTACATGTAAACTTGTTTTTAAGTTCGCTATCAAGTCTATCAAGCAAAGTCGAATAAACATCATAATTTTAGATAGTCACACTTCAAGTATATTTGTTATAATTATGAAACATAGGATTGTACTGATGCATTTAATAGAACTTCATAAATTTGGAATTATTTTTGCTGCTAAAATATTTATTTAAACTTGAATCAATTAATGAAATTATGACTTAGCCTATTCTTTAATGTATTTCATTGTTTTGAATATATATTCTTAATTCTAGACTATATAGAATATATATAAGCTAAAATATTTTATAAGATTTAGCCTAAATTATAGGCTAAATCTTAACCTAAAAGATAGCCTAAAATATACTTTGAAAATAACTCTTTTTTAAGTAAGAGTATTCTTGATTAATGAGTCTACTTTAAAAAAACTATTTTTTAAATAAGAATCTTCTTTATTAATAAGTATTACTAATCCTATTTGTAATAGAAAATATATTTATCAATTACATATGATTAAGGGTTTTAACTTTGCCTATAAATAAAATCAATTGCTCATTGTTTCAATCTACCACACAAGAGTATTATTTTCTTCTTCTTAATCTCTCTCTTGTTTTGCAAATATAAGATCATATTTCTTTAGGCTTCTTTATTTGGTTAATCTATCAAACATTGTTAGTTGTATTTAATTAATTGATAAGCCTAGTTAGTTTATGATATTTTGATCATATGTTCTTATAGTTTCTTCTTTATTTTTGTTCTTGAATTGTTAGATCAAATAATTATGTATGTTATATTATAATTACTTGGTTTGATTATTAATCTTTAAATAAGCTATCATTAATGAATTTGTGCTTAAACTGATTGCTCTAGTGTTGATAGTCGATTTTGATTTATCTGATACAATTATTAAATCATATATTTAAGGTTATTCATTATTAAATATATTCTATGATACACACAAACACTTGTGCTTTTACGCTAACCCTTTTGCAGTTGATTCGTAACGTATTTGATTGGCCGGAAGCTTATTAGAATATTGGTCTAGATACCACTCACGCTAATATTAAAAACTACGAAAATAGAACAGGGGCTAGTAAGTAACATATATTGGGGCAGTATCCTAAGAAGGGTAGCATAAAACTGAGTTTGTACTTGAACATTTGATTTTCATAATGAAAAGTTAGGTAGTCCAGTGGATCGATGGTTTTCGTCTTAGGACATGGTTGTGACCTAGATTGTTTCCACTTAAAAATATTGTATGTTATTCTTTCATTTTAACATTTTATTCTTACATGTACCGTTTTGTTTAAGTTATTAACTTATAAATTAATAAAAATTAAAAATATCATATTCACCCATTTAGACTAGGTCCGTATTTTATAAATTTTTAAAAATAATGAAAATTATAAAATATTAGAGCAAATAATCTGTGAATTTTTTTTCATACTAATTTTCATTTTATTATTGTTAAAAACTCATGTTTTTATCTTGTTTTACTCACTTAATATTAAAAATAATATTTGATATAAAAATATTAAAATATTGTAGTTTATCCATAACTAGGTATATTTTCTAAAGCTAATGATTAAATGACATAATTTATAATCGAAGAGACCAAATGATATAAATAATCTAATATAGGAAATCCTGTAACAATTTTCTTTAAATTAAATAAAATAAAGTAGTGTTCTATGAAATGATACCTTTTTTTAAAAAAAATAAGTATCTTATGAAGTTATGGATGGTAATTGTGAACGGCGTTTGCATATTATATTAAAAAATAAAAAATAGATGGAATGCATATAAATCAAAAAATAAAAAATAAAAATAATGAACACAAAAACAATAATAAAGGATTTATGAAAAATAAAATTTAAAAATTTCTTAGGTAGTTATTTTAGTATTTTGAAAAAGTTAGGAGATGATTTCTATAAGTCATAAAACATCATTAATGTAGTTATGAACCCTGATAACCAAAAACTTAAACAAAAATACGAATGACAACATCGCCAACTTAGCATGTACCTTACAAAACTAACCTCATAATGTGTGTAAACATGTTCACATACAAACACATATAAAGTGTGCCTAACTATGTATGTATGTATTATTAATCTACAATAGCCAACCTCACATAGAAGAAGACAAAACACTGACTAAAAATAAACAAACATAGTATTTTTTTACACGTAAAGCCAACACACAAATACAGAGTATAACAGGACTTACAAAATGGTTATATTCTTAATTATTTAACTAAATTCTACTTAATAAGGAGAAGCTTTTGCTTTATTATTTTCTTTTTAGATAGCCTTGGATCTTAATTTTAAATCTACTTATATGAAAGATGACAACTGAAATGTTATAAAAGTTATAATGCAGATGATTTCATCATATCTTAAGAAGTACATAATATTATCAATCAGACCAAACTTTCCATGTTGTTTTTTAGTATGATTTTTGCTTTTTGGGTTCCTACAAAATTAAATAAAGTTACTCATAGTTTAGCATTTTGGTCTTTTAAAGTTAATCATAGTTTAGCATTTTGGTCTTTTCATAGCCATATTGAGGGTTTCATTCATAATTTAGTTATACCTTAATAGTTCTTTGCTATTATCTATAATGAATATTAATTTTAATATATATATATATATATAGAGCAAAAAAAAAGATAACATTTTTATTTTTATTTATTTTATGATAAAAACATTTTTTCTCTTGCAAAGATGTTTGTCAATTATTAATGGTATAAAAAGCATATCACATCAAAAGTAAGCTATGTAAATTAAATACCAAATAGAGCCTCCTTTGTGATTTAGTAATCGGGAGGTAAAACTCACTTATCTTCCATTTCTAGTCACAAATTTGAATCACACCAAAGGTATATATATTGTGAAAATAAATCCTTTGAGTGAGTTAATTGCATTTTATCCCCACAATGTATGAAGTGAGTTATAAAAATATCCAAAATGTTTAAGTATTTACAATTATATTCACAATATTTTATGTAACGATAAAAACATGATCAATCAATAACTGTCGTTTACTTGTGAGTATAATTATAATTACTTAAACATTTTGGACATATTTATAACTCATCTTTATGTTATAGGCATAAAATGTAGTTAACCTACTCAAAGACTTACCATAATATCCTCATAAAGAGATATGTAGAATGCTTGTGGTACACTTTTAAAAAAAAATAAATAGTGGTTACCAATTATGCATATTTTTATAGTTATATATAACGTTGCGGATATAATTGTAATTACTTAATTATTGAAACAAATTATATCATACATTGTGAACATAAAATATAATTAACTCGTTATATCTAAAAGGCATGTTTCTGGATAAGGTTTACTAGCTCAAAGGCAACTACTTACTAGCTTGAGTGACTGAGCTTAAAAACATTTTTAAACTTTCCCTATAAACTTCTTTTTATCTTACTTTTTGTTATTATTTTCATTTCATAAAATTCTCCTTTTTTTCTTTTTTCAACCACTAAACTAAACATAGCAATATTTCTATGGTTTAAGTGATAAGAACATGGTGACTCTACTCATAGACGAAAACATTGGTATTGGCAATGAAAATTTAGGTTAGAATTTCATTTTTGATTCAACCATGAAAATTTACTTTAAATTGAAAGTTATGAAACCGTATGCTCAATTATTTTAATAAATAATGCATAATTTATCGTTATAATCAAGTAAAATAATATATTATATGAAGTATAAGTAAGTCAATTTTAAAATAAATACTTTAATACTTCGATTAGTATGTTATATAATATTAAAAATATGTTGTTTATATTAAAGTATAATAAGTACATAAATTAATGTAAAACTAAATTATAATTGACATCGTATCTAGTGATAAATTAAGTATTTATTTTATTATGTAAAAATATACAAGCTTTAAAAAATAGATATTTATCATAAATTTATTGAAAAGATTTGAAACTTACACAAGTTTACCATTTAAAACTTATTGAAATTTTATCAAAATTCTAAAAGAATTCGACTTCTATCCAATTTTTATTTTGAAGATTCAAAAATTTTAAAAGTTTCATGAAATTTCAATCAAAAATCCAAATTTTTAATTGTTGCTTATGCTTCATGCCTAGGTTTGAATTTAAGTACCTAAATGTGTATTTTTCTTAAGTTATATCCTACAAGTAAAACAAATACCAACCTTTTTTTAAAATGATAAGATATTGAATTTTATTAAATAACATTCAAAAACGTTGAGTAAGTATTAACACAAATAAGAATAAAGCCTCACAAAAAACACAAACACAAACACAGCCATCAAAGCCACTATAACAATACTAGTAGAAACCAACTATGTTAGCCAAAAGTTAAATGAAAAGTGAAATGATCATATTTAACAAGACGTAGCACCACATCCAGATCAAAAACTCTTTACTTAAAAATCATATCATTTCGACAAATCCAAATCTTCCAAAAAACCATATTAATTGTTGCCAACAATTCTTTACCATCCTCTTAAGAATGTGCGCACATGAAAAAAGCTTGAAACAAATCTCGGAAAGAGACATGGACATATTGTTGGAAGGAAAAAGCAAGGCAAAGAGTAGTTAGGATAAAACTAACTCTATAACACCTAACTGAAAAATGCATCATTAATCAACGTGCTCACCGCACAAAGGGTAAGAAATATCATTCACAACACACCTCCTCTTAACAAGTGATTGTCGCACCTCCAAAGCAACATGCAAACAACGTCAAATAAAATAACATACTTTTGGTAGAACTTTCAGCTTCCAAATGAGTTTATCCAAATTATTATCCCCTGAATAGTGTTTCCTAACACATCATAAGCTATTTAATAAGCCGAGTTCATAAAATACTCACCATGTGGAGTAAAGTGCCAAAAAACTCATCCTTTATATTAAAAGCAATATTTATCCCAAGCTATTGGAATTACTCTGTACAAAAAAATTGGTTAATAAGTGAGACCCTCCAACGTCCTCGATCAACATTAATAAGTTAGAACATCCAATGCACACCATCAACTCGTGGAGAGGAAGGATAAAAAGTAGATTGGTAAGTAATCTAAAGATTATCCCCAATATCAATTACACATCCTCTATGAACTGATTACAAAGCACCAACCATTAGCGTAGGACGAGCATCCGAAAAAACCCCTCAAGCCCAAGATGGGAAGGATCAAATACCGACTGTGAGGAAGGAACCCATTCTAAACTACTAATTAGAAGATTTGTCAAGACAAAGTTTTAGATTTTGCATGAACATAATCCAAAATGTAATTTATATGAGCCTTCTTTGATTTATCAAATAAAGCAAGAAATTCTAGATACTTATCAAACCTAGAAGTACACGAAATACTCAAGCATTATTGAATTTCCTCTCTAATTGCAGGATCTATATTAGTGTTAAAATAAATACTTAATTTTTGATAATTAATAATCTAACCCAATATCGCCTCATAAATTCTCAAAACAACATGCAAGCGATGCATTCCCCTTGTGTAAAAACCTTACCAGGTACCATAACTCTTTATAAAGGTACATATTAGTATCAAAATTATACATGAGAATATCATTAGTATCTTAATTTATAAAGGGATACACCATTAGTCTTTTTCAGTGATGTCATCAAAAAATTTAAAAAAAATATGTGAAATAGAATGCACATGAAAATTGCAATGAATAAATACTAAACTGATCATTTAAAAAAAACTTTCTTCATTAATGGTTCATATTGGTCAACCTTGTCCTTTTATTATCATTTTGAACTAAATTGCACTATTTTGAACTAAATTGTACTTATTTGAAAATAAAAGAACTTATGGTATATTTCCTAAAAAATATAATACTTTTGTGTACCTTTCTTAAAGCTTTGGTATCACTCTATATACAACTCCAATTTCCCTCAACAAACTATGCTAGAAAATCAAATAATCATATGCAAATAAAGGATGAGAAATCATTGAGCTAGGCCTACTCACCTTCAAACCACTAATAGCACATCATTGTAGTTCTCATTATAAGAGAAAAAAAGACCTTCATAACAAATAAGAAACAAAAAGGGTGAAAGAGGATCACCTTAACAAACCTCTATTTGGCTTAAAAACCAATTGATTCCCCATTTATGACACAAGTGTATGTGATTGTAGAGATGGAAGTCAAAATCCATTGAACCCAAAGTTCACAAAAACCTAACCTCTTCATCATAGCACCCAAAATACACCACTTAACCCTACTATAAGCTTTGCTCATGTCAAGCCTTAGAGCTAAATGTTATTTTTTACCTGTCTTCACTCTTAAGCATATGAAGTAACTCATGAGTCATAAAGATATTGTCAAAAATTGATCAATTATGAATAAAAGCCTTTGGTTAATAATGGCCACCTTTGAGATAATCTTCTTGAATTGATTAACTATAATCTTAGCAATTATCTTATAAATCATGTTGGAAAAGCTCATCGGCCATAAAATGCAAGATATTCTTAAAAAAATTAACTTTTGGAATCAAAATAATATTTGTGAATTGAGGACTGTAGACAACATTTCATACAAAAGAAATATTTGATAGCATGAATTACATCATAGTGAACTATATGGAAATATGTTTGGAAAAAAAAGAAGGTATACAATTATGCCTAGGTGACCTCAATAGTTTAATCTAAAAAAGAGCACTCTTAATTTCTTCCCTAAAAACTAGCCTAATCAAAAGTTGATTTTGTATTACTTTAACTTTAACATCAATGCATAATAAGACAAATTCGAAATTAGAATTATTTTAAGACATAAAAATTTCTTCAAAATAGGAGCAAGTAATTCCCTCAATACCCACCTTCTTAGTAACCCAGTTTCCATTTGAATTTTTCAATCCTGCATAATGGTCCTATACCTTCTCTAGGCAACTTTTGCATGAAAAAAACCAGTGCTTTGGTCCCTAATTTAAGCCAATTAACACGAGATTTATCCCTCCAAAAAATTTATTCTCCCATACATATTTACTTTAATAAAGAATAAATTTTTCAGTAATGATCCGAATCATACAAGATTTTCTCCTACAATCTCAACACTCAATCTCGTAACACATAATACTAACATTGTATGTTAAAATTAAATACATTTTTTTCCATTCAAGTAAGGCATGACGACAAAGATTAATATGCCTCTTTAAATAAAACCAGATGAAACAATAACTTGAGAAAATTCTTCACAGTATGAATCATTAGCTAAACCTCAATCATTTCTTGGTTGAACATTTTCCATCCTTCCTCTTTTATTTTTCCAAGTAACACATCCTTCACAAAGCCCAAATCTTGCAAATTATCAACATGTATAAAATTCTAAAAGTCTAACATAAATCTTTACAAACAAATCTGCCCACCAATATTTTTTGCATTTAAAATAATGTCATTAAAGTCACCTAGCAATATAGCCTTACCACGTAGAATTAATCTCAATTGAATGGATTCAAATTGAAACTTTCTAATACTATCATCTGAGTTTATATAAACTCCAAAACTGACTCAAAAAGAACTAAATTAGTAACCAAAAATTTAATTAAAAAGGTAGAAATCAACATGATAGATAAATATACATCATTACTTTATAATAGATAAATAATTTCACTAACACCTTTAGAATCCATACCAACCATATTCGGAATATCAATCTCACGAGTAAGGTGTCAAACTATCATGGAATTCCCTACCCCTTGAAAATTTCAAACCATTAACATTATGAATGGTGGAGCCACTTAGGGTCGACTTACCTACCCAATCAGAAACTACTTCTCCAAAAACCTTCATAATCAGGCTAAGATCATAATTCCCATTGATAGATTGTTGAATCTCCTCATCCATCTCTTCTACATTGCTTTTCCACTCAGTCAATTTCATAGATTGAAATAAACCCCTCATAACTATTGGATCCATACACTTCTATCAAAGAAGAATATAGATTGCACAAAGGGAAAAGAAACTCTTACTAAAAAAGGAAAACAAAATATTTTTCAAAAAATCTTGTTCAATCAAGTAGTGATCATCTAACTAGCATATAAACTTACCAATGTAGAGTAGAACAAAAACCAAAGCCAGTTTCATCATATTTTTTGAAAATCATACCTCTTACTAGATCTACTGCTCTTACAAATTTTCACTTTAATAGTGATGAGTATGTGTAAGATTCCTATCAAAATGTTCTTATTGTAACTCACTTGAAGAGAAAGATGATCTTGATCTTTCAATAAATAAAATAGATCCATTTTTAGTTCCTATCAAAATGAAGCAAGAGAGAGGTGTGATGGTGGTGTTCAGTTAGAAATATAGATGATGGTATTTTTGGTTCGAGTAGGTTTGAGCTAAAAAACTACTAAGTCCAAACAAGTTGAAGGCTTCATTTTGAAATCGAATAAGTAGAGAAAGTTTAGACCTTATGAAAGTGAAAAGTGGGATCAAACACTTATTGAGAATGTCTAAAAGCATGAAAAAAATGGGTTCATAGATTGAAAAGAAGTTTTAGACGGTTTAATCTTTAGCTAGAAAAAATGAGAATTACCATTGAAGAAATAGGTTCACTTGAAAATATAACTTTAGAAGCTTACATGAAGAAATATGATTTGGGTTCGAAGACAGTTTGAGTACCAAAACTCCATTACTTTCTTGTTCTTCCATACGTATAGGAAGGATATAAAAGTGATAGAAGAAATATGGAATGCTTGATTCCTTAACTAAAAAGAAACAAGGGATCAAAATTGTTTCCTCTACAAAAGGGAGAGAAAATTACAATGTGCAAAAGAAAAGGGCAATTTTTGAAAAATCTTTTAGGATGGTAGATTTGACGAGTTTCATTAGTTGAAGGACATTTGAAATCCAAGAAAAGGATAGAGAGATGAAAACTTTTAAAATTAGTAAAAATTAAATCAATTGAATAAGTGAATCTAAACCTTATTTTGTACCTCTAAATGATAGAATAAGTGTGCCAATTATTATAATGACTAATGCAATAAATTATACAAAACCAAAGTCTTTTGCTATATTAGTTGCCTTTATGATTTTTCACTTCAATGACGATGCATATGCATAAGATTGCTATCAAAATCTTCTTCTTGTAGCTCACTTGAAGAGAAAGATGACCTTTAATTTTCAATAAACCATACAGATCCATTTTTACTCCCCATCGAAGCGAAGTAAGAAGAAAGAGGCGTGATGGTGACACTTGATTAGAAATGCAAATGCATGGTGTCTCTGGTTTGAGTGGATACGAGTTGAAATTTTATTGAGTTCAGATGAGTTGAAGGTTTCATTTTGAATTCAAATCAATAAGGAAAGTTTAGACCTTTAATTTCATATCCAAACGAAAGAGAAAATTGGGATCAAGCATTCATTAGGAATGTCTAAAAGCATGAAATAAATCTGTAAAAAAATGGATTCATGGACTGAAAAGAAGTTTCAAAAAAATCTAATAAAAATGTTCAAGTTGTAGTTAAAAAATAAGAATCATCATTGAAGAAATAGGCTCACTTGAAAATATAACCTTAGAAGCTTAAATGAAGGAATATGGTTTAAGTTTTAAGGATGTTTGAGTACCAAAACTCCATTATTTTGTTGTTCTTCCATGGGTATTCGAAGGATCGAGAAATGATAGAAGAAATATGGCATGCTCAACACATTAACTAAAAAAACAAAAGATTAAATTTGTTTCTTTTTAAAAAGAAATAAACATTGTAGGGTGAGGAAGAAATTGCAAGTTTTTTAAAATCTTTTATGGAGACAAATTTGATAAGCTTCTTGACATTTAAACATAAATGAGGACAAAGACATGAAAACTATTAGAATTTAGAAGGGTCCAAAAATTAAATTAAGTGAATAAGTGAATTTAAGCCTTGTTTTGTAGCTTTAAATGATAAAACAATTATACTAATTATATTAATTGTTTTTTTATAAAATAAAATAATTATTATAATGAGTAATGCAATAAATTATACAAAATCCAACGAAACCAAACCCTCTAAAAACAAAACATGGAAATTGAAATCTTGAATCTAACACTCAACTTATATCCTCGATTTAACCCATCAAAATTCAAACTAACAACATAGAAGAGAAACATGGAAAGCATAACAAGTTTTGTTAAAAAAAAAAAACAAACAAAAAACACACACAAACAAATATCTTTAAAAAATCACTGAAAAAGAGATGTAGAAAGGGCCAAAGGCTTTACTGAGGAGCCAAGTAAACCAAAGCAAATCAGCCAAGAGACATTTACAGAGAAATGAGGGTCCAATCTTCTTGTGCTGTCTCTCTTTACTCTCCAGTCACCATCTCTGCCATGTCTCAGCTTTGAAGCTCTCAACTCCCCCCTCTTAGCCAAACAAACAACACCATTTCTCTGCTGTGCATTAAATGCGGGCCTCCGTTCTTTTTTTCCCCTTATTGGTTACCCAATCTTTTCTTCTTACAGATTTGATGGGTTTCGTTATTATTTTCAATCTATTATCTGATTATGTTCAATTCTTTAACCGTGCTTTTGAAAATTTCTAATCGATTGCTGTTAACTACTTGCTAAATTTTATTGAAATCACTACAAAGCCTGTACCTTTATTATTGGATGTTGCGAGTTTTCGAAAGCTGGAAAGTAAAGTTTTTTTTATTCATTCGGAAAACGAAGTCTTTTTTGGGCATTGATTAGGTGGGTTGTTTGAGAATGGAGGCGAGGATGAAGAAGTACAGACAAGTGAGTCCAGAGAGGGCAAAAGTGTGGACTGAGAAGTCACCAAAGTATTATCAGTGTCGTAAAGTGCCTGTGGTTTACTACCTTTGTAGGAACAGACAGCTCGAACATCCCCATTTCATGGAGGTCCCTCTTTCCTCTCCTGATGGTCTTTATCTCAGAGGTATTTACAATTCAAGCCCTCCCAATTTGAAATTTGATTTTCTTTCTATTTTAATTTTATTTATTCACTTTTGGGCAGATGTGATTGAGAAGCTTAATGTTCTTAGAGGAAGAGGCATGGCTTCCATGTACTCATGGTCATCTAAAAGGTAAAATATTTTGTCAATTAAATTTGGGAGGACAATGTAATTTCTCTTTCTATATTGATTATGGGATTTTTGCCTAATATATTTGGTTGGTTGTTAATTTATTCAGAAGCTATAAGAATGGGTTTGTGTGGCATGACCTCAGTGAAGACGACCTAATTCACCCTGCTCATGGCAGTGAGTATGTGCTTAAAGGCTCTGAGCTGTTTGATGAATCTAATTCAGGTACAATTGGAATTCTCAGTATTTTTTTGGGCTGAAGTTTATTTTCTATTATTTCTCTGTTTAGTATTCCTTTTTATTCAGTTTATCCATGATTGAAACCATAGTTAAAATATGGAATGTGGCTCCAAATATCATGGGATGGAACATATATATGAAAAATGAATTTCGTCTTTCCAGATCGGTTGAGCCCTGTAGTGAATACCAACCCACTGAACCTAAAACAATTACCAGAACCTCCATCTTCTAGAAGCCAAGATGACTCATCTTCTTCCTCTAGTTTGAATGATAAAGAAAGAAAGCATTCTCAAGAAGAACTCCTCTCTTCCCCAGCTGAAAGGCCAAGCTCTTGTGGGGTATCACCAGATTCTAATTTAGGAAAGACTTCTTCCTTGGTTGGTTCTCTGAGCTTGACTGAATATAAAGTTTACAAGGAGGGTTTAGCGGATGCCTCCACGCAGACCGAAGAAAATGTTTGCAGACCTAAAACCCAAGAAACTTGCACTAGAGGTGTTTCAACTGATGATGGATCGTTGGAACAAGAGTGCAATGAGAATTTTCAAAACAGATTCACTAGTGGGAAAGAAAACTCAGAGATATGCAGTGATTCAGTTTCCCCTCCTCCATCCTCCTCTACTGCCTCTTCAACTGGTGGCAAGACTGAAACTTTAGAATCTCTTATTAGGGCAGATGCTAGCAAGATTAACAGTTTCAGGATTCTCGAAGAGGGAGATATTCGAATGCCAACTAATGCGAGGCTTAAGGCCACGAATGTTTTAATGCAATTGATATCTTGTGGGTCTATACCTGTAAAGGATCATGGTTTTGATCTTGTTCCCACTTACAAACCCAAGTTTTCCCATTCGAAATTTCCATCTCCAATATACTCTAATTCAATGATGTTGGGAGAACTTGACTGCCTGACTGAAAATCAAAAGTTGATGGGTTTGAGATTGGAAGACAAAGAATATTTCAGTGGGAGCTTAATTGAGACCAAAATGCTAAAAGAAAATGGACATACTGGTCTGAAACGTTCATCTTCCTATAATGCAGACAGGTTAGCTTCTGCTCTTATGGTTTTAATTAATCATTGCAATTGAAATCTTTTATTTTAGCTTCAAAATTCATTTCATTCAAAGTGAAAATAGTTTATGTTACATTTTACTTGTCGTGGTGCTGAACAAGGCTTGAGGGTATTCTCTAAATTCTTAAATTGCACCACTAGTTGTCTTAAAAAACTATACAAATTTTAAGTGATGAGGGTCAGAACTAATTCTTCAATGCTGTAACATGTTTCCAATCGGCCAGTTTCAATATGAATGGTGTAAGTTAGTGTCATATTCACAAGTGCTTTCAACTTTTGCCAATTCATGTACTTGGTTCTAAAGGTATAAAGACTGAACAGATGCATAAATATGATAAGTTTCCAAAATTTTCATGTATCTGGAAATGTTCAACAATCCTATCTTGTCTTAAGAGAAACTGGTGGAACTTGTTTAGCTCATGAGTTTCTTTTCTTGTTTCTTAGCTTTTCTATGCATGTTGAAAAATTAAGCTTGATGTGTTATTGTGCATATTTTGGTCAAGATAATGCTCATCATTGTTAATAGTTGTGGACTTCAGTTCAAATCATTCAGAAAAGTCTAGAACTTGAAATAACATCGTTAGGAAACCTTGAAATGGTCTTCTGAACTCATTTGGATGTGGTAGAGGCTAAAATGTTGATTGCTATAATGCTAAAATTATAGCCCTTTATGAGTACCAATCGTTATGTTATGCTGTTGCATGTTTATTGCTAACATCTTAGATGTATGATCTGCAGGACCTGCAAGCAGTCAGATTCCGTTGAGGACAAAGAAGAAGAAACTTCAGGAGGATCAAAATGCATTCCAAGATCAATTAAGGCTTCACTGACAAAGCAGCCACGATGTGAATCAATGAGATCCCCACTTTCGGATAAACCAAGAAACTCTTTTGATGGAGCTAATGGTTCACAATCCATTGCCTCGTGCACATCTAATGGTGCTAGTAAAAGAATAGTAGAACAGTCATCAGTTGAAAAGCAATCAAATAATTCAGACTCGTTTAGAGAAGAGGAGGAGAACGTGATCAAAATTGAAGAAAGTTGAGTGTTGACTCTGTTTTTATATGCATACATAATATGCTCATGAAATTCTTGATTTTCTTAACTGACATTTTAAATGGTTTTCTTGAGCAGGCTTGCTTCAGGAGCTAGGGTTATAATTCAATCTAAAGGACCTTGTGAGTCTCTGCAACCGTCCTGGATGTGAAAAGCATTGGGTACCACCCTTTAACCCTTTTAAAAAGTTTAATCTTCATAAGACCACTTTCCATATTTATTTCCAATTTTGAACAGTGGGAAAACGTTGCTAATGGGTGTCCATTTGATCATTTTGCACATCTGTAAAGTGAAAAGAAAGGAGCAAATTACTTATTTGCAAGAAGGATAGAGGGATTTTTGGTTTGGCTTTTGAAACAGGGCTGATTATACTCATGCTGTGCAAAACAGGGCAGATATCTTTTTAAGCCATTTCCTCAAATGTTTTACTTCTAACAAATTTTGAAATGAAAAAGAGAACCAAATGCTTCAAGAGACTGTTGAAATATACTTCCTTTTTTCCTTATCATGTCTGTTCTGCGACTTTTTAATTGGCTCTCTCTAATTGTGATGTTAAGAGTCTCATGCAAATGTAATGTGTCAATGCTGTGGAAGAGACAGGAGTGAGGATGCACCTAGTTTGGTTTGAACAATGAGAAGTTGGGATTTTTTTTAAAGTCCGGTTTCTTTGTGAAATCTTTTTCTTTTTTTATGTATTTATTAAAGTGCATATGTTTTCTTAATACATCAAAGATATCATTTATCAAAATAAAATTAATTAGTACAACATTGAAGACTGAATAGACAAAGATCACAAGGAGAAAGATGAATCTACACTACTTAATATGAATGCTTTAATAGATGCATGAAATTACATTCATGCATCTATTAAAGTGTTTTCTCGTATAAGTTGAGACTGGACACCATTTAGTAAAGTGTCATTAGATTAAGTACCTTCTTTTCAAATACTGGTTCAAATCCTAACCCTTTCAATTACCGTTTCAAATTTGAAAGATCTTTAATGGAAAAAAGAACTTGTAAGAAAAAGAAGAAACACTAGGGACCTTCACATATTCATAGGATTCTGATGCACGTTGTAAATTAGTGGAGGGAGCATGTATTGTATGCCACCTATGTAAATTTGAATGTGATTTCAAAAAGTGCATTTTGACTCATTATTATCGAGGCCAAAAGATCCTTTTAAAAGAAAGTCAAATGGACACTTTTTTTTGGTAGACTTGCAGAAGTAAGAGTGAGAGCAGAGACTTCATTTTGCTCTACAAGACTGTAATAATAATGTTCTGCTTTCCCCTTGTTTCGCGGATTATAAAACATAAATATCACATCGTTGTTGCTTTTGATGTCTTTATTCTTTGCTGGCATTGCCATTTTTTATGTGTACTATATTCATGTTATAGCTTGGAGACTTAAAAGGAGTATTTGATTGGCAAAACGGGGCAAGTTATAGCTTGGAGACTTAAAAGGATTTTAAAGGTTTAACTATATTCATGTAAGATTTTTTAAAAATTTATAAAAATTTAACTATATCCAATTTAAAAAAATCTAAAAATTTATAAAAAAAACTCTACAAATTAGTCATATTCAATTGCTATTTAAAAGTTTAGGATATTCAAAATAATGGATTTTAAAAATTTTATTTAATTAGAGACTTTTAAGGATTTTTAAGATTTTTATGTATAAATAAAATCTAAATAAATTATACCACCCGTGATCTTCTCCCATGGGATTTAAATACTCTTTTTTTTTCTCTTTTCACTTTTTTTATTTAAATCTTTTTTTTTTCCTTTGTTTCTTTTTTCTTTTTGATATTTACTGAGCTCATCCACTAACCTAAGATTTAGTTTTTTTTTAATAAAATTACATAAATTATCAAGAAGTTACGATAAAAACATAAATTAATTTAGAATTAACTATATTTTTTTATTTTTTAATAATTCTTACGTACTATAATAACTATTAGTAATAACTTCATATCCAAAAACGGAATGATTTTTTTAATAACTATTAATGATCAATGAGATCACAATAATAATTTTTACTATAAATTAAGCTGTGTCAGTGTCCATTTTCAATTAATACAAATCCGTAGCTATTAATGATCAATGAGATAATAATAATAATTTTTACTAAAGTTAAGCTGCGTAAGTATCCATTTTCAATTAATATAAATTCGTCTTTGTTTTTATAAAAACTCTCTCATGGTTTAAAAAAGATAAAAGATTTTATTAAATTTGTAAATAAAATATATAATAGCATATAGAATGTTTTTAATAATAATAAAGGGTTAACTAAGAAATTACAAAATAATTAAGAGTATAGTGAAAAAACATGAGCATGATAAAAAATTTAAAATACATTATATTTTATGAAAGTCCCTAAAAGTATATAAAATTTACCAAAAAAGTCATACAAATTTATTCAAACTCAAACGTATATAGAGTTTTTAAAAGTTTAATAAAATATATATTGAAATCTTTAAAAGTTTATTCAAATCATAGAGTTTTTAAAATTTTAATAAAATATATATTGAAATCTTTAAAAGTTTATTCAAATCATAGAGTTTTTAAAATTTTAAATCTAAAAAAAATCTTTCTAAATTCTAATTGAATACACCTCTTAGATCTTCATCATTTTACAGGAAATTGTATAAACTAAGTTTACATAGAACAAGAGGAAAATAGGAGATAGAATAAACATCTTTATAGAATAATTAGATGAAAGTGGAGAATAATTAGGTAAATAGAAAAATAGAGTTGCATTTTACTAATTTTAAGAGAGATATAAAACTAACACTCAATTCATTCTAAATTTAAAAAATAAATATAATATTATGTCTTAATTATAATATTAAAATAATAAACTAGATAAATATAAATTAATCAATACCAACTTAGTTTATAGTAAAAATTATTAGTGTGAGATCATTTATTCTTAATAACTATTAAAAAAATTGTATCCTAAATAATTAAATTATAAATATAAATATAAATATAAAATTTAAAGATAAACAAATAATATCCTAATTATGGGATAATAATTATAATATAAAAAAATTGAAGCTCTTGATTATTCGTAATAATAAGATAAAATAAGCAATGTATAAAAAAAAAAAAAAGTTGACCATCACAGGTTGCGGCGTATAGTGGTGAAAGTGTGCCATTGAGTCCACAATGAGAGAATACTTTTAGTGGAGATGGTTTTTAGGCATGGTGGCGCGTGGACTGGGCATGAAGGTTAGACAGAAAACGTGAGAGCAAGTGCGACCATTTTCTGGTGAGAAAATGTGACGGGGCTGATTGGGTCTGACTAATCGACGGCTGGAGAATTCACACTTGCGACGGTGATAATAACAACGTCAGGAATGATGGCAACTCGGTAGGTAGACTCAGACTTCTTTTGCACGTCTCGATGTTGACTGTTGACTTGTCATGGAGACAGTGGAAGGGTCATGGTGTGATCCACAGTGGGTTTTGGACATGTTGGTGGTGTATGGTTCTGATGATATGGCGACAGCAACAACTGGTGGTTGGATTGTGGTTGAGTTTTTATTTCCTTTATCTTTTTTTCAGATCAGAGAAAAATTCTCATTTTTTAAATAAATACTTTGATATTAAATTAATGTAAAACAAAATAGTAGAGAGAATAAATAAAAGGAGACAATAATCAAACAAATCAAAAGATAAATAGATAAAACTAATAATTAATAGTTAATTCATTCCATAATATTAAGTTATATTTATAGGTTTTAAATAATAAATTAGATAAATATAAATTAATTAATAATAATATAAATAATTAAATAATAAATTTAAATATAAACAAATAATATTTGAGATAATAATTTTAATTTAAATAAATACTTACTTAAATCATTATTATCTTTTTATTTTACCCCATGAGTACAACTAAATTGACATATAATATCGTAAAAATATTACGTTTGTATGTAGATAAATTAATAATAGTATGAGTCAATTTAGTAACTCTTTAAATAAGAAGATAACATATTAAAATAATTTTAAAATTATTCATTGAAAAAGTTAATTATATTATTATATTTCAACTGCATGCATTAGGTTAAAACAAACATTTTCTTCATTATTTGTGTAGTATATATATATATATATATAATCATGTTTTATGAATTACTTTTAACGTCTCTATGAATAAAAAAAATTAATGTCACTTTCGAAATTTGGATTGGGGATGGGAAAATATAGGTTGAATTGGAGGCTGATGTGTTTTTTTAAACCATGAATAAAAACGATAAAAATAAAAAATTATTAATTAAAAGATATATTTTAAATAAAAAAATATTTATTTATTGATTCTCAATTCTTAAATCTTAATGTTATGTTTCTTCCAATAAAATGAAACGATGGAATGAAATCAGAATTGATTATTTCTTCCTTTAATGAATTATGATTTCGTTCTTATTTTAATTTTTTTTTTCAATTTTATCCCAACCTTAAATATAACACTAAATCCTAAATTTTAAAACGTTAAATCCAAAACCCAAAATCTTAGACCCTAATTCCCAAAATCCTAAACCTTAAATCATAAAACCCTAAACCTCAAATCCCATATCCTAAATCCCAAAACTCAAAACCCAAAAACCTAAATCTCAAAACCCTAAACCCTAAATCCTAAACCTTATTTAAAAAAATAATAATTTTAACCCTAAATCTTAACACACAAATATAACATAAAACCTTAAATCCCAAAACCCTAAACCATATTTAGAATAATAATTTTAATCATAAACATTAACCCACAAATATAACCCTAAGCCCTAAATCCCAAATTCCAAATCCCAAAATCATAAACCCTAAACATTATTTAGAAAAATAATAATTTTAACCCTAAACTTTAACCCACAAATATAACCCTTAACCCTAAACTCTAAATCCCTAATCCCTAAACTCAAACCTCAAAACCCTAAATCCTATTTATAAAATTAATAATTTTAATAATATATTTTCTTGTTAAGTATTAATTATTTAGAAAAATAATGATTTCAATAATGTATTTTGTCTAACTAAAAAATAATAATTAAATGATATTATTTAAACTTTATTGAATATAAGGATATTAAGATAATATATAATATTTTTCATTCCATTCTAATTGTAAACCAAACATTATAATAATGATTTATTCTTTTGATTACAATGGTTAAATCAAATAAAATTATTTTTATTCCATTCCATTTTATTCTCGTTTCGGTTCCGATTTCAATCTCGATTTCGATTTCATTTTGTGAACCAAACGTCACCTAAATCTTAAATTAATTAAATTTAAAATTATTTTAATTTTTTGATATATATATATATATATTAATTATTAAATATATTATTTTCATCATTTTTAATATTAAATATAAATACACATTTCATTATATCTTTTATTCGTTCAGGATAGTCCGGTAGAGAATAATTTTTATAACACTATTTACTAATTTGACACTCATGGGTTGATTTTAATTTTTTGACAATTTGTTAAGATTAATTCTGATTGAGCCATTCTTTTCTTTTCTTTTTTTAATAGAAATTCGGATTTAGCCATTTTATGCTATATTGTAGCATTCCCTTCATTTTGGATGGTTGTTAATGCCATCGTGATTTTATTCTTATAATTGTATAATTTCTCTTATAATTTAAAAATATAATTAATGAAGTAAAAAATTCTAAAAACTTAAATTTTTAGAGTTAGAATAAAAATTATATATTTTAATAATAAAAAATAAAAAAAAGAAAAAATTCTTCTCCTCTCTTTCTTTTACTCTTTATTCATTCTTTTATCGATATTTTATTAATAAAAAATAAAAAAATTAAGAAATAAAAAATAAGTTTTTTTCTTATATTATTCTAAATATTTTTTATCAATTAAATATAATTTTATTTTACCTTAAAAAATTCCAATCTTTAAAAGTTTTAATTTAATTGATCATATTTTAAAATTAAAAGATTAATAAAACTCACCTAAAAAATTACAAAATTAAAATGTATAAATCATATAGTTAAAACAATTAAAGACCTAATATCCCTATTAAATATTTAAAATATAATAATAATGATGATGATGATGATGGTGATGATAAAAATATCCTTAAGTTGAACGATAGAATAATTGTACATGTTTTATACTTATTTTAAAAATAACATTTACATTTTATATTTATTTATTTTGTGATAATTTAATCATATTGTTATGAAAATTTGATTATGTCATATAGTTTATTAGTGAGCAAATTAAAAAAGTTCCACGTTGATTAGGAATGAAGGTAAGTGTTGTATTTTGGGCTATAAATAAAGCCCCCTTCTTCATTTCTAAAACATCCCACAATTTATAAATATTTACCTCTTTTGTAAGGGCAATTGATTAGCTCAATTTTTTCCAACTAATTATAATTTTAGAATTCATCCATTTAGAGATAGTGAAAGTGGTCAATGATGCTCAAGGACATAGGTAGCATTTATACCGAATCTTGTTAAATTTATGGTGTGTTTTATTTATCTACTTTAATATCTTCTTTAGTTTTTTTAGCATTATTTTTTCGGGCTAATTTGAATTCTAGGCATTTGTTTGTATTCTGATTGTTTGTTATTGGAATATAGTTGCTAGTTGTTATAATCTGAAGAAACAACGGAATAAAAGTCTCCCTCAAACAAAGGTCAACCATCTATGTCAAGCAAAAAAATGGTTATGAATACAAGGTTCGAGGTAGAGAAGTTTGATAGAATTGGTCATTTCGGCATGTGGTAAGACGAAGTTCTAGATGCTCTATTTCAACAAGGTCTAAACATCGCCATTGAAGAAGAGAAACCAAATGACGTAGATGAAGTTGAATGGAAAAATATCAATCGATTGACATGTGGTACAATTCGTTTATGTCTCTCAAGACAACAAAAGTACACATTCATGAAGGAGATATCCGCAAGTAAGTTATGGAAGGCGTCGAAGAACAAGTTCATGATGAAGAACATACAAAATCAGCTCTGTTTAAAGAAGTTGTTCCATTTTGAACACTTTCTAGGTATTACAATAAACTATCACATTACTGTTTTTAATCGATTAGTACCATATTTGTTAAATATGAATGAAACTTTTAAAGATGAAAATTTAGCCTTAATGTTGTTAGCCTTCCTTGCTGATGAGTTTGATCACCTTATTACAAGCTTACTCATTGGAAAGTATAAAATGTTTTTTGAGAAAGTTTGCACTACTTTGTATAGTTATGAAATTAGAAAAAAAGATAAAAAGAAAGTGTAAATGAAGCAGCAGAAACACTGTCTGTAAGAGGGCGTCCGCAAGCCCAACTGAAAGGAAAGACAGGAATATCACATTCAAAAGAAAGGCTTGGTAAAGTTGAATATGTCTTTTGTCATGAAAAGGCCTTTGGAAGAAAAGCTATTCGAAGTTGCAAAAAAAAAGGGGGAAAGCTGTGTCGTTTGATGCATATGTAATCGAAAGCAATTCAGATTCAAATTTTGCATTGATTGGTTCGTCAACAGCATTTCATCATGGTGATTGGATTTTTGATTCAGCGTATACCTTCCACATGTCTCATAATAAGGAATGGTTTTTTAACTTTGAAGATCTAGACAGTGGAGTTATTTTCATGGATAATGATTATCCATGCAAAGTTTTGGGGATTGGTATAATTCGTTTGAAGAATCAAGATAGTTCAACTAGAGTCTTGAAAGATGTTCATTATATCCCTGATATGAAGAAGAACCTAATTGTTGTGGGAGTCTTAGAATCAAAAGACTTCACTGTGATAATGCAAAATGTGGCATTGAAGGTTACTTCTAGAGTACTTGTGGCGATAAAAGGTGTTCGGAAGAATAAATCGTACTACTATCTTGGTAGTATAGTTATTGGGATAACATCAACAGTAGTTTCAGAGGAAGAAAATGATTCAAAAACTACTAAGATATGGCATATGTGTTTGGGACATACTAGTAAAAAAGCTTTACAGATTCTTGTAAAGCAATGCCTGTTAAAAGGCGTGAGAACCAACAAGTTAGAATTCTGTGAGCATTGTGTATCGAGGAAGTAGAAAAGAGTAAGCTTTGGCACTGCACTCTATAATACAAAAGTCATTTTGGATTACATCCATATTGATGTTGATAGGCCACGATGACAAAAATGTCAAGGTGCTTGCTCGATACCAAGATATGGAAGATCTACCTGCTCAATTTAAGAATATGATGTCCTATACACTTTCAGTTGTGCATGATGATGTTCCTTCCATATATAAAGAAGTAATCAGAAGTCTTGAAGTTAAAAGATGGAAGGAAGCTATAGACGAAGAACTTCTGTCCCTTTAGAAGAATAAGACATGGAAGTTCACATAACTATCTAAGGGTAAAAAGGAAAATGGTTGTCTGCAAAGAAAGAATGATTTCCTAACAAAGAAGGATTTCCTAACAAAGATGGTTTTTGCTACAAGGCGAGGTTGGTGGCCTAGCTACGCTCAGAAGGAGGGAATCGGTTATAATGAGGCATTTTCTCTAGTTGTAAAAAATTCCTCCATTAGAATTTTATTGGGCTTGGTAGCACATTTGGATTTGGAATTAGTTTAACTTGATGTGAAAACCATGTTTCTACATGGTGACTTGGAAGAGGGAATTTATATGTCTGAGCCAGAAAGGGTTTAATGTTGTTGCTAAAGAGAATTGGGTTTCCAAGTGAAAAAAATCATTGTATGGATTGAAGCAATCTCCAAGGTAGTGGTATAAACGATTTGATCATGTTTATATTGCAACAAAAGTATACTAGCAGTACACATGATCATTGTGTGTATTCTCGCAAGCTACAAGATGAGTCTTTCATCTATCTCCTATTGTACATTGATGATATGTTGATTGCATCGAAGAGCTAGGCAGAAATTGAGAAGTTGAAGGCTCAACTAAATCAGGAGTTCGAGATGAAAGAATTGGGAGAAGCCAAGAAGATTCTCGGTATGGAGATAAGCAGAGATAGGAAGAAGAGGAAGATTAGTTTGACCTAGAGTTAATAAATGAAGAAGGTACTACAACGTTTTGGTATGAATGAACAAACAAAACCTGTAAATACTCTACTTGTTCCTCATTTCAAGCTTAGTGCTCAATTATCTCATAAGAATGATGCAGAACGAGAATACATGGTAAAGGTATCGTACGTATGCAAATGCGGTTGGTAGTTTGATGTATACAATGGTGTGTACGAGACTTGACATTTCATATGCGGTTGGTGCTATAAGCAGGTACATGTATGATCCTGGTAAAGGATATTGGTTGGCTTTGAAATTGATTCTACGATATATTCTAAATACTATAGATGTTGGTTTAGTATTTCAGCAGGATAATACTGTTGGTCAATGTGCTCTTGGATATTGTGATTCCAATTACGGTATGTGTTTACTTTTGCTAAAGCACCAGTCAATTGGAAGTCCATCTTTCAATCCATAGTTGTTTTGTTTACTACAGAAGCAGAGTATATGGAGGTTACGGAGGTTGTGAATGAAGCTATTTAGTTACGAGGTTTGCTTAAAGACTTAGGAGTTGGTCAAAAACATATTAAAGTGTTTTGTGATAGTCAGAGTGCTATTCATTTAGCAAAGAACCAAGTCTAATGTGTATGTACAAAGCATATTGACGATCGTTACCATTTCGTGCGAGAGATTGTTGAAGAATGTGAAGTATTAGTTCAGAAGATCAATATTACAGAGAATCTCGCAGATATGATGACCAAGGTGGTAACGTCAATCAACTTCAAACATTGTATGAACTTGATTAACATCCTGCAAATTTGAATTGACAATGACGTCACTAATCTAGAGATTTGAAAAATCATTTAAGAATCACTAAATCGTTAAGGTGAAAATTTGTTGTATAGCTTCTTAGTGAGCAAATTAAAAAAGTTACATATTGATTAGGAATGAATGTAGATATTATATTTTAGGCTATAAATAAAGCTCTATTCTTCACTTTTAAAACATCTCAAAATTTATAAATTTTTATCTCTTTTGTAATGGTAATTGATTAGCTCAACTTTTTTCAATTAATTGTAATTTTGGAGTTCATCTATTTAGAAATAGTAGAAGTGGTCAACGACGCACGAAGACATAGGTAATATTTATACCAAATCTCGTTAAATTTTTGGTGTTTTTATCTATATGTTTTAGTTTTTTTTAATATTATATTTTTAATAGCATTATTTTATCGGGCTAGTTTGAGTTCTATTTATTTAAATCATAAATAAATAGTAATTAATTAAAATAGAAAAAATATATCTAATTTTTTCAAAAGATTACATAAGAGCAAATGATCATTTTATTATTTTTTATTTTTATTTAGTTTTTTTAATTATTTTAGCTAAAATAATCTTTATATTAAATAGTTGAAAATATAAAAAAATGAAAAAAAAAATTATTTTATTATTATACTATAACTTTTTAATAATAATAAAATTAAATTATTATAAAAATAAAATATATGATATAAATATTATTTTTATAATAAATACAAATTCAAAACTATATTTATCTCTGTTTAATTTTTATAAATTCAACATTATAAACCCTGTGTGCTGTTTCCGATTCATCTAGATGCCCGAAAAAACTAAAATTACACTGTTTTTCACAAGGAAAATGATATGTTCTATTAGTTTACATAAAAAGAAAAGGAAAAATAGAAGAATATATTTGAAGTTCGAACAAATGTGTTCTCAGTTGTCACATTTTCATAGCTCCATGCATGTTTATATGGTGTCATGTAAATTGTTTGAATAAAAATGATAAAATTAATATTAAAATAAATAGAAAGGACTAGCTATAAATTTTTAAATATTTAATATAATGCTTAACCCTAACTTAATATTAAAGAGCAAATATTTTTTTTTTGGTTGCGACAAAATTATCCATAATAAGCTCTTCACCGTTATAAAATAATTATGAAATTTCAATTATCATTATTAAGTAATTTTATCTTGTTAAAAATCTAAAAAAATTTAAATCTGACACTTTTTATAATTAATTTTTAATAAATAATATATATATATATTTCTTGATAATTTTATATCAATTAAAAATTTAATATTATTTTTATAATAACCAATCAACCATCCTAATTTAATAATAAAATAATTTATTTATCCAATATTAATAAGATCATTTTTATTCAAAATTAAAGTATATGATTAATCTTTAAATTTTTACTAAATTCATATATAATTTATCAAATTTTTAAAATATATTATTTAGTTTTAAACTTTTAAAACTTCATATATTTTTTTGAATTTTTGAATTTTTAAATTTTATAATTTAGTTTTTAAAATTTTAAAATATTAAACATATATTTTAACTTAATTATTAAAATATATATTTATGAATAAAAAATTAAGATATAAAAATTTAATTTTTTTTTAAATTATATATAAATTTAATTAAAATTTAAATACACATGCTAAAACTTTAATCTTTATTCAATTAAAAAATTCGGCACGGGACCAAAAATATACACATCAAAATCCAGATCTGACTCCATCCTAACCCGAATTTTTGGGTTGCTTACTCTCACCCGAATTTACATTTTAATTCCGAAACCGAAACGGCACCCACAGACCCCTTTCTGGGTCTTAATTTTATTCCTATTCGAGCCAATTTTGCTACAGTTTCTCTTCTCTCCGCTCCCTCCCTGCGCTCTTAGGTTCATATGAGCTTCCTTCCTTTTTGAATTATAAGTACATCGATTCAATTGTTGCGGATTTTAATTTTTTTGTTCTTCCAACAATGGGCAAGCATGTTTACTAATTTGCTCCGTATTAAGCATAAAATAGGCTTGCTCGAAAAGGGAAGCTAAAAAGTGAAAGACCAAACATGTTCAGATTGATTTGATTCCCATGTGTTATGTACTTGTATCTATTTGGTTTGCTTTCTGGCTGAAACTTTTACAAGCTGATCATTTTGGGTAATTTTAGATGGGCATCAAATTAACTCTTACTGGATCTTTACAGTAGTAAAGACCCTAATTGGATATCTATTTGTGTTTGTGCGTGGATTCTCTAATTTTCCTTCTTTTTAGTTTTCTGGGCTTGATGCTAATTACTTTATGCTCATTTTTCTGTAGGTTTATTAGAACCATGAACTGGATACAGCGAAAAATCTATCTTTACAATGTAACTTTTGGGCTTTATATGCTGGATTGGTGGGAGCGTTGTCTTTTCAGTATCCTCTTTAATACATACCATTGCCTCCAAAATGTCTCCTTTTGGTTTGGAAAACATTTGGATAAATGTATTTGTAACTTTTTATACTATTTTTACTTTATTTTATCATTCATTTGCTGTCAGAACTCTGAAATAGATTAGATGCCAACTTGAATGTTTCTCTATATTGGGGTTCAATTTAATGTAGAAAACGCAGTTCAGCTGCCTTCGTGTGGATATCAACTTTAGGTGGTTTTTGATTTGTCCCCCTCAATTTCAGTACTCATAGTTATAATTATTCACTTGTGAGTTCCTTAGCTATTGGCAGATACTTTGGTTATTGTGTTGATGTGGTTCGTTCTTTACAATGGCTCACGAAATGCTGCTGGGTTTTGCAAGAGGTACTGATCGAACCTTCTTATGTTTTATTATATGTATAGTAGCATGTATCATTTGTACTTCAGAACTTCAAATTTGGGTTTTTCATATTTTCAGTTGTTTTTCAAATAACCGCTCGTGATCTTCGTCAATAATTGTTATCAATTGCATGTATGAAAAATGTTACTTCAAATTTATGTGAAAGATGTCCGGAAATAATTCTCTTCAGTCTTCAATAAACATTTCAACAACCATAGTGATGTAGGAAGATTTAGAAATGAAGCAAGAATTGAATTAGAAAAGAAAGAAAGAAAATGAATAGAGGTTTGGAGGATAAACTAGAGAACAAACTGTTCTTAGAACTTCATTCATAATATCAAATATTCAACATTCTAACTAAAGTATAAAATAAGAAACCTATATATGAATCTCCTAATGGACCTTTACTTTATAGACCTTACAATGTTCCAATTAACATAATAATATGGTAAAAAACATAAACTTATAAATTCTATATAGTACTAGTTTCTATGTCATACCTCCTCACTTAAAAAAATCGACTCCAATAGATGTAGAACCATGGAGCAATAAGTGAGAGAACTTCTTCAATCTTCTTGAAGAAGGCATGAGCAACAACATAGAATGAGAATTGACAATCCCAACCTGCAGTTTACTCAAAAATAGTAAATGAAACTTTGAAAAGACTTTATTAGACATCATTCCATCCCATTTGGAGTGTGTGTGCTTAGTCATATGTGTAAGAAACTTTAGTAAATATGCATTAGTAATAACAAATGGGGTTACAATGGTATTATCAATAACTTTAAGTTTGAGGAGTGAAGGGAAATGGTCAATGAAAACACCAAGGTTAGGCTCAATGGGCTTTAACAAAACACAAGAGGAACTGTGGGGGGATCCTTTAATTAGGATCTCAATTGTAATCACAAAAGGTTGAATATCGGGTGATTTTGGGTCTAATGCAGCACAAGGACTAAATTTAGGTAGAATGGGTGGATTAACTTATTTTATGATATTCTTCTTTGGATAGGGCTTAGGATGCTTGGACTTTGAGGTGATTGTGTGATTGGTTTAAGAGGAATTCTAAGAATATTCTTTTCAACTAGGGGATACTTTTTATGATTGATGAACATAGAATACCCTTATAACATGTTTGGTTGGTAAGAACGAGAGTGAGAATGAAATTGATTCTATACATTCCTATGTTTGGTTGGTTATAGATTAGGAATGAAATGAAATCTATTTCTAAAAGAGAATGAATAACAATTCCACCAACCCTCTTTGGTAATTTTTATACCCATTTTTATTCCAATTTTACCATTATAAACACACAAATAAACCGTAATTCAAAAAAATTATCAAAAATATTTTCTTGTATAAAATAATATGAAATAAAAATAGAAATGAAAGTCATTTTTGATTGGATCCGGAATCCACTTTTGAATTCGGTATGGGTAAAAGGTCTTCCTATGTTATACTATTTAATTCTTGACGATGAATCAATTTGATAGCTTAGATATTGTTATTCATGATATTGATCCGGTTCGATTGCATCGAGATGTAATTCATCCCATTGAATTTACAGATGAAATCTTTATCATCTCTATAAGATTAAATCCAGAGTTATTGCGAATTAAACAAAAATGAAATAATGCTATTATGGAAGTAAATATTCTCGCATTTATTGTTATTGCACTGTTCATTCTAATCTCTTCTACTTTTTTACTTATAATATACGTAAAAACAGTAAGTCAGTGATTAATTTGGATTAAACTTGACCCTTTGGTTCTTATCAATGATTGAAGAAAAGAAAAAGGGTTCCAATTTCGCGTCTTAAACGAAATGAGTGAACCATAATTAGCAGTATTTTATGAGATCAGTATTCTATAAGAGACGATAGTATGGTAGAAAGAAAAATCTTTTTCTTTTTACCATACTATACTAGACCATACTATCTAGTATGATTATTGTACTTATAAGGTTTACTGTATGAAGATATAGGTTAATTTGATATAGACCAATATAATATACATTATTATCTTCATATATATAGATATATATTACATATCTAATGTACATAGTATCCCAATTTTCTTTTTTTGCTTCATCCATTTTTATTTGATTCTGTTTAATTTGTCTTGATTCCAATCAATCAGAAATAATTGAAAAATAACTCTTACAATTATAATTTCTAAATTGATTCTTTTTTTTTAGTGTGAATCCCGATATCCATTGAAAGAACGAATCAATGAAAACAAAAAGAAAAAAAAAGCTTTGCAAAACAGTCTATAAAATTTTTGATACAATTTGATTCCTAAACTCAATTAGTAGGACTTCTAGAGCCCACTTCTTCCCTATATTACAAGTGAAAGGGAAAATGTATAGACTACCATTAAAGCAACCCAAGCGAGACTTACTATATTTATGTAAATTATGTCCTCAATCTCTATCAATATGAAGAAATTATTCAATTCTTGTTCACTAATAATAGTAAAATAACTGACGCAGAGTTAAAAAGAAATAAAGAATTCTGACTTAACATCGTTGATGAAAGAATCCAATTCTAACAAGTTCTTATAAAATTTTGAGTAGAATCAGATAAGGATTAAACACGCAAAATTCGTGGGGGTTGCTTTTGAAGTATCAAAGGAATGTTACTAACATGTAAAAATAATAAGACCCATTTTTTTGTTACCTTTCATTAGGGAAAAGGTATAAAAAGATAGAATCAAAATGGATCACTATTTGTCACACACCCCTATTTCTTTTCATTTTTCCCATTTGATCACGGTCTTTGATTGGACCTATGAAAATTGAAGGTGTTCTATTACGTTCTTGACTCAAAGTTATTGAAAGATCAAAATTAATTTGATTTCTAACTATCTAATTTAGAATAATAATATATAAAAAACTATATAAATAAAATAAGAGTTAAATAGAAAAGAAATAAGTAAAAGATAATTTTTCATTTAATCGAATTAAAATTGAATGAATGCCAGAGTATTCAAAGACTTTCAGGAGTATGTATACAAAACATCTCTCGTCCCCTATGCAAGAGAGAATTAAATTTAATTAGATTATCCCTCCGACTATCCAATAATTTGTAGACACTCCATTAGTAGGAGAAGGGTTATCGTATCAAGATTGATTAGTTCTTTTTTACTACTAATGAAACCCTAGCGTAAATATTTACAGTATTTTAGAGAACCCAAAATGCTTATAATCAAGCAAATACCAAGAGTCCCTTTCTTCCACTTACTTCTGATGGAAAAAAATTGTCAAATTATATCATAAAAATAGGATAAGGTATTTCGATTCTTTTATTGATCAGGCGACATTCGGATTATTATGTCTTTATCTAATTATCTTATTGAACATCCCGATCCATTTTCATTTATGGCATCTAATTGGAATAAGAATATCATAATAGTGGTAGAAATAGAATTTTGATATTCTATACGAAACTCTATACGTTAAGTGAAATTTATCAATTTCTTTGCATTTGTATCTGTTGCAAATCAAATTCCAATTTGAATATCAAAATTCAATTTCTTCCTTCGTATTTCATATATTCCATATAGTATATGGAGTGGGTACAATTTCATGTGATTTAGTAAATAGAATAGAAATTTCAACATTGTCATATCGATCCATATTATTTGACGAAGAATGAGCAAATAATGGAATGAAATTTTATTTCTATAAACGGGAAATCAAAAAATGCTTGGAGGTGGGAATGAAGAAATCTTTACAATACCTGGATTGAATCAAATACAATTTGAAGGTTTTTGTAGGTTCATTGATCAGGGCTTAACAAATTTTTTTTATAAGTTTGTAAAAATTGAAGATACTGATCAAGAAATTGAATTTCAATTATTTGTGGAAACATATCAATTGGTAGAACCGTTGATAAAAGAAAGAGATGTTGTATATAAATCACTCACATATTCTTTTGAATTATATGTATCCGCGGGATTAATTTGGAAAACAAATAGGGATATGCAAGAATAAATCATTTTTATTGGAAACATTCCTCTAATGAATTCCCTAGGAACTTCTATAGTAAATGAAATATATAGAATTGTGATCAATCAAATATTACAAAGTCTCGGTATCTATTATTGGTCAGAATTGGACCATAATGGGATTTCGGTCTATATGGACACCATAATATCAGATTGGGGAGGAAGATTAGAATTAGAGATTGATAGAAAAGCAAGGATATGGGTTCGCGTGAGTAGGAAACAAAAAATATCTATTCTAGTTCTATCATCTGCTATGGGTTCGAATCTAAGAGAAATTCTAGAGAATGTTTGTTACCCTGAAATTTTCTTGTCTTTCCTAAATGATAAGGAGAAAAAAAATTAAGTCAAAAGAAAATGCCATTTTGGAGTTTTACCAAAAATTTGCTTGTGTAGGCGATGATCCGGTATTTTCTGAATCCTTATGTAAGGAATTACAAAAGAAATTCTTTCAACAAAACCTATCGCAATGGTGCTAGCTTCGTAGTGAGCAAACTCAAAACTCAAGTTAAAAAGCTAGATTTGACTGCGCCTTTGCTTTGATGTGGCCTTTTCAAAGTAGTAAGTCCAAGACACCTGGAGTTGTTACTCCGCAAGCTTCACCTCGCAACACAAAGGTCGCTTCTAGCTGTCCACCCGAGGGTGTGGTAGAAGAAGCCACCCCGTGATGGATTTATTTTATTATTTTGTAAAACCAAGTGTTACCGAATATTTTGGGATTTGAAATTGACTTCATTAAATGTGGCATTTACGTGTATATACTTCTATATATTTGTTTTGATTGAAGTACTATTGTTTTTCATTTATCATTCGCGTAACACGCTTAACTCGGAGCATTTGAGGCCACGTTTATATAGTTAGAATTAATAACACCGGTCAACAGCCAGTTAATATTGCCAACAGTTGGTCAACTTTGTCACGGCTAGTTAACATTAGCTAATTGCTACTCAACATGTTAAGGTTGAAATAGAGGAAATGGACTACATCCATCATTTTTGTGGTACTTATACAATATGAAACTTTTGAGCTATTAAAATGTGTTATTTTGGTAAAAAATATATTTTATACAATTTGTTGTATTTTGGTATGCAGTTTGTGATGTAGAAAGCTTTTCAATGGGTTATAGCAACTATCATTATGTACAAAGCAAACCAATGACAAGATTTAGATTCTTTTAATTCCTTTATTTTTAAATGTAAAATGTTCTGATGCTCTCTCTTACTTGCCGAATATTTTTGGAGCATGTATATAAACATATTATAGTATCATCATCTTGCAGAATGCTGATAATCGTTTTCTTTCTTTGAATCTAATTTCAGTTATCTAGGTGAGGCAATGGTGAACTGGAAAAAGTTTGAACGGAATTATATCCCGGAGACTCTGGACTAATTTGATTGCCGTTGCATGATGCTGTGTTTGGATATACAAATTCTGCCTATATTGTGACTCGTTCATTTATTTCCTGTAGTACTTTTTTTTTTGGTTGATCAAACGAAAGAAGCATCTAATTATATTTTGTAATACTCCTTTAGGAACTTAGAACTGTTCCGAATTATGATATTTCCATTATGCGCGTGTGTGTGCGCGTGTGTGTGCGCGTGCGTGGGGGACAAAATCCGAGGAATTCGGTGAAGCTAGAAACATATGTACAGCCAGGACATCAACAATACAAAAACTTTAGACCAACTAGGCAGGACATCAACAAAACAAAAAATTTAGACCAACTAGGCAACAGCAGACCTTAGCAAAAACCAGCCATTATCCCTAAACTCAATTGCACAGGAGCAATCTAATGAGCTAGACCCATCCAAATCATTAGGGTTTAAAACATGGGTCAGATTAATATGTAAAATGTATCTGCATTCGTGGTGTTGCGTATGATTTTGATCAGATTGCTTGCTTGGATTAAAAGTTCTATAATCTACACGGTGGATGGAATTGTGAATTTAAATTATCTACGTAAACCTAATCTAATTGTCATGTGTTAAAATAGTGTAGAGCCGTCACAGTCCCTTTGGGTTGGGTCATTGGATCATTTAGCTATGTAGCTTACAAATAGTGATTATTTTTAATATGTTGCTTTTCAAATATAGAAAGTTCCATAAGTTTTTACTAATTTTAAATTTTACCACAACCAATCGTAACTCTTTAAAACAAGTATTGGAATTAGTTTTTATTTGCAGTGTCGTGCACAACTATCATTTTTAAAGATTAGTTTCTTTAATAATTGAAACAAAAAAGACGTTAAAAAAATAAAATTGATAATCTGAAAACGGATTCTGTTAAACCCCGCAATACAGTGAACCATTAGTAGTTATAGTAGGTAAATATGTCGACATGGATGTTAAAATTCAAAATTGTGTTGCCTTTGGTTTCGTACTCACTGAAACTTGACCAACTACAGGTTTGACACAGGAGGATCTACTTTCACCTTATCTCTTCATTATGGTAGCCGATGGTCTCCCTAGACTTCTTTGAAAGGTTGAAAGAATGAATAAGGGGTGAAAATAATCAAAAGTTTCCCAAAAATCTCCGATCTATTCTTTGTAGATGATAGCTTTACCTTTTCGAAATTTAGTGAGTTGGGATGTAACAATCTAAAATTGTTTCTCAAGTAATATGAAGTTGTCTTGCGTTAAAAGAATTAATTTAATTAAATTAGCTATGTCCTTTAATTATAATATGACCAATCCTGAAGCTTTTAGTTCAAAATTTGCTCAATATTTCCTTTGTTAATTACTACGAGAGGTATTTGGGTTTACCCGCAATTACAGGAAAAAATAAGAGAAGATTGTTTAGTCGGTTAAAGCGTGTGTATAAAAAACTCAAGAGTTGAAAAGATAAGTCATTATCAAAAGCTACTAAGGAGGTTTTACTTAAATCAATCATACAAACTATTCCCACTTATTCAATAAGCTATTTTAAATTATCCTTGGGATTGTGTAATGAATTATTGAACATAATGGTAAAATTTAGTGGGGATATGACTTATAAGAAGGCTATACACTGGATGACTTGGGATAAACTCTATAAACCCAATGAGATATTGGCTTTAATAATTTATGAGGATGGATGGCTTCTCTACTCGAATCCTTATAAGTTCACTTCCTCAAAAAGATCAACGAGCAACACTTTGGTGTCTGCTCTTAGTAGTGATATTGGTCTTAACACTTTGGTAAGGAAGAACAATGTTCAAATATAATAAATGTCTATGGAGTGAGTTTAAGTTCTTTCTCAATCTTGGTGAAGGAATATTTTGTGTCTAAATGTCCCTAACAGGGTGAAAGTATTTATTTAAAGAGCCTGTATTAATATTTTGTTTGTGTAGGCAAACTTGTTTCAAAAGAATATTGTTAATGGTCCCAAGTGTGTTATTTATAATAGATGTGCTGATAGTGTCACCTAAGCACTTTAGGAATGCAAGATTGTTAGGGAGGTATGGGAACTGTCTGTTTTGCACCTTTGCTTCCTAAATTGAATTGTATGTTATTTGTAGACAAGTGGAACTATACTAAACAAACTTGTATTAATTTTAAACTTAGCCACTTTAGTTATAATAGCTTAGCAGTGGAACTTAGAGAACTCGTGGCAAGAATGGTAAAGAACTCTTGTGTGGATCAATATGCTACATGAAGATTTTGCAAATCCCTAGATAAAATTTCACACTTTTCACCTATAAAACTATGGATATTACTACTGAATGGTAGAAACCTCGAGTGGTTTTGTGAAAATTAATGCTGATGTAAGTTTAAATGGTAAAGACGAAATAATTGATAAGGGTATGTCGGTGAGAGATGAAAATGATAAAGTAATTTTTATTGTTTCATGCCCCAATAGAGATATATTCTGGTTTACATGCTAGATTACAAACCTTGTTATGGGTTATCAACACAACTTGTACTATTGGATGACCAAATGTTATCTTTGAATCTGATTGTTTTATGGACATTAATTTTTTTTAAGGATAATGATCCTTATTTTGCTCCTAATAGTTTTATAATACATGAGATTAAGCTATTATACATAAATATAAACTTTCGTTTCCAATTTAGGCATTGTGAACAAAATATAGCCAAATACACTATAGGATACCAAAGATGTTTATAGATATTTTTTATGGTTATTTTTTGTATACATATACTGCTTAATGAATGAAAATTACCTTTGTTATAAAAAAATACTATACAATCATAGATTATGAGATAATCTTACTTACAACAAGATACGTGATGAAATAAAATTATCTTAACTCTTAATTTTTATAAAAAAGAAAAATATGTTAAAAATATGAATAAAGTCAACAATTAATATTAATATTTATAAGGGACATGAAAAATGTACATAAGAATTTCTCTTTAAGTTTATATGCCACCGATGGAAATGGGTTGTATCGATAAGGATAGAGACTATTGAGCAAAATTATTTGAACTCCGTTTATCGAGTTATAAATATAAATGTAATATACAAAATATTATTTTATTTCAAGATAAACTTTAATTTTATAATTTATAGATTACATACTATTAATCTCATTATCATACAAATAACACTTTTAATTACATAATTATTAAAATGAGTAACTTTTAAACTATCAAAAGTATTAAAATCGAATACTTACGATCCCATAAATAGGACTATTTTAACACTATGATGCCTAATTTTTATAAATAACAAAACTAAATATATCCAACATATAAATACCGAAACTAAAATAGTCATATATACATTATAACAAAACTAGTGCAACATTCTCCTTTCAAATTTAGCACTAACATACTAAAAAGTGTTTCAAAAGAAGCAATGACATACCATGAGTTGCAAAAAGATGATATTTCTGCAACACCCAATACATTTAAAGGTATCTTTACAACTTTCATAGTACATTTGATAGTTTACCATTTCAAATATATATTAGTTGCAAGTTAACCACTTGTTGCGTTAATTTTTTTGTAGAATAACAGAAGATTTTACCTGAAGATTCGATTTTGTAAAACCAAGAATGATCAGTGTATACAAAAAGAGTATTCTTTTAATAAACTCTAAATGTTGCATTGCCTTGCTCTTCTCTGTGTACAAATGTTGAAGTCACATTTCATGTATTTCATGAAATTAACTTGAAAATTTCCTGAACTCAACATGGTCCCAAATGATGGGGTACACATCCAAGATTATCATAGTAGTTTAGTCCTTAAAGCAGCTTTTGGACCAAAAAAGTCACAGATATGTGTCTTCCTACATAGGAGTGTGCCGTTTTTAGGAGTGGACATTTTGTGAGTGCCTTCTCAAATGCTTAGCAGTCCATTGCTTGTGAATCATTCCAATAGCTTTTAACAAGCAATAGTGCCGCACATCTAAAAAAACCAAACACAAAGGTGTTTAAAAAGGAAAACTAAGAGAGACAAAGCAAACTCCTATGTCAGGCTGATGAACTCCAACTCTTACTTTCGTTTTTAATCAGGAAGCAGCTAGAATAGAGTTAGCTACTATTATAATCTTGCATGAGTACTCTAAATGCTCTAAAATGTAGCATATTTACTTGCATCTATCCACTTTAAATTCATTCAACAAAGCTGTCTCCAACTATGATCCTCTGTGAATTTGGATTTTTAATATTGGCTTCTACAAACTCGGTCAATTATCCATGTCAATTCCTTTTATTACGAGCACGATCACGCCAAGAACCTTGTTGTTTTGCAAGGACCTACAACCATAGAAGCATCACTCTTGATTTACTCTCCTAACAACCCCATCCATTTTTCAAATCCTAGTTAGAAAATAAAAAACAAAGAATAGATCAGCCGGAGAATTGTACCTTCTCACTTAGGAGGATTGCAACAGGAGCATTTTCACTGGATTCCTGTTCATTATCAACATCAGCAATGACTGCATCCTGTGTCACGCTGGGTGCTGAAATCACTGGTGCACCAAACATGGCTTCATCATGAGCTGCTTTGATTTGCTCCTCCCTTTTTGCCTTAATAAACCCATATAATGAGTGTGTGAGAAATCAAACAATGTAATATATTTATATATTCAACCCTCCAAATGAAACAATATCAGAAAACGATAAAAGCAGCATCACAGCCTTGAGAGTCCTTAGAACCATACTTCAATTGCAGAAAACCTAAAGCTTTGGCCAATGCGTTTCGTAATTGGAGCATCATCTTCTGCAGCTGTAAACAAGACAATGTAGTACGGTCAGCTTGACTGCACTTTCTTGATGCAAATTCCAAGTTGAATGACTTTTTTGTATAGCAATGAAAGATGAGTTGAAGAAACGTATGTTTCAAGGCCAAATGTGACTGGGTAACTTTCATGTGTAACAACAATAATGAGGCATTGCATTAAAAACAAAGACAGCACTCCCTTAATATTTCAAGTTTCACCACCCTAACAATCACTGTTACAAATTAAAGTTTGGCTCCAACTCCAAGTAACCAAATCAGCATGTGCATAAATATTATTTCAAATTTGAAAACAAAGGTGAACATTTCAAAGTTCTCTAACTACCACAAGACCAACCTATAAGAATATAGAATGGTCACTTATATGCTATTCACACCATGTCAACGTAATTTTCCTACTTGATTAGGAAAAACTTGACACGAAGAAGGAATGGAAAATAAAATCAGTTTCTTGTGATTTGTTAGACTGCAAGCAATAAAAACTGATATGAATACATGTAGGAAAATTTGGTATAATGCATTTGCGAGTTTTTTCAATAAGAATAATGCATTTGCAAGTTACATGTAAATTGGATGTCTTTCGAGACATCTTTCTTGAGTCCATATCATATGCCAAAGATTCTAATAAATACGAATTGGAGAACAACAAAAAACCAAAACAAAACAAAGATTGAAATATCAAACACCAAAAACATAAGCCGAAGTAATAAAAAGGCAAAAGACAAGAAAACACATTTGCGTGATAAATTGAGAAAGATAGTAGGGGTTTAAGTCTTTAACCTTGAACATCCTCATCCTCAACGGGTGCATCTTTGTCGAATTCAAACCTTTCCCAACCAGATCCTTTCACTTTGTCCTTTTCAGCTGCATTTAAGAAAGAATAAAATTAACGATAGTAGGATACGAAGGAGAAAAGGAATTTCAAGAAACCATCTCTCTAAGAAAGTATTTAGAAACAGCCATTTATTATGCAGTTCTCTCATCCATAGCAAGGGAAGCTCTGAACAAAATTCAGAATACAAACCTAACAGAATATAATCAGGTTTGGAGCTGATCATTAAGTTTATGTTCACATATTCAGAAAATAAATATCAACCCGCAATCTGCTTTTGAGAGGCAGCAAAGTAAAAGTATGCAATAATTACCCGTGTCAGCAAGTTGAAGTTTTATCTTAGCTTTCACTCTTTCAGCTGGGGTCTGCCCAAAACAGAAAGAAAGCACGTTATTAAGATAGAACATCTTGTCCAAGATCTTGGTTCCAACTAAAAAAACCTTTGGAAGAAACAAAATATATTGGTTCCGACTAAACTATAAAACACTCCTAAAAAAGGAAAGAAACCGAAACGAAAGACAATGAACAATTAAAACAGCATTGACCATAACTATTCTTGAATATTGAACCATTAGGAAGTATATAATTGGCATGACCACTGTTTTCAGGGATTCCTACAGAACTTCATTTGCATAGTTTCATTCTGTTATATCACCAAAGGAAGCTACTTTACTCAGCACAATCCAAACCTTCTAAAACTAAATCAAAATTGCATAGATGAAAACTATTTAATAACGAAAACAATTAGTTAGCTCAAATTCTAAGTATGCACGTTAGAAACCAAAACAATAAAACCCACAAAATGAAATCCAAGTAAACTCAAAATACCATTTTATCATAGCCTTCAATCAACTGCGAGTAATCAACATCCTTCCCAACTTTACTCACTTCCCTTCTACTTCTACTGCTCCCATAATCACTTCTCTCCTTTTCCAGCCGTCTCTCTCTCCGATCCCTCGGTGATCTGCTTCTGCTTCTGCTTCTACTCCTCCTTCCCTTCCTATCTCTTTCCATGTCTTTGCTCCTACTTCGCCGCCTCGAATGCCTCTCTCTACTCCTATGGTGGCGGTGCTTATCTTCTCGTTCTCCATCTTCTCTTCGAGAAACCCTATGCCTCTGCTGATAATTATCGTGGTCGTCGTTTTTTTTCTTGAGCTTGTTCTTAATGGAATCGAGTTGGGATTGCTTATGAAGCTCCGATTCGGATTGCTTGGCTGGGATAGAGATAGAGGAGGCCTTGACGAAGTTGCTGAGAAAGGAAGAAGATGATGAAAAGGAAGGTAAAGCTGAAGCTCTTGCAGGAGAGTCATTTTCCGTATTTGACGAGGAGAACCCTAGGCCTTGCTTGAACCTCGCGGCTCCTTCGCCTCGCCGAGTTAGATCGTTGTAGTATGCCGCGGCTTTCTCTTCCTCCATCTTCCACCAATTCTTGGATCGGAGTTTTCACTCTACGGATTAATCATTCGTTGGTGCTCACTCTAGAGGATTAAACCCCCATTGATAATTTTTATTAAAAAAGTCGCGGTGACACAAAAATTATTAAATTTATGATTTTGGGATATTTTAATTTTTAATTTTTTTAATTAATATACTTAAGTAATATTTTAAAAAATATACATTATTTAGATTTAAGGGAGGAAATTGTTTTGTTTTAGTAAACCTCTGGTGATTAAAATATCATAAAGTATCATAACGTTAAAATATTAATAATACTAAAAATATCTTGAAGTTTTGAGGTATTTTTAAAAACATTTTCAAGATTTTAAAAACATTTTTAAAAATTTAAAAATTTAAAAATACTTTCAAAATATAACAAAAATTAAATTTAACGAATATAAATAATAATATTTCTTAAATAAAAATTTAAAAAGAAATAATAAGAAATCAATCAATAATAAAATTAAAAATAAAAGATATTTTAGAATAAAAATTTAAAAATACTTTCAAAATATAAAAGAAATTAAATTTAATGAATATAAATAGTAATATTTCATAAAAAAAATAAGAAATCAAGCAATAGTAAAATTAAAAATAAAAGATATTTTAGAATATTTTTCTTGGTAATAAGTAAAAATAAATTTGAAAAAAATTCAAAAAATAAAATCAAATCTTAAAAAAAGAGATGAATTTAAAGATCCATCATTTTCATCTTTAAGGAAATTATTTACAAGAAAAACATAATTTATTATAAAATAAATAATAAAAAATGAGTATTAATATTATAGATGCAAAAGATATGTATAATATATCATTAATTAATAAGAAAATTATATTGAATAAACTATATAAAAATCTTCGAAAAAAGATAAAGAAAAAATTAAATTTATTTATTTAAGAGTAATCCAAATATTAATAGAAACTCATTTTAGTAAGAAAAAAAATACACTCATAAAAATAACATTGCTAGATAATAAAATAATAAACAAAAAAAATACTTTACTAGAAGTTATCCATAGTAATTTGAGATACAATAAACCAAAATTTATAGCATATCATAAGTTTACTATTAATATTCTTGATAATAATTTAAACCAAGTACTAAGTATAACTAATGAATATGAAAATATGCATTTATTGAAAGAAAAAAATCATCCATTTTTAATACACTATATAGTAAGGTGAATATTAACAAACAATCATAATAATTTGATATATGAATAAAATGAATTTATAGAGATAGATAAAATCTTTCAAGAACTTGAACAAATAATAAAATCAGAAATGCTAACAGACTTTAAAGTAACGAATGAATGATACTTAGATATCAAGAAAAAATCTTGCATATTAAGAAGAAAAAGTAATATAATTAAAAGCAATAATACATCAATATTTACTTTTATATATCATAAAGAAGAAACTTTTAACAAAAAAAAGTCAAAAAACTAAAAGATGAAGTTCAAATATTGAAAACATTAATTTATGATGTAAGACAATAATATTTATACTAATATAAAACAAGATATTCATATGAAATTTACATAACTAAGAAAAGATGTATATAATATATATATATATAAATAATAATATTATAAGTCATAAATATGATCCTTTAGAACGATTAAAAGTAGAACCACTTAGGAGATCAGACGCTCTAATACCTAGAAATGATAGAAGAAAAAATAAAGAAAATTTAACAAAAAATATATAATTCCAATTTAATAGAATATAAAAAATAATTAAAAGAACAATTCATGAATCCTGAAAATAAGAATATAGAAAAATTAATTAAACTAATGAAGAATTAGAATAACATTATAATAAAAAAAATTGTATAAATAAATAGGAAAATGATATAATAATAATCAGTGAGACTAATTATGAACCAAAAATCATGACCCAAAAGATCATATAAAACAAATTTCATTACCAGTTCCTTGCTAAGAAGAAACATCTGACCCATATAAGGAAGAAAAAAATAGGCAAAGGTCAGGAGAGCTTGACACTATCAATAAAAAAAGATAACTGCCCAAAATAAAAGAATGGTTGCATTAGGGAACTATAGATAATATCCTACCAGAAATCAAGCTCCATGAAAATTATAGATTTAGATTGTATAAAAGATAGGAAAAGAGCCTTAAATGAATAGGCTAGTGATATGAGTGTAATCATATAAATCTCTCAAACTACACAAACAAACCCTTCAATTTGTAGGGTATTAGTAGCTCATAAAATGATAGAAAATGTTAAAGTTTGGTTTTCAAATTTAACAGACAAGCAATATGTATTAATGCAAGGGAATGCTCCCACGTGAAAATGATATCTAGATATAGTAGTAAATGAAATATACAAAGAATTTATTAGAGAATATAAAGGAAGAACTATCACTGAATCAAGTAAAAATGAAATCAATGAAGCCAAATGACATTTAACAAATATAGAAATTTATAATATGTATTATATAGATTCTTTTATTTCTGAATATGAAATGTATTATCATAAATTACCACCCTTTATGTAAACAACTTATAAGGAAATGGTTTTCCAAAAATTACTTGGAACATTACTTAAGACCTTAACAAAAAGTTGGAATCAGAGAAATAGGGAAATCATACCAAACACTTTAGGAGGAAGAATAAGAAGCCTTAAAATCTAGATAATCAGAAAATGCCAAGAAAAAAAAGAATATAAACAAATAATAGGAAATGATAAAATATGTTGTGATATAAGAGATTTTAAAATACCAGAAAAATATAAATGTAACATAAAACCTTACAAACAGAAATATAAAAAATATAAAAATACAAGAAATTTAAAAGATTCAAATTTAGAAAACAAGATTTTTAAAAATACAAAATGAGGTTTAATAGGAAAGCTTATAGGAAAAGATATTTTAGAAGAAAAAAGTATAAATCTCCTAAAAATAAGAATTATTTTCCTTCAAGGATAAGAAAATATAGATGTTGGATTTGTAATGAAGAATGATATTATACCAATGAATACCCTAGCAGGCTTCAAAATAGGAAATAATTTAAAAAGAAATTTCTATATAAAGTAAAAATCTTAGAAGAAGTTTTAAAGATAAAATTAGAACAATTTGAGAAATCAAATGTAGATGATATTTACAATATTTATTTACTAAAAGAAACTAAGGAGGAAATAATCTACTCAGAATATAGGTACTCTTCATCAGAAGATGAATGATTTTTATAGTATTACAAATCCAAAATGTACCTATATTAAGACAGGACGAAAATCTCAAAGATTAATGGCATTTAGTTGCCCCCAAGGATAATTCCAATGGAAAGTTGTACCATTTGGATTAAACAAGTCCCAAAAATCTTTCAAATATATATGAATAAATGATATTTTGGTTCTTAGTAGTGAATTAAATAAATATTATTTGAATATTCTATAAGAATGTAAGAAAGAATACATTGTATTTTCTGAAAGGAAAATAGTACTTGCTCAGCAGAAAATTAAGTATTTAAGGTTGAAAATTGAATATGGAAAACATAATCTACAACCCCATATATTAAATAATATTCAAGGTTTTCCTAGTGAATCAAAAGATAAAAACTAATTATAAAGATTTCTAGGATGTTTGACATATGCTGAAGCATTTATCAAGAAACTTGCAAAAATGCAAAAACCTTTACAAGCAAAATTGAAAAAAGACCATATTTGAAAATGGATGGAACAAGATACTCTGTATATGGATAAATTAAAAGCACAGGTAATTTACCAGCGTTATATCATTTAAGGTCAGATGATAAAATGATAATTAAAATAGATGCTACACAAGAATATTAATTATGAGTAATTTTGAAAGAAAAAAGTAGATGACAAAGATGAATATATTTGTAAATATATATCATGAAGAATATCTAGATGTTAAAAAAGGCTACTAAGGAATTTACAATATATGTCATAAGTACCATATTCATTATTAGAATCAATAACAAGAATTTTGTTTATTTTTTTAGAACTAATATTACAGGTGTTTTATAAACAAGGAAGATTAATGAGATGGCAACAATGGTTTAACAATTATAATTTTGATGTTGAACATCTCCCAAGAAATAAAAATAGTTTAGCATATACTAATAGTAGGGAATTAGCACCTCTAACTATTTTTATGCTTACATAAATAAAACATTTTCATATCAAGATCAAAATAAAGGAAAAAAGAGATAAAAATCCTTTAGGAACAACTCTAGTTTTTATACCTCAAGAAGTCTCTTATAGAGATAGGAAATAAACAGGAAGAACTTGATTTTTGAAAACAACCTTAGAGTTTAAAAACTTTGAAGAGGAATCTTCATCGAAAATTCAATTTAAAGAAGATAAAACTTCTAAAGAAAGAAGTCAAGATGAAAAAGAAGAACCTAACTGTTCAAAAGAGAGTAACATCTCTGAAATAAAAAAAAAGCTCAATTGGACTAATGAAGCAAGAAAAGAGAAACAAAAAAAATACTTATGTGAGTTATAATAGCCTATAACCAAGAATCTATAACAATTGGGTAGAAGTCATTAAATATATTCTAGGGTTTAATGGACTTATCTACTTGTCATACCTAAACCAATGTCTAATTCCACTCAATCAGTTCCCTTCCAAGTACCATTTTTGTCTTTATCTAATAGGTTCGGTCCTTTGAATTAATACTTCCCTCTCAACTACTAGCTTGACTAATGATAGCGAACATACATCTGAAAAAAGTAAACCAACTTCTCATATTGAGACTAATGATTCCGGTGATTTGTCGTCTATTCCTTTGCCTATTTTTGGTGATCAGTGTTCTACTAATTTGCCTATACCTAATGTTTTACCTTAATCAACCTCTAATCCTCACAACTCAATTATATCAATAAAATCACATCTTGTCATAACTCATGCCAAACATGACATCAGGAAACCAAAAGTTTACAATGTCACTATTGCACTAAATCATATTGAGGAGTTTGTTTCAATTAAAGAAACCCTCAATATTCTAGAGTCATATAAGCCTATGCAAGCTAAATTTGAAGCCTTGATAAAGAACAATACAGGACTTTGGATCATCGTCTATGAGGAAGAAAAAGTGATTAGTAATAAATGAGTTTTTGAATTGAAAGGTTGATGTATGGTATTATTGAAAGATTTAAAGCATGTTTCTTAACAAAAGGGTACAACTAAGTTGCTATTTCAATGAGACTTTTAGTCCAGTTATCAAATTTGTTACTAGGATTTAAGACAAATAGATATCAATAATGCATTCTTGCATTGTATGTTGGAAGATGATGTGTTTATGGAGTAACTAGAAGGCTTTGTCAACCCTCAATTTTCTTGTTATGTATGCAAATTAGATATGACTTTATGTGACCTTAAATAGACCCTTGGAGCTTGATTTGATAAGTTGAGTAGTACATTACTCAAATTTGGTTTTGCTTAAAGCTTGTTTATTTTAAATTATTGAGATTCACAAATAATGTTATAATTATTGGGTTAGATCCTCAAGCTTTGCAAAAGCTTAAGCATTCTCTTCATAAGGAATTTGCATGAAAGGATATTGATCCCTTACATTACTTTCTTGGATAGATGTTCGCAAATTAGCTAATGGTCGACCAAACGAAATATATTGATGAATTGTTGGAAGAAGCAAGTATGGTGCATTCCAAACCTATTCATTATCGAATTTGTTATACTACTATATTTTCAGCTTCTAATGGTCTCTTCTTTATATATAAGTATTGTGATAAGTTTATAGTATGTGACATTAACTAGCTCTAATTTGGCATTCTCTGTCAATAAATTTTTTCACTTTATGTCCTCACCTAGAGATATTCATTAGGGGCAGTGAAACGTATTTTACTCTATTTGCAAGGCAATTATGGTATATGTTTTTTGATGTTGACTAAGCCTTTTGCCTTAATGATTGTAGATCAAATTTTGACTATTGTGTTTTCCTAAGAGCTAAACATATTTGTTGGTTATTTAAGAAGCAACCTATTGTGTCTCGTTCGAGCATAGAAGTGGAGTACATGAGTGTGCCTAACACAACTCCATAGTTGATTTGGATTCAATCATTGTTGTTTGAACTTCATGTGTTTTCTCCTTCTATTCCCATTATCTAGTGTGACAATTTAAGTTCTGTGACACTTGCCTCTAATTCTATTCAATATGCTCAAATTAAGGGTGATAATTTGTATCGTAGTTTGATTGACTGGATCAAACACGAATTAAATTAAATTTGAACAAGCTTAAATAACTCAAAAAAAGTTAAGTTGCATTAGAGCTGAATTTGTGCCAATCCGTTAGCTTGAAATAAAATTAAAAAAATATGCTATAACACTTTACATATTAGATTAAAATTGGAGAAACATATTTTTTCTTTATCTTTCTTCTTTTTTCCCAACAAATTCATTTCCTTAACTTTCTGCACCTCCATTAACCAGCAACCACCGCTCAACTTTCTTTTTCTAGCAGCAACCCTATGTCTAGTCCTATTCCACTCTTGTTCTTGAAGTTCATTGAAATAGGTATATGCTACCCTAAAAAGATGATTTTTCTTTGTATGATAAATCTACGATTTACTTTAATATATTAAGAGAACTTTATATATACGTGGTCAATTTTGTGTAAACTTTCAAGTAGTTTAAAACATGATTTTGAATTTTTCATTTTAATTTTGTTTATACTTATATTGTATCTATGATTTCTTGCGCACTACATGCCAAAATGTATCTATTTTTCGCACTCATCTTAAGAATTCAAACTTTGGTTCATCATCCAAAGTTTTGTGAGAAGTTATATTATCTAGGTGGACTTTGTTGTGTGCGTGAGTTGTTTATTCATTGTTAATTTATCATTTGTACAAAAAATTAATTGTTATAATATTATTTTCTTAATTATTAGTGTTTCATATAATGCTATTTGAGCTAATGAACTTTAATCATTAAAAATATTTTTTGATTTGTGAAAAAAAGTTTAATTAATTAAAAAATAGAATTAATAATTCAAGTTAGTTTAAGTCAATTTAAACCGGTTTGTTTGTATTTGATTTGAGTTCAGACTCACCTTTATTAACTCAAATTAAATTTAAATTGAGTTAAAATTTGATCAATTTAAACCGAGTTAGTGATTCAACTCGCATGAATTGCCACCCTTACCTCAAACTAAGCATATTAAACTTGATCTTCATTTTATTCACGAGAATGTTCTTGCCAAGCAATTATGTGTGCAACACCTCCATGGTTATGAGCAAATTGCAAATATGCTCACTAAAGCTTTGCCTGAACTTGATTTTCAACATAAACTCAGTGTTATTCCATTCCCACTGAATGCAAAATTTGTTCAACTCAGCATGTTAGTTTCCTCAGTGCAAAATTTGTTGGCAAAGTTTGTTAGCAATGAGAACATGTACGAGTTTGTTATATGAGAGTTGTTGTATTAGCTGATGTGTTTAGCTATAAATACATGTGTACTCGAGTACTAACATATAGAAACATGAAATGAAATAGTTCACTCAAACGTTCTCTCATTTTCCTATCCCTTCTCCGATTCTTCTACACTTTTCTTTCTTTTTCTTGTACTTTCTTGCTAACCAAACAAGCTTCCACTACAACTTTTCACACTTATTCATGGACATAGTTGCATTTGCCAATATTAAAGGAATATGAAAGAAGAAAATAATGCTTTTATCATTCAATTATATACATGAAGTAATTTGGGCTTTTATTAATCGACAAAAACAAGCTATGCTGCTCTTTCTCTACACTTGCTAATTATAACAAATTTCTAAAGCACTGAAGAATTTTCTATCTCTTCTAAATAATGGCTATATTTAAGAAAAATTGTTTCAAGATTCAACTAACGGTCATTCTCACCATCTCAGCCACATTCAAGGAGCACGAAGCAGCAGGACCTTGTGTCTGCCTTGTATTATAGGATTTACAAGTCGGGCATTTGTGTGCAACAATGTGGAAATGGACTTCGCTTTTTGTTCCGCAATCGTTGCAGAGGATCCTAACCTAGTTGTGTACAAAATCTCCGTTAAAGATATATGTATGTATGTATATATTTGTTTTGGCTAAGAAGCATATAAAAACAGGTCGCTAGTGCTACAAAGAATGAATAACTGTAGAGGTTTACTGCTTCAGTCACTTACCATCTTGTTTTGGTGCATTTGAGGCATTGGAGTTGAAGCAACCTACAATAAATTTTTTGATTATATTCAACAACCTACCATCTAGTTCTTTCAATATAAATATTCTAGGATGCTTCAACTTTTGTAAGATATTGTTAAATACCACTTCATCAAGCTTTTCCCACACTTTAGACATCTCACGTATGGACTTCAAGCAAATGGGACACGAATATCTGCAGGTAATAACAATTAAGACTACTAGCTCAAATATTTGTCAAAGAAGAGATTTAAAACAAAGGAGGTAGCAAAGTGAGTCCTTATTTCTCCATGAATATTTTGTTGCAAATGCCTAGGGAAATCTATCTACCAGCGAGAGTTTCGTAAAGCTTACCGCAAATGTAGCAGCATATCTTTGAGACAGTCTGAATGTATAGTGTGTCCACAAGATAAGACACTAATCTTTTTCGTTGAATCAAATAGAAACTGCAGTATACCAATATCAAAATAGTTCATCCTCTGGAAATCGATGGAATTTATTTTAGAGAGATTGTTTGAGAAAATATAGTATAGCTACCTCGAAACAAACAGGGCAGTTATGGTGCATAGCCTTTTCCACGCACTGATGTCCATCTTGCTTCAGCTTAGAGTGGCAGCATTCTTGAATAACACAATTTTGATATTAAAAATTCAGTTCAAGGGAAAATGGAAAACAGAAAAAATGAAAGTGACAAAAAAGATGGTAAAGCGGAAAATCTCTCTTACCACACCGTTTACAATGAAAGTTATTGTCCTTGCCTCCAGTTCTGCATAAGAAATAACAAAGAATGATACAATTAAATAAAATTAAAATGCATTTCGATTTTTTTAGGCATATATAAATATTTGAAACAGTAAAAGAAATTCATTACCTGCATATACCACACTCTTCACAATGGTACTGATTTTTTGAAATCTAAAACAAGTCGAAAGTTTGTTGCATTAGCAATTGTCAAAATACATATAGAAGAATACGAAAAGTCAATCGATGTAGAGGGTGCTTGAAACTTTCATAATAGAGTGTGTGTTAGGTTCATCAATAAGAGTTAGACACTATTGACTTACATCGTCATCAAAGAATTTGCATGTAGCACAAAAGTACTTCCCCATAGAGACTCCACATCTGATGCAGTATTGCTGAACCTGATCAAAAGAAAACACGATAGTTAAATGAAACCCACTTATTTATTACCAAATAGAAGTCAATCGTTGAGATTTATTGTTACAGGCAAGGAACTTACATCTTGTTCTGTTCCACACAAGGAGCAAATGACCTGAAAGCCAAAGACAGTATAAAATTAAACACACAATCATAAGACATAAGAAACTATGTTCCAATTGACCAAAACATACAAGATATTCATCATCCAAAGTAAAATTTTTATACAAGTAAAAGATTAATATATGAGCTAGCCAAAACCTTATTGATCTTTCTAGTTTCCCTTATGGTCTTTTATTAAAGAAACAATCAGAAGCAGCATATGCCAATGAAAGCTGTCAACAATGGACACAAGGGAGACCAGGATCCTCTGACTAATTTGATTGATCAAATCTGATAAGGTCCAATAATCCCAAAAATGATATAGCCTATTTTACATGTATTATTATGCATTCATGTGTTCCACATGCCTACTTATTCAATTGTTCACTCAATTTTCTGTAACTTTTCGTGTATTTGTAATATCAAGTACCTATACCCACACTTGTGGCATATCTGTTAGACACAGATACTCCATGAAAATGAAAAATAAGACATCACATAAACCGAATCAACCCTCTTAAAATGTCAAAGTTCTAAAACATGAATCACAAATAAAAAAAATTAGAACACTGACCATCTTAACATCATGGCGGGGTATATCATGGCCATCAAGAGGATCACTATCCAAAGAGTTCTGCTCGAAAGAAAAAAAAACACATCAACTACGCATTAAAACTTGTGGCTAGTTTATATACCCACATTTTAGCAAATCATCATTTTTTTTCAACATATAGCCACTTGTACGGCTTTACATCTTTACAATAGTTGTATACAGGAAGAGCGGAGGGTAGTGGGGGCTGGTATTTTTAAAGAATAATAATCCTACAAGTCCTTTAGTTATTGCAAAAATGTAACTTGGTCCAACCTAGCTTTAGAATAAAACATTGTAGAATACTAATTTTTCAAGAGCCACGATGCACTTCCTAAATGGCAAGTTATCATTTAATACTTTTATGCAACTTTGGGTCAATTTTTTGCTTATTAACAAATAAGCGAAAAAAGTTGACATCCTACTTTGAATTATAAAAACCACAACCTTTTAGAAAATATCATAGCCATGCAAATATTCACTATTAAACCTTATTCTAGGTGAAAAATATTGTGCCACTGGTTGTATTGTACAGTTGAATATATTGTATACGTTAGGTCAATAAGATAAGGGTGTATGCAAAAAATAACAGTTTAATATCTTTGTTATTTTTTTTTGTAATAATTTAATTATTTTATTTTGAAAAAATGATAACACTGATCAATTTCTTTTTTATTTTTCATTTTTCTCATATTTTTCTTAACTATTATTATGATATAATTTTTATAAATTATCTTCAGTAATGAACAATAAAAAAATAAAATAAAAATAATTTTTTAAAATTTGATAATTTATTTATATACAATTATTTTTTCGATTATAAAAAATAACAAACGAGTAAACTATTCTAATTGAAAAAAAAAAGTAAGGAAGGTACATTTATCTCATAATTTAAAATGTAAGCAGTACCTTTGCTTCATTATGGCAATGCCTGCAATCAAATATCTCATTACAACACGGTGCTCTGATTTTGCATTTCCTTCTATAATGCGAGCATCTACCACATACAAAATAAACAGAACAAAGAGGAAAAAAAAACATATATATTATTGAATCAGAAACATTTAGAAAGAACAAAAATAAAATTGAAATACGCACAAGTTCAGATAATTCAATTGGAAGAGAAGAACAAAAGGACAAGTTAAGACATACCCAAAATTCCCGTATTCAAGTTCTGAAGAAGGCACGTTTTTATCACCAATTTCATACAGTTCGGACCCATTTGAAGAAGAAGCAAATTCGATTCCGCTCTCCATTACTATCTTTCTTTTAGCAGAGACAATGAATTAGAACAAAAGAAGGAACACAATAAATGAGAAAATTCGAGGCGGAGATGGAGATGGAGATGGAGATGGAGATGGATAACACTTATATGCGGTACGATTCTACGTAACCCAATTAAACACAAACCAAATGGTCGGTTTGTTTATATAAGCCAAATGCTAAAGTGATTTCCTCTTGGTCTCCTGAAAAGGATTACTCTCTTTTGTTCTTATTCAAACGGAAACAAGATTAGGACTGCTGACTTGGTTACACGTCAGACCTTACCTTTTCTATCACAAACATGAAAATATCTCGACATATTGTGGATAATGTCTTCGCATCATCTGGATTTTAAAGGTGTTTGATATTGATATTGATATTGATATTGATAATTAGAATAAATAGTTTGTTTTAGATTTATTATAAAGATATTATTAGAATTTAATTTATTATTTTTATATTATTAAATTTTATAAAAATACAATTTTCATCAATTAATTTATGACAACTTAAACTAAATCATGTTTTTTATAATATTTATAAAATTTAATAATAAAAAAATAATAAAAAATTTAATGATATTTTTATAATAGTTATAAAATTTAATGTTAAAGAATTAATAAATCAAATTTTAATTATATTTTTATAATAATTTTAAATTTGATGATAAAAAATCTATTTATTATTATTGTATATATATTTTTTCTAGTAAAATAAATATATATGTTGTTAAAATATAAATATTATTAATAAAATATAAAATAATATTGTTAAAATTTATTTTTTATAATAATTTATTATTAAATATGTTTAATTAATATTATCAATTATTTATTTTATCTTTTTATTTTATTAATTAAAATAATTATGAAATATATTATTAATTACGATAATTAATTTTTTATATTCCAATAAGATAATTATTTAATATTATCAATTATTTATTTTATCTTTTTAATTTATTAATTAAAATAATTATGAAATATATTATTAATTAGGATAATTAATTTTTATATTCCAATAAGATAATTAATTTAAAAATAAATAATAGATTATTTTGATAATTTTTAAATTTTTTAATAATTCTATTTATTTATAATTTATATAATTTTTTATGATAATGATAATATATTTAATATGTTTATAATATTTAAATCTCGATAATTTAATTATAATTATTTAATTACTCCCCAGAATTTAAGAGATATTAATATTTCGAGCGTTGTCTATCACCATGGTTAAGTATTATTATATCTTTAAGGTGGCGTTTGGTTCATGGAATGGAATCGGAATCGGAATCGGAATAGAATGGAAAGGAAACAATTTTGTTTGGTTTGACCACTGGAATCAAACTCAGAATCATGATTATAGTGTTTGGTTTGCCACTGGAATGGAATGAAAAAAGCTGTAAATGACTTTAATACCCCTACACGTCAGAAAGCTTCAAATAATTTCATTTAATTACTATTTTTTGTCGGAAAAATACATTATTGAAATCATTATTTTTCTAAATAAGTATTACTTAATTAAAAAGAAATATATTATTAAAATTATTATTTTTCTAAATAGGGTTTAGGGTTTTGAGGTTTGGGATGTGTGATTTAGGGTTTCGGGATTTAGGATTTGGGGTTATATTTGTCGGTTAAGGTTTAGTGTTAAAATTATTATTTTTCTAAAAATAGTTTAGGGTTTTAGAATTTTGGATTTAGGGTTTAGGGTTTTAGGGTTTTAAGGTTTAAGGTTTAGGGTTTATGTTTTAGGATTTGGAATTTGGGGTTTAGGGTTTTGTGATTTATGTTTTAGGGTTTTGGGTTTTGGGATTTATGTTTTAAGGTTTAGGGTTTAGATTTGGAGATTTGGGGTTTAGAGTTTTAGGGTTTAGGGATTTGGGGTTTAGGATTTGGAATTTGGGGTTTAGGGTTTTGGGATTTATGTTTTAGGGTTTTGGGTTTTGGGATTTATGTTTTAAGGTTTAGGGTTTTAGGGTTTAGGGTTTAGGGATTTGGGATTTATGGTTTAGGGATTTGGGGTTTAGGGTTTAGGGATTTGAGATTTGGGATTTATGTTTTAGGGTTTTGGGATTTATGTTTTAAGGTTTAGTGGTTTAGGGATTCGAGGTTTATAATTTAGGGTTTTAGGATTTGGAATTTAGGGTTTAGGGTTTAGGGATTTGGGATTTATGTTTTAGTGTTTTGGGATTTATGTTTTAAGGTTTAGGGTTTAGGGTTTTAGGATTTTAGGATTTGGATTTAGGGTTTTGAAATTTTGGGTTTAGGGTTTAGGGTTTAGGGTTTTAGAATTTTAGGTTTGAGAATTTGGGATTTGAATTTAAGGTTATATTTTAGGTGAGGGCAAAATTGAAAAAAAAAGTTTTGATGGGAATGGAATAATGATTACCAAAGGTGGAAGAAGGAATTGTGATTCCTTCTCTTTTAGTAATCAGATTCCATTCCGCCCTACATTCCGTCCAACCAAACACACAAAATAGAAGGAATCAATTCTGATTCCATTCCATTCCATTCCCTCCAACCAAACGTGGGGTAAAAGTTAGAAGCATCTGCATAGTTATCAAAATAGAATTTGTTATTGTAATTGTTCGATTCTTCAATTAATTTAACATTTATCTTCTCAAATTACCATCAAACCGAATACAAATATAGTCATTTCATTAATATAATATTATTTTAAAAATAATATATAAATATATATATATATATAAATTTTAATTAAACTTAAAATAAATTTAGATAAAAAATTCATTATACTTAAACATAATGCAATATTTTTTTAAATTTTAGATAAAATTAGCTTTAAAAAAATTAACCTTTATATTTAACTTACTAGATTTTTTTTTCAAGAATTTAAGGAATTTAATACATATTCAAATTAACTTAAATTTATATTTAAGTTATTAAATTATTTATTTATTATTGTATAACTTAAAATTTTAAACTTATTTCAAGAATTAAATAACAAAGAAAAAAATTTGAAAAAAATATATATATCAAAGAATATCATATGTATGAATAATTACACAAATGTTAATTATTCTTTCATTTTAAATAGACAATCAAGACCTAAATGAAGGGCATATATATAAACCTATAAAATCTTTTCACGAATTTTATACTAATTCAATTAAACCATTCTTACAAAAGTGAATTAAGCAAATAACATAATAGAAGTACAAAACAATATGATTAATTTAACACAATAAAAACAACCAATAATGATGTGTCTCATAGGCTCCTATTCAGGCTAGGAGCATGCATAAACATAACAAACATTACAAACATGTGAAACAATCATATATATTGAAAAGTTATAAAAGATTTTCAATCACTTCAATGCCTCATATGTGAGAACATATTTGATAAATAATAATTATGTTTTCACAGTATGCGAAACAATCGTACATATTGAAAAGTTATAAAGGATTTTCAATCACTTCAAAACCTCATATGTGAGAACATATTTGATAAATAATAATTATGTTTTCACAGCATGCAATCATACATAATAAATAGTCCGACACTTGGTAAATTACCAAGGTAAGAAGATATTGACTCCTTAGAAACTCATACTAAACTTGAATGTAGATAAAAAAAACATAAACAATATAAATTAATCATGAAGTACACAAATTAATTTAATATAGTAAAAGTAATAAACCGAAAGATACAAGTATGCTACAAGTGAAGAAAAGAAAGAATGCAACTACACAAAACAAAAAGCTTTCTAATCAAAGTTTAGATTTAATATGTTTGCACATACACGATAGAAACTCAGATTATACCAAAATTGAAGGAGTTCAAGACCCGATACACAATCAGGTTAAAGAAATACTGACTCATTAAGAATTCATTACAAACACACATGCAATAAGATAAACTCTTGATAGAAAGCATTGAATGCATTAATCACAGACAACTAGAAATAAGCAGTAGTTATATTATACAAAATTTAGAAAATGAGCAATAAATAATAAAAGCTTTCTAATCATAATTTAAATTTCAATATGTAAAGAGATACACAATTTAAACTCTCATTGTCTTAGCCAAACACTATAGCATGCATAACATCATATATAACTAGGTAAACCTACATAAAACGTTACTTATATGGTAACATCCTCAGACTTCTTATGACAATCACTCAACATCAAACAAATCCATTAAGTAATAAAACAATTACAACCCTAACATAAATAAAACTCACATTACCTCAATCAAGTGGGACCATTATCTGAACTATCTATTACTACCTCCATAACGACTTAGTTCGACACATGACCCTACTTTCCACCAAAGCTAGCATCATTCAATGTAGTGTGATTAGCTACCATGAATCAATAATATGTAACATGAATAATCAACCATGAGGACCATCCTCAATCATGAATTACAAATAACCACCGTAGGACACACAGTCAATCCACGCAAATCATCAACGTGGAACACACAGTCATTCCATGTACTGTACATAGATAATGATTTGATAATAAAAACCAAACCACCCAATCTCACTTATTGCACAAAGCCATAGATATGAGAAATCAACAATTTAGCCCAACACATTCTCACAAAGATGTTCTCACAAATGAAAAGTTACATCTAAGCAACCACCAGCTGACCATAGCTCACAACCACATAGGTTTTTCATAAGAAAAAGTTGCATAAATGTAACTACTAGTCGGCACACAACTCACAGCCACACAAACTCCTCATATAAAAATACTTGTAAACATCACTTCGAATACTCATCACTCAAGAGCACTATTTTGTCCACATAGTTAAGAATCATTAATATTGAACAATACTCAAGGAAATAGTGATAAAAAACAGAAAAAATGAGATGCCAATTTTATAAATCTTCACTACATTTTTCCTAGATGAGAAACAAAAAGAAAAAGAGATGTTTATAGACATCATTTATTCTCAATGGAAAACCTCATCACGACCTCTTAAGGGATCCTTATCAACCACATCACCAAGGGTCCATCAAGGGATCCGATGAGGCCCTTGTTGTAAGTGTCAAAAATTTCATTTTATCATTCAAAGTTTTTTGAGTAATTTTCATAAATACCTAAACTTTAAATGAAATAAAAACAGAAGCCACAACCCAACATGCATACCATGAAAACAAACCTAAGGTGTGTGCAAAACATGCTTTCAAACATAATATACCTAACTATGTGTGTGTATGCATTATTGATCTATAATAAACCTTAAAGAGAGGAGGATAGAATGTTAAGTAAAATAAACAGACTCTGTGTTTTGCACAATGGAAGGTAACAGATAGACATAAAGTACAATAAGACTTATATATATATATATTGGGGATAATAATTGTCCTATTTTTATGTGAAATGGGTCAATTTAGTCTCGTTAATCTTGGGTTAGTCATTATAAGTTCTATTATTATGAAAATTTAGTATATTTAATCTTATATGATTATTTTAATCTCATAATTACTTAAAATTATGCACTTTAGTTCTATGAATTTTACACTTTTTACACTAAAATATCTTATTTTCATAAATTAGGAACTAAATCAACCAATTTCACCTACAATTATGTAAAATCAATCAATTTAGTCTCATAATAAATGGGTAGGTCAATTTTGTTCCCTAATTTATGAAAATACGATATTTTGGTGTAAAAGATGCACTTTAGTCCTATATATATATATATATATATATATATATATATATATATATATATATATATATATATAGAAAAAAATGATATGTTTGACGATAACTATGTATTATTTTAATTTATGACATAAATTTTAGGATTTAGAGTTTGAATTAGGATTTAAAATTTAGGATATAGGTAGTGTTTAGAGTTTTAAGATTTTAGGATTTAAAATTTAAAATTTTAAGATTTATAATATATAGTTTAGAATTTAGGGTTTGGGTTTACTGAGTAACATGTAGTTGTTGAAAAGGGTTTGGTGAGCATTTGTTTATGAATAATAATGTGTATATTAGAGTAGGGAATATTGTGATTATGGATAAGAAGTTAGAACAAACACAAGAGTTGAAATATCGATGAAGCAAAGGAATAGACAAATGGTTAGGACGGTAGTGTGGTTTGTACTATGGGTGCGTTGTCCATTGTAGGAAATAAAGCTAGAGACATTATTGTTTTGTCACAAAGAGCAACACAAAGAAGCAAAATTGAAAAATAACTTGAATAATTTTTTGAATTATTTAAATTTGGATTTGTAGGTAATTCAAATCAGTAATTCAATGTCATTTTTTTTTATAAATGACATCGATAGGTTAGATGAAATTTGACATATTGGATGAAATTTGATGAGTTAGATATTAATTTAATTGAATTATAGATGAATTAGATATTAATTTAATTAAATTATAATGAGTTTTATAATTATTCAATTCAATTGTAATAAGTAGTATCAATGTTTCATTAAAATCAAGTTATTTAAATAATTGTTTAATTCAATTAGGTTATTATTGGTCAATAAAAATTAAAAATATTTTTATTACTTAATACAAAAAATCAAATAAAAATTAAAAATATTTTTATTACTTAATACAAAAAATCAAATAAAAGGAGATCATATTTGATTTTTACTTAATATAAGATAAAAATAGTATATAACCCTTATTTTAATCATATTAACAAATTACATATATTTACTAGCAGTAATATATAAAAGTTAAATCACACTTTGTATTGTGCTAAATTATTTGGCAAAACAACGTGACCAATGACACCAAAACATATAACAAAAGTAACACCCCAGGGACCAATACCATTAAAATAAATATAGTATTAACAAAACTGCCCTCGGCCCAATACAGTCAGCAAGCCCTAGTCAGCAAGCAATCCAGAAATTTTGCTTTATCACTGTTCAGCAAGCAACCTTTTGCTTTATCACTGTTCAGCAAGCAACCTGCGAAAGACTATTGCGAAAGATTCCAAAATTGTTCCTTATTCGCTCCACATTCATCATCTCATTGTCGGCCTTTGATTTCATCTCATGTTCGATTTCTCTCGTGGTAAGTAATCCTAAAAATCCTTAATCAAATTACGTTTGTTTGAAACTAAATCCTTACTGCAAAATTTAGTTAAAGAAATTAGTTTCGTTCAAGCTTAAGGAAATCTGATTCGAAGCTATTTTATCTGAGTTTTTTCATGTTTAATTCAAAAAATTGGGGACTCTTTTTTTTGAAAAATCTCAGATTCAACAACAACGACTTCCTTTGGATTTTGCAAGTCCTTTAAATTCTACTTTATTTTTTATTCCAAAACAACTATAATTAATGTTATTACGCTATGAAATATTAATTAATATTGCTCTATTATTGAATCTTGTTAGTGATGTTGTACGGTTATTGTTTACAGTTATTGTTCATATTGTTGGTCACAACGGTTAAAGATAAAATGAATTCAACATAGTAGAATAATAATACCGGAAATTTAACGTGATTAAATCGGCTTTAATTTAAATTTAAGTCCCCAGGACAACTCCGAAAATATTTCTTCCACTAATAAGATTAATGGGTACAAAGTGAGAAGCGCAATACAACAAATTGAGTGGGATAAAGAATACACAGTGTCGCGTAGTGTTTAAAGCTCACATTATTTTGTCACTCTTTTAAAAATATCCACGATATTTTTACAGATATTCTATAAACTTTCTCTGACACTATTTTTCTTCAAAGGAAATTGTTCCTTTGGCTTTGTAGCTCTTTCTTGTTTGTTGTGTTGATGTTTATCTAAAAAGGCAAAGGCATTACTTTATTTATAAGCAAAATTGCGATATCAATGTTAGATCGTCTACCATTGTAGTTACCCTGCATTTGGTGGTTACTTACTCTATATTGGTGGTTGCACTTTAATGTGGTGGTTCTGCCTTCATTTGTGGTTGCCTACCATTTGGTGGTTACACACCTCCATTTGTGTTTTCTTCTCTTAAACGTAGAGGACTTACAAATCTCCCTATACACTTCATGGGGGCTCCATCAATCCAAGACTAAGCGACGGTATTCAAAATTTTGTCTCGGGAGAATTTTTGTTAACATACGTCGATCCATTTTCTTCTGTATGGATGTACCGAGTTGTAATAACCTTCTTCTCTATTACATCCCTAATCGATGATATCTCACATCAATATGTTTTGATCTTGAATGAAAGGAGGCATTCTTTCCCAAGAGATGGATAGCAACTGACTATCACAAAATAATGATAATCTTGTCTTGTTGTAACTCAAGTTCTTTCAAGAACTTTTTCATCATAACAACTCTTTACATGCTTAGATTCTTCTGCTATAAATTAACCGGTAGTGGACAATGCAACACATTTTGTTTTTGTAACTTTGATTGCCGTGACACATTTCCCTGCCGAATGTAATCAAGTAACCTGAAGTGGATTTTTACGGAATCCACGTCACCGCCCATATCATATCTGCGTCGTATCCAACTAACACAAGTTTATCATTTCAAAACATAGACATATTTTGGAAGAACCTCGAAGATACACGAAAATCCATTTCATCATGACTGATATTCCTTTCCAGGATTTGAAAGGAATCTACTCACAATTCCAACTACATGAGTGATATCCGCCGTGTCTACAAACCATGGCGATACATTAGACTTCCAAGCTGTTGAAGCATATGGAACCTCTTCCATCTCTTCCTTCTCTTTGTCCGTAGAAGGGCTTTGCTTAGAATTTAGCTTAAAGTGATTAGCAAGAGGACAAATAATCGCTTTAGCCTTATTCGTATGAAATCTACAAGTACTTTCTCAATGTGCTTCTCTGTGACAACCGTAATTTCTTGGCGCCTTGTCTCTAATAATAGTCGTACGAGAATGTTTCTTTTGAGTCTTAAGTCTTTCATGGAAAAAGACTTACTCAATCGGCTAACGTTTTCAAGTTGTTGATTAAAATATTTATGACAATCAACATATCATCCACATAGAAACAAAAGAATAATAAAATCATCGTTAGAGAATTTACGCACAAAAACAAATGAGTCTCAAGTAGTCTTTTTGTAGCCTTGCTCCCATATGATTTCGAACTTCTTGTACCATTGTCTTGGTGCACATTTTAAGCGAAGTAGAGACTTTTCTTCAATTCTGCGCATAATCTTCTTTTCCGCGCATGAAAACCCTACGCTCCATGTATATCTCTTCTTCCAAGTCACCGTGTAGGAAGGCGCTTTGACATCCATTTGCTCAACCTCGAGTTAAGACGTGATGCTAACCACAGCGATGCGAATGGATGTCATTTTTCACAACCGGAGAGAAAATCTCATCAAAGTCAACACACCTTTTCTTTGGGTGAATCATTTGACAACTTGATACGGCTTTGTATCGTGGTGGAAGTATGTCGCCCGTACTTTCACCCCGAACACCCATTTATTTTTCAAGGCCTTACTTTGGGTAGTTTCATCACCAAGGTTTTGTTACTCATGCAGGACTTCATCTCATCTTGCGGCTTGATCCCGTTTTTGTTTGGATTCGCCATCCATGCCTCTTCATAATTCTCGGGTTCTCCCCGTCGGTGAAAGTTACATACTCGTGAGGATATGAGATAGAGGGGTCGTCTCACTCTATCACTTCTTCTCGGTGGAACGGGAGAAGCCGCAGTGTTGGTCTTTGGATAATGAACATCATTATTTCCCTCATCTTGACCAACCACATGGGGCATCATCTTCGTGGTGGATAAACCTGGTCTTATCTCAACTTGTCTTGGCAACCGATGTTGGAGGAATTAATTCGGATCCGATGAGTCACCAATGGAATTAGGAACATCTTTCTTCATTTTGTTAATATCTTGATGGTCTCATCTTGGCAAATCTACATCATCCGACTCGACAAGTCTCTTTGCAATTGGATCATAAAATCTATAGCCAAATTGATCTTGACCCGTGCTAATAAAAATACACTGTCTTGTTTTGGCATCAAGTTTGGATCTCTCATCCTTGGGGATATGAACAAATGCTGCGACGAATACTCATGCAGATGATCATAGAAACATCCTTTCGACCACGCTTTATTTGGAACATCCATCTTGAGAGGAGTACAAGGTGAAAGATTCAACACGTGAATTTGTGAGTATGGTTTCACCCAAAAAGTTTTAGGCAACTTTGCGTAGCGAGTAGACATCTAACTCTCTGCTCAAAGTTCTATTCATCCTACCGGCTAAGCCATTCAAGCTGGTTTCTTTGGAGGTGTCATCGATCTGCGAATACCATGCTTTTTGCAATAAGCATGGAAAGGTCGATGTATTCTCCACCATTATCTGTCCGGATGCAGCTTTAGCTTCTCGGTCTGTCTCTCAACCGAGACATGGAAATTCTTTGAAGACATCTAGACTTTGATCCTTTGTCTTTAGAAGATATACCCATGTCTTCCTTGAATGATCATCAATGAAAGTCACGAAAGTATTGAGCACCACCAAGTGACTTTGGCATTGGTCCACATGCATCTGAATGAATCAGATCTAAAATATTATTCATTACGGAAGCGAGAGAAGCTCTTGAAAGCAACCTATTTTGCTTTCTGCTAGGCAATGAACATTTCTCCAAATGTACTTCATCCATTCCAGGCAATATCTTAACTTTTTGGCTAGACTTGTCAAACCTTTTTCACCCATGTGGTAGTCTCTTATGCCATGCCAACCTATCTTTCTCTACATGGCATTTCTTGTGTCGGTAGAGTTTTGCTTGCATTATATACAAAGTTGTATGCTTCTCACCTCGGCACTTTACTAAGGAGCCTTTTGTAAGTTTCCATTTGTCATAAATGAAGGAGCTACAATATCCTTCATTTATGATCGGCATGAGAGATCAAATTGAGCGTATCGGAATATGCACGACATCGCTTCGAGAAATAGTACGGGTTCCGTTTTACGTTTCCAAGCAAACGTCTCCTTTACCTACTACGCTTTGACGGACCTTCATTTCCCATTCTAACAACACCCAAAAACTTCCAGTGTGTATGATGAGAAAATTCTCTACGCGATGTAAGCGTGAATCAGAAGACCACCTATCAATCACCCAACTGGTCTCGTGTGATGCAAGATTGACAAAATTTTCATCATAAGCGATATTGAACTTCGTCTATGGTATTTGTTCGTTGCATCATCATCTGTGCCGTCCTTCGTTACTTTGCCTTTGTTCGTTTCTTGTTCCTTTTTGAACACGGAAACAAAATTTCTTAATATGGCCCTTCCTCTTACAATTGATGGCATTCAACATTGGCAAATTTGTTTGATTTGCCTCTGCCTTACTGGTTTTGTTCTTTATGCATCTCCTTCCTCTAGACTTCTGTGATAAAGGCTTGTGCTTGAATCTCTTTCCTTGTTTTGTTTCTCATGAGAACAAGGCTTCTACAACAACTTCAAACTCCATCTTGTCTTTTGCATAAGTCAAAGTTGTTGTGATATGATTATATGGCGAGGTAGTGATGCCAACAACATCACGACTTTCTCTTCATCGCGCTTCACATTAAATCTTGCTAAGTGAGAAAGCTTCTTTGTTGAAATTGCTAACATCTTTGCATCACGCTTCACATTATCTTCCTTCCTCATACGATATAGCTCTCCTTCCGCAAATAAAATTTATTGGCAAGGTTCTTTGACATGTACGCGTTTTCTAGAGTCTCCCATGTTTCTTTAAGCGATCTTGCAATTTTTTGATTCAATATTTTGCAAGACCTTGTCTGAAAGATTTAGGCAGATCTTACTTTGCAATCTCATCTATTTCCTCCCATTGTTCCTCGGTGACGGTTGCTATCTTCTTTTTCTTTTTCCCCAATGACGCCTATATGGACCTTCCGCTGAATGAGAATATCTTTCATCCTCGCTTTTGCCATAAAGAGAAATTATTATTGCCATTAAATTTCTCAATATCTTCCTTTTTGGCTTGACATTTTTTTTTCTCACTGTGTGTTTCTTTTTTCTAAATAAATACGCCCAGGACCTAATAAAATCTTTTCGATGTGGAAGATCAGTACGCCTTTTGCAACCACAGAGCGTATTAAAATTTTACTTAGACCATTTCCTAAATGGATTGTTGAGCCTAGCTTAAAGATAAAATGAATTCAACAGAGTAGAATAATGACAGTAATTTTAACGTGGTTTCACCCTTTAATTTAGGCTAAGTCCACCGGGACAAACTCCAAAATATTTCTTCCACTAATAAGATTAATGAGTACAAAGTGAGAGGCAATACAACAAATTGAAATAAACCCAAAATAGTGTTACACAAGTGTTTCCCAAACTCACTATTTTTGTCATTTCACTTTTAGAAAAATATCCCAATATTTTTCTAAGATATTCTCTCCCACTTTCTCACACAACACTATTTTTCTTCAAAGGAAATTGTTCCTTTGGCTTTGCTTAGCTTCTCTTCTTGTTTGTTGTGTTGATGTTTCTCTAAGGCAAAGACATTGCCTATTTATAAGCAAAATTGCATATCAATGTTAGATGCACCTACCATTTGGTGGTTGCACCTACCATTTGTGGTTGCACCTACCATTTGTGGTTGCACCTACCATTGGTGGTTATACCTACCATTTGTGTTTTTTTCCTCTTAAATGTAGGAGGGACTTACACATCTATGGTTGCAACTGCTATTCATATATGATTACTTTTATTGTACTATTATTTTCATGCAACTTTATTGGATTGCATCCAAACTGTTTTCATGTAATTTTATTGGATTCCATCCAAACTATTTTTTTGTATCCAAACTATTTTCCTGCAACTTTTTGGATTGCATCCAAATTATTTTGGATAGATATCCAGGATAGTTACTAATACGATTTTGCTATATATTTTTGTGTCCATGAAAACAAATTGATAATGATTAATGAATCCTAAGAAAATCACATTTTTCTTATAAAGACAAAAGATTTTTCCTTTAAACATAAAATAGTGTATGGATACTCATATATTATACTAGTATTTCCCTCCTTTTCTTGTAAAACTCATAAATATCATTATGTCCAAATGTCTTTCAATATGAATTAGTATACATTTGAAATACACATCAATATACATTGAAATTCTTGGTGTTTTTGATATCGCCTCAAAAGCTAACCTTGCAGTCACTTCAAGTTTCAAATTATCTAGGAAAAAATTTACGCGTTATGAACACGTGTTGATTTCCTTTATTCAAATTTTCATGTTCGATTTAACTCTTTCAATTCTTCTCATTCGATTTTTCTTGTTCCTTTTTTTCTGTTTGATTTTACTCATTATTCCATTGATTTTTTTCGTTCAGATTTTTGTAGTTCAACTGTACAGGTCGTGTATTTCTAGACGCAGTTCAAATACATCTTTACCATTCTCTTAGTAGAGCTATTATTAATTACTTTATTAGTTGTTTGAAACATATTAATTTCAATCTAATTACTTGCATACATTGAATATTTAGGTTTTTTGAGGTTGGGATATTGCTCAAATATGATGGCTGTTCGATTGAAAAATAAAATTGTTTTGAATACAAAGCCGGAAAGGAAAAGGTCTGTTTTCCTTAACAAGAACTTTGTTTTCCTACTACTCTTGCAGAAAATATTTGAAGTATTAGAACTCAATTACGAATCGAAATTAGCATACACCATTAGTGAGATGGACAATATATATATGGAGCTAAAATATGATGACGATGTAAGTTATTTAATGGATTATATTGCTGCATGCAAAAATTGATCCCAACCTAGTTGTGTATAATATTGAAGCAAAAAATTCTTGATATTAGTATGAATGACAATGCATCTAATGATGGAAGAAGTCCATCAAATGAATATAGAAATTAAGTCAATATACAAAAAAATGAAGTAGCAAAAAGTGGCTTAGAGCTTTGACAAATTTATGAAGGCAAAGATGACTTAAAGACAAAGGTATGAAGATTGGCAATAATTGAAATATTTGCATTCAAGGTGAAAAGATCAACCACAAAAATGATTAAGATCAAATGCTTTGAGAGTTCATGTAAATGGTGTATTCGAGAAAATAAGATCAACAATACGATATTTTTTTTGTCACCAAGTTGATAAAGAAGCATTCTTGCTGCTTACAAGCTCAAACGAAAAATAAATGACATGCTACTTCAATGTTTATTGGTGATTCAATCAAAGAGATACATGAGAATGCTAAAATAGACTATGGTCCACGTGACATTATAGATGACATCTACAATTGTTATGGAACAATTGTTAAACTACATGAAAGCATGGAGAGCAAAAAGCTTGGCCATTGATAAGGCAAAAGGATCAACGAAAGATGGATATAAAATGCTACCAACATACTTCCATATGCTTGAAATAAGTAACCTCGATACCATTACAAACCTTTTAATAGATGATGATAATAACCTTGTTTATGCATTCATGCCATTGGATACAATCCTAAGAGTGTCTAAAATGTCCATACACCTAGTTATTGTTGTTGATGGGACATTTTTAAATGCTAAATACAAAGTGACCCTTCTTGTCGCAGTAGCAAAGATAGAAGCAATAAAATATATCTGATGGCCTTTAGAGTACTGGATTGGAAGAATGATGATTCATGGACTTGATTTTAAAAAAATTGTACATAGCAATTATTGATGTCACTAGTTTAGTAATTGTTTCAGATAGTCACGGGAGCATAGATAAATCAATTAATTCAATCATGCCTATGGAAGCTTATGTGGTGTGCCTTAATCACCTTAGAGAAAACTTGAAAAAAATACTATAAAAAATATGTTGCTTATATCTTATTTGAAAAGGTAGCCAATGCATACCAACCAAGTGAGTTCAAAAATTATTACTCACAAGTGAAAATCTTTCTAAACCTGAAGTTGTATCATAGTTTGAGGTTGAGATTGAGGTTGGAAAAGAAAAATGGGCAAGGCCACAATGTATTCACACCATATACAACATGATGATTACCAATACAATTGAGGAACTAAATGCCAATTTTTTTGAAAACAAGAAGCTCACTGATAACTTTATGAAAGTAGAATTATTAGTGTACTTTTTTATTTAATATTTGTTCGTTTTATTCAATAAGTAATACTTTTAGGGTTAAAAATATTAAAATATGAATTTTCTATGAAAGAGGATGAAAATATATTTTTTGAAAATGTTTTAAATTTTTTAAATTTATATGATTTTTTTATGAATTTTTAATGAAGAATCAATCAGAACAAGACACATGGATGCCATGTAAGCGAAAGGGAGCCAATTGAAGCACATAGTGTATATAACTGACCAGTTGTTGTCACGTGAATGTCATGCAATAAAAGGAGAGCCAATCAGAGTGCGATGAGTATACCAATTGATGCAGGTGTTGTCACGTGTCATCACTGTGTTTACTCATAGTTTTATCGCACAATTAACGAGCATGCTACGCGTTGTCATGGGATTTGTCTGTTTGTTCCACTAGGGTGTCACGCAAATTGAATAAGCAAATCGCAATGCGCCATATGTCGTTGACTCATCATGCGTTAACCAACACCAATTAGTTTTGTCACACGTCGCGCGCTGATTTTTCCTATGTTTCTTCATTTTCATTTGTCATGAATCCATTAGCCAACACTATTTAATTTCCTTTTTTTCATCTCAACCTTTAATTTGAAGTTGATCTAACGATCTGGATTTCATTTGAGTCTAATTTCATCATCTAATTGCACTAATAATACTACATGGTCGAATTTTACAAATTTTTTATTAGTTTTTTGTGCCAAAAAAGAGAGAAAAATTTAAGTGAATATATAATTTTGGTGTAGATTTAAGAAGAAATTGATGTTAAAATTTAGAGATTGATTATATTTATTACTTTTATCCTCTCTTTATTAATTTGTACGAGTTACATATAATTTGTTTTATTCTCTATTATGTTTTTCAACATTTGTATTTGATGAAGTACTCTAAATCTGTACCATTTATTAAGCTTATGGCTATGTAAATGTATGTACATTTTATCTTGATGTTGATATCACGTATTTCGTTACTTATTTTCTCTAAAATCATATTTCGTTTTATGCATATGCTATTCATATATATATTTTTTCACGAAATATCTATTGCACATTATTAAAAAGAATTATTCTAATGTTTATATCATATATTTAATGAATATTAAAACTTACATTAAGTGAAAAATACCAAAAAGGTACATATAAATAAGAAAAACTAATGTTAAAACTTATATATATAACAAATGTAATAAAAACGTAACGTGTTATATTAGAGTCCTTTTTTAAATAATGTAACTTGTTATAATATATGATATTTATAACGTAACATTATATATCATGTTGTATCATAATACTCTATTTCGTTTAAAGATTTAATTTATTTAAAATCAATAATTCATTACATTTTAATAATATTTTAAGTGAATTTATATGGATTTATTTTTATTTCATTTTTTTATATCATATAATTTAGATGAAAGAGTAAGATAATAATTATCATGATTTATATCTTATTTTCACAATGTCTATATATATATCTTCGTTTAATACTTATTTAAAATTAAATGTATTTTATTTCTTATCACAATGTCTATATATATCTTCGTTTAACACTTATTTAAAATTAAATGTAAATACACTCCGTAGAATTTATAAGCATAAATAGTTATACATAGAATCGAGTGATTTATAAGCATAAATAGTTATACATAGAATCGAGTGATTGACGAAACACTCAAAATTACCGAGAAGAAATAGATTTAGAGAATTGAGAAGCATAATACAAATATACTGAGAATGAGAATCGAGTGATGCACGGGACACTCACTTACAGAACTTGATCCAATTTCAGATTACATTATTATTTTCTTCCTTCGATATCATAAGTAATTCAAAAATCAGTTTCTCGTCAAATAATGGAGTTTGTGACTGAAATTTCATCGATGTTAATAGATTCTGCGTGATTAGATTATGTAACAAATCTAGCCTTGATTTTGTAACTGTAATGATCGAATTTTTAATTGATTTGGTTGCGATGGAAGTCTTGTAACAGAGATGGGTGCGTGAATAGTGGAAGTCGGTTGCAGAGATGGGTGCGTAGATATGAAGATGATGGATTGATTTGGTTATGTGAAATGTAGGGGGTAATTTGGTAAAATGCCATTTAATGTAACATTAAAATTGTGATTTTGAGTATTATAGTTGCTAGTTTGGGAAAAATGAATATCTTGTCCCATATGGTACTATTTTGTCCATTCTGTGTGCGATTGTTATTGTAAAGGAAAGCTGTGAGAGAGTTTTTCTGGTGATCATTAGGATCCATTTGCTTGCAATATTGACAAAGTTTTGACATAGTGGACTTGCTTAGCCTCCTAGTGGATTAGATCAATCTATCTTGATTGATTGAACCAAGTAATTCGTGTGTGTTATTATTTGTTAAAGTTCTTAAGTCAGTGCAAAAAGGTAATCTCTCGTGTTATACTGTGAATTTGCAAAGTTTTATAGCTATTCTTGAAATCTTCAAATCACAACTATCTGGTATTAGAGCCCATCTGTGGGTTACTTTAAGAGTTAAGGTCTTTGAAGTTCAATCTTGTTACAAGGTCTTACACTCAAACGAAGATCAAGATCCTAAAGAATCTTGGAACAATACCGAATCGAAACTGTTACGAATTACTACTTACTAAGTCGAATATCGCATTCAATTTTAACAGACAAATTAATAATAATGGAGTAACTGAAAAGTAATAAGTTAGCAGAAATTAAATAGCACACAATGATTTAAGTGGTTCAACTTTTCAATGTGAACGACGGCACACCAAGGAAAATCCACTAATAATCAAAATGGAGATACAAACACCAATTTCCAAAGCTTCACAAATTATACCAAAATCTAAAATCAACCCACAAAATATCCCCTCTAAATTACTGGTAATATATAGCAAGATAAATTAACAAACTTGCTATTAAATCAAATATTACCGTATGAATGAGAGACGATCCACCAATGGTAGCAGAAATAGACAACTTGTCTTTAGGGTTGATTTTCCCTTACACACGCAGCTGTTGATGTTCTTCTGTTTTGTTTTCAGCTATGGCTTCTCACGTTGCTGGCTTTCTTCTATTTTTCTGCTTCTTTTCTTTCTCTGGTGGCTGCTTATGTATTCACGCAGCAAGAGAAAATATATATATCACAAGAGTAAGGATTTTAATATGGGCTTTGGGCTCAATTTTATTAGTTATTTGTTTTGGGCCAAATTATTTAACAGAAACATCTGGAATCATGGTTGCAAGTGCAAAATTCAAAATTGAAAAGTTTGATGGGTGAGGTGATTTTTCATTGTGTAAGAGGAAGATGAAAAATGTCTTAATCCAATATGAAATTGATCATGTTCTCACTGAAGACTTTGCCACTGTTGTGAAAGAAGAAACCAAGAAAGTATTGTTGAATAAGGCTCAAAGTACAATTTAATTGTATCTTGCAGAAAATGTGCAGTGGAAAATCCAGGATTTGACATCTGCAAAACATGTTTGGGAAAAAATTAGAGAACAGTATGCGAAAACCTCTTTATCTAATAAACTCTTCTGGAAAGAAAAAATATTTCGATTTAAGTCGGACCAATCCAAGAGCATGGAGTACAATCTTGATCAGTTCAAGATGATAACAACTCAACTTGCAAATATAGACAAACAAGTGAATCTGGAAGATCAAGCAATTACTTTGTTAAACAGTCTACCAGAATCTTATAGCGAACTTAAAATAGCCATTACGTATGGCAGGGAAAACTTACTGCTAGGTTTTGTGGTTAATTCCCTAAGGTTCTACGAACTGGAACAAAAACAATGGTCGAAAATGAGGCAGGTGAATGCTTGTATACCAGAGGAAGGACTGATAAGAAATATGCAAACTCCAAGGCTAGATCCAAGTCAAGATCCAAATCAAAAAATTAGAAGGAAGATTATACATTATCATTGTCATAAAGAAGGTCACGTTTGGAGGGAATGGCCTTTGAGGAATAATAGAAGAAATTAAAGAAAATGGTAATGTCGTCATTGTCATTGAAGGGTATGATAATAGTGAAGTTCTTGCTGTGTGTACCAGGAATTCTGATGATCAGTGCATACTTGATTCTGGGTGCACCTTTCATGTGTGCCCCAGAAAAAGAATGGTTTTTTAGTCTAAAGAAGTTCAATGCTAGAATGGTATTATTTGGAAATGATCATGAGTGCTGTGTAAAAGGTATTGGGCAGGTGAGACTAAAATTATCAAATGGTACATAAAGAACTCTATCAGATGTTAGATTTATTCCTGAGCTCACCAAAAATCTAATCTCTATTGGGGTATTGGATTCTGTGGGATGTGTGATCAAAGTTGAAGAAGGCACCATGTAGATCTTGAAGGGCACACTGTTAGTTTTCAAGGCAAGTTAACAGAATGGGCTATATGTCCTTGATGGTACAACACTCCTTGGGTATGCTAATCTTGTTAGCAATGATGAAAATAAAGACATTATGCTTAGGCACAGACGTCTTGGACACATTGGAAATAAAGGGTAACAGAACTGGTTAAACAAGCTGTGATATCATGTGCCATGAGCAAAACAAAGAAAATTAAAGAAAATGGTAATGTCGTCATTGTCATTGATTTTAGGAGAATCATAATTTCAATACGAACTTAATCAAGTTCTAAATAGCGGAATTAAATCTATTCTCCTTTTTTGTGTGAATCTTTTAGGAAACAAATAAATAGAACTCAAAATGAAAACATGCACAAAATCAACACAAGCAATTTACGTGGAAAAACCTTTCCCGTGTAGGAAGGAAACAACCACGGCACTCATTTCCAAAACTTCTACTATCAAGAAACAATTTTACAACAGTTCTCTCTAGGTAAAACTAGAGGCAAACAATCAATAAATTTATCAAGAATACACTTCTTGGAAACTAACAATTATTTCAAGAGAATGGAGAAATCTAACCCAAATTCGTATTTATTGTTCACGGACCAGAATTTCACAAACCGGTGAGCCAAATCCAAATCCCACCGTATATATTAAATAGTCTTGAGTCGTGAACCTGCTTGAAAAATGTCAACTCAATCGGACCACAAATGACCTTTCATCGGAGCACTTGATGAAGGCTTGCTGGAGAAGGAGAAACTGAAAAACTGCTCTCAGTTTTTCTGTTGCAACTGCTGCTTTGCTGCACACGTTTTTCTCTCTGCTTATTTTCACTCATAGAAAACCCTAAATGTGTTTATTAATGAAGCAATGTAATGACATAATTGCCCCATTCTTACTCCATGGGATTTTAAGCCACATGGGCTTCACTTGGGCTCCTCCAAACCAAGAAGAAAACCCAACAAATCTCCCCATTTTCCGATTAGATGGAGGGATCTGTCATCCCGGAAATTGAACAATAAACTTCAAGTTTTTCTCTTGACACTACTTTTGTCAGCATGTCAGATCCGTTCTCATCAGTATGGATTTTCTCAAGTTCAAGCAACTTATTGTTAAGAGTATCCCTTATCCAATGATACCTCACATCAATATGCTTTGATCTTGAGTGAAATGGCGAGTTCTTCACTAGGTGAATAGAACTCTGATTATCGTAGAATAACACATGTTTCTGCTGCTTGAAACCAAGTTCCTTCAAGAACTATTTCATCCACAACAATTCCTTACAGGCTTCCGTTGCTACAATAAACTCCGCCTCTGTTGTAGAAAGTGCAACACAATTTTGCAATCTTGACTGCCAAGAAACTACTCCACCAGAGAAAGTAATTAGATAACCTGAAGTAGACTTACGAGAATCTTCATCTCATGCTAAATCTAAATCAGTGTATCCAACTAACACTGGTTTTCCACTTCCAAAGCTAAGTGTTAATTTGGAAGTACCTCGAAGATATCTCATAATCCACTTTACTGCATTCCAATGCTCTCTTCCTGGATTCGAAAGAAAATGACTAACAATTCCAACTGCATGAGTTATGTCTGGCCTCGTACTACTGAGGCATATGGAACCTTTTCCATATCTTCCTTCTCTTTATCTATTGAAGGGCCTTGACTCGATCTCAACTTAAAGTGATTAGATAAAGGAGAAGAAACCACTTTAGCTTTATCCATATGAAACCTTTCAAGTACCTTGTTGATGTACCGTTCCTGTAATATGTACAACTTCTTTCTTTTCTTGTCTCGAAAAATTCGAATACCAAGAATTTGTTTTGTTGGCCCCAAGTCCTTCATGGCAAAGGACTTACTCAACTGCTTCTTCAAATTATCAATCCTTGAAGAATTTCTGCCAACAATCAACATGTCATCAACATAGAGCATTAAAATGATAAAGTCATCATCAAATAATTTCTGCACAAAAACACAATGATCAGAAGTAGTCTTCTTGTAACCATGATCCCCCATGACTGACTCAAACTTCTTATACCATTGTCTAGGTGCTTGCTTCAACCCGTAGAGGCTTTTCTTTAACCGGCATACATAATCCTCTTTTCCTTTAACCTCAAAACCCTCTGGTTGTTCCATATAAATCTCTTCCTCCAACTCACCATTAAGAAAGGAAATTTTCGCATCCATTTTCTCAATTTCTAAATCCAAGCTTGCTACTAGACCTAGAACAACACGTATGGAAGACATCTTCACAACAGGAGAGAAAATCTCATCAAAATCAATGCCTTTTCTATGACTGAATCCCTTGACGACCAGTCTAGCTTTGTATCGTGGTTGTGAATTGTGTTATTCTTGTTTCACTCTGTAGACCCACTTGTTCTTCAAAGAACTCTTACCCTTAGGCAACTTTACCTGCTCAAACGTGTGATTGTCATACAGTGACTGCATCTCATCTTCCATAGCACCAACCCAGTGTGCTATGTTTCCATCTTCCATGACTTCTGCATAACATTGAGGTTCTCCCTCATCTGTCAATAACGCATACTCATCTGTATCATACTGTGTGGAAGGACGTCGGTCTCTGGTAGACCTCCTGGATAGAATTTCTGGTTCTGGCAACTGATCAGTAGTTTGGTGATCTGTTTCAGCTTGCATATCTGCATCATCTGAACCCTGTTGGTCATCTTGAACATTTTGTTCCATCTGTACTGGAACCAGATCTAGGTCAATCAAATCATCGCTATACCGATGGACTCCTTTATCTATCTTTTCAACATCTTGTATAGTTTGATCTTCTATAAACACAACATCATGACTCCTTACCAGTTTCTTCTCAACTGGATCATAAAATCTGTAGCCAAATTCATCCAGACCATAACCAACAAAGATACACTGTCGTGTCTTCACATCAAGCTTAGATCTCTCATCTTTTGGTATTTGCACAAATGCCTTGCAACCAAAAACGCGAAGATGATCATAAGAAACATCTTTGGCAGTCCAAACTCTATTTGGTACATCAAACTGAAGAGGAACACATGGTGTGAGATTAAGAACATGTACAACTATATTCAAAGCCTCACCCCAGAAAGATCTTGGAAACTAGGCCTGCGAAAGAAGACATCTTACTCTTTCAACCAATGTCTTGTTCATTCTCTCACCCAACCCATTTAATTGAGGAGTCTTGGGAAGTGTCTTTTGATGTCGAATGCCATGATGCCTACGATACTCATCAAAAGGACCTGAATACTCTCCCACATTATCTGTTCTGATGCACCACCATTTCTTCCCAGTCTGTCTCTCCACTAAGGCTTGAAACTGTTTAAACACATCTAATACTTGATCTTTGCTCTTCAAAGTGTACACCCATAACTTTCTTGAACAATCATCTATGAAGGTCACAAAATAACTGGCACTACCCAAAGTTGTTGTCTTCATAGGACCACATACATCTGAATATACCAAATCAAGTATGTATTGTTTTCTTGAATGAGGGAAACTCTTGAAAGAAACTCTATTTTGCTTCCCTGCCAAAAAATGAGTACATCTTCTTAAACAAACACCATTCATTCCAGAAAGAAGATTCTTTTTAGTCAATATTGCCAAGCCTTTCTCACTCATATGAGCAAGTCTCTTATGCCAGAATTTTGCTATGAGCTCATCTATCACAACATTAGTAACGCCTTTGAAGAGTCTTGCCTACAATATATACAAACTAGAATGCTTGTTCTCACAAGAAATAACCATAACACCTTTAGTAAGTTTACATTGACTATTACTAAAGGTATCACAATATCCTTCATCATCAAGTTTACCTGTAAAGATCAAGTTCAAACAAATTTCAGGAATATGTTTTACCCCTCTGAGAAGTAGCCTCGTGCCATTATTCATCTCCAAACACACATCTCCAATACCAATGACTTTAACCAAGCCATCATTACCCAACTTTACTGTCCCAAAGTCACCTACTGTATAGGATGTAAAGAAGTCCTCTTGAGACGAAGCATGAATGGAAGCTACACTATCAATAACCCAATTGATCTCGTGACATGCAATATTGACAACATCTTCATTATAAACAACAAGAAAGTCTTCTAAACTAGCGGTGACAACTTGATCATTTTCTTTGCCAAAATCACCCTCTTGCTCTTTGTCTTTCTTCTTGTTATCCCACTTCAACTATCTACAATATTTCTTGATGTGCCCTTTCATGCCACAGTGATGACACTCAACATTAGAAAACTTGTTAGACTTGCTTCTTCCTTTTTCTTTGCTCTTGAAACCTCTGCTTTTACTCCTCCCTCTTCTTTCTGTAACCAAAATCTCTGACTATTGAGAAGACCCATGTGATTTTCTTCTCATTTATTCATTCAAAACACTACTCTTAGCCATATCCATGTTGATTACACCATTTGGAGCTGAGTTACTTAATGACATTCTAAATGTTTCCTAAGAATTCGGTAACGTACCCAATAAACACAACCCCTGAATCTCATCATCAAACTTGATACCCATTCCAGCTAACTGATTGATTATTCCTTGGAACGTATTCAAGTGATCTGTCAACGGAGTTCCATCTTGGTACCTTAAGGCCATCAACTGCTTTATAAGAAACATTTTATTATTTCCTGTTTTCCGAGCATACAACTCTTCAAGTTTATTCCATAGTGACCGTGCATGTATTTTTCCACTAATATGATTCAAAATATTATCATCTACCCACTGCCTTATATACCCACAGACTTGTCGATGTAACAAAGTCCATTTTTCTTCAGACAACTTTATTGGCTTCTTAGAGGCAAACACCAGTAAATGAAATTGTTTGACATAAAGGAGATCTTCCATTTTTCCTTTCCAGGTGTGATAATTAGAACCATTCAAAGTAATCATTCTATTCAAATTTGCTTTCATTATTCAACACAAGAAATTCAACAATAATAACCACAACTGTGATACCACTTTGTTAGGAGAATCACAATTTCAATACAAATTTAATCAAGCTCTAAATAGCGGAATTAAATCTATTCTCTTTCTTTGTGTGAATCTTTTAGGAAACAAATAAATAGAGCTCAAAATGAAAACATGCACAAAATCAACACAAGAAATTTATGTGGAAAAACCTTCTCGGTATAGGAAAGAAACAACTACGGTACTCCTCCCCAAAACTTCCACTATTAAGAAAAAATTGTACAAAAGTTCTCTCTAGGTAAAAATAGAGGCAAAAAATCAACATATTCATCAAGAATACACTTCTTGGAAACTAACAATTATTTCAAGAGAATGGAGAAATCTAACCCAAATTCATAGTCACTGTTCACGGACCATAATTTCACAAACCGTTGATCCAAATCCAAATCCCACCATATAGATTAAAGATTTTTGAGTCATGAACCTGACTACAAAATTTCAGCTCAATCGGACCACAAATAACCTTCCATCGGAGCACTTGATGAAGGCTTGCTGGAGAAGGAGAAACTGAAAAGCTACTCTTAGTTTTTCTGCTGCTTTGCTGCACACGTTTTTCTCTCTGTTGATTTTCACTCACATCAAACCCTAAATGGGTTTATTAATAAAGCAATTTAATGACATAATTTCCCCCTTCTTACTCCATGGGATTTTAAGGCACATGGGCTTCACTTGGGCTCCTCCAAACCAAGAGGAAAACCCAACAATTGAAGGGTATGATAATAGTGAAGTTCTTGCTATGTGTACCAGGAATTCTGATGATTAGTGCATACTTGATTCTGGGTGCACCTTTCATGTGTGCCCCAGAAAAAGAATGGTTCTTTAGTCTAAATAAGTTCAATGCTAGAATGGTATTATTTGGAAATAATCATGAGTGCTGTGTAAAAGGTATTGGGCAGGTGAGACTAAAATTATCAAATGGTACATAAAGAACTCTATCAAATGTTAGATTTATTCCTAAGCTCACCAAAAATATAATCTCTATTGGGGTACTGGATTCTGTGGGATGTGTGATCAAAGTTGAAGAAGGCACCATGTAGATCTTGAAGGGCACACTGTTAGTTTTCAAGGCAAGTTAACAGAATAGGCTATATGTCCTTTATGGTACAACACTCCTTGGGTATGCTAATATTGTTAGCAATGATGAATATAAAGGCATTATGCTTAGGCATAGACGTCTTGGACACATTGGAAATAAAAGGTAATAAAACTGGTTAAACAAGCTGTGATATCATGTGCCATGAGCAAAACAAAATTATGTAAGATTGCATTTTTGGCAAACAGACCAGAGAAATTTGATATGGGAAAGCATACATCTAAGCACATACTGAACTATGTTCATGTAGACCTTTTGGTTCCAAAACCTACAACATGCCTTGGAGGAAACATGTACTTCCTCTCTATTATAGATGATTTTACTAGAAAAGTGTGAGATCACATGTTGAAAAACAAAGATGAAACATTTTTTATTTTCAAACATTGGAAAAACTTAGTGGAAAATGCTAAAAACAAGAAGGCTAAAATCTTGAGAATAGATAATGAAATTGAGGTGGAGCTACAAAGGAACATTATGTCAATGTAAAAATGTAAAATGAAGGCATTATTACAAGTGATCTAGAGCCTGCAAGCATTGAAGACCTTGATGCAGAATCAGATGTACAAGAGCAACACTCAATGAAATCCTCTAGAACATAAGTAGCTATTTGATGACTCTATGAAAATAGAGTCATTAGTGTACTTTTTTACTTAATATTTACTTGTTTTATTTAATAAATTTTAGGTCAAAAAATTAAAATATAAACTTTTTAATGAAAAAAAGGGCGAAAATATAATTTTTGAAATTTTTTGGGATGAAAAGGCTACCACGTGGTATGCCACGTAGTTAAAGGACCTGATTGGGCAAGCCACGCAAGCACGGAGAGCAAGTCACGCCGCATGTAAGGAGGACGAAACATGCGCCACGTTTCAGCACAACGTTCAATTCGAGTTCGGAAATCAATCAACGCACATGCCACATGTCGATACGCCATTGCTCCACACATTCCACCTGTGTGCCACACCATCTGTTTTCGCAAATCACGTCGCGCCATGTGTTTTTGACTCAATGAGCGTTGACTCTGACCAGTCTCTCCTACCACACATCGCTCCTTGATTCTCCCAATGAATTTCCCCTGCCATGTGTCGTACTGTGATTGATTGAAACTGTCAGTTTTGCTTGTTTTGATCTTAACCCTTGATTTGAAGCTAATCGGACGGTCCAGATTGCACCTGAGCTTTATTTAAGCTCATAATCACTCCATAAACCCTAATTGGCCTCCATTAGCATAATTTTGATAAATATTTGGAGCTAAAAAGAGAGAAAAATACAGAAAAATTCAAGAGAAGACACAATTTTAATGGAGATTCAAGAGGAAATTAATATTACAATTCAAGATATTGATTGTATTTCTTTTTCTACTCTTTTCTTTATCAATTTTTATGTCTTTCTTTATGAAGAATATGAGATTTATAAACACAATTACGTGTAATTAATTTATTAATCTAAGGATCTTATAAACCCAATTTTCACCATGTGTTGATCTAATATTTTTTTTCAATTATAATGTTAATTTAATTATATTATTTAATCTAATTTTTATGCTATTAATTTTTTGGCCAACAATTTATCTATAGAGGCAATTAAATAGATTTGAGAGAATTATTTAATTATTTGTCTTGATTAAATAACATGCATAGTTTCTAGGTAGAGATGTATGATTCTTATGTATGTGATCCATAATTGATGAACTTAATGAGTAGTATGTAATTTAATTGACATGAAAATATGATTAAATTAATTACTATATGGTATGTAGTTTACTCGAGAGAAGATTACATGCTAGGTTAGATTTGATTGATCATGTAATTAATTGATATTATATTAGGAGGATTTTAGCGATTCGCATGTTTAGAAAATTGGGAGATTAATTATTCCTGAATATTTTCTCATATATCTTTTTAGTTATCAAGTTTGATTTAATTAATTATTGCTATTTAATTTTAGTTATTTTAATTTGCTTCATTAAAATATAAATAACATGCATAGTTTCTGTGTATCATACGGTGTTTTTAAGATAATTTTTTTCCTTATTGTAGGTGTTTGAGAATGACGGAAACTTATCTCCCAGAATACAACAATTAAATAATAATAAACTTACACCATAATTTATTATTCTACGAACATTAAAGTGTTTGAACTTTATTAAAAAAACCTAACTCTAGATGGAAAATATACAACAAAAATAAAAACATTTATATACCTTTTACCTACGCCTCATCCTCTATTTTTTGAGGGTCAATAGAGATTTCTTTTTTGCTTATATGACATACCCCAAAAATGTGACTTGATCAAACCAAAATTAGCTCTTGTTGTACTTGGTATATAGTTGTTTCTCTCTTAAACAAGTCTAAGATGGTGTTTATGCTCCTTTTTATTTTGAGAATAGAGTAGAATATCATTAATGAATGTGATCTATCTAAAAAAGGATGAAAGATTCAATCTATAAGGTCCATAAAAGCGACTGGAGCATTAGTTAAACCAAAAGGCTTGACGAGAAATTTCAATTTTTGAAATATCCTATTTTTTAATATTTAGTTGATGGTGAGAATACCTTTGCACTTTATAGTTAGTCAAATAGATCATCAATACAAGGAAAGAGTAACCTTTTGCATATGATGACCTTATTTTGCTGTTTGTAGTCAATACATGACCTTAAGATACCACATTTCTATACAAAAGAAAAATAACCCTAAAAATTATATATCATATATTTAGGCCTTATCTATAATAAATAAGCCTACTTAATCCATATTAAAAACAAGATCAAAGAGTAACTAATTTATATAGCACGACATGGAACTATATTAGATAAACTTATCATATAAAGAAAGTCAACTTAATCCCAAGAAAAATTTGACAATATTTCTTTATGTAATCTTATTCTCCATATTTTCCATGTTCTCTAATCATATACTCCATCTTTTTTAATATGGACATCCCTTCATTGTTATCTAACATGTTCAAAATACCATAATAAATGTTTTTGAAATGTATGGATCATCATTTAAATAATACAATGATTACGATCAAATAAACATGAAAACTAAGCAATTGATATACTCATATAATCTAAACATTTTTCAAGAGCTAAAGTAAATCATATCTTAAAATTTTTGATATACCTTAACCATATATAAACTTGAATATATTTTCCGAGATAACATTTTTAGTTTTTTCTTATTCTTCTTCATGTTATTATTACTTAACCACATAAATTCTAATATTTATTAATGTCTCTATAAACGAAACCATAAATAATACTTCCTCTTATTGGGAAATAATGGTCTCGATAAATGAAATATAATTTATTTTCTATAAAACTTTTAACTTATAGTGTACTTACCAAATCTTGTGGGTTGCAAACACTAAATTAGAAAATGATCGCTCTACAACTATCAAATACCATGATAAGGTCATTCTATATCTTCAAGATCTAAAACCTATACACTGACGCCAAATTTTTAGGACTCATCCCAAGTTCACTAGTATTTAAAGAAACCATAATACATATTAGAATTTATTAAAAATTCGGTACGTGGTCTCTTATTTTTCTACTCTAAACCAATCTATATAAAACAAAACATAATATATATTTGTTTTAAAGCATCCAAAACCCACCATTCATATAGCAAGTCATAATAAAAAGATAATACTGACTACTAAATGACATGACCTACTATACATTCCAAGTAGTTACAAAACAATCTTTAACGTAAATAAGCCACTAAGAAACTGGAATAATATCCTAGTAATTTCAAAAGAATGATAATCATACAAGATAATATTGGTGAACCGATTTAGGTCTCTTTTATAATAATCAAGCCTTCAATCAAAAACTACTACTACCTGAGGAGAAAAAATTAAAAGAAAATTGGGTAAGTAAAAATACTGAGTGAGTGAACAAACTTAGGAGAATAATTATTATTAATATATCTATTGAATCTTTAATGATTCAGCTACAAAAACAATACATGTTATAATATGAAAGTATTCACGGACGATATTAATAATTTGAAGTAATATAAATAACTAAAAATATGTTTATGTAAGTAAAATAGATAAATAACTTACATAAAATAAATTATAAGAATTAGGAAAAATCTTATCAAACTCACACCTAAGGGAAGTTTCTAATACATGTACCAAGCTATATTGATTTATTCTCTTATTACTTAATTTAGGGTACGATTTTTGTCTGATGGTTTAAAAATAATAATACTCACTACTATATGTAATATATTGAAATATTGTTGCTTTTATAGGATATAAATTTGAGTTAAAGATTTTGAACTGACATAATAATAATTATAATAATAATAAATATTACTGCTAAAAGTTAAATATAACATTCTATGTTCTAATCAAATTTTCATTTATATCGTAAATATGGATAAAAAATTTGAATTCACATAAAAGTCAATTATCTATTTTCTAAACATAAAATATTCATTTTTTAAAAAGAAAAAATAAACTTACGAAAACTTAACAAAATTAATTATTATTAACATAATAGACAAGTACTTATAAAATTTGAGTAAAATATGTCCACTCATTAAACCAAATGAGCTCCACATCTTAAGAAAGATCAATAGGCTTACCAAAAATGTCACCTTCTATTAATTTCACAATTATAAAATTAGATAATTTAAAACTTTTAATTCACTAAACATTTCAAACAAGACATCTCACACTAAAAACTAAATTATAAAATAAAGTTTTATAATCTCATTTTAAATTCTCAAAATCCTTAAACTAATATCATATTTACTAATTATTTAAAATTATCAAAATTAACTAAAGAATAATATAATTTAAAAATAATCACTTTTAAGTAAAGATGACTAAGAAAAAAATAAATATTTAATTATTACTCATATTTATTAAAAAATTAAAAATATTGATTTTTTTAGATTTGTGGTTTTTCTCTAAAATAATTAATAAATTCAAATAATTCATAGATGATGATAACATAGCAATAAAAACATCAAATTCATACTCATTTATGAGTTAAAACTATCAAAAAGGTGATATTTTGATATGAATCTTTAAATAACTATTTAAGTCAAATACTATTAAAATAATGAGTATTAAAAAGATATAAATAAAAAGAGAGTAAAAAGAGTTTTAATTTGGTATACAAATGATGAAGATTTGTAATAAACAATACAAAGAGATAGATGCCAAACTTATCTTCTCTATTTTGTGTTTCGTGGTCGAATGGCCTAACTCCTCCCTTCTCATTTCTACGCCGAAAAGCCATATCTATTTCTTTAAATCTAAATCGGCCACATGTGGCAAATTGCTTCTTCCTTTTTGTTTTTATTTTTGTTCCTTTTCTTTTAAATAATAAAAAATATATTAAGTATATTAAAACTTAAAGAATTATCGATTTAACCATAAATTAAAAAAACTAATATTAATATTATTAATTATAGAAGAAAAACTTTTTACTTTGAAAGCATTAATTTAAAAGAATATAAATATTTAATTATAACGATAAGAAAAATATATATATAATACTTTTAAATTTTAGTAGGACATAAAAGATATGAAATAATATCATTATATATGTAAATAAATATTAATGATATTTTTCATTAATTTTCTTGCTTTGTACTATTTAAAATAAAGACATTCGAGTTAATATATATTTATACTTGTTTTTATAGGTTTTATAACAAAAAGATGTAATCTCGTGTAGATATTATAAGGTGAAATTCATGAGTGAGATCATTTCGAATCTCAACATGACAATTAATTGTAATTTTTTAATTAATTAATCTTTTTAACTTATATGTTTTAATCTTTTAATAAAGTTCTTATTCTAAATAATAATTTGAATTTAAATATATGTAATTTTTTATAGAGTAAAATAGACTATAACAAGCAAAGTTTTGAAAATTTAGTAGATAAATGTGTGAAATACGTGCTTCAAATTATAAAGTTACATGAACAAAAACAAGAATATGATAATATGATGGAATAAGTACATGGCTTATTAATGAATATATGTTTTTAAATTCAATATTTTAATATATCATATGTATATATACTTATTCTTATTAAGTGATATTGTAAGTTAGATTTGATAATAATTAGTATTTAACATAGAATAGATAGAAAATTAGAGGAAAATGATTTCAAATGAATTAAGTTTAGAGATTTAACGAATAAAAATTGGATAAGATGGAAAAGATAGAACATATTGAGAAACTAATATGCAATTTATAATTCAAGTCTAAAAAATTAATAAAATACTAGGTTTTATAAATTGAAATAACAAATTAGATAAATATAAACTAATTAATAAAACTCTAAAATATAATCTATATAATTAAATGATAAATCAAGATTAATATAAACTAATTAATAAAGTTTTAAATAATTGAATGATAAATTAAAATTAAATACCAGATAAATAAGTTTAAATAATAGATAAATAAGTAATAACTATCATATTCTAACTAATTTGTTATTGGATTTGTAATAATTCTCTTATGGTAGAGAAAAAATTGACTCCTAACAATTCGTAGAATCATAGATTAATAACTAAAAAGATATTAAGCATGCATATTTATGATTGATCTTATTGTAACGACTAAAAAATAAGAGAAAGACCAATAATTTAAGTTATAAGCTTGATTTAAGTGGTAAAAAAAATTGTCTTTCATTGAAACTTGAGAACTAATTTATATCTAGATAATTATCATCAAAGTAATGATAGTTAAGACAATTTTTTTAGAATCATAATATATGAACAAGTATTTTCTTTGTCTTCTTAGTTTTGTTAATTATTGAAGAAGATAATACATTATGGACTTTATCTTGCTCTAAAATCATTCATAAGTGAATCTATTCAATGTTTATGTCTCAGAATCATAATATTTGAACAAGTATTTTCTTTTTCTTCCTAGTTTTGTTAATTATTGAAGAAGATAATACATTATGGACTTTATCTTGCTCTAAAATCATTCTTAAGTGAATCTATTCAATGATTATGTCTCAGAATCATAATATTTGAACAAGTATTTTCTTTTTCTTCCTAGTTTTGTTAATTATTGAAGAATATAATACATTATGGACTTTATCTTGCTCTAAAATCATTCATAAGTGAATCTGTTCAGAGTTCATATTATACCTAAAATTCTCAATAGATTGAGTGACACATGAGCCCATATTTTTATTTTTAATTTGAGTGCAATGAATTCTTATTTAAAGTATTGATTTTTCATACTTATAACAGTGACGATTAACATGAAAAAAAAGAAATTAAAATAAATTATGTTTTTTTCTTCACAATTTTAGATTTTAGATTTTTATTTATCTTTTTCTTTTTTCAAAGATTTTTTTTAATATAAAAAAGATATAATTTTGTTTAAGAAAATGAAATTTGGTTACCCTGATACTAAAATAATGTAAAATAAATAGATAAATAGATAATAAAAAATTAATAATATAGACGAAAGGATAAAATTTTAGACAAATTAAGTTAGAAATTTGCTAAATAAAAATTGAAAAAGATATAACAAAAGTAATGGGAAGAAAATATATTTCAATTTATAAATGAAGTATAAGAAAGCAGTCCCACTTATAGAATTGAAATAATAAATTAGATAAATATAAATTAATTAATAAAATCTTAAAAAAAAGTTTGATATTTAAATGATAAATTAAAACTCAAATTCTAGATAAATTAGTTTAAATACTAGATAATTGATAACTATTAATATCTAACTACTTTGTTATTGAATTTGCATCACAATTGTTAGATAATTAGTATGCAATTATAACTTTGTAATTACTTTTCATTTTAAGTTAGGTTTGATAGTAATTACTATCTAGTTTTTAAAACATTAGAATGATAAAGGTTTTAAAAATCCTTCTAAAAAACATTAGAATGATAAAAGTTTTAAAAATCTTTCTAAAAATATTATGGTTATTTTTTACGTCGTATAGTTAGACTAGTAGAAAACAACCAAAATCGGGTAAGGATTTTTAAGTTAGTTTTAAGTTAGAATTGGTTTAAAATTTTCATATCAATTATACGATATAATTGACTTAAAAATTCTAAGTTGATATTATGTGACAACCGGTTATAAATTTCTAAATCAATTTTAAGTGACAATAACTTATAAATTTTAATTCAATTTTAGGCTATAATCTACTACAAAATTTTGTCATCTCAAAGGTGGTTTTCATAATTGACATAAAACCTATTTTAAGTCCGTGTTTAATAGACTTATAAGTCATTTCTTGTAAATGTTCATTATTTAACCAAAGTATATAAAATGCAATTAAATTTCACTTAGTCATAATATCTCAAATAATATGCCCCAAATATCATAATTACATTATAGTGGGATTAATTTTATACAAAATATCAATAGTTAAAAAATAAAACTAAAAATTAATGTTAGAGATGTAGCAAGTTTTAAGGAGCTATATCGATAGACCATATACGTTTGCATGGTGAATTGATTACGTTGTGCATGCTGAATTGATCAAGAATGTCATTCCATGAGGGCCCAATACCTTCGGCCTTTTTGTGAATGAAAGGGCTCGACTAGTAGACCACTTTCATCAATCGTGAAAATGGTTGTTGTCAATCAGGCGAGGAGCGACAACTTTTTTGAAACCTCTCGTTTAACGTGTATATTTTGTTATATCAATTTGTTTTTATACCAAGTTTTGGAAGTTTTGCACCTAGGGATTAGGTATACGTAGGAATTATTATAATAGATAAATAAGATTTTATTTTTTAATGGATTTTTAACATTTATATTTTCAAATTTTGGAACTCAAACTTCTACCTTATATCACAGTGACATATGTCTTCTTTTACTTTATATCATAATGACATATTTCTTGCAGTTCAAAGGTTTATATTTTATATATAAATTGAAGTAAATTTAAATATTATAATAATATAAATTGTAACTTTACAATAAAAGTAAATAAATAAAATTAGAAAAAGATTGATTTAGGTATTATTCGATATCTAATATAACTATTTAACTTTTTACGACTGTTTAAAAATTAGAGAAAAATTTCTAAGATAAAACGATCAATTAGTAGATTTTGAATACCACCAAACACTACTCCAACGAATTGAAAATGTACCTATATTTTATTACACTAAAACCTAACTCGAATAATTTTTTTACGAAGAAAAATGTTTGTTGAGAAAAAAATTCAGATTTGACTAGCTGTTGTATTTTCTCCATATTTTTCCCTCAATTGCAAGCCAAGATATAGTCATTCTTGTAGCTGTTGGAACTGAAACTACTATAACTCTTTAACAATTACAAGGGAGATCATCATTTTTATTCTAAAAAGGAAAACAAAATTCGCACATACCAAAAACTAGACCATAAGTCCCAATGATTTTGGACAACATTGTCTGCATGATTGGAATTCCAAATTCTTGGGCCGAACATCCAAGGATTTACAACACATGCCTACACACAATTGTTTTTTCTACCCTAGCTTATCAGAAACCAATATTATATAAAGTTTTTAATGTATTGTTACTTTTTTTATGTTAAAAAAATACAAAATATTATTATTTTTTATTTTTAACGAGTGAACTTTAAGACTTAATTTCTCGTTACGTTTAATATTATTTTAAACATGTAAATATGTAATATCGAAACACTCACAAAATAGAATCAAAATTAATCAATATCATATGTTTATACAAACTAAGGGAGCTCCACTCAAAATAATACAAAAATGGCAGTTCACTGTCGGTTTATAATCCCATTTTCCAACATATGTATACGTACTCATTGTAGACATTATTAGGTAGAGCGAGTCACCAAAAAAAATCTTTGAGAGAAAAAGAGCAGAAGGGGAACTATTTATGTAATTCTTGAATGAGACTGTAATAGTAAATTTCTTCTTCACTAAAAAGTGGCGTTTCTGCCTAAAAGTAGAGGCATATATATTACGTACTTTCATTATTAGTGCATTTACTAACGGGGATTTTGGCACAGGTGTACAAAATATACAATGGTTCAATTAGTTCAAACCAATTTTTTAATTTTTGAATGATTTCGAATCGATAATTGAATTTAATTGGATAAAAATATTCTTAATCCGTTAAGATTGGATCGGTTAATAAATTATATTAATTTACTATTACCTACGATACGATCTGAATCGATTAAAATTAAATAATATTTATATTTTGTACTTATGTCACTCTTTTGAAATTTTTACCACATCTTATATATACTTTCTTCTCATTTACTTAATTTGTAAAGTTATGTAAATTTTTAATGTTATCCCCGTTCACATTTTTAACCTAATTTTATAATTATTAATTTTATTCCTGTTGAATTTAAATTATAATATTTGTATTGTTATTGAGATATTTGTGATTTTATTATACAATGATTATAGATAAAAAAAATTAAAGTAAATATTCAACGACAATACCGAAAGGCACAAAAAATATTATAGATATCAAGTTAATCCGATCCATTCAATTAATGAATTAATTCGATGTTTAAACTCACGATTTTAAAAAACTTTTTTAATCTAATTAGATAATTAAATTGAATTAAATAAACTAAAACTCAACAATTTTAGTATACTTTGATGTGAACTTAGGTTGATTTTTACTAAACTAAGTTGAATTATTGTGTTGCGTGAGTGTCTATTTTTGGTGTCGAGTTTGCTGCTAATGGTTTCGTGTTTTGTTTTGCTCATATGATATAACTAATAATTTCCTAAATGTTTTAATAATTAAAAAAATCTTAAATTAAAAAAAATCATATTAAATTAACAAAGTATTATTTTAAACCCAAGTCCATGGGCATGTATTGTTATATAATTCAACTATTGAAGACTTTAACAATTAAATGTATGTGATGTGATTTCTAGCTATAATTATATAGAAAATTTCTAGAAGAACCATTGTCATGGACTCATATTTATATAGCCAAAGTAAGAAGAGAGATTAGAGAATCTGAGTATGTCCCCATAATTAAACCCGGAATAAGGAAGTCATCAACTAATTTAATCAACTTGTGCATGCATATTTAATTCAATATTGTCTCTGTTTCATTGAATGTCATCAATCAAATAATTTCTTTTATTGAAATTGAATAATAACTTTTTTATTATAGAGAGATTATTATCTTGAATTCTAAATATCTTCGGTGTTAGATTAATTATAAGCAATATCAATCCTTTTTTTGTTTAATTCTTAGCAAAAAATTTACTATTTAATTTTTTAAATCATACAATTTAGTTTCTAAACTTTACGACTTCATACATGAATTTTAAATTTATAATTCACGAATAATTAAGTTAGGATTAATATGTAAAATTTTAAAAATTTTAAAGATTAAATTATAAGATTTAAAAATTTAGAGACTTGTAGATGAAATTTTAAAAATTTGATGAACAAATCATTTATTTTAAAAATTTAAAGATTTATATATAAATTTAGTTAAAATTTGTAATATAACTATTATAATATCTAGTTGTATATCGGAAAAAAAAATACAGTGCTTTTAGGAGATTAATGGACTTGATGAAGTGGTTTCACACACACCTTGAGATGTTACTCTAAACATTTCAGAAGTTACAAAGATTTTCTTCTCCAACTTACATTGGTTCTATTCCCATGAAAGTTGAGCAATATTCTCGTCTCATTAAAGGAGAAGTCGTAAAATGATTTTTTAGAAAGTAATGCTAAAGAATGTGATTGATTATTTGATTTTTTAGTATTTTGGAACTATATCTCAATTATCTCAATGCATTATTACTTTCTCAAAGTCCAGTAAATTTAGAATTCAATTGCAATTAAGGTTGTCGATAAGACGGGATGGTGTCGGAAATTATCTCTTCGTTTTTCATCTATAATTTAAAATTTAATTATCATCACTACTTAAAATTATCAATATTTTATATAAAAAAAATTAAAATTTTAAATCAATAAATAATTACAAAAACAAATGATATTTATATGAAATAGAGAAAAATAAAATATATATAATAAAAAATAAATAATCTTTTTATATTAAACAATATTTGATAGTAACGTGTTATTAATTAATTTAAAATAATAACAATAAATTATAAAATGATTATATGATTTTAGATTTTTTTTAATTTAAATAAATATTCTCAATAATTTTTATAAAAGAAAAGTTATTAATGTTTTAATAGAATAAAAAAATAAAAATATATATAAAATATGTAATACATTATTTATTATTAGTTTTCGTTTAAATGTAATTAAATTTATAAAAAATAAACATATTAAATTTATATATATTTATTAAAATATAATATATAACTTCGAGAAAAGAGGATGAATAGTACGATCTATATTAAACAATATCCATGTTTTATGGATCCACTACCATTATTGTATGCTCCATGTTTTACTCCATTGAGTCATTGGTGTCTGCCACAACAACACACACCAACACTCTCGCCGCCGAGTTGAATGCGTATATGTCTCTTATGCCCTAACTTGTCGTGAGTTGTAGAAGTTCAAGAAGATCTGATTTTGTTAGTATATCGACCATTGATCTTCGATTTAACAAATGGAAGCTTAATAATCATTTCTTCAAGATTTTGTTTGATGAAGTTAGATCCACTTCAACGTGCTTGTATGCGATCATGTTGAACTGATTGTGAGCGATGGCGATAATTTCTTTTGTTATCACAAAATAAGTTCATTTCGAGTTGTGAGCAACACCAATCTCGCTAGAAGTTTTTTCAACCAAAGGAGCTCACATATTCCTCACCATTCCTCGAAATTCAAACAAGATGCGGATAAGGCAACTACATGCTTCGTTTCTCCATAACAAGATCGCTCTACCTGAAAGTAAAGTACCCAATGATTTCCTATCCTTCATATTCCCCGTCAAATCAGATATCCAAGGACTTCCAATCGACCATCTCTTTCGAAAACATAAGTCCTTTCCCGGGAGGATTTTAAGTAACAAAGTATTCGCGTGACCGCATCCATATGGTCTTCATCATGCTGTACGAACCGACTACGACATTCACAAGATAATGATATTAGGTCGAGTATGAGATAAATATATGGGTTTACCTACTAACCGTTGATATCTCCGTTTATCCGCCGGTACTTGGTCCGCATACTCTCCGAGTTTATGATTTTGAACCGGAATATCGACGGGGTTTACAATCTAGTAAAGTCGCCTTCTCGCTAGTAGGTCAGTATATTTCCTTTGGGAAAGACATATGCCTTGTTTGATCTTGTTACCTCAATACCTAAGAAGTATTTGAGCCCTCTCAAGTTCTTCATTTCAAACTCATTCGATGCTTGTTCTTGAAGCTTAGAGATTTCTTCTTTATCATCCCCCGTAATGATCGTATGCGTCTACATGTACTATCGTACAAGTATCTTCCTAATCGATGTTTTAGGAAAAGAGTATGATCGAGTTGCTTTGTTGGAACCCATATTTCTTCATTCGAACTCGATCTACCAAACCACGCCGAGCCGATTGTTTTAGTCCATACAATGCCGTTGTAATCTACATGCAGCTTCATTTCTCGATGTAACGGTATATCCCTGGTGGGATATCCATGTAAATCTCTTCTTCAAGGTCACCCATGCAAGGAAGGCATTCTTCACGTCAAGTTGGTGCAATGGCTTAATCTAAATTTCTTTGAGAGATAACAAGACTCTCACGCTTTTAGTTTAGCCACGTGTGAAAAGGTTTCTTGATAATCTATCCCATGTTTCTATGTATATCCTTTTGCTTTACAAGCCTCGCCTCGTAACGATCAACTAACCCATCTCGCTTTATACTTAATGGAGAAAATCCACTGCATCACTACCATCTTCCTCCCTCGAGGCAACTCGCTTAACACCCATGTGTTATTCTTCTCGCAATGCCTCAAATTCCTCTTTTATAGCTTGAGCCCGTTTTGGATCGATAAGGCTTCTTCATGCTACTCGGAATTTGACACGAGGAGAGTGTTTGTGCAAATTCCACGATAGGTTACGATAATCTTTGAAAGTAGATAAATAATTTGCTATTGGATACTTGGGTTGTCGTTCTTCTCTTGCAGGGAGTATCGATTTGGAGGTTTATCTCGATTGTGTCTAAAAGGTAAAACATAACCAACAGTGTATCTATAGCATTAGTTTGTAAAGGTGTGATAGGATAGCTTACCTCGAGTTGTTCTCGGCGGGAGGATCATCGGGTACTAAAGAATGGAGGGGTACATCAACCACTTCATCTTCTCGGAGATTCAATTACTATTTCGGCTTCGGTTCTTGGAAGTTCAAGCTCGGGTCTCGATACGGGCTCCTCCATATTATTGGCACGATCCGTGTACGTTGGACTAGTGTCTAATATTTCAACATTAAGCCAATTTCGTTCTTCACCATAACTCTCCTCCCCAAAGAGTGTAATTGGATACCTATGATGGGAAAAAATATTCGATTCGAGGAAAGTGACATCCGTAGTAGTATAGTTTCTTTTAGTAATCGGATCATAACATCTGCATTCTTTTTGTACACCATACCCCGAGAATACACATCTGGACAAAGACAATGGATCCAACTTAGTTCGTTGATTTTTATGGAGGTGGACAAAAGAAACACATCCAAAATTCTAGGCGGAAGCATTAAAATAGTAGGTAAGGGAAGATGATTAGATAACACCTTTAATTGGAGTCCGAAATTGTAAGGTCTTTGTGGGCATTCGATTCGGTAGATACACAGTGTAGTAAGATCAACTCCCGATTTATTAGGCATACGTGCATCGATTAGTAAGGCCCGAGCCGTTTCTAAAATATGCCTATTCTTCCTCTCCGCGATCTATACATTGTGGGGTTTCATGAACATAGGTTTCATGTGGAGAATACCATGGTTGTCCAAGTATGTCCTAGAATTGTTTGATTAACTCCCTCCATTATCGAGACCTAAGTATCTTAATTTTTTAGAAAATCGTGTCTCGAATCATGGTGTGAAAGCAATTGAAATGTAGCAAATACTTCATCTTTATGTTTGAAAAAGGTAAAGTAAGTATGTCATTCGTGTACAATCATCAACAAAAATAACAAACCAACGATGACCCGATGACGTAATAAGGGAAGGTCCCCAAACATCGAGAATGTACCAAAGCAAAAGGAGTCGTACTTTTATTCATGCTCATGGGATAAGACGCCCTATGACTTTTTCGCTAGGATATACAAGTATCACATTTGAAATCCGAATGCAGTGATATTTGAAAATAAACTAAAGGGAGTAGATGCCTTAAATACCCGAATGATGGATGCCCAAATCTACGATGACATAGCGAATACGTCGTTCCTTGTTACCAACAAGATGTTGCATGTGATTAGCTCTTCCCGAACCGAGGTCATCCACATGTGTAGCCCTCCTCTCCTAGTACCACGCCCAATGATCTCCTTGGTGAGAATATCCTGTAGAAGGAAAAAGTAGAATACATCAATACTACGCAGGTTAAGTGCAGTGACTGACTTACGGACATTAGTCGGTTTGGCCAGAGATGGTACAAGCAAAGTATTAGATAATGATAATGGGGAGATAAGGTCACCGTTCCAGGCTCACTCTAATGGATAAAGTGACCCTTCTATTTGCATTGTGCAACACGGCTCTGTCTCGTCGGGTTGTATTGGAGAGATCGTTTGGAGTCGAATGTCATGTGATGCAGCAGCCTCCGAGTCCGTAATCCAATCCTCTTTATCACTACGAGTAGAGATGTGAAATGCTTTACTTGAAATACACGGATCACAGGAAGATTCGGCACAGGAAGTAAGGGATAGTGAGGCATTATTGGTAGCCACACGTGCCGTCGGTGGTGTCCGTTTCTTCCGTGCTTCAGATCATTCCACCATTACGGATATCCATGAAGTTTGAGGCATTTTCACGGGTGTGTTTGGAGTTTCCATGCAATGGCCACATTTCATGTCGAGAGATGGTGGATTTCCCAAGGATTTCTTCATACCCAGAAAGGTTCCCTGTTTTTGGTGGCGTCGAGATTATGGTGTCCTTGACCCCTTTAAAAGCCATAACCGCTCTGGGTGTTGTATCTATACCCGTGATCATCACGTTACGCGAGACTTCTTCCCTACGTACGAATCCACAGCTTGTTCCACCGCAGTGGAATGGTTTGATTTGAAGCACATCACTTCGAGTTTTGTCGAGTCCGTCATCAGTCCATCAGGAAGGTATACACTCGATCTTCCCGTACAATGGAGTTGTATTTTTGTATGTCATTTGCACACTCCATTGGATTGTGACGACGAAATCAATTTCTCGCCACAACCCTCAAGGTCGTTGTAGTATCTTTCAATGGATCCACCCACTTTGTTTCATTGTAGTATCGTACACACTCGAGACACGTCTCGTCCCATCATGTGGTGGTAGCGGCAGTAATCCCAAACTTGTTTCGCGGTTGGGAATCAAATAAAATTTTGCAATCAAGGGAGCGGGTCCATCGATTGATCAACCATCGCTTTAACAATGACATTTTCTGCGCCATCTCCGAATGAGGGGTCGGTTTCAACGGTTGAGGAAATCCCCATTAATATATCTCGGTTTGTCTTTGCAGGGAGATATACATCTCCACTTTGGGACCACGAGGCATAGTTGGATCCTCCCAACTTGATACTAATGGGGCGGCCGACGCTTCGGTTGACAGAGGTTGTGGCGATGATCCGAGTTCTAGTGAAAACTTCCATCATTTTCGCCACAAATCTTCCAACATGAAATTGGTAGTTAAATCTCTAGATTCCGCCATGAAATCTAAAATTTTTTCCTTAGTTTTTCCTTTTCTTTTTTTTTTTTACAAAGCGACCCTTTATATAAATGACAAAAAAAGAAAACCCTTATAACCCTAACCCTAATTTTCTCGTTCTACCTCGCAATGGCCGCTCCCTTCCCGCGCGATTTGCAGATTGTTCGTGACTTCTTCCTAAGTCGCGCTTTCCACTGCGTTCCTCCGCGTTTCGTTCCTCGTTAGCCTGCGCTCTCGTATGACTTCTGCGCGTTCTAAACCCTAAGAGAAGTTCTAAACTCGTACAATTTCTTCTCAGCCAAAAATCTCGCAGCCCTCTTCTTCTCCTCTCGCAAACTGCCTCTGTTACTGGTTTTTTTCCTTCATTCTCTGCTCGAAATGGTAGTTTCAACCACACAGCACCACCTATTCTGTTATTCTCAGGAACTGCATCAACCGCGAGTACTCTTCCAAACGGGTCCGACCTTATTTCTATGGTTCTTCAGCGTTGAGTTGGTGTTGCGAATCCTTCGACTCCTTGTAGAAGTTGTATGCTGATTTTTTTAAAAGTGTAACCCGTAATCTTCTATTGAATTTCTCCGAACAAATAAAGCGTGGAAATAACTATCTTGCTTTCATTTTTAGTACATGTTCTAGTTAGAAAGTACAAGAGTGAATATAAACCAATCAAAACTCAAAAGTTTAAAACTACGGCCTACAATCGATGGCACACCTCGTAAATCAATCGAAATCAATCGTAATCAATCAACAACCGAAAATCTACAAATTTGCAAAATGATCAAAAATGGTAGTTTAAATGGCCATAAATCAGCCAGGTAGTTCATTAGCAATATCCGCTAACGTACCAATGTCAAAATATTATATTTCTCTAATAATTATCAGTATATTTCATTATTATTTACATTTATCATCGTTTTCTCGATAGTTGAGATATACGTATACAAAGAAAACGAAATTTAAACAATAACCATAATTCCTGCATATCCATGTTTTATGGATCCACTACCATTATTGTATGCTCCATGTTTTACTCCACTGAGTCATTGGTGTCTGCCACAACAACACACACCAACACATTTAGTAACGAGGATTTTGGCAGGGGTGTGCAAAATATACAATGGTTCAATTAGTTCAAACCAATTTTTTAATTTTTGAATGATTTCGAATCGATAATTGAATTTAATTGGATAAAAATATTCTTAATCCGTTAAGATTGGATCGGTTAATAAATTATATTAATTTACCATTACCTACAATACGATCTGAATCGATTAAAATTAAATAATATTTATATTTTGTACTTATGTCATTCTTTTAAAATTTTTACCACATCTTATATATACTTTCTTCTCATTTACTTAATTTGTAAAGTCATGTAAATTTTTAATGTTATCCCCGTTCACATTTTTAACCTAATTTTATAATTAGTAATTTTATTCATGTTGAATTTAAATTATAATATTTGTATTGTTATTGAGATATTTGTGATTTTATTATACAATGATTATAGATAAAAAAAAATTAAAATAAATATTCAACGACAATACCAAAAGGCACAAAAAATATTATAGATATCAAGTTAATCCGATCCATTCAATTAATGAATTAATTCGATGTTTAAACGTACGATTTTAATAAACTTTTTTAATCTAATTAGATAATTAAATTGAATTAAATAAACTAAAACTCAACAATTTTAGTATACTTTGATGTGAACTTAGGTTGATTTTTACTAAACTGAGTTCAATTATTGTGTTGCGTGAGTGTCTACTTTTGGTGTCGAGTTTGCTGATAATGGTTTCGTGTTTTGTTTTGCTGATATGATATAACTAATAATTTCCTAAATGTTTTAATAATTAAAAAAATCATATTAAATTAACAAAGTATTATTTTAAACCCAAGTCCATGGGCATGTATTGTTATATAATTCAACTATTGAAGACTTTAACAATTAAATGTATGTGATGTGATTTCTAGCTATAATTATATAGAAAATTTCTAGAAGAACCATTGTCATGGACTCATATTTATATAGCCAAAGTAAGAAGAGAGATTAGAGAATCTGAGTATGTCCCCATAATTAAACCCGGAATAAGGAAGTCATCAACTAATTAATCAACTTGTGGATGCATATTTAATGCAATATTGTCTCTGTTTCATTGAATGTCATCAATCAAATAATTTCTTTTATTGAAATTGAATAATAACTTTTTATTATAGAGAGATTATTATCTTGACTTCTAAATATCTTCGGTGTTAGATTAATTATAAGCTATATCAATCCTTTTTTGTTTAATTCCTAGCAAAAAATTAATCTTTTTTTTTCATGTTTACCCTTCCTTCTTGATAAGCTATCACATTGTAATTAATATATAAAGAGAGAATTGTCTTTTTAAGTGTCAAATCAATAAGCAATTGTGATGTGAATATATCTTAATTATGTAATAGTTTACGCTGCTGTTATTTTTAATGGGTTCAGTTATATTAATTTGTATGAAAAAGCAAGGAATAAATAATAAAATAAATTTTTTTATTATTAAAATATATATTAATAAAAATTAAGCAAATAACATAAAAATAAAAATTAATATTTTATTTTTATGTTATCAATTTTTTTTTCAAAAATAACTAAACTAATATAAAAATAATAAATAGATTATATATTATTATCCTTAACCTAAATAAAAAATTCATGATATCACTCGATATCCACAAAATGTGATCGTCTACCTCTCTACCCAACCAATTAAGCTATATTATATCATCTTTTATATATAAAAGTCTCGAAGAAAGAATCTTTGGTGTCACTAATTTTTTTTTTGTTATTTTTTAAAATATAAATGCTAAAATATTTTTATAATAAATAATTTTTTTATGAATTATTATTTGATTGTTTTATTATATAAAAGTCTAAAAAAAATATTTGGTGTTCGATTGATTTTTTTTAATTTTTAACTCATAAATATCAAAATATTTTTATAATAAATATATCTTTTATGAATAACTTTTTTATATTTTTATAATGTATTAATTTTATATATTTTTTATAAATATAAATTTTAATAATATTAATAATGATAATTCATATAGTTTAGGTTTATACATTTAATAAGTGTAATGACTTTGATAAATTCATTTATAAACGAATAATATTTGTATTGAAAAAATAATTAATTAATATAAGTTAATTTTAAACAAAAAATATTTATAAAAATGATTAATTAGTTCGATCAAGTCATGTATATCTTGTTAATATATGATTAATTTTTTTATAAAAATAATAAAAATATCAACTAAATAAGTTCATGTATTATTGACTTATTTATTAAATAAAATTATGGGAGTTTTGTGAGTGGTAATGTATAAAAATAACGCCTCATATTAATTAAATATTAGTAGATTTTTTCCATTAGAAATTAATATTTTAAGATTTAATGATTGATGTTACTTGTATACTATATAAAATTTACATATCATATTAAATTATTTATGTTTGTATCTTGTTTGAATTTTATTGATCATGAAATAATAAGTATTGTATGGTTATTATTCACTAAAAATAATAAATTAATTAACTATTTATTTTAATAATATTCTTATAAATAATAATAGAATTTTTTTAACATCAAGTTTTTACTTTATTGTAATAAATACAATCTAAATTTATATTTAAATTTTTTTCCTTTTGTTTTATAAAATAAAAAAAGTTTAAATCAATAATAATAATTATTTGAATATAAATATTACTATATATTTGTTAAATTTTAAAAATAAAAATATGCGAATGCACATATTCATAACCTAGATATATAAAAATAGCAAGTTCACTACAATGCGCACTAGAATTCATGTACAAATATGCTTAATGGAGTTGACTAGTTACATTTTTTATTAACTAATACTATTAAGTCTTTTTTTTTTTGTGGTAACGTAATGCTATTAAGTTTTTCAAAGAAAAAAAATTATATTGAGGTTGAGCCTTGAGCGTGTAAAACACAACCTAAGGTGATTAGAACACGTGGAGGCATGTGTAATTCCATACTCATGACTGTTGATCTTGAAGCTTAATTAATCAATATATATACACTAGTGAAATATACATGGTTTACAAATGTTTTTAAAAATTTAATTATAAATATAAATTTATTAATATTTGTAAAAAAAATAAAATTATATTAAATAATTATAATATAAGACAATTTATATTCATATTACCATATAATTAAAATCGAAAAGAATACAATAATATTATATTAGTTTTAAAATAATATAATATTTAAATATACATTCTTTGAATTTATATGATTTCTTAAAATATAGGTGAATTTTTTTCATAAATATGTACAAGGATTCAAAATTTAAGATAGTGATAACACATTAATATATATTTAAAATTGTGAAATGCAACTTTATAGTGTTACATAAAATTGGAGAGTGTGAATGAGAACTAAAAGTTTTATGAAACTAAGATAAATATTTTTATATGATAAAATATATATTCATTATCTTAAAGTTTTATTTCGTTACGTAATTTAATAATTATTTTTAATTAATAATAATTTTTTAATTTTTTAATAATTATTTTTATCCCATTATAATTTTTTTATAAGTAAAATTAGAAAAACAAAACAAATTATCATAGTGAGGTTTTTACTTCAAATTCCTAGAAGATCGACAAAAATAGATAATAAGGAATTTATTGTTATTTAAAATTATTTAAAATAATAATTATAAATAATAAAATTATCTAAAGCAAAATATGGAACTTAGTAAAATATATATATAATATAATTGAAAGAGTTAAAATAAATAAACAATACAAATAATTAAACTCTAATAATTGAATAAAATTATCACGGATGATATATTTATTATTTTATCACCAATACGTTGTATTTATTATTGTTTGATATATCAATAAAAAAAACGTAGTAATACATGGATAAAGTAAGAATATATATAGAAAGGAAAATTTATATTAAATTATTAAAATTGTAATGCATCACAGAATTCAACTATAAGATTCAAATTTATTAAAATATAAGCATTATTTTTCATATGATAATACTATTAATAATTATCTCTTTTTTTAGGCTTTCATTTACCTAGATTGCTCTTATTAGAGCACTAATGTATTCAATTGTTCTGCTTGTATCTATATTTTTGATCTCTAAGGTAGCAAAAACTTCTATAAGAAGGCTAGCTAATAAGTCTAGATCTATATCTAGAAGGAAAAACATATCAAAACTTAATTAAAAGTATGTCAAAAACTGCACTAAAATAGATATATGTGAGAAATATATCTACTTAATTTAAGACGGGTAAAAATATATCACAAATTATGTTGATTTGATTAACCCTAAAAGAAAAGAAAAATAAGCTAACATAACCCATTTCATTAATTCTTATTCAAACGTGGACACCCCTGCATATTTATTAAAATTCCAAGCTAACATAACCCATTTCATTAATCCTCAAGCTCTAAAAAATGTGGTGATATGCGGGTCAATATCCTAAAGCGTGGCAAGATATTCAGCTCAAGCCCACCTGGGAAGCACCAAATCGTTTATGTTGAAAATTGGAGATAGAGGTCTAAGTCAGTAAAAAGGAAGAAAAAAATCATCAGAATCCTAAACCCCTCGGACTTCATATGATATTCCTCAAATTCACTTATAAATGAATTCAGTTGCATATAAAAGCAAAATTGGTAAAAAGAAAGTATCCAAATTCAAAGCATTTAAGAGCAAATAAACTCCTAGATTGATTTTTAAGATAATGGTGAATTTTAGTAAAAGAATGAAGAACTAGAAGTGAAAGTTGCCTCTTAAGAGCTTAATTGGGTTTAGAGGGATCTCTCTTAAAGTCAAGAATGTCCACTTGAGTTATGATGAGTTGGACAAGTGTCTAATTCGGCTCCGATGAGTGTAGCCACAGGTCGATCAAAATTCTATCAGTTAGACAACTGTCTAGTTAATTAAACATGTTTTTAACTTGATTTCGATGAGTGAGGTTATCCATTGATAAATTTTTGATTAGTTGGACACGTGTTCAACTCAACTCTGGAGAGTAGGAACTCCATCTAATAAAATTCGATCAATTAGACAACTGTCCAGTTTAGTTGGATATATATTCGACTAAGCTTTGGCAAGTAGGGTCATCGATTGGATAAACTCTTATAAGTTGGATAGCCATCTAATTATGATCAATCAAATTAGACAAATACCTAATTAAAATTCAATCACCATTAGTAAATAAAAATTAAGGGTATTTTTGTCATATGCGTAAATAATCAAGAAAAAGAAGTTTTTTGGAGAGTTGCTAGTGTTTTTGGATTTCTAAAGAGATGTTAAAGAGAAAAGAATACTCATATCCTTTATCCATCTCATCAATGAGGTATATATAAGTATACAAGAGGTAGGTGCCAATATTACATTAATAAGTACTTTGTCAAGGCGTATCGTCAACCTAAACATGACATTTTTACAACAATAGCCTATTCAGCAAGTTTTGGCCTTTGTCTTGGAAATAAGGTCATTGGAGTTATACATCCTTTACATGGGTGTGGGGTAGAAACGTAGGAATCCACTAGGTCGCTTGGCATCGGTGTCTGCATGGTCAAGTTACTAGGCAGAGAATGCTCCAAAGGAAAGTCAATCTATACTCCAGAACCAGGTCGTTATATATAAGGTGTTCAATACAACGGACTTTTATCCAAGAAAGGTAATTTAAGTCACTAGGATAGAGACCCTTCTACATGTAACATTCCTAACATTAACTCCCATATTCTTTAGAATTTTGGGAAGTCTAGGAAATATTCTTGAGTATTAATTTTGATTTTAAATTATAAACTATTCATCTTTCATTTTTTCTCTATAAATAGTAAAAAAGAAATTTAACTTTTTACACATTGATATTCTTTACTTAGCCAATTTTTTTTAGAGAATCTCAACTCGACATAACTTTTTTACATTACAATTATGCTTGACCAATTCGCTAAATACGTACTTAGTTTAGAATTTAGTCTGTTTGGTTAGCGACTTTCTTGGTCAAACCAGTCCATTTTACTATTCTTAGGCCAATAGTCAGCAAATTTGCAACTTTCTTCACCAATTAGGTAACTTCTTTATCCTTTCCTTCTTTTGTACCATATCTACTAATAAAGAAAAATGAATTGTCCACTTGACATCTTCCAAATATGTATACTTAGGCCGTACAAAAAGTGTTCCTTTAAGGATAGGAATACCTCAAAAAGGATCTTAGGACTCAGTCTACTTGCCAATGAGCTCAGAACAAGCTAAGTAACCTATTGACGCTTTCGTAGGTCGCAATGATAGAACGACCAAAAAAAGAGGTGCACCTATTAAGAAGAGCATCCTAGCCCATTTCACTTCATCCCGGTCATGCCATGTCTCCTCATCGTCTTCATAGGGACCGGTGCCCATCATTTGCTTCCCATATATCTACAATGGAAAAGGTACCTCACCCCAAGAAGAAGCATGATAATAAGGGTGAGCCTACCCATTGAACTAAGAATAAGAATCAGATAAAAAAATTCCAAGTGATCTGACTCCTGATGACCTGATGGAAATTGGGCATAAATACGGTATCATACCTAATGTAGGCATGATGCAGTACGTCACCATTTAAGTGACCCCAATGATCCTTTAGGGAGGTGGTGGGTGATACACTTGGCACCTTTTAAAATAGAACTTTAGTGCCCTTTCCCCAAAATGGTAGCTCGTGCCCTCAATGCTTTCAACATCAACCTCACCCAAGTCAATCCCAATAGATGGAAAACTCTCTTATGTCTTTCAATCGTCAATAGTGAACATAGAGTAGACCTAACAAGCCATAAAATCAAGTGTATGTACTATTTGAAGAGAAACAATATAAAAAATGGCAAGGCGTATATATCATGTGTTGTTAGGCACGTGCTACACCTTAAAATCCCTAATAGTACCTTAGGTTAGAAGGATAAATATTTTTATATCACTGGAGACATTTGGGGTGATAGGGTCGAATAACCAATATGTTACATCTAAAACTATCACTTTAGCATATCCCAACCTTGTGCAAGTGAGTTAGTAAATAATTTAGGTCCAGATGGAAAAGGAAAAATAAAGAGGATCGCGCTTTATAATACTAAAAATGAAAGCTATAAGGATATCTTAATTGTAGCTCATTTGAAACAAAATTGGTTTGGAGAGATTATACTGATGAGTATACAGGTCGTTTTTCTTTAACAAGGTAAATACCATTATTGACAACTCAAATTGTTGATTAATTTTTTTATTTTTACTAGTATGGACTACTCGAATGTGGACCTTAAGGACATAATCGACACTTTTGGTGTTCAAGATTTGGTACCTACGTACCCTCGACCTACCTCTACCTTACCATGTCTTATAGTGGACTCTACTTTTATAGAAAATGAGCTAATCGAGGTGCCTTCACCATCCACGGTGTCTAGCTTGCTTGATTCATCCTCCATACCTCCAAGGGTCAAGGCCTCTAAGAAGAGAAAGATAAGTGAGGACCTAACTCCCCAAATGGAAGTTATGGATCTAAACAACTTTAAGTTTGACGAAGTCATTCTGAGGGATGTCGTGGTTCTAGACACACTAATGACCTATTTTGATAAGGGAATTTTTGGGCAACCTGAATTAAAAAGAGACTTCTACCACCATTTTAGGAGTAATTTTGAATGGGCTAGGGTCAGAGAAGCTTGTTTGTGTGAGTGACAGTCTAATAGAAAGTTGATAGTTGATCGTCTTATTGAGGTGAATTTATGCACATCTAGATTTACACCTTGTTTCACACTTGTAATATTTTTGTAATTGATTTTTATTCAATTTAGGTCTTACCATTGTCCAAGAAAGGTGATTTGTCACTTAGGGCGTATAAGCACGAAGTGCAAGCAAGTCACTTGCAAATAGCCAAGTATTAAAAGGTTATAAAGGATAAGGATGCTTTCCTTGCTAAAAATAGTACCAAATTCCTAAAACTTGAGGGCAACCTACTTGACAAGTCCAAAAAGCTAAAATAATGGATAGTTATTGCTTCGAGCAAAGGTAGAGAGTAAAGTTTTTTGAACAAGTGGCCAAAGAGGCTAAAGAAACAACGAACTCACTAAAGGACCAAATAAGATCTTTGTTTAATCTCGTGGAGAATCTCAAAGTGGAGTACACCAAGTCTTATAGAAAGGTGGTAGGGTTTGTGGTAAGTAGCCTGAAGACTTAAGCTAAAAAGCTAAACTTAAATGTTCCCTACTTCACCTTAATGCGAGCTTTTCAGAGTAGTCGAAGCTAAACACCTTCAGTAAGCACTCAGCTTTCTTCACCTCATGATGAAGAAGTTATGCAAGAGGTTCGATCTGAAGGTCTAATTGAAGAAGCCACTCTATAGGTCCTTATTCTTGTAAGCCTTTACTAGAGCAACCTTCTACTACTATGATATCACCGTCAATACCTGAGTGATTGATAACTACCTATACTCTTGAAGTTTTCATCAACACCTGAGCAATTGATAGGCTCTCAATCTTTAGGACATAAAAGAGTGATTTTGATGTAACAAAAGGTATCTACCATTTGAACGCCCATACTTATTTAAAATGTACAATCATATATTATGACTATAATTGAACTGATTATAAATGTATTATATTTGTCACGTATTGATTAAATGCTCCTAAAAGAAATGTCATATGTTCATCTATTTAATTACTTTTGCCTCATTTGTGTTTTTGTCCTTAAAATAGTTTTGTATTTTCCTGAGAGTTTGAAGCCACATCCTAGAATTGTAAGTCTCGTTCTTTGATTCTAAGTCATTTCAAATCAAAAAACCAATTTAATTGCATGAATTTTTAGACCGTTACTTTTAGGTCATAAGTCAAATGGATTACTCACAAATTGATCTCAATGATTTAATTGAAACATTATCCTGAATACTCTTCCATCATTTACTTAAAAACACCTTGTTTCTCCAACTATAAGTGACAAGGTGTATCAAATGTCTCACGATGTTACACAATTGGGGAATGAATATAAATTAAGTATAATTTAGATTAAGTCAATAACTTATAAACATTAAATGTAATAAAAAATATTATGTTATTTAATTCCATTTGAAATGTTAAAATTAAAAGTATTATGTTATTTTTATTATTACATCTTTGGTTGATATGTCATTAAATGTAATTTAAATTAGGCCTTAAACTATTTATAGAAAAAAAAATTAATTTTCTACGTGTAATTTAAAATAAATAAATAAATAAATAATTTATTCATTCATTCATTGTATATAATTGAATTTTATTTTCTTAATTAATAAAATACACGTATATATTTTAGAATTTTATGTAACATAATTAATTTTTATGCATTAAAATATTTGAATAAAATTTTATTTTATTAATTTGATATTATTAATTATTTAATATTTTAACTTAAAATTAAAAAAATCCTTCCATGTTAAGATATTATAAAAAAGAAATCATTAAATAATAGTTATTTTTAATTTCCTTTAAAATCAAAATTCCATTTTTGATATTTTTAAAAAATTATGAATATTTATAAAGAGATTGCAAATACCAAAGATATTATTGATATTTTTCTGAGATTGGGACCTAAAACACAAATATAAAGTTTAAGAAAACATTTAATAGCCTTGATTACGAGGATAATGTGATTAATTCAATATAAGAGTAATGTTAGTATATTTTTAATTATATTTTTATTTTTATTTGCAGTATTTTTTTCAATATAAACTTGATTTTATTAGCATTTTTTCATATTTTTAAGATAAATTAATATGTAAAAATAATAATTAAATTTACATGTATTACTTAAAAATATTTAAAATTATAGGCAAGAATGTTTAAGAATATAGAATTAAGGAAAGCATCTAAAGCCTATAACAATTGTAAATAAGCTATAACATATCAAGTTTTCTTAAATCGATGAATGATACTTTGGTACGTTTTCTTCAAATTTATTTATTTATCTATATTTTTAACTGTTTAATATCACTTAATTTATCCATATTTAAACTATATAAAATACAATTATGCTGTATGAACCTTCCAAAATTATAAATAATATCATAATAATCTTCCTAAATTGTAAGAGAGTTTTTATGAGATTGGTTACAACCTCGTGATTAAGATAATGTGAATGCTTAAAGATATACGTAGAAGATCCATATCTGCTCCCTCGGGTGAATTTATTTTCCCTTTCAATAAAATAGAAAAAAAATATTGAAAAGTATTTAATATTAAGTTTTATTGTGTATTTAATCTATTGAATTAAAAAAATTAGTTCTTAAATTAAAAAAAAAGAGATAAATAATAATATTTTAATGACTTTTTATTAAAATATTATTTTCTATCAAATAATCATTAAAATGAGATTAAAAGTTGATCATTTAACATTGATAAAATGACTATAGTTAATATAAAAAAATTATAAAATATTTATTTTACTATTTGGTTATTATCAATATTTTATTTTAATATTTTTTATTTTTTAAAAATTAAAATATATATTTAAATAATTTTCTGTTAGAATATTTGTTATTGTTGATTTTTTTAAATATTTTCATACTAAATTTTATTTTTTCATTATTAATAGCATAATTAATTAAAGACATCATATCTGCTTATCTAAAACTTCTCAATCTTCTAGTCATAATATACATAACCCTTTTCTTTAACACCATGCCATCAAAAAATACACTTAAAGTGACTACTCATCCCGTGTGTCATTATTATAGGAACACATATATGGAAAGCATTGTACGTCAAAGGTCTTTAAGATACCAAGATCACATGCATATTATATAGCACCTCAAAAGGTGATTTATCAACTATTCTATTCAATAAATACACTATTATTTTGAATGCAAATACTTAAATTTAATAAGTGTATGGGAGTAAAACAAGATAGTTAAGCCATTTCAATAAAAGGTGTGTGAGCAAGTGTATCTATACATGATACCTTATTTTCCAATGATAGTCACACTTAATTAGTTTGTAGCGTTTTAATGGTAAAATCAAATTGTTTTTTACCATTATCTTAAAATACAAAAAGGTAAAGAAGCCTAACCGTTTGTTAAAGGAAAAGGCCAAATGTAATCATAAATAATGGACAAAAATTACCTCTTATTATTACAGTACAAGCTAAAGTGAAAACCCACGTATCCAAATACATCAAAATAAATATATATTAACTCTAATATGTGGACAAAAAGGACAATTTATGTGTTGTAGCAAGTTGACAAAAAAAAAATTGAAGTTTTATTTAGAGAAGAAACATAAACTCCATTACATTCAAATATCTTAAGAGTTGTATTAAAAGATGAATGACCTAATTTACTATGCTACCAAAAATAAGTTTAAATGCTTAAGTCATTTGAAGCGTTGGAGACCATTGGCACACCATTGTTGTCATTAACAACACCATTTTTAATAGCAAAACAGGCAAAAGAATCACCAATTACACTTTAAATAACACCAATGACTTATAGAGACCCTTATTGTTAGAACTATAAGATATTATCTACTTGAAATTATGATCCTTAACATAGAATGACCCATAATGAAATTCAATAAAAACATTATTATCAGTATATAACATTTAAATAGAAAGTAGATTAATATCTTCATATGGTCTATGAAGTAAATTATTGACATTGAGATCACAACTATCACTAACATGCAACAATCTTAATCCAACATTAAAGTTGGGTAAATTTTTTATCATTTCCAACAACTCCTTCTAAACTAATGTAAGGAGTTTCATTTGGCACTTGATCTACACTTGATATGAGATGATGACTAGCATTAGAATCTGGCATAAGAAAGCATCTCCTAACACAAAGCAAGAAGAGGCAACATGTCCTTGCTTTTTACAAATCTGACACATGTTTCTCTAATAAGGATTTCTTGAACTTCTTAGAATTTGAAGTTGAATGTTATTTTGATTAATATCACCTTCTTTCAAGAATCGATGAAAATTTCAACATTAAGGTTTAAAATGAAACTAAGGCTCACCATAAGGGCTTTTGTTAGAACCATAATGATGAGTCTCATAATTCTTAGTAAAAATTGCTGAGTTGACTTGAAAAAATTGATTCTTGCAACAGTCTCAGAGGCAATTAACATTTTTTCAAAGTTCCCAAGTTGGTTGTGTAAAACACCCACAGAAGGCATAACTTGAGTCACCTTGAATATGATGATAAAGGTAAGATAACCTAAGACCTAAACCATTGAGAATATACTATCTCACATTTAGGGATCATTTCTCCGACTATAGCTAAATGATTTGCCAAGGTCTTAGCCTTAAGCATGCAATTAGAAATAGATAAGTCATTATTGGCTAAAGATTAAAGCTTACCATAAAGTTATATAACTGGTGACTGAGTAGTATGACTGAATCAACCCTCTAATGTTATCCTTTATAAGTGAGTCAAACTGTACCCAAGTGATATGGATTAGGAATTGAACACTCATCATGAAAAGTTGAAGGTTTAGGTAGTGTGTCATTCACAAACCCTTCAAGACAATATGTCATGACAAAGCATAACAATTTTTAATGCCATATAAGGTAATTATTATAATCAAGTTTTACAGACAGATAGACATTATTAAGTGGAGAAGATGAATAATTACGAGTAAGAAAATCAAAAACATTATTACTAGAAAGTTGATTGGCTAATCTTGATGAATTACTAGTCACATTATCTCGAATTGATGTATCTCACTTAGCTCCCAATGACCTATCTTCGTTAGCACAAAAATCTTGTGCTTGATTGTTAACTAGTGAAGAAGAAAGTATATCTCTATACATAATTTTTAACTTCATATCTATAATAGTAAGAATTCTTCACAAGTGCTCTTATAGTATAAAAGAACATAAAATTCTTTAAATTGAATTTTTTTTATTAATTTGATTAGAGTGAATTAGTTTTGATAAGTTCACATACAATACATTTACATCACATTGTTTAACTAACTCTTGTTAAAGTTAGTTACATGTATGGTAGCTTATACTAACTCATGCTCACAAGTGGCTATTATGCACAAACTCTTAACAACTAGTCATTTATACAGTATACATTAATATGCACACGTCACATCATCTACACATAGTATACATATTTCTAATAATAATTTTTATTTTATTTTATTTTATTTTAATAAATTGATTATAAAAAATAATATTTTAATAATAAAATTATAAAATTATTATTATTTATTTTTAATTGGTTATGTTTCTCAAATTAAATTGGTAGATAAGAAAAAAATAAAATGAATTAAAAGACGCCAACTTCGTAACTTTCTACTTTATGCTACCAAAATATTAGTTAGAAAGTGTTGGGAAAATCGGGTATATTTTCCCTATTCTAAGTAGTTACTATTCACTTATGATTTAAATGAATAGAACTCAAACTAACCCGACAAAATAATGCTATTGGAAATATAATGCTAAAATAAACTAAAACAGATATTGAAACAGAAATATTAAAGCAGAAAAATAATAACACCAGAAATTTAACGAGGTTCGGTATAAATGTTACCTAGGTCCTCGGGCGTCGTTGACCACTTCCACTATCTCCAAATGTATGAACTTCAAATATTACAACTAATTGGGCAAAATTGAGCTAATCAATTACCCTTACAAAAGAGAGGAATATTTACAAATTTTGGGATGTTTACAAATGGTGAAGGAGGTCTTTATTTATAGCCCCAAATCCAACACCCATCTTCATTCCTAACCAATGTGGGACTTTTCTAATTTTCTCACTAAGGAGCAATATATAACAAATCTCCACCTTAGCGACTTAGTGGTTTTAAATGATTTCTTCAATTGCTAGATCAACGACGCCGGTGCTAATTCAGATTTGTAGAATGTTAATCAAGTCCAGACAATGTTTGAACTTGATTGCTGTTACCACCTTGGTCATCATATCTGCGGGATTCTCTATCGTACTAATCTTCTGAACTAGTACTCCACCTTCTTCAATAATCTCTCGCACGAAATGATAACGAACGTCAATGTGCTTTGTACGTGCATGGTAGACTTGGTTCTTTGCTAAATGAATAGCACTCTGACTATCACAAAACACCTTAATATGTTTTTGACCAACTCCCAAGTCTTCAAGCAAACCTCGTAACCAAATAGCTTCCTTCACTCTGTAATCGCCATATACTCGCCTCTGTAGTAGACAAAGCAACCGTGGACCGCAAGGTAGACTTCCAACCGATTGGTGCTCTAGCAAGAGTAAACACATAACCAAATAGTTGGCCGACGCTTATCTAAATCTCCCGTAGTCGAATCATAATATCATTGCGCACATTGACCAATGGTATTATCCTGAAATACTAAACCAACATCTATAGTATTTATAATATACCGTAGAATCCATTTCACGACCAACCAATGTCCTTTACCAGGATCATGCATGTACGCTACGGACCAACCGCATGTGAAATGTCGGTCTTCAGACACACCATTGCATACATCAAGCTACCAACTGCATTTGCATATGGTACTTTTGCCATATATTCTCGTTCTGCATCATTCTGAGGAGATAATTGAGCACTAAGCTTGAATTGAGGAACTAGCGGAGTACTTACAGGTTTTGTCTATTCATTCATACCAAAATGTTGTAGTATCCGCTTCAAATATTGACTCTGGGTCAAACTAAACTTCCCCTTCTTCCTGTCTCTACTTATCTCCATACCGAGAATCTTCTTGGCTTCTCCCAAATCTTTCATCTCGAACTCCTGACTTAGTTGAGGCTTCAACTTTTCAATTTCTATTTGACTCTTCGATGCAATCAGCATATCATCGACGTACAATAGGAGATAGATGAAAGACTCATTTTGTAGCTTGCGAAAATACACACAATGATCGTGTGTGCTTCTGGTATACTTTTGTTGCAACATAAACTGATCAAATCGTTTGTACCACTGCCTTGGATATTGCTTCAATCCATACAATGATTTGTTCAGCTTACAAACCCAATTCTCTTTACCAGCAACAATAAACCCTTCTGGCTGAGACATATAGATTTCCTCTTCTAAGTCACCGTGTAGAAATGCAGTTTTCACATCAAGTTGAACTAGTTCCAAATCAAATTGTGCTACCAAGGTCAACAAAATTCTAATGGAAGAATGTTTTACAACTGGAGAAAATACCTCATTATAATCGATTCCCTCCTTCTGAGCGTAGCCCTTAGCCACCAACCTTGCCTTGTAGCGAATACCATCTTTGTTAGGAAATCCATCTTTCTTTGCATACACCCATTTGCATCCAATTGCCTTCTTGCCTTTAGGTAGTTGTGTCAACTTCCATGTTTTATTCTTCTGAAGGGACAAAAGTTCTTCATCCATGGCTTCCTTCCATCTTTCAACTTCGTGGCTTCGATTGCTTCTTTATATATGGAAGGAACATCATCATGCACAACCGAAAGTGCACAGCCACCGTATTCTTAAACCGAGCGGTAGGTCTTCAAAATCCTTGTATCGGCAGTACCTTGACATTTTGTCGTCGTGGCCTATCAACTCAGCTTTCTTCTTGTTCTTTGTGGAGGTTCTTGGGTTAAAACCTCTTCATATGATTCATCTTCACAATGGAGGATCAACTTTCTTATCTTCACTAACCGGATTAACAATTTTGCTTTCAAACTCCACTTGTTTCAAGTTTCGCTCCACCTGGCTCTAAAGTTGCCATCAATCTTCTTAGTTACCTTTCTCAACAATGCGCATTCATCAAAGGTAACATCTCCGCTAAAGATTATCTTTTCGTTTCAAGGCACCATAGTCGATATCCCTTAACTGCATATCCCCAAAACATGGCTTTTTCGCTCGGGTCCAACTTTGATTCTGCTATACGGTAGTATGCAATCGAACCAAACACATGTAAGAAATCGTAATCTCTAGCAGGTTTTCCTGCACCATACCTCCATAGGCATTTTGCCTTCAAGAGTTGCATAATGGTAGACGATCGATAAGATGGCATGCATAGGTCACAAATTTCCCAATATCGCTTACCTAAACCAAAGATTTGACAACATACACCGAACCTTCTCCAAAGAAAGTCCGGCTTCATACGTTCGCAACTCCGTTTTGTCGGTGTTTTTCTTTAATATAGCTAAGTGTCGCACTATCCCTTCTTCTTCACAAACTTTCATAAATGGATCGCCAGGTACCCTGGCACATTATCGACCTCGTGACGCTTAATCTTTTACCACCGAGTCTCGATCATCTTCTTCCACTTCGAGAAAATCCCCAACACTTTATCCTTTTTCTTCATGAGATACACCCAAACTCTTCTCGAGGTCATCAACAAAAGTGACATAATAATGTTTGTCACTCATGGACGGAGTTCTTGTCATTCCCCATACATCAAGATGGATGTAATCCAAAATGCCCTTTGTATTATGAATAAAGTTAAAAGCTTACTCTTTTCTCGCTTCCCCCAATACACAATGCTCACGAGTAATCTCTAACTTGCCGCTCTCGCACCTTTAACAGCCTCGCTTACTAGAATCAGAAGCTTTTTCACCAAAGACGTCTCAAACGATATGCCACAACTTGGTAGTTTCTAAATCTCTTTCTTCATCTCGAAAATCCATTGATTGCCCCAATAACCGTACTACCAAGGTAGTACAAAAGTTATTCTTCCAACACCTTCATTGCCACAAGTGTTCGTAGTAACCTTCAATGCTCCATTTTGTATGGTCACATTGAAACCTTTTGATTCTAAGACTCCCACAAAGAACAGATTCTTCTTCATATCCGAACATAAATGAACATCCTCACAAGACTCTGTCAACCATCTTGATTCTTCAAACGAATTGTACCTGATTCCCAAAACTTTGTACGGATAATCATTACCCATGAAAACAACTCCACCGTCTAGTTCTTCAAAGTTAAAGAACCACTTTCTTATTAGGAGACATATGGAAAGTACATCACTAATCAAAAATCCAATCACCAGATGAGATGTCATTGACGAACCAACCAATGAAAAATCAATCAATTGCTTTCACTACACATGCATCGATTGCACAAATTTTTCCTTTCTTTTGCAAACGGACAATTTTTTCTTCCAATGGCCTTTCTCATGACAAAAGGCACATTCATCTTTACCAAGTCTTTCTTTGATGTAGATCTACCTCTCCTTCCTTTATTTTGTGTTTACTGACGCCCTCTTACGCACAATGCCTCTCGCCGCTTCATTCCTCGCTTTCTCTTTATCTTTCTTTCTAATTTCATAACTATACAAAGCAAGACAAACTTCCTCAAAAGACATTTTATCCTTCCCAATGATTAAGCTCGTAATAAGATGATCAAACTCATCGTAGCGGAGGCTAACAACATCAAGGCTAAATCTTCATCTTTAAAAGTTTCATCCATATTTAACAAATCATTACTAATTGATTAAAAGCAAGAATGTGGTCGCTTTTATCAGTAGTACCTGGAAGGTATTCAAACCTAACAACTTCTTCTTCAACAGAGTCGATTTTTGTCCACTCTTCTTCAGAACTTGTTCTCCAACGCTTTCCACAACTTACTTCATGGGATGTCTCTGCTTCACGAACGTGTACTTTTGTTCTCTCGAGAGACACGAATCTGATTGTACCACACGCCAATCGGTTGATATTTTTCCACTCTACTTCATCTCGCTCCATCCTGGTTTCTCTTCTTCAACGGCAATGTTCTAGACCTTGTCAAACAGCAGCATCTAGAACTTCGCTTGCCACATGCCAAAATGACCTGCTCCATCAAACTTCTCCACCTCGAACCTCATGCTCATCACCATAGTTCTCGCTGACGCGATGATTGGCCTTTTGTTTGAAAGAAAATTTTCTTCCGCCATTTCTTCAAATTACAACAACTATGTATATTCCAATAGCAAACAAACGGAATACAAACAAATGCCTAGGTAGAAAACCTTTGGCTCTGATACCAATTGTTGGGAAAATCGGGTATATTTTCCCTATTCTAAGTAGTTACTATTCACTTATGATTTAAATGAATAGAACTCAAACTAACCCGACAAAATAATGCTATTGGAAATATAATGCTAAAATAAACTAAAACAGATATTGAAACAGAAATATTAAAGCAGAAAAATAATAACACCAGAAATTTAACGAGGTTCGGTATAAATGTTACCTAAGTCCTCGCGTCGTTAATTTCCACTATCTCCAAATGAATGAACTTCAAATATTACAACTAATTGGGCAAAATTGAGCTAATCAATTACCCTTACAAAAGAGAGGAAGATTTACAAATTTTGGGATGTTTACAAATGGTGAATGAGGTCTTTATTTATAGCTCCAAATCCAACACCCATCTTCATTCCTAACCAATGTGTGACTTTTCTAATTTTTTCAATAAGGAGCAATATATAACAAAAGAAGTTTTTATTTACATGTAATTAATAACAATTAATCCATTATATCAGCTTTTTTCGATCAAACAACCAAAGAAAGAAAGAAAGTAAGTAGAAGTTTCTACTTCATATTTTCATAAATGTATCTGATGGCATTTTTTAGTTTCGGCTTTAGAGAACTGTATTTGGAAGACGTAAAGATATTTTTATGGAGAAAATAAAAGGAAAAAGAAAAATAATAAAAGTATCAATTTTTAAAATTATATTCATAAAAATAATATACTTTTAAATATTTTTATTTTTAATAAAAATGAACCTAATATTTTAAATTAAAAATCATATATTTAAATTAAATATTATTTTATTTTATTTTATTAAATATTATTATGTAATATTTTTAATATAAATGTGGGGATATTATTCTATGTAATGTTCTTTTAAAAAAGTTGGCTCACGATAAGACATTAGTCACATGATCTGGACTTAAACTGATCTTTTTGTTGGTTTGTTAGCTCAGAGTTTATATTTAAACAGACCCCAACGTCATCTTTTTCCCCGTTGGATTCCTTTCACATTATTAATTAATCCAATTAAATACATCTTACAACTAATTTAGTAAATTTACAACCATATATTATGCTTTGTAAGGATAAACATTAAAAAAAATACCTAGTTTTTTTAATTATTTATTTTCATTAAAAATAATATGTATTAAAATTTATAAATTATAGACTTGATTAACTTAGAGGGGTGAATATGTTATTTTTAATTTTTATCAATTTATAATTTGATAATCTAAACAAAATAGTCTCATGCAATCGTGTGTAAGAATAAAATGCGAAAATAAAAGAACAATAATGATATTTTTAAGTGTAAACAGTCTAGGTCACAATCATGACTTAAGGGGGAAAACTACCGGTCCACCAGACTACCTAACTTTTCGCTATGAAAATCAAATGTTCAAGTACAAACTCGATCTTATGCTACCCTCCTTAGGATACTATCCTAATGTACCTTACTTACGAGCCACTACTCTGTTTTCACAGTTTCTAATATTAACGTTAGTGATTTCCAGACTAACGTTCCAATAAACTCTCTCGCCAATTTGATATGTTTACGAATCAACAGCAAAAGGGTTAGCACAAAATCACAAGTGTCCGTGTGTGTTCTAGAATATATTTAATAATGAATAATCCTAACTAAATGATTCAAAACATATGTCACTTAAATCAAATCAATTAATAAATCTTAGAACAAAAAGATCAAGCAAGTTCAATAAAAAAAGCTTCTTTAAAGATTAATAATTAAATCAAATAACTATGATATGATAAAAATAATTATTTGATCTAACAATTTAAGAAAAAAATAAAGAAGAAGTCATAAGAACATATTATCAAAATATCATAAAATAATTAGGCTTATTAATCAATCAAATATAACCACCAATATTTGATAGATTAACTAAATAAAGAAACCTAAAGAATTATGATCTTATATTTGTTAAATAAGAGAGAGAAATTAAGAAGAATAGAATAATGCTCTTATGTGATTGATTGAAACAATAAGTAATTAGTTTTATTTATAAGAAAAATTAAAACCCTTAATCTTATGTAATTGATAAATATTTTTTCTGTTACAAATATGATTAGTAATACTCATTAATTAAGAAAACTCCTGTATGATTGATAAATATATTTTCTATTTCAAACATGATTAGTAATACTTACTAATTAAGAAGACTATTATTTAAAGAAGAGTTATTTTAAAATAGATTTTATTATATCTTTTATGCTAAATTTTTTAACTATAATTTAGAGTATATCTTATCTAATATATTTTAAAAATAGATTTTGTGTTATCTTTTATGCTAAAGATTTCTGCTATAATTTAGATTATATCTCATCTAATATCTTTTAACATATCTTATTTTAGATTATATCTTATCTAATATTTTTTATCATATCTTATTCCATAATTTAGCACTAAAAATAATTTTAGATTTATAAGCATGTGCTATTAAATGCATAAATGTAATCATATGTGTCGTAGTTATCAAAGATATACCTGAAGTACAATTATTTGAAACTCGAACATTTGTTTGGTTTTTCTTGATAGACTTAATAGCATGCTTAAAAACAAATTTACAGATAAATATTCTATCCATGAAAATAGCAACACTCATTTCTTACATTTATAATTAATTATATTTATTGAAATATTACATTGTTAATTAATTATATTTTTAAAATATTACATTGTTAGTATAAAATAACTAGTAATAACTCTATATACGAAAATTTATAATAATTTCAATTAATCTAAATAAAGGTTAATTTAAATAATTATTATCTCTTTATTTTATATTATTCTCTCTTAATAAAAAAACTTATTTATGACAAGTTAAAACCATAGACTAACATTAGTCTATTTTTTGATTTCATAATGAATGGATGACCATTAATTAGCTAGCTAGTAAAAAATACCATGTTTAACCGAATAGGAGCTAAGAGGTAACGAAAATCATTGATAATGCTAAAGAAAACACTGCCAATATTTGGTAATTTCAACATGGATTTGTAAGTTAAAAATGTATTCAACGTGTCTTTATTAAGCAGTTGTTTTTTCTGTTTTCTCTTTTCGTATGTTAGGACACAATTTGTTTCTTTGTTTGCTTCATTTTAGTTATTATTTTATAAAAAATGCCAATAATTTCTACCTTCAACTTTTTTTACGAAATTAATCTTATATTGTTTCATAAGTTGCTGTGCTTTATCCAATACATCGTACATTTCAATATGAAGTAGGTGAGAATCCACAAATAAAAATTATCCATTTGCATCTCAATATCAAGTAGTTGAGAATCCACTGGTAAAAATTTTCCATCATTATTAGTTTGTTCTAAAGTACAAATTTGAGGATGATAAGAATTTTCTTCATTACTTACTAATTTTGATAATCAGGATATAAATATCGGTATTATCATGAAAAGATAAAAATATCGATAATAATGTTGGATCATATTTAAAATAAGATAAAATTTCATTACCAAAATATTTGTAGAATTTTTTTTACAAAAAAAAAATGAAACTCAACCAAACAAAATTAGATAAGAGAGTTTCTTTTTTTTAATAGGTTTTTTAATGATAAATAAATATATGATTTTATCTTAGAAAATAAAATCTACTAGTTGTTCTGATATTAATTTGATATAGAACAAATAAAAAAATAGAAGAAACCAGTGAGAATATAGATGGTAGGGGAAATTTTCAAATGAATTAGATTTAAGAATTTGAAAAATAAAAATTGAAGAAGAAAATAGTAATAATAGAAGAAAATGTCTGATAAATAAATAAATTAATAGATCCTATTAATATAGTTAAAATAATAAATTAGATCATTATAAAATAATTAATAATAATTTAAATAATTAAATAAAATTTAAAGATAAATAAATATTATTCAATAATCTTAATCAAATAAAAGTTAATTTATATAATTATTATATTTTTATTTTACATCCACAACAGTACGAGTCGATCACAAGTAACATGTACGTAGATAATTAAAGTAGAAGATGACCCATGGCTTTGGAACACTTTTAAGTCATAGACTCATAAATAACCTCATTATCCATCCTTTACATTTTGATTGTGATACATCTTATGTAGTCTTTTTTATTTTATTTTTTTTCCTTCCTCCTTGCATATATATATACATATATGTGATTTATTTATTTATATAATTTTATTTTAATCACACAAATAATATATACATTATTTTATAATATATGCTTTTAGTGCAAAAATAATATTTCCCTAAAAAATATATTTTTTTTCTTTCAAAACATATATTTTATATGTTATAAGAAAAATAACATATATTATTTTTCAAAAATATTATAATTGAAACTCCTTATATAAATCTTATTTTTATCTTTTATTATTTTAACTTAAAATTAATAGTGAGTAAATCTCCAACGCTCCACCAAAACACCAAATTGGTATAAAGTAACTCCAATTTTGTATCAAATGTTACATAAAATTCGGCTAGATAAATATTATTACACCAAATTTGACGAGATCTTGTTCATGGTACCAACACAATTCGCGCACTATTTTTTATGAAAATAATTTTAATTTTTTTTTATTATATATAATAAATAAAAATTAAATAAATCATATAAAATTAATAAAAAGTTACTAAATATAAATATTTGGTACAATTTTAAAAAAATATTCTATTTTGTAAAGAAATATAATTTTTAGTATAATATTTAGTATTATACATAAAAAAATGAGTAAAAATTTAATACAGTGTAAAATAATATAAAATTTGAAATAAAATGATATTAAAGGGTACTTATAATGTAAAAAAGATTACGAGTTATATTTTCTTTTATATTATTACATGAATGTACTTGATTGAGACATACACTTAATTTCCCCTGTTTTTTCATTTATCCAAAGCTTAAAAAATACCTAATTCTCTGTCTTTCTCTACCTGCAGTTATTTTATTTTCGAGAGAATCTTATTACCAATACCTTAATGACAAGTAGGAGATAAAATACTGATTAAAACCATTAGTCTTTTCAGCTGTTGCTCAGTCAACTTCCTAATATTTTAATGCACTTACAGTTGAACCTCCAAAAACCTTAACTGATTCCATTCACATTACAACATTATAAATAGAGAATTAAAGATTGTAATTAAAAGTACAGAACCAAACTCATCAAAATTACTAAGAAAATTATGGACATACCAGGAAATAATCTTTTGGAAAATATCAATGAATTTGAGTTGTATGACTTTACTGGTGATGCCAACTTTTGTCAATTTATTGATCAAATTCGTGGAGAATATGAAGACCCAGTTGCTAATTTTGATTATGATCTCATAATCAATGACAGTTTATTTTATGATAATCAGTTTGTTTCAAACCATGAGAATTTCTATGGTTTTGATACTACTACAATGGTGGCACAAGATCCAAATTCTTTGGTCATCACAGTGCCAAATATTGATGCAGAAATGGTAGCTGGTGATTTAGAGGAGAATGATGATGGGGAAGATTCATCTGGAACCACCACAACGACGACGGCGACCATAACAACAAAGCCGTCGAAAAGGCCTAAAGTGGATAGAGGAAGAACTTTGATTTCAGAAAGGAAGAGAAGAGGTAGAATGAAGGAGAAGCTCTATGCATTGAGGTCCTTAGTTCCTAACATAACTAAGGTATATTTGTCATAGTTATTATAATCTTCTTTATACTTTTTAATATTTCACAAATATTATGCACATATTTAATAGGAAAAATGCATGCTACTCTTTAATTTTAAGTTAATTTAAGTAAATTGGTAATATAATCGTAAATTTTTACCTTATTAAATCTTATTAATTCTTTTATTTATTCTATATTCGTTTCAAATCACATCTTCCTACAATATTAATGTTCTTGTTAAATTGGTTTATCAATATTAACCAAATAAGTAATTTTTTTTCTACCGCTGCTCTTTACTAGGGTAGTATAGGCTTAATACCTGTACAGGGGACATTTGCTCTCTAGTCGACTGGGTATATGCTTGATACCTGTACAGGGGACGTTATTTTAATGTAACGACCACCCTGTTTTAGTCAAATATCAGGGAGTTTCAATAGTCACACTTTAAATTGATTCAGTCACGTGTCCTTCATTTTAGTTATTTTCAAAGATAATCTTTGAGTAAGAAAAAAGCTATAAAAAAAAAAAAAACAACTGACAAAACACAATTGATTCTAAACAATTCTTGAAATAGGGGTTCGAATTGAAATTGCTATATAAAACAGTGGAAATGTGATTGAATCAAAATGAAAGTTGATATGTGTCTCAATAATACTCGAGTAAAAACACACGAAAGTTGTTCGATGATTGTTATTGTAATAAAATAATAAATTTTTCAATCTTATAAGTTTTTTTTTTCAATTTTTTTTGATATAATGTATTATCTTTGAGAATAAATCAAAACAAAAATAAAAACGTGACCAAATTAACGTTAAGATAAAAAATAATATTTGAGATGATTATTGAAAATTATTCATATTTAAATTTCTCTTTTTAAAAAAAAAACTTTTCATATACCTTTTTATATATTATAGATACAGAGTAAATAGATAACATAGGGTCTTTATTATTGAATAACATGTGTAACAAGTGTGGTAACATAAAATTGTTTATACAGATGGATAAGGCTTCTATAGTTGGAGATGCTATATTGTACGTAAAAAACCTTCAAATGCAAGCCAAGAAGCTAAAAACTGAGATTGAAAGCCTTGAAGGTTTATATCAAGAATCAACAGGAAATCCAAAGAAGAACAAAGCTACAAATAAAACCAATTACAAATTAGTTTCAAAGACCATCACTCAGGTACTTCAATATATTTTGATTTAACATTTTATTAATAAACTAATGATGATTAAAATTACAAATATATACGAACCCTAACCACATGTGGTATATATTAATGTAGATGGATATGTTTCAAGTGGAAGAAAGAGGATTTTATGCAAAAGTAGTGTGCAATAAGGAAGAAGGAGCAGCTATTTCACTTTATAAGGCTATTGAATCTCTTAGTAACTTCCATGTTAAGACCTCCAACTTGCAAACTCTTTCTGACACATACATGCTTACTTTTACACTGCATGTAAGATTTACTTCTAATTAGTTTCATGAATATTCTTTTACCCATATTTGATATATATATATATATATATATATATATTTTAAGGAAAATGGTAGCTTAATTTTGTTATTTTAACGAAAATATATTTTAATTTTATACCTATAAACTAAACAGGGCAATAAAAATTTATTACTTTTATAAAAAATGGGATAACATGTTACTTTTATAAAATAAATTTTTACAATATTTTTTTGTAAAGGTAATGAATTTATGTTATCTCATCTAATAAGTACGAGTTTAAAGTATATTTTCGTTAAAAGTAATAGACACTTAATATTTTTTCGTTTTTTTTATAAATGTTTTCTAATTACTTTATTTTTTAAATTTTTATTCATAGTTAAAACAGGTAAAAGAGAGTGAAGAAGATCTGATCAATTTCCCTGATTTGAAGCTTTGGGTTACTAGTGCTTTTGTTAATCAAGGATTTCAAATTAAAACTACTTGAGTTTTCTCCCTAATTAAACACGAGTTTGAAGAAGAGATATGTGCTTATTTATTGTCACAATACTTTTCTCCTAATTATTCACCTAATAAATATTTGTAGTTCCCTCTCTCTCTCTCTCTCTCTCATGCAATTAATTACTATTTGGTAAAAGCACGCAATTGTAACTTATAATTATAAAAGGGTGCTAATTATATATATTTATATTGGAGATAAAATTAAAGAGTAAATTAAGGAGTACCAATTCTTTAATTTAAGGAGTAAATCAAGAAACTTAATTCAAGGAGTAAATTAAGTAGTTGTGATCCTTAATTTAAGGATTAATTCAAGGAGTAAAATAAGGAATTCTTAATTCAGTGAGTAAAATAAAGAATCCTTAATTCAAGGAGTAAAACAATGAATCCTTAATTCAAGGAGTAAATCAATGAATGTTTAATTCAAAGAGTAATTCAAGGAGTAAATCTCCTTATATGTAGCTATAGAATTGTAATAAAAATATGAAAGAAATAATACAACTTTGAGAGAGCTTGTTTTATTTGGTTACCTTAATCCTTGAATTAAGGATTCTTTGTTTTACTCCTTGAATTAAAGATTCATTGTTTTATTCCTTGAATTAATCCTTAAATTAAGGATCACAACTCATTAATTTACTCATTGAATTAAGGTTCTTAATTTACTCCTTAAATTAAAGAGTTGTCACTCCTTAATTTACTCCTTAATTTTATCTACAATAATTTAGCAAACATTATTGTCAATTAACTGCTGGAATATCGATTTATATAATTAGTTTAATTAGTTAATTTCTTCAAAATGTTCTGAGTGGTACTGATTATTTGACAATTTGGGAAATATTTCATTAATAAATAAATAAATAAACGTTTTTGTGGTTATTGCGAAGCATGCGTGATGCAAAGAATTAAAAAATGTCAACCATAGGAACGTCATACATAATAAGTAATTTCAATAGATCAGACAAAAATGTTCTGAGTGCTTCTTTCTTCTAGTTTAAAGTTGTGATGGTGATATAAAATATATTAGAATTGAATAACAATATGGTTGTACGGATTTTTATGTATGTTTTTTTTTTCAATCGGTAAAATACATATCTACACGTGTTAATCGCAATCGATGAGTTAATATTTTGAGACACAGAGTTTATTGATTTGTATAAATATATAGAAGCTTTTGAGCCTCTCACATATTTAATTAAAAAAATTATATATTCAACAATAAATATATTGAAAAAAAAAGACATAGTAAAATCTATAATTATAAAATTAATATATTTTAACTATCAAATAATACAATTCATTATTTTAATGTGAACGATATATAATTATACAACGTTTTAAACATGATCAATATTAAACTACGTTAAATTAGACATCGTCTATTATTAATAAGATAATATTTTTATTGTTACAAGTTTTAAATATATTATTTTACGATAATTTTTAAATATATTTTTATACCTCTATAACAAAGTTATCATTTCATTACAAAATTAGCACTAAATTACATGCATAAGACATGAGAAAATATTTTTTAATTATGGAATATAGTTGACGTGGGGAAATTATTAGATATAATGTATGATGATAGGGTTATTAAAATCTTAGTGTGAATTTTATTAAAATATCAAAAATAGTGGTTCCAATATCGACTGCATATTAGTACGACACATCCTTCCGTAATCCAGTAATTACTAATTAACTAAACTTAATTAATCTAGAGGTATAAAATATGGAATACTTAATTTATTTGCTTTCTCTCTAAATCTTCCATTGTGCTAAAATTGAGAGCTTTCTTACGACAACCAAATTGAATCAACGAGGAAGTTTAAGCCTCGTTGATGTATATGCAGATAAGATCAATATCTAGCTATAAGTTTTTGTTCGAGCTAGAAGTTTTATAATCATTTGTAATATTTAAAATATTCTTTCATCCATGGCAAGTATAGATGGAGTACTTCTTGGTGACATTGGCTAGCCAAATTTGGTGCTTGTCCCTTGTACTTGTTGATATTTTGGAATGTTTCCTCGCATTCTACATTTCACTAAAATTATTGGAACACTTTTAATGAGAAATTAATTTTTGAATTAAAATTGTTAAATATTTAATATTTTAAAATGACTTGACATGGTTGATAACATCACTTATGATATCTCTGATATTGACTTGTGTATAATCGTTTCCGAAATGAACTTGGTGAAATAAAACCCAAAGGAATGGTGGTTTGATACTAGTGTTAGAAGTCATGTATGCTTAGATAAAGAGCTATTCATTATTTTTGAACCAGTGAAAGATAGAGAGAAGCTCTTTATAGGAAATTTTGCTACATCAGCTATTCAAGGACAAGGTTAGGTCAAATTAAAGATGACCTCTAAGAAGTAGCTTACATTAAAAAGTGTACTCTATGTGCCAAACATATTTCAGAATCTTTTTTATAGCTCATTGCTAAACATGTATAACTTTCGGATAATGTTTGAATATGATAAGGTCGTTTTGACCAAAAATAGGATGTTAGTGGGAAAGTGGTATATATTTGATGAGCTATTTAAGCTTAATGTAATAACTATAAAAGCTAAGGATATTAATAAGATTAATTCTTCTACTTATTTGCTTGAGTCTGCTAACTTGTAGCATGGTATACTAGGTTATGTTAATTATGATGCATTATTAACATGAAACACATAGCCACATTCCAAATAGATTCGAAACATAAGTGTGAGATATGTGTTAAGGCAAAAATGACTAGGTTATCGTTTCATTCGATTGAAATGAACATTGAACCCCTTGACTTAATCCATAGTGATCTATGTGATTTAAAATTTCTACAAACAAGGGGTGACAATAGATATTTTATTACTTTTGTTGATGATATCACAAAATATTGCTATGTATATTTCCTTAAAAGCAAAGATGAAGCTATAGATAAATTTATTCTTTATAAAATAGAAGTTGAGAATAAACTCAACAAGATCATGGTAATGTGGTTTGATTATGGTGGTGAATATGAAGCACCATTTGGTAAATTCTATGCACAATATGGAGTTATCCATGAAACCACAACGCCTTATTCACCTCACCAAAATTGAGTTGTTGAACGTAAGAATCATACGTTGAAAGAAATTATGAATGCAATGCTATTAAGTTTTGGGTTGCCACATAACTTGTAGAGGAAAGCTATTTTATCAGCTAACTTCCTTTTAAATAAAAAAAGACACATAAGACACCGTATGAATTATTTAAAGGAAGGGTACCTTCCTATAAATATTTACGAGTGTGGGGGTTTCTTACTAAAGTAGTCGTACTTATACCTAAGATGGTGAAGATAGATCCAAAAATGATAGATTGAATCTTCATTGGATATGTACATAATAGTAGTGCTTATTGATTTATTATACATGAATCAAAGAGCCAAGATATGCATAAGAACACAATAATGGAATCAAGGAATACATCATTCTTTAAACATGTATTTCTAGGTAAATCTTAAGGAGAATCAAGTTCATCTAAACGAACGTATGTAACTATGAATGAAGATAGTCAAAACAAAGAGCCTAAATAAGAGGTTGAGGATAAGGTTCAGGTTGAGGTTGAACCAAGAAGCCATTAATAGTAAAATTGAGCCCATTATGCAAAATCACACTTGGAAACTATTTGATTTACCTCCAAGTAGTTAAATACTAGGGTTAAAGTGGATTTTCACAAGAAATTGTAAATCAAATGGATCAATTGAAAAGTATAAGGCCAGGCTTGTAATTAAGGGATACAAATAACATGAACTTGATTACTTTGATACTTATTCTCTTGTGATGATAATAACATCCATAAGGATGATAATTGCTCTCATCATTATGCAAAATCTTGAAATATATGAAATGGATGTAAAGATAGCCTTTCTGAATGAAGAGTTAGATGAAGAAATCTACATGGACCAACCTAAGGGTTTTTCATGCTTAGGGTAAGAAGAAAAGGTCTGTAAATTGGTATATGGCTTGAAACAAGCACCAAAATAGTGGCATGAAAAGTTTGATAATATTTGAGCACAAATGGCTTTAAAATCAACGAATGTAACAAATGTATTTATGTCAAGGACAAAAAAGATGGTTTTGTTATCTTGTTTCTTTACATTAATGACATGCTAATTTTAGGTAGTATTGATCAAATAATCAAATCTACTAAGACTATATTGAATTCAAGGTTTGATATGAAAGGCATGAGGCCTACTGATGTAATTCTCAGAATTAAGATATCAAGGATATCAAGCAGTCTCATTCTAAGTCAATGTCATTATGTTGAAAATATACTTAAGAAATTCAACAATGTTGATTCTAAAATTGTGAGAACATCAGTGGATGCAAATCTACACCTATCTAAGAATAAAATTGAGAGTGTGTCTCAACTATAATATTTTAGAGTGATAGAAAGTCTTATGTACTTAATAAGTTTTACAAGACCAAACATTGCTTACTTTGTAAGTAAACTAAGTAGATATACAATAATCTAGGATCTAATCATTGGAAAAGTATTACAAGATTACTTAGATACTTAAGATATACACGTAGCTATAGACTACACTACATAAGATATCCAATCATATTAGAAGGATACATTGATACAAATTGGATATCTAACATGAAAGAATCAAAGTCTACCATTGGATATGTATTCATATTGGGTGGTGTAGTTATTCCATGGAAGTCCTCTAAACAGATGTGCATTACTAGATCCATGATGAAATTTGAGTGCATCACTTTGGATAAATATGACAAAAAAGTCGAATGGCTATGCAATTTTTTAAAGGATATTCCTAAGTGGATAAAGTCTGTACCTACAATATGCATCTATTGTGATATCCAATCTATTATTGGTAGGGCACAGAGCAAAATGTATAATAGTAAGTCTCGATATATACATCATAGACATAATACTATTGGGAAACTGCTCTCAACTAGGGTTATCTTTATTGATTATGTGAAATAATAGGATAACATAGCAGATCCCTTAAATAAAGGATTAAATTAAGAGTTAGTTGATAAGTCATCAAGGGGAATGAGACTAATGCCCTTGCATGAATAAGGATTTGTAAAGGATTCTCAACGTATTTGATTAGAGATCCCAAGGTTTAGGTTCAAAGGGACAACCTAATTGTAAAGACTTAATGAGATCATTGTGGGAGATTTACCCTCAAGTCTATTCCTATGATGAAAATAGTGATACACGTAAGATACATGGTAAGTTAAGGCTTTTAATGATTCTTATGAAGAGAATACCAAGCAGAGTATGAGGGTTACTTTTTGCGGATTAATTTTAAAGATAAAATATCAGTTATATGAGAGAGGAGTATGGCCACTTTGAAAGAGAATTGTATAGGGCTCAATTATTTAGAGACTCTCATAAAACCAGGTGTATGTTCACGGCCAAAATGAACATAACAGTAAAAACTGAATTATGTTAGTAAAGACTCTTATGTGAAGTATGTCATCGCTTACATAAATATAATAACAGTTCAAGGACATTACATTTACTGATCAGTCAGTAAGGTAAATATAGTTTCACAGGAGAATGTTCAAAAGGAAACACCTACCTATCCTATGTAAGTTTCGAACCATTGAACTCTATTTCCGTGTCAAAATTTGATTTAAAATCTATGTCAATTTATATTTACATGGGAGATTGTTAGAAAATTTTGAATTAAAATTGTTGAAATGGCTATTTAATGGAAATTAATTTTTGAATTAAATATTTTGGATATTTAATATTTTAAAACCACTTGAAACGGCTCGTTTATGTTTATGTTTATTAATTATTTTTTAGTTTCTTGTCAGCCTTCGATTTCTGTCCTTTTCTCTTGTTTTTCCTAAACAAAGTAAAGAGAAGAAGAAATGAAACATACAGACAACAGACAAAGAGAAATAGAAAGAGAAAGAAAAAAAGAAGGAAATAACAATAGAGACGATCGAAAGAGAGATAGTAAATAGAGAAATTGAAAAGAAAGTAATTTTGTATTTTTTTTATCTAATATTAGATTTTTTCAATAGAATTCACACTTGTAAGTTCATAAAATAATAAACTTTGGTGTAAGTTTATTATTATTTGATCGTTGTATCTCGAGAGGTAAAATTTCATTGTTCTCTAACATCTATGGTGAGCGAAAAAATTATCCTAAAGATATTGTATGATACCTAGACCTAGATCCTTTAATTTATATATTTCTAATTTTAATAAAATAATTTCATTCTTAACTTGTTTGTCCATGTATTATTTTATACAATTTATCCATACACTTGGATATAAAATGACTAAGCATGGCTATCCTTCCATTTTGTAAGTCCTATAATCCTTTGTGTCTTTATTAGCTTCCCATGTGCAAAACATGGAGTCTATTTATTTTACTTAATATATCTGTCTTCCTTTGTATAAGGTTGGTTACTGACGATCAGTAATACACACATATACATAGTTAGGTGCACTTTATATATGGGCATATTTACACAAACCACGAGGTTGGTTTTTGTAGTATGAATGCTAGATTAAGCATTGTAGTTTTCGACAAGTGAGCACGAGTATTTATGAAAAATTACTCAAAAAAAAATTAATTAAAACAATTTGAATTTTTTTGGCATCTTGACAAGGCTTTGATGAGATTGATCGTTAAGCTTGGGTGAGTTTTATAAATATCATCTTTCTTCTCGTTTCCAAAAATGAGAAAAATGTGGCGAAGCCCTATCAAATTGATATCTCATTTTTTTGAATTCGAATCACTATTACCTTAAGTGTTATCCAATATTAGTGATTCGTGATTGAATAAACAAAATCTTGCTGCTCTTGAGTAGTGAGTTTTTGAGGCGGTGTTTGATATTGGATTTTAGATGAGATGAATTTTAGATTCTATATCACAAATCACTTTGAGTGTATTTTGGTGATTGTAATATGTTGTAAAGAGAGTAAAATAGTGTTTTTAGACTGTGAATAGCTAATACTATTTTACAGGTATGAATTGAGAAATACTGTGCTATTGGACAATACACTAAACCATGATCACCCTTAATCACTTTTTTATACTGTGAATAGCTAATACTATTTTATAGGTATGAATTGAGCAATACTGTGCTATTGGGATTGTTGAGTATTCCTAAAAAAGTGATTAAGGGTGATCATGGTTTAGTGTATTGTCCATATTGGTTGTTTGTCATTCGTGGTTGAGTGTATTTCCCACGATTGGTTGTTCACTATCACGTTCATATTACTTATCTTAGGTTACAGGTCACACAACTTTGTGTGGTATTGACTTTAGAGGAAAGTCAAGTTAAGTATTGGACCAAGTCCTTACAATGGTAGCAAACGAGGGTAACAATAGAAACTTAGGGCAGAGGTCCTGACTGATGGAGATATTTATATTTATATCGAGTTGTATCTGTATATTATTTTTATTATATTGTTTGCTAATGAGTGGTTACCATAAGCAACCCAAGAAAGTTATCTCATAGGTAGGGGTTTTATGTAGATTTATCTCGTTATATCTATTGTTATGCATGATCAGTTGTTATGTTAGTATAATCTGAGTTTCTATCATGTATGTTCCAATGCACTAGATTTAGACTATGAATAAAAAGCTTATTTGATTTTTATAGTTGCATGTTTTCTTACATCTCTTGTAGCATACCTATAGCTTTCTATTTATTACTTCTACTGATTTAATTTAATCTACCTACATGTGAATTTGATTTGAGTCTCTAAAGAGTCAATATCTCCTTATATTGGTTGTGTACTAGGTGTTGACTCTTTTAATTAGTTTGTTGTGTTTTGTTTGATTGCATGTTGTAAGAGTACAATTATCATTTATCGAATATGTTCCCACATATGAGGTCTTGAAGTTTATGGAAATTCTTTATAGCTTTTCAGTATGTATGCCTATTTTACATTCTATATATTTTTTTACCATACTTGTGCATGTTGCTAGTATGTACAAAAACTTATGAGGTATGTTGTCACTAGTGTGTTTACTGCAGATACTTGTTTCTTATATGTTGGTTATTTTAATTATGTATTGAAATAAGTATGTTGTTTTATACTTACAATATGTTTTCTACTTAATTCACATTGTAAGGTGATGAGTGCTTGAAAAACAATAAATATAACATCATTTTATATACTTTAAATGTCAAAATATATTTGTATTTATATAGTTTATCATCACTTTAGAAGATCTATCTTTTCGAAATCACGAGAATATTTTTTTATTTAAGTATTTTTACTTTCAAAATGATTCAAGTGGTAAATACTTGAAAAATTGTACCTAAAAGCACTACATTGCATCCATTAAGAATAAAAGAATAACATATCTAAGCCTTATATATGTTCCAACCAAATGTAAGAGGGTGAAATACAAAAGAGGTTCTAGAAGCACAGAACAAACTGGTCACGGTAGTGAAATAATGCATGTCGTGCCACCATGCGTGACCCTCTGATCCATGTTTCTCTTCTTTTTGCATTGTTTTCTAATCCTATATAGACCCTCCTCTTGTAAAAGACACAATAACTTAAGAATATTTCTTAGTTTTTAAAATAAATTTTCTTTAACAGTTTTATATAGTTTTAGGTTTATAGTTTTTATATGTAGTAGTAATTTTCAATTCAATGAGTAGTATTAGCAAATCTATTTGGAGTTATTTCAGATAATGGATTAGTATTGAATTTTTGTACTTGGAATAATACATTTTAGGTATAAATTTTAGATGTATTATTTCATTTTTAGATTAATTTTATGTGCTATTTTGAATGTTATAGGCATGTCTCACTAAAAATACTACAAGATATTAATAATGTTATTATATTTGTAAAATATTAACTTAAGTAAAACATTTTTATAAAATAAATTAATTTATATTTCTTCATTTAAGAATTTTACAAAGCTTATTATAAGAAAATATAGTAACAACATAATTTTCATAGTAAATTTAAAATATAAAAGCTAAATTTAAGAGTTTCTTATCTCGATCGAATTTAGAGTATTAGTCTTAGATATTAGATGTAATTATCTAAATTTAATTTAGAGTCATGCTCTATTCAAAAATATACAAAAATTTTGTATCAAGTTTTTGGTGCCATTGTTAGAAAGTAATAACGTTTTTAAATTTTTATTATCAAAAATATTAAAAACGTTTTTTTTTGTAAATATTAGTAATTTTTATTTATTTGTTTTTATTAAAAAAATTAAAAAATTTAAAATTTAAAAATTAATATCTCATTTAATAATTAACTTTAAAAAAAGTGAAAATATTAATGAGATTTTAATTAGATTAAAAATTAAAAATTAAAAAATTATCTTATTTATTAATTACCTAGGTATTTTCCAAAAAATAAAATTAAAACTAAAATCTTAAAGCATTTTAAAAGTTTAAGATTAAAAAAAACTTAAATAAAACATAAATATCTTTAATTGATAATAAAAATTAAAAAATTCTAACTATTTTTTTAGTTGACTTAAATATTGATTATTAACCTATTTTTTTATCCTATTATTTTTTTGTACTAATTTTAATTTTTGTAATTTTAACTTAATTTAATTTATTTATTTAATTACTAACTTAATTCTTTTTATTTTTTCTTTTATCAACCTTATTTTACTTTGTTATTTTTATTATCTTCTTTTATTTGTTTCCCTTATTTTTTATTACTTTTTATTTTTTTTTATCTATTTTATTATTTACGTTTATTTTTTTAATTTCTTTCTTTCTTTCTTTCATTTATTTATTATTTATTTTTTTTATTATTTATTTTTAATTTTGTTTAGTTAAAATTTTTTCGTTGTGGCATGATTTGTTTGTTAGTCGAAATATGGGGTTCTCGTAATATAATTAAGTTAAAAATATATATATAGACATGGGTTCTTATTTGAATACATTGGATTCTATTTTTACTTTAATGAATTTTTTAAACTATAACTATAAAAAATGTGTTTTAAATTAGATATGTACTAGTTTGTCTTCTATTTTTTTTTTTGCAAATACTATTTTTTTCTTGTCGCAAATACAAATAATTTTGAAGTTGTTTCCAAATATTCAAAAAATTTAATATTAATATCAATATTTGTGATAAAAAAAAAGAGGTAAATACTATGTTAGATCTAGGTACAAGTGTTAACTTTAATGTCATATCTATTATACTTATAGTTAGGAGTGGGTGATCTAAGTACCCACAATCATGTCCCTTCAATTAGTGGATAAATCTCAAACAAGTACCAAAGGCATGATAGATGATTTAATTGTATAGGTAGATGATATTATCATATTTGTAGATTTTGTTATTAAAAGTGTATAAGAAACCCTAAAATTGAACAAAGAGCATAATGTACTTTTTGATAGGCTATTCTTAACATTTACCAAAACAATTTTTCTATCAATAAAAAGAGAGTATTAATGACAATTTTGATGCAAAGACTACATTTTCATACACATACAGCCACAAACTTAATGACATGGGGACATTGAGTTTATAAAAAAATGAAGTCTCCTAAGCAACATCTTACTAATACGTTAAACTAAGAGTTGATGCCATCATTATAGGTAATATTATTTTCTTTAGTTTTTAATTGTTTTGTTTTTGAAATTTATTTTGCTTTATGTTATTTAGAATTATTGAAAATTATAATTATTTGTTGAGATATGTAAAAAGTACACAACATTCTATCTGTGTGGATTAAATTATTTGAAATGATGGATGTATCTACATTATCACATCAATACTTGATCACGTTCAACAAATGAGTAACTTTTATATTCTTTACTCTTTATCTTTAATTTGTAATTATTACATTGAAAACAATGTAATTTTTAGATTGGGGTGAGAAAAGTCACATCTACATAAACTTTGGCAATTTTTAAATTGTTTTTTAAACATATGTTTATATTTTCATTTATTTTTTATTAGTTTAAGAATTTTAGGTTAATTTTAAAAAATTTCTTGTAAAAATTATCTTATCTTTTACTTGATTTTAAGCAAATGATTAAGTCTTTGTACTGTTGGATTAATTTCTTGAACATATTATAGAATAATGTGATAATTAGTTTTGTATTTCTCATAATTTTTATTTCATGATAAAATATTGAAATTGGGATAAATTTAAAATTTGTGTTTAGGAATTAAATAGTGGAGACTACACTGTGAGAATATTTTTGAGCCTATTATCGTTCCACTTTGAGAAATGATATTTGTTTTACTTTTTTAAGCACTTTTCTTATTAATTTAAATTGTTAGAAGATCTCTATAAGTTTTGAATTGAATTTTATGATTTTGCATCTAATAAAGTTTCATATGTTTACTTTCATTGCTTAAATTGAATAATTTAAGTAGAAATTGAAGGTGTATACATTCTTCACTCATGCATGACTTTCAAAAGAAAGTCTAAATTAGCCATCCACTAAAATTTTACAACTATGTATATGAATCTACTCTCAACAAAAAAATACATCTTATTAATAAAATAGAAAGTAAAGTAAGAAAAAGAGATAAAAATCAATAATATAAAATAAATGATATGACTCAAAAATTCCTACAAGAAGTGAGAAATGATTATTATGACAGAAATATAGGAAATAAATATTCTTAAAGTCATTACATTTTCATTCATCTCTAAAGGCATATATATGTTAATTTTATTTGGTGATTTTGATTGATGCATGAAAATAGTATTTGATTTCTTTATAAATCTTTTCACTCAATTTCTTTCATGAGATCAATGTTATACACTACATTGATGATTTGTCTTCTTTAAACATATGCAAACCTATTAGTTCATTTCTTTACGTAAACTTTATTCTCGTATAAATTTGATTGAGTGCTTGAACATATAGGATCAATGTGATACTAAGAATGCGATTTGTGAGGTCTAAAGTTGAAACGAATACGGATTCCAAACACTGAAATTGATTAAATTAATATTGATACATTTTTTATATTGACCATGAATTTATGATTTTTGATTAATTTTTACAATAAACTTTGAATGATAAGGATATTATTTTAAATTATGTTCTTGATTTTAATTGTGAACTTAAAAGAGATAAAAGGATGAGAAATTTTATATATTTATTTTTTATTTTCTTATTTTTTGTTTTGAGTTTTGCTTTGTTAATTTTGTTTTTTGTTTTTTGCATTTAGTTTTATGTTTGTGGACGTATCATCACTGAAAGTCCCTACGCAACTTAAACTCATCCATTGAGACAACCTAGAGGTTTAAAGACTTGTTGCATATGCTAAATGAAACCATGTCAATCTATAGAAGTAATTTAAGATAGTTCAATTTAATTTTAGTTTTAGTTTTTAGTTTTTATTGTTTCCTTGCTAGAGACTAGCAAAAATATGGTTGGAGTTGTGACGAGTGCTTGAAAAGTATTAATTATAACGTGATTTTATGCACTTTAAATGTCAAAATAGGTTTATGTTTCTATAATTTTATCATCATTTTAGCTAACCTATCTTTTTGAAATCATGTATATTTTTATTATTTTTCAAGTATTTTTAGCTTCAAAATCATTCAATTGATTAATATTTTCATGATATACAAAAACTTGATACACAAATTTTATATATTTTTAAATAGTTCAAAAATGCACAAATCACTTTGTAAAAAGCGATAAGTATATTTTCAAGATCAGTCTAAAGAAGAATCATGTGGTTATTAAATAATTCAAAAAAATTATTAAAACCAAAATAATAAACCTAAGAAACCTTTTCACGGGTTTTGAAAATAACTAAATTAATAACAAAAATTTAAAGATAGATTCAACAACTATCAAGCAAATAAATATTTAATGTTCAATGGAGAATTTATGCGATAGATTAATTAGTTACTTATACTATCAATATTAATTAACTTATTAAATATATAAAGTAATATTAATGATTTTTTTTTGTAAGAAAATATCCTAAGATAAGGATCAGATTCTTTGTTAATTAAATTTTAACTTGTCACTTTCGATTGGACCGACAATTTAAACTTTATTTAAATTATGCTTATTTTATAATAAAATAATAAACCATTTAACTTGCCACATCCGGTCGGAATGATAATCAATTGTTACTAGTATTCGTTAATTATTAAAATTATTTCAACCTAATTTTATCCAAACAGTCGATAATTTGATGCAGTTTGACTAACTAACTTTTATAACAGATTGCAAGAAAATTCTAGGATTGCAGTTTCACCAAATTAATCCACTTGAATCATTATATTTTATCTTGATTTATGTTATCGTATTTTAAGTTGTTAACTAAGAACTCCTAATTTATCCATATATCTCTTCCGAGCTCCATACAGACACCATCTAGTTAAAATGATTCACTATATTCCTATGCGAATTATATTCAACCAGATTTATTAAGTTCTGAGTTCTCAAATTAGCTTACACATACAATAAAAAAGTATATTTCTATCTCTTACGTATATACGTTATTTCATCACGAGCAAAGACACAAAAATGCCTTTTTTCAAGTTTATTTAAGTGTCACAAATCAGTTAATTAATCTTCCGATAATTAAAAGCACTAAACACAGATAAAATAAACAACTTAAAACAGTTCCATAAATCATTCAAAAATACTTAATTCAAGTTTCATAATTTACGCTACACTGCAATCTTAGAACAAATAAATTAGTTCATGGCAGAATTTAAAATTACAACACAACAAGAATAAATCATTGTAGAGAAACAAAAATTAAAAGAAAATAGATAAGGAAAAAAAACTCTTTCACGACTCCTCAATGAAAAATAAATTTCTTCCCTTTTCTTCTTCTTTGTTGTCTTCTTTCTCTATAATTTCCCTAAGAACATACAACATAAAATGTTAAATAAACGCTCTGCGTGTTTTTTGTAACACGCAAACTAGAAAGAAAATGAAAATAATACAAGAAAGAAAAATTCGCAAGAACTGCGAGATTTCTCCCAAAACTAAGAGAGAAAAAAAACAAAACTCAAACTGAAAAAAAACTCCTCTCCAAAAACGCGTACAAAAATATATATCCCCCTTTTTAATTCTTTTTTTTTGTTTTTATTTTTTTATATTTTTTTATTAAAAGTGGGGAACAGCACGCCTGAAAACAATCTACGCATTTTTTATTTTTTTTCTTTTTCCGTATGCCACGTGTCACCATGTGATTCGTTGAGAAAATACAGTGACACGTGGCCTCTTTTCATTGGGTGGTAAGGACGGGCGCATGAAGAACGCGTCGCACATGATTTCCTCGCGTTGGAAGTGATTAACGGCTGGAAGTGGGCACGGCTTCTCGCGTTTTTATTTCACCAAATACATGCCACGTGTCATTATGTTATTCGCCGGAATATTTAATGAGACACGTGGCGCTTTCATTTTCCGTTTGAAACGCGAGGCGCAGTGCGGCGATGGACCGCGTCACACAGATTTGCAGACGAATGCCTCGGCCAGCGACACTGTTCCACGCGCTTCAATTTGGACTGCTCAAGAGATCCAACGGCCGGGCCGACAGGTTCTCGGGGAAATTTGCGCAGCCCGACACGCTGGGTCCCACTCGCACGCCGGCTCGCGCGTGCAGTGGGCCCCACTCGTGTGCCGAGCCGCGTAAAAAGAATCTGCGCACACGCGATTTGGTCGGGCATCTCGGGACGCGCGCATCTTAGCCGCGTTTATTTTCTCGACGACGGTCGCGTTGCGTGCTTGAATAATAACAAGGCTTCTTCTCACCGCGCGTTAATTTAAAACTTCCAATAATTGTATTTTGACCCACAAATTTAATCCAAATTATATTTTGCACTTTCTTAAATTACAATTAAGCCCTTTACAATTTTAAATTAAATTTTTAAACTTTTAATAATTATAATTAAGCCCAAATTTAATTTAAATTATATTTTCGATTTTTATAAATTGTAATTAAGAAACTTTATTATCTTAAATAAAATTTGTGGACAGAAATATGAAATTAAGTACATTTTCGATACAAATTATTTAATTTTATTAAAAATGTATTTTTAGCACATAAAAGGAAAATATTAATTTATTTAACAAAAATTAACTAAATATTAAAAGAACATAGCAATTATCATTACTAAAATTGATGAAAATAACTATATAAAATACATTTATCACCCCTCCTCTTGTAAATAGACACACCAATTTAAGAATATTTCTTAGTTTTAGAAACAAATTATCTTTGATAATTTTGTTATAGTTTTAGGTTTTCAATTTTAAGTTATATAGTAATAATTTTCAAACAAATAAATTGTATTTTAAATCTATTTGTAGATTTTTGAAATAACAAATTAATATTGAATTTTTATATTTAGAATGATACACTTTAGTTATAAATTTTAAATGTATTCTTATATTTTTAGATTAATCTTATGTGTTGTTCTCAATGCTATATTTAATTTACTCATAGTTTATTAAATTAAACATGCCTTATCGAAAATACTATGCTATATTTGTAATGTTATTATTCTTGTGAAATATTAATTTAGGTAAAATATTTTTATAAAATAATTGATTTTTATTTCTTCATTCAAGAATTTTACAAAATTTATTACAGGAAAATATAATGACAACATACTTTTCGTATCAAGTTTAAACTATGAAAGTTAGATTTATGATTTGATTATCAAGATCTGATTTAGAGTAATACTCTTAAATGTTAAATATAATTATCTAAATCTGATTTGGAATTATATTTTATTTCAAATATTTTTATAAAAATTACTATTTAAAAATATATTGACGGTATATTTTTTTTAGTAGTTTTAAAATCTAAATGTTAGTTCTTAGTTAATCAACCTTAAATCTAACTTTGTGACACCTTATATGAGATTTTAAATTATCGTTCTGACCGATTATGGCAAGTTAAGTGGTTTATTAATTTATTAGAAAATAAGTATAATTTAATTAAAGTTTAAATTATCGGTCCAATCGAAAGTGACAAGTTAAAATTCAATTAATAGAGAATCTGATCTTTATCTTAGGATATTTTCTTACAAAAAAGAAAAATCATTAATATCAATTTATATATTTAATAAGCTAATTAATATTGATAAAGTATAAGTAACTAACTAATGTATCACATAAATTCTCCATTGAACATTAAATATTTATTTGCTTGATAGTTGTTGAATCTATCTTTAAATTTTTCTTATTAGTTTAGTTATTTTGAAAACCCAAACCTTGTGAAAAGGTTTCTTAGGTTTATTATTTTGGTTATTATAATTTTTTTGAATTATTTAAGAACCACGTGATTCCTCTTTAGACCGATCCTGAAAATATATTTATCGTTTTTTATAAAGTGATTTGTGCATTTTTGAACTATTTAAAAATATATAAAATTTATGTATCAAGTTTTTGTGCATCATGAGGCCTATCGTGAGGCCTACGTAGCCGAGTTGGAATGAAGCTTGCAAAAAGATTCAATGGGCTGACATTTTCACCCCTTATATAAGTCACGAATGCCTAATTCACTCGGAAGAATAATTGACCTATGTACAATTGTTCCTACTTATGGAATTCTCATATCAATTTTTTGACCTCTTTAAGACTTATTAAGGATCTTATGTTCAAAAGTGGCATAATTATATTAGGATTAGCCTATATTCCCTTCGTTGAAATTAGGTACCTAAAAAATTTCCCTGATGAGACATTAAAGAAACACTTTTAGGATTTAACCTCATATCATACTTCTAGATTATGGTAAAAACTTCTTAAAAGTGGTTAAAGTGGTCCTCTAAAGCTCTTGTTTTGACCATCGTATGAGTAAAATAGGCCTTCATGTTTTTGCCTATTTATAGTTCAAACATTTTGTTATTGATCTTTAATGTTTTTGACTCATCTCTACTCCACACAAAAATGATTTTGTAATATTTTGATGCCATTGTAAATACATTTCTAGGAATGGGCAAGTTTGTTACCAGCCTGACCTTTGAGAGTTTATAGTTACAAATCTAATTAATCTAGAAGGGATAAATAAGTAATTTTTCAAATTTAGTCTAATTAAAAAACTACAAGAGGTCAGACATGCAATTGTGTGCAATGAATATAAAGTGAAAATAAATAAGAACTTGACAAAGCTAAGCCTTGTACTACATTCCAAGATAAAGCCCCAAGTAATCTACTTATAGGCCGTGCTTCTTTCACATTCTCCACAAAATAAGTGTACGGATTCTGATCAATGTTCCAAAAACTAGAGTCACACAAGTAATCGAACACGTTCAGCAAGCACCTAAAACATACTGATTTGAAGTGCAGAAGTTTCTTTGACTTGAATAGTGGATATGAAAATGCACCTAGAAACTAACTTAAATTTAAAAGTTTTGTTCACAAATATCGTCAACACTCATAAATCTTACAATCTCTCCCTTTGGAATATTCATGTGATAAAACTTTCTCGCTACATGACACTCATAAAAAAATAATTTTTTTACATAGTAGTACTATCTTATGATCAGTTGAAACTATATATATATATATTGAAAAACAAAATAACAAAAAAGTACATAAATTGTCTCGAAAGACTCATTATTCATTAGTTCAATGTACATAGTAGTAGTAAAGCAAAGAAGCAAACATAAGTAGTGAATAAGAAATGAGTAACTATAAATAGAACATTTAAATATTAAAATGACTCCCCCTATGTGACATAAAAAAATGAACACTTAAGAATTAAGAGTTCTCCCCTTATGTGTAATAACTCTCTCGTTAACTCTCCCATTGACTCTTTCTCTTTCTATCATAAGAATAAGTAATATAAATTTAAAGCATATATTAGTAGTATGACCAAACATAAAATGTACATAATGAATGACCTCTCCCTAAGTTCTATGACTTCCCAAAATAAAATAAAATAAAGGAAAAATTTATAAAATTTGTTATATATAATTTTTTTATGTAATTAAGGGAAGTAGACTTATTTAAATATGATTAAGGTTTAACAATCAATAGAGAAATTAATCTTATTCAAATTTTGACTATCCATTGAAAACATCATTATAAGGACAAGACACACAGACATGCTAACACATACGGTTACATATCGATAATCATCCAAAAGAAGATACATATTTGAACTACAATAGTATATCAATTTATTTAATTTTGATTAGTCATGAAAGATTTTAAAGAAAAAAGTATTACCTATCATGGTAAAACTACAATTGAATCCTTAATTTTACAAACTATAATTATCTACCAAGAGGAAACTTAATATTTTTATTTTTAGTTTTTGTTATCTCCCTTTCTTCTCTCCCACTCCCCTTCCCCCCTCTTTTTTGCATATAAAGGATTGGTTATTATTTATTTATTTTCTTTTTGTATAACCATTTTTGTGCATGCAAATGCTTTTGCATTTTTTTTCCTTTTTTTATTTTTTTGTTAAGAAAATATGCATGAACCAGAAAACTAGTATGATAACTTTCATACTAATTATGAGGTAGCCTTATCCGCTCATTGCGATAGCTTCACACATAATAGTAGATAAGCATCTCAAAATTAGATGTTCCTTTATAGTAATATTTTATAAATTGAAAGATAGAGCTCAAATATAATTTTACAATCAAGGTTATCTCAAGCCCTAGAATCACACAAAAGTAATCATAAACTTCAAGTATGATATACAAATGTGTTCATTGACTATGTGTGTAAGTTCTTTTCAACATCGATCACCAGATGTGAAAAAGTATGGAAATTCAAGTCGAAAACTCATTTGTAACATGTAAAATCAATCACAATAAGTGAAGTAGTATGAAAATATTATGTAAAGTTAATGTTATTGTTAAAACAGATGTACTATCTTTTTTTAATTTTTTATTAAAAATAAAAAAAAATCAATAAAAATAAATAAATAAACAAACCTTTTAAAGATGCTCACCTAGGGTTAATTAAGATCTCAAATAAAAGTACTTAGGTGAACATTAAATGATAGTCAGGCAACCGAAAAAATACAATCTTTCCTAAACTAAATTTTCTAGAATTTTGGTTTCTCTATATCTTTGGGTTGAAAATCAACTACCTTAGTTATAATTGATATGTTCTTGGACATGCCTTTGGATTTTACATTTATCCAAAATGAAGATTCAACATGCATGATAAGATAATAATGATAATTAATCATAGAATTAAATGTATTGAATTTTACTTGCCTCTTTGAACCAACAACTTCATGCTTTCTAGTAAAATTATTAGACATAATATGCATATATGGATGATAATAATGAGTCCTATAACTAGAAACATGGAAAGAATTATTAACATGGGTAGCAGTCGACAAAAAATTACCCTTGAGCCTTACATGACCTTTTCCTACCACAATAATAACATACAGACATAAACTTAACATTTTTTTCAATTATAGATGTAGCGATTCTTTATGTGTAATAAGTAATAGTGGAAGCAGAGTTAAAATCCCTTTCAACTATGGTCTTTGATATTGGAGATGTATGTGTAGCATATTAAGAAGGGCTTTACAAATTGAGTCGTATTTGAAGACGATGGCACATAATCCTTATTTGTGTAGCCTAGCCCTCTATTGTCTTCAAAAGGTTTTCCATAGTCAAGAACCTTGTTTAACCTTTTAGCTCCAATGGTTAACCTCTTCATAGATTCATTTGATTGTTCAAGTTTTTGCACAAGATTCTGGTTTTCTTTTTTTTTAATTCAAAACATCAGTACGTTCGAATAGCTCAATTGTTTTCTACAATGGACAGATTTAGTACATAGGATTTTACTTTTTCACTTAATTTGCTTACTTCAACTAGTAACCTACCTTTTTTCTTTCTTTGAACCCACGAAATCTATAAACAGTACACCAAGACTATTAGCATTAAATTTATTTAGTACAAATTCAAAATCACTTTTTCCATTATCTGAAATAATGTTAAACTTATTGGAGTGTCCATCAATAGTTACAGTTAATGCCAAATAGTTGGTGCCATTGTTATTTGATTCATTTGAATTGTCATTGTCACTTTTTGAATCACTAATTGTAGCATCAAAGGCTCTTCAACTTCTTTTCTTTTTATTAGCATACTCAGCTACAAATGATCAATCATATTGCATTCAAAATATTTAGGTCCAATAGGTTTAGCTTTCTTACCTTTGTAACTTATATGTTTGAGTACTCTTGATTTATGATCATTTGTACAACTTGGTTACTCGTTACTTTGTGATTTTCTATACTTGAAGATTTTCTTGAGTCTTTTAGCCAGAAGTATGAATTCTTCATTATCCTCATCATTCTTATTGTCACCATTATCAGTCATGATAGTTTTAAAAGTGACACCTTTTTTTCTTTGGAGGTGTTCAAAAGCTTATCTCAAAAAGTTAGAAGTGAGCTAAAAAGTTCTTCAATTTTGATTGTGTCTATATTCTTACTTTCATCAATAAAAGTAACCTTTGTATGAAAGTCATCTGATAGTGAGTAAAGAATCTTTCGAACTAACCTAAATCCATCAATTTTCTCTTTAAGAATGATTGGTAGAGGTGTTAGAAATATCACCTAATTTAACATAAAATTTAGAAAAGATTTCAGTTTCTTCCATCTTAAGGTTTTCAAATCTAGTGCTTAGCATGTGTAGTTTGATTCTTTTAACTTGTATGGTGCTCTCATGGGTAATCTCTAAAGTATCCCAAGCATGCTTAGCAGTATCAACATTTATTAACTAACAAAATAATAAATATAGCATTAATACATTTTTGGTTCCAATTATTAGTAGTTTTATCTTCAATAGTCCATTCGTTCCTACGTTTAAGGGTGACAACTTTTTCTTTTGTAACCGTAGGTGATTCCCAACCATATATAACATAATTCTACACACTTTCATTTAGAGAATGTAGAAAAGATCTCATATGAGCCTTCCAATATGAGTAGTTAGACCCATCAAGGAGTGTAACATGGGTTGTAGATGAACCCTCTTTTAAATGATCCATAATAAGGTCCTAGGAAAACACTAAGTATATCTAGTTATCTGCTTTGATACCAATTGAAAGTTTGTAGTTACGAATCTAATTAACCTAAAAGGGGATAAATAGGTACGTTTTTAAAAGTAAGTCTAATTGAAAAATCACAAGCAACCAAACATATAATCATGTATAGTTAATATAAAGCAAAAATAAATAGGAACTTAACACACGATATTTTAGGTGAAAATAACCTATGTCACAATAATGACCTAAAAGGAAAAACATCGGTCTATTGGATCACCTAACTATTCACTACAAAAGTCAACATTCAATTACAAGGCCAGGTTTTATAATATCCTTCAAGATAAAGCCCCTAAGAAATCTACTTATTTCACAATCTCTACAAGATAGGTGTATGGATCCAAACCAACATTTTGAAAACTCGAATCATATGACCAATTGAATCCGTTCAACAAGCACTTGAAACATATTGATTTGAAGCGTAAAATTTTCTTTGATTTGAATAGCAGACATAAGAATTTCCAAAAAACTAGTTAATATTTAGATGTTTTGTCCACGAATATGGCTAATACTCATAATTTCTATTTAGGAGCTACACCACTTCTTATAACTATATTATAACAACCTCTTGCTCTTTCATGATCTCTTTTAACCTTCTTAACTCCATTAGAGCTTGGATAATTGATTAATTGATGGAACATGGTGATGAACAAAATCGACAATACTGATTTTGCAAATATTTTAATTTTATATTTGTAAAATTCTCGCAAGTGCATGAATTAAAAAATGACAAGTATACTCCCAAGGTCGTTCTAAGAAAGGAGTATATGTGGTTTTTAATTTATTATTTAAACTATTAAAAACGAAATTAAATCCTAAATATCTTATCACAATATTTTGATTTTTGTTTTCTAATCTAATGACATAAAAAAATAAACATAGATATGGATTCAATGAACAATAATACAAATTTCTATCATTCATAACAATTGAGTATTTATGGATATAACAATTAAGTTAATTATCTTTACTTATATTATTTCGGTTATTAAAGATATAAATTGATATTTATTGATTCTCTTTTTTATATAAATATCACATTTGATGGGGTTAGATATTATTTGTTAATTAAACAAATCAATTAACACCTATATGTGAGGTCGATAATTAATTTGGTTAATTAAATTAATTCATTTTTTCTAAGAGATTGAAAATGAACTTTTTAAATGTCACATTTGATGAGTTTTGACATTTTAAAATTTATTCAAGGTGTTAAAATTAAACCTAAGAATTTAATTCTCTAAGAACTAACTTTGAAGTTTTAAAACCATTATTGAAAATATGTTGTCAATACGTTTTTGGATAATAGTTCTTATAAATTTTTTGAAATAGAGCTTCACTCTAACTACTAGGTGATTCTACCAACAAATAAAAGAGCACTACTTTAAATTAGACCAAATAATTAAATCTTAAAATCTAATTTTCAGAATTAAGATCGTAATGAAAAATAATATATTTTTCTCTAACATTCTTAATATAAAATCTTGAATAAAAATAAAATCAATTTATTTTATAAAAATGTTTTACCTATTTAATATTTCACAAGCATAACAACATTTTTAGAATATCATATTTATAAACAACTAGTCATATTAAATTTAATCACATACAAATTAAACATAACATATAAGAATAAAACATAAAAAATAACTGTAAATAATTTATTTTAAAATTATACCTCAAAAAAATCTTTACAGAATTTTGATTCTAATTTTTTTTCATTTAGAAAACCTTCAAACGAATTTGTATTTCCGTTTATTGAATCAAAAACTAAAAATCTAAAAGATCATAACTAGTTCTTCTCAAAAAAGAGAACTTTAAAACTAAAAACTAAGAAAATTTTATAGAGAGAGAAATCTAGAGAGAAAAAGATGAGAAAATTATGATTTTACAATAGGGGAGAGAATCCTTTTAGAGGCGAGGAAAAGGCCAAAAAATGTGGAAAAATATATCAAAATTTGATTTTAGATGCGTTTGGACACGCTAACACGTATGTGAAAGGCGATATTTGTGGTAGATGAGAATTGGTACGCCGGGCGTGCATAGGAGTGTGGTGGTACGTATGGGACTTGGCGTAGGCGTGTACTAGGGCATATAGGTCTTTGGCGTGAATGGGCAACTACGTGCGAAATTTCGACATTTTTGACATTTTGACCATTTTGATTCATTTTGTCCAATTTTTTCATCTTTTTGAATTTTATTCATTTTTTTCTCAACATATTTGTGATGTATTTCCTCCAGTATTTTTATTTGTGTCTTTAAGTTATTTTTAAACAAAAATCCCTGAAAAATAATAAAAATACCCATGATTTCGAAAAGAAAAATTTATATAAAAATATGATAAAATCATACAGATATAATTTTATTTAATCAACTAAATTATATTAAATTATGATAATTTTAATGTTTTTTAAGCACTCATCACATGGAGAGCACTACTAGCATTTTATGTAGCCACACACTTCCTTAAACGACATTGTAAGAGGTCAGAGTATTCATCATAATAAAATTGGTGAGTACAATAGTTCAAAGTACGGAGACAAGCAATTGAATGGTTCCGACGAATATGGTGATACTTCCATTGAAACCTACTAGTGGCATTTGTCTTAGCATTATCTCTTTCTAATCTATACCCATATCCAGTAAGATTATTACATGCAAAGGTTCGAAGAACTTTCATTATCAAATAGTATACATTGGACTTCACATTGAGCTATTTTGACCATTACAAAAAGTGAGTCATCAGGTGTTAATGGGCCTCATGTGCTTTAGAAGTAATGAGAAAAACTAGGCTTGTGTCATTTAGAGTATATTTGGTCTATTGGGCACACAAATTTCCCGCATATGCCTTTTGTGAGTTTTTTTGTGTATCCTACTATCGTAGGTCTACCATGGATGGTATGAATACAATGAACATTAATTGGGTGTTATTGGTCTGATTTGTTTATTCTTTGAGAGGATCTTTGGGTACGACATTCTTTCTCGGATGGCTCCTTTGTCTAACCCACTCTTAGGGTGTAAGACCATCTCCCACTAGCTCATGCAAAATTTCTCAGGATAAAAGCAATCTAATTCTCACTTTAAGTTTTTTTAATATTTGGTTCAATTATCGATGTTCTTATGAAATGCTTAATATTTGTTTGGGTACCTTTAGGGTACTCTCATCCAAACAGACCAACTTACCTACTTGTTGCCTTCCATAGATTGAACGACCTTCGCTAGTGTAACCTTTAGTGGTGGATCTATAAAAAGTGATAAGGTCTATCTCATACTCACGATGTCTGTTTGGGGAGTTATTAGGTTTTGAATTTTCATGTAACCTTATGTTTGGAAATAGTCTAATATCATCTCTTCTTATCTTTGTAGGATACATACACTCTACCTTCGTCATATGGCTTCACGGTGAGAGCTTTGGATGTAGATTGCAACTCTCTTTTAACATTGACAAATTTGTGAGCTTCTTCATAGACCACTTGTAATGATCAACTTAATGAATAACCTAAAATTCCTTTTAATACTATTCCAAATGGCCTTAATAGCAATGGAATTTGGGCAGTTTTATATTAACAATTTCTTATATTTATTCCTCTTTATGATGGTTACCAATTGTTTAGAAAACAATCTTTAGTATGATTTATAAGTTTGAATTATTAGATCCTTAAAATAATATATACAATGGGATTTATATAGGAATCTCGACCTATATATGACCCAACGGGATTGGAGCGACAAACTTGATGATGAAAAAGCTAGTACATTGTCCCAAACTAATGTGATGTATGGATGATTTTAGAAATATCTTTGATTGATTGTGACTAGTTATATGGATTAAGTCTACCAAGAAAATAGCCCAATGGTAGGTCGCACATTAAGTTACCATCAACAGGTCGTACAACAAGTCTTTCTTGATAGGTCATACAATACATCCTTAATAGATTGTGTAGTACATCGTTCTTGACAAGTCATATGGCACTTCGTTACTAGAAGGTTGTATGGCTCCATCGTTCCTAGAAGTCATATGACATGATATTTTTGGCGGGCTATGTTGCATGTCATTCCTAACAAGTTTTGTGGCATGTAGTTTAGGTCATGTACCTCATAAATCACACACCTAAATAGGTCGTTTAGAAAGGAGGTCGATGGTAGATCGATTATCCAAATAAGTTATAGTTTTCTTCAAATTTGAACTCAATCCACGACCATTATTATTTGAAATGGATTCTATATTTAGGTTTGTTATTAAAGAAAATTCTTAGGTTTAACATGTATTGAGGTATTAATAGTGAAGAAGAGTGATTAGTCTTTAATTGGAAAGCATAAATTGCGATATTAATGATAAGGATGGTCTATAAAGTTTATTTAATGTGAATTTTTATTGGTACCCAAAAATTCCAATTTTAGTTTTTTCCTTTCAAAAATGGCCTTCAAAAAGTGTGATTTCAATCCAAAAATTCGATAGCAATATGCAAGACTTTTTTTTTTCTTCTAAATGCACGACTTATCCGTACTACTTAAAACTTACCTGACTTTTATTCCCCTTTACTGAAAGCTACATCAACATTCACCCTAATTAATATCCCATTTTTAGTCTTTAAAGCTCGTTTCATACTCTATACACATGGATAAGCGAGAGGCCAACAAGAGTACTCAGCCACTCAAAACTACCATATCATCCATCGCAAACTAACCCTTCAAAAAGCTAACGGCTTTAAACAACCAACGAATAAACCAAAACCTCGTTATTTTCTCTCAAAAAAAAAATAAAAATACAATAAATACAATAATTGGACAGAAGAGATGCTGAGCAGAACAGCTTTAGCCACACTTTCAGTCTCTGCTGTCTCAGCAAATTCATCATCATCATCAAGGTTGTTGCTGTTCAACTTCAACAATTCCAACTTCTTGGGCTTCAGCAATCGCCTTTCTTCTATTGCTCTTAACCCTTTGTCCAATTATTGGAGCCTTACACGGAACGCCAACAATAACAGTAAGCAAAGTTATAGGAAGTCTAGAATGTCAGGTTTCACGACTCGAGCTTCGGCAGAGCCCCTCAAGAATGCCGATGAGCTCATCGACTCTGTTGAGACCTTTATCTTCGATTGTGATGGTGAGATAGACCACTCTTTTCTCTTTATTTCTTGTTGTTATGTTGCTGATGATGTCATTCTTTGTTTGTCATTTTTGAAAATGGGGCTAAATTTTATTCTCTTTGAATGAAAATTTTCTCTAGATTAAACTTGTTTTGCTTCGTACAAATCGAGAATTTCACCAAGTATTAATGTGAATTGGTGATGATAATTCCACATTTTCTTAATTAGTATCACTCTCTAACCAAAAATTTCAATTTTCACGTATGTAGCCTAGCCAAAAAAAAAAGAGGGAGAGTGGAAAGAAATAGGAAGAAAATGAATTTCATCTACATAAAAAGAAAAAAATTTATGAGTTTTCTTCAAACACATTAATACATGAACTCCATAGTTAACAATTATATGGTGTTGATTTCATTAGTCTCTTTTAAACTTTCTTGTCTTGTTATTTATGATGGTAAAGAATGGTTAAGGGTGTAATTTCAAGAAATAAATTTAATGTTGTGTACTACCATATTAACAATAGATACAGCTAAGCTTTTTGGTTTCAGGAAAAAGCAATTTTTGCAACTTAGTACTTATTATAGTACTTGAACAAGATCATTTACTAAAATGTTTGAACAGTTAACATGTTTGTGTATCACATATTAAATACTGAATGGGGCATCTGGTATGTTGAGCATAACCATGCATCACTTCTTGTCATCAATCTCTGGTGCACTCTCTCAACTGAACTTCCATGGTCAGGAGTAGTCAAGTCAATTGCAATGTAAAACTACTGAATTTTCTGCCCTAACTGACATATATTTCCAGCCCCAAGTAGTCAGTGTGTCTATGAAAATGGCAACTTGCATTGAAGTTCTTTTTTCTTTTCTTTTTTACATTTGTCGCCTGCATAACATGTAAATCATATTACAGGTTTTAAAGTTCTATTATGTTTCATGGTTTTTAGTTCATTTTTCAATCTTGTTATTGTCTCCCTGTTACTGTCTACTCAGGTTTGGAAGGTTGGGCATAAGAGGTCCGGGTAAGAAATCTTATCGATGGTACACTTAACTGACATGCTTTGTGCTTATTACGGCATAAATGCAGGTGTTATATGGAAAGGGGATAAACTCATAGATGGAGTGCCAGAAACCCTAGATTTGCTGAGATCAAAGGTTGTATATCAACCTAAGCATAAGTTTGCCAAATTTGTGTGCCATACAGAACTATTAAGCCATTATAATATATTTGATTACTCTTTTAAGTTTAATTGTACTTTCAAAGTTGCATATTCTCTTTTTGTTGATAACCAAAGGACAGTTTATAATTTAAGAGACAAGAATTGTAGAAACAAAGCTTCAATCTTTGCTTATTTCCTTCTTTTTTCAGGGCAAGAGACTAGTTTTTGTTACCAACAACTCAACAAAGTCTAGGAAGCAGTATGGGAAAAAATTTGAGACACTTGGCTTGAATATCAACGAGGTTAGTTTACTACTCCATCTTTTATCATTCTTGACAAAGTTATGTTGCTACACAATGTTAATCTGACTTCATTACTTTCAGGAAGAAATTTTTGCATCGTCTTTTGCTGCTGCTGCCTATTTAAAGTCTATCAATTTCCCACAAGATAAAAAGGTAGCTAATATGCCCTCAGATTTGCCTAACTGGTATTGATTTTAAACCATTGCAGATTTTGTATCATTTAATATTACATTATAGTTAGTACAGATAGATATTTACGTATCTTTCTGCAGCTATGTCCATGACACACAGCACTCTTTCGATACAGTATAGTTTTTTTTTTCCCCTTTTTTTTCAATGTAACTTGTACCTCGTGAGTTCAAATGAAATAAAGCATACTTATTTTAATATCTTAAGAGCTCGCGAGTTCAAATGAAATAAAGCATACTTATTTTAATATCTTAAGAGCTATACACTAATTGTGGAAAATAAACTCAAATAAAAAAAAACGGACAGATTTTAAGAAAGTATTGAATGAGGAATTGAAGTGGCAATTCCAGATCATTTTGAGCAAATGAAGAGTCTAATTCGTGTGTTTTTAAGTCTAGTTTTTAATGGTGAAGGTTTCAGGTCATTTGGTATTACCTACAATAAGTTATGGAAGTTTTAGCAAGGAAGGGTCAGAATTTACTAAAAACGGACAGACAGTATTGAATGAGGAATTGAAGGGGCAATTCCAGATCGTTCTGAGCAAATGAAAAGTCTAATTCGTGTGTTTTTAAGTCTAGTTTTTAATGGTGAAGGTTTCAGGTCATTTGGTATTACCTACAATAAGTTATGTAAGTTTTAGCAAGGAAGGGTCAGAATTTACTGTTTTGTTTAAAGCTGTTTTTTTAATACGAATTTTAAGAGTCTTGTTTAGGTACATAAATAGAGTTGTATTATGTTGTAAGAATGCAAGAGAGAGAAATAAAAAAAGAGTGTTTGATTAGTAAGAAAAAAAATTGTTTTTTGTCTCTCTTCCTCCACCAAAATAGTTATAAAATATCAATAAATTGGTATCGAGTAGATGGCAAATGTGATGGGACAAATGCCGCTACCACGACGAACTACTTGAAGCCCGGAGCATTCAAATGAAAAGCTCTTCTCGGATCGCAAGATGCGTGGGAGGTGGTCGAAGAAGGTTTCAAAGAACCCGACAAATACCACGGGATATACGGCGGCTCAAAACAAGGCGTTGAAAGAGGAGCGATCAAAGGATAAGGCGGCCTTATACATGTTGTTCCGAGCGAGAGTCGGGCTGAGAAGATTCGAGGCAACTACTTCAAAAAAGGCGTGGGACATTTTAGAAAAAGTGTTCAAAGGGAGGCCAAGGTAAAGCAAGTAAGACTCCAAACTCTACGCGGTGAATTGGAGAGTATGAAGATGAAGATGTCGGAAAGGTGTATCCGACTACATCTCGCGTGTTCAAACAAGTGGTGAATCAACTAAAACGAAATGGAGAAATTCTAAGCCGATGAAGAGTGGTGGAGAAAATTTTGCGGTCGTTAGCAGAAATTTTGAGAATGTCGTTTGTGCGATTGAGAGTCGAAAAATGCGGAGGAGATGACCGCTGATGATCTCGGCGGTTCTCTTGAGGCGCGTGAACACGGCGGAAGAAGAAGAAGAAATCACTTCGAAAGCACTGAGCCAAGGTATCTGTCAAAGATGAAAGAGGTACTCTATACTCAAAACTTTCGTGGTAGAGGCGCGGCGTGGAGTGTGATGTGGTCGTGGTGGTGGAGGCCGCGGTCGAGATCCTGCTATGAGGAGAAAGGGCGGTCAAGCCCAACAAAATTGGCGAGAGTAGGGGACGTGTGGTCGTGGGAGAGGCGGCGGTCAAATCATTCAAATGTTGAGTGCTACAGCCCAGTGGCAAGCATGGGCACTTACGCAAAAGAGTGCAAATCAAATATCGAATGCTATAATTGTGGCAAGCGTGGGCCATGCAAAGGAGTGCTATTGCGAGAAAAGGTAGAAGAAAACGCGAATCTAGTCGCGGAAGAGGGACAACGAAGATGGTGTTCTCGCGGTGGCCTGCAAAATACCATTCCCGACGGTGACACGGTGTGGTATCTCGATACGGCCCTAGTAATCATATGTGCGGGCACAAACACCTCTTTGTGGAAATGCAAGAGATAGGAGGTTGGGCACGTGTCATTTGGAGATGCGTCAAAGATTCAAGTGAAAGGTCAAGGTACAATATCATATTTGCAAAAGAATGGTTTAAAGGGATTAATTGAGAATGTTTATTATGTACCGATCTCGAAGCAGCAACATCACGTGGGACAACTCACGTGGAGAAAGGATACTCGGTGTTTATGAAAAATCGAGTATTACAACCGAAAGACAAGAAAGAGCGAGTAATAGCACGAGTTGAGATGGCGAAGAATCGAATGTACAAAATCAACTGTGTTATGTGCGAGAAAGGTGTTTGCGAGTTAATGTAGAAGACAAGGCGTTCTGTGGCATTTGCGATATGGTCATTTGCACTTTATGGTGGTTTACAAAATTGTCGAAGAAAGGAATGGTACATGGGTTACCCGAGATTGACTACATCGAGAATTTTTGCGAGGAGTGTGTACTCGGGAAGCACTCGAGACACTCGTTTCGGAAGAAGGCGAATCTGGAACAACGAGATCATCTCGCATTAATACATACCGACATTTGTGGGCCAATCACTCCCGAGTCATTCGGCGGTAAAAAATATTTCATTACTTTTATCGATGACTATTCCGGAAAAGACTTGGGTTTATTTCCGAAAGAAAAATCAAGCATTCGAAGTGTTTATAAAGTTCAAAGTAATGGTAGAGAAGGCAACCGGCAAGTTTATTAAACTCTACGTTACGATCGAGGTGGAGAATACAACTACATAGAATTTGCGAGATATTGCACAGAACATGGAATAAGAAGGTACCTAACCGCACCATACTCTCTTCAACAAAATGGTGTGGCAGAGAGAAAGAATCGGACCATTCTTGACATGGTTCGATCAATGCTGAAAAGTAAGAAGTTGCCAAAAGAATTTTGGGCGGAAGTGTCAATGCGCAATTTGTGTGCAAAACCGATGTCCACGTACGAGTTTAGAAGATAAAACTCCACAAGAAAATTGGAGTGGTAGAAAGCCAAAATGGTCTCACACTTGATATTCGGTAGTGTGGCTTATGCACACGCATCGGATCGGCGAAGAACAAAGCTAGAAGATAAGAGCAAGAAATTTGTGTTCATTGGTTATGACGAGAAGACTAAAGGTTTCAAGCTTCTCGATCCAATAAACAAGAAGGTAATAATAAGCCGAGATGTTAAGGTGAATGAAGCGGCGAGTGGGAGATTTGGAAAAACTCTTTCGAGGTGATAGTAGAAAGGGAGAATCATCAACCACAACAACAACAAACCTCGAGATCGAGATAGCAGAAGCCCTCAAACAACTGATAATGAGGAAGAGCCAAGACAACCAAAAATGCGAAGCATGCAAGATTTGTACGACTCAACAAGTGAGGTACATTTAATTTGTCTTTTGGCGGATGCCGAAATAATTACATTTGAAGAAGCAGTACGGAATGAGAAGTGGCAAGCAGCCATGGATGAAGAAATAAAAGCAATTGAGCGAAACCAAACTTGGGAGTTGGTTGAATTACCAAAAGGATGTCAACCCATAGGAGTAAAATGGATATACAAAAGAAGATGAATGCTCGAGGCGAGATAGAGCGGTACAAGGCAAGGCTAGTTGCAAGGGCTATCGACAAAAGGCGGGGATAGACTATGATGAAGTCTTTGCCCAGTTACAAGAATGGAGACGATTCGCCTTCTCATTGCTCAATGACTCAATTCAAATGGAAATTTTTTCAAATGGATGTCAAATCGACTTTTTGAATGGTGTGCTAGAAGAAGAGGTGTATGTAGAGAAACCACCCGGGTACACAAAAATTGGGGAAGAAAAGAAGGTGCTGAAATTGAAGAAGGCACTTTATGGACTAAAGCAAGCACCTCGAGCTTGGAATACCCGTATTGACACTTCAAGAAAAACGGGTTTACTCAATGCCCATATGAACATGCTTTGTACGTGAAGAAAGAAGAAGGTAACTTGTTGTTTGTAGCTCTTTATGTTGATGATCTTATATTCATAGGGAATAATGAGGAGATGATAAAAGATTTTAAAGAGGCTATGACTCGGGAGTTCGAAATGACAGATTTGGGTTTGATGAAATATTTCCTCGGGTCGGAGTGTTAGACAAGAAAATACTGGAATTTTTGTATCACAAGAAACATATGCAAAAGAAATTCTAAAAAGGAATAAAATGGAGAAGTGCAACCCGGTATTGACACCAATGGAACCTGGGGCTAAACTTTCTAAGTTTGACGGTGGAGAACGAGTAGATGCGACCAAATACCGAAGTTTGGTGGGAAGTCTGCGTTATCTCACATGCACGAGACCAGACATATCTTACAGTGTTGGAGTGGTAAGTCGGTTCATGGAAGAACCAGTCTATACACATTGGAAAGCGTTGAAGAGGTGCGATATATCCGAAATCTGAATCACTCGGGTTATTTTTCTCGAGAACAGAAGAGTATAAACTGGTGGGATACTCTGATAGTGACTGGTGCGGAGACATAGATGATCGAAAGAGTACATCGGGATACGTATTCTTTATGGGAGACACAACGTTCACATGGATGTCGAAAAAACAACCCATCGTGACACTCTCGACATGCGAAGCAGAATATGTGGCAGCATCATGGTGTGTGCGACATGCAGTTTGGCTAAGGAAAATTTTGCGAGTTGAATCTCGTGACAAGAAGAAGCATGAGATCCGGAGTTGATAAGCAGGTCGGCAATTGAACTCGCAAAGAATCCAAGTACATCACGAAAGGAGCAAGCATATCGATGTGAAATTTCATTTCATTCGAGAACAAATCCGGGAAGAGAGTGTGAAGTTGAATCATGTAGCGAGTCATGATCAAATAGTCGACATGTTCACAAAGTCGTTACCACGGTTTCTTGCTGGATAAATGGAAGATGGCGGTAGGCATGAAGGATGGAAGAAATTTGAGTTTAAGGGAGGAATTTGTGGAAAATAAACTCAAATAAAAAAACGGACAGATTTTAAGACAGTATTGAATGAGGAATTGAAGTGGAAATTCCAGATCATTTTGAGCAAATGAAGAGTCTAATTCGTGTGTTTTTAAGTCTAGTTTTTAATGGTGAAGGTTTCAGGTCATTTGGTATTACCTACAATAAGTTATGGAAGTTTTAGCAAGGAAGGGTCAGAATTTACTAAAAACGGACAGACAGTATTGAATGAGGAATTGAAGGGGCAATTCCAGATCGTTCTGAGCAAATGAAAAGTCTAATTCGTGTGTTTTTAAGTCTAGTTTTTAATAGCGAAGGTTTCAGGTCATTTGGTATTACCTACAATAAGTTATGTAAGTTTTAGCAAGGAAGGGTCAGAATTTACTGTTTTGTTTAAAGCTGTTTTTTTAATACGAATTTTAAGAGTCTTGTTTAGGTCTATAAATAGAGTTGTATTATGTTGTAAGAATGCAAGAAGAGAGAAATAAAAAAGAGTGTTTGATTAGTAAGAAAAAAAATTGTTTTTTGTCTCTCTTCCCTCCACCAAAATAGTTATAAAATATCAACACTAATTATGCATGACTAGTGCTTGTTATTGACAATTAGCTGATGACTAGAAGTGTTCTAGGTTTATGTGATTGGTGAAGATGGAATCTTGAAGGAGCTCGAGCTTGCTGGATTTCAATACCTCGGTGGACCAGTATGTATGAATTCCAATTTTCATAAGTTTCACCAACCATGCAAATATACTTTAAAAGATGCAATTTTGATGTGTTAAAATGGTACTTATATTTTCTTTTCATATCAATACGAGGAAGTTTTATTTCTAAGCCCTTTTACCTAATTCATCAAATGAAAACGCCTGGAGTAATAAGACCCATTTGTTGGTCTATAATGGCTGTTAGTTACTAGTTATCTTTGTATTGGACTCAAATATAACTGGCTGCTTTTTGTTGGCATTAACATGTACTCTGAACCTCGTTATGTTGCAAACGGTGCATATCTTATTTACATCCGTTTTCTATCTTTATTATTAATCAACTGTCCTACAGGGAGATGGTGATAAAAAGATAGAGTTAAAGCCAGGGTTTCTGATGGAGCATGATGAGAATGTATTACTCTCTAACTCTGAATATAATTGTATTTAATTTTTGGGCTAAATTTCATATACATGCTATAAATAAAACTTCTGATATTGATTGTAACTCAATTTTGTTTATCAAAAAGATGTCTTTTTCCACTACGGTTTCAAAGTTTAATCTTATTAATAGAGAACTTTATTATGACCTTGTAGGTTGGGGCTGTTGTTGTAGGATTTGATCGTTATTTCAACTATTACAAAATTCAGTAAGTCTTTCATTGCTTAAACGTTTGTTTGTGTAAATCTTTGTGCCTGTTTTGAGGTCATAGTAATTGGTTAAATGCAATACCTAGTTCAAGCTTTTCCCTACTTCCCATTATTGGTTGTCTTTCCGATCATTATGATTTTTCTACGAGAACAATTCAATCGAGAAGATCACAAGTATTGATCCATTATCCATTATTTTATGCTAAGACTGCTTATATCCTCTTCAATTGTTTCCCAAAGGGAATATTGGCTATTGGCCTTAATGTTTTGGGATGAGAAGGGACTAGTTAACAAACAGGAGTGATAATTTATATCTAGTTACATTAGTAGTCTTCTAGTAATTGTTTAATGGATTTGTTAGTCATAGAAAACAGTTAACATTGAGGAAGTTAGTTTCATTTGCACTCCAAAACAACAAAAAAGAAAATAGAAAGTTTTAATCTTAGAATACCTTAATACCTTGAATATTCTTACTTTTGTCTTTATCGTCTCCTAAAGAAGAAACACAATTGAGATTCTCTCTTAGCTAAAGAGAGAACAAGTGTTATGAATCTTTTTTATTACTCTAATTATGTGTTAATGCGATTAAGTTTAGTTTAAAGTATAACTTTCAACCTTGTTGATGTGATTAAGGTATCGATCTTAGATATCTGTGTTCTAAGCATAGTCAATTATTGTTTCTCTAATGGAAAAGGTATGGGACACTCTGTATACGTGAAAATCCTGGCTGTCTTTTCATTGCAACAAATCGTGATGCCGTCACTCATCTTACAGATGCTCAGGAATGGGCAGGTTTGTCACCCCATAACATTTGTATACTCTGTTCATTACTTGGTTATTTTCAGATGTTAGAATATAATGTTTTCACACAGTGGAGAATTTTTTTAGAACTTTGCATGTACTAATCAATTTCAGAAGGTCAACTTTAGAACAAAACTTTGTAGAGCTCTGGTCAAACTGTGTAGAATTTAGTTAACATGTCATTATATATTTTTTTTCTTATTTTTCTCTCAGAGATCCTCTTAATCTGTGTATGATTTCAGGTGGTGGTTCCATGGTTGGTGCAATTAGTGGATCTACTCAACGCGAACCACTGGTTGTGGGAAAACCCTCAACTTTTATGATGGATTACTTAGCCAACAAGTAATGCAAAAGCTTTTATTCTTTATTCTTTATCTGTTTTATTTTTCTTATTCCAATTCACAATGACATGAATGCCATTTTCTTGTTGCCAAAATACTTGATGCTCTAGCTGTTAAATACCAAGGCTATGTTACATGTAATTGTTTTGAATTATGAAGTGTAAAAGGACCCCATAAGTTGAAAAATAACAACTATACCCCTTCCTATCACTGTTTCTTAATTCTTTAAAGAGGTATTTGTAAGACAATCAATCAAAGTTGTGAATTTCAAGGAAGGATAATAAAAGAATAATAGGTGTAATTGCCTATTTTTCAAACTTGAAGGTGTTTTTGTAGTTTTTGAAAACCTCAAGAAGTTATGTAGTAATTTTCCCTTATTTTTATCACAATGAAACAAAATTGCCTTGCAACCATCTGTTTGTCTCGTGCTTAGTCACTAATATGAAACTCGGAAGCATAAGGATTTCTTATTCAATTTAATATGAAACTCGGAAGCATAAGGATTTCTTATTCAATTTTGATATCTTTGATTTTCATTTGTATATGTGTAAGTGCCTCTTGATACACACTAGAAGCAAATAAACCAGAATCCCCTTTAGCTAATTTTTAGAATCACCTAATGCTTATATTCTGAAGAACTGCCCATTTCAAAGCACCTGACTAAAAGACAGTTTTCAGAGTTCTAACCAAACATGTATTGGTAGCTGAATAACAATAGTTGCTTGGATAACCAATGACAGATTTGGAATCAAGAAGTCTCAGATATGCATGGTTGGAGACAGATTAGATACTGATATTCTGTTTGGACAAAATGGTGGATGCAAAACTCTTCTTGTTCTATCAGGTTAACTAGTATTTCACCATTTCTTGGGTGAAGGGCACTTATGGTTCCGTAACCTTGAAAAATGAATATTTTAGTCCCATAATTTTAAAGTGGAATGATTCAGTCTCCATAAATTTATAAAAATGTGCATTTTAATCCCATTCTTTTGGTTTAGCGTGCACTTTAACCCTATTTCCTTTTTTTATAAATGTATGTGACTATAATGCTCCACTTTAAAACTATAAGATTAAAGTGTTCATTTTATCAAAGTTATGGGATTGTACGGTGCCTTTCACCCTTTTATTTTCTTTGATTTTTTTTGTATGCAACTAACATTTGTTTGTTTGAATAATTAAGCAGACTAAGTGTATATTTTCCTTTTGATATGTAGGTGTTACCTCCTTGTCGATGCTACAAAGTCCCAATAACTCCATACAACCAGATTTTTACACCAACAAAATTTCTGACTTCCTATCTCTGAAGGCTGCAACTGTCTGATAATCTTACCTCATAAATTTATTTATCCTATCTCCTCTATTATTTGCCTCCCTTTATTTAGAAGGAATGAATTGGATTTCAGAAATAAAAAATATATTAAAAGGCATATAAAGCTATATCATTTCACAACTTTTGTCTTGGGCCTTACCTTATAGTTGTTATATATTACTTAAACGAATATGGGGTAGAAAGTGAAATCTCTATAAAAGGGGTCAAAAATTGAATTACTGCCAAGATTTTGTCCTTTTAATTTGAAAAAAGTGAAAGAGAGAAGCATTTACAAATGAACTGAACTATACATTTAATCCATATATATGTACCTTAGTGGTCCTTATTTTGCAAGGTAAAGGGCACCAACCCTTATGAAAGCCACTTTGGTCCTTGTTCATCAAAATGAACTAAACTACACAAATTTCTGTAATAACTCTCCCACTTCTTAGCCGTATGACCGCAGAAACTAATGGCGGAAATAGAACAAAATACATTTTAAGATGAAACTGATTTTTTTCCCTCCTTTCTAGGGCTATGTTACATAGATTTTTTTAGGACAACAAAAGTTGAAAAAATTTACATCGAATTGGAGTGTCTAAGTACTATATCTATGTTCATGCTTGAAACAGATATTTCACTATAAATAAAAATTTCGAAGTAAACATAGCTTTTGGGAGATAGATTCCTCAAATATTAAGAATCAAGTTTCTACATTGAAAAACTGGATGATAAAAAGCCCAAAGCGATTGCTCAAAATTAGAAACTACAAAAACACACCAACTCACGTAGAAAGGAAATATAAAACTTAATTCTCTTAGGAAATATAATTCAGCAGAAGAAGCACCCTTCTTAAAATGCTTTCTACTGACGAAGAATGGTTGTTGTACTAATTTTCAATCATACAGAATGGTTATCTTCTTTAAAGCTTTTGCATGTACAAGCAAGTACTTGACCAACTCTATTTCATACTCCTTCCCTTCTTCAAGAGTCACATTCACTTCCTCTAATGAACCCACAAGTTTCAGGCTCTGAGCTTCCCAATACGAATCAAAACAATTCTTCAGAAATGGACCCTAAGGTTACAAAAGATAAGAGTGAGTAGACCAAATTAAAAAAAAACTAAGATGCTATCCAAATAAGACATTTAGAATGAAACTCGAATGCAAATATAATTCTTTGGATTTATTACAAAAACCAGAACATAAAGATGAAGGTTCATATTCAAGAGAAAATAAAGAGATGAAAGCTCATGTTTTAGCCTGCTAGTATGATTGGTAAGAGCTATAGGGTGTTGGGAATCGTTCAGCAAAACACTCGGAGCTCATTGAGATGAAGAAACCCACTTGAGATTTAACATAAAGATTAGGAGAAATACTATTATCACACAAATTTATCGCCTATTTTTGCTACATTACTTATATTGTACCATGTGTCATAAATTTATATTCTATTAACACTATTCTAAATATTTGAACAGAGGATTTAACTTGGTTTAGTGGTTCAGACACTAACGGCTTATGCTCATGGGAAGAGAAACGATTCCATGTAGAGGAGAGACGTAACATTAAGCCATTGCATAAATACCTGGATGCACAATTACCAAATTACCCTTAGTGCTCAACCAAAAGCTTGGTGGGCTTCCGTGTAAAGACCAACCAAGTGAAACACTTCCTATTGGGCTTATAAATTACAAAGGAACCCGATGCTAGATACAAAAAACAAAAAAAAACTCTTACGAGTACGCACACTTGATCCTAAGGTCTACTTGTTAGGAAATTTGGATAAAATGGTATAATCATGGTCTACATAAAGATGTTACGTAGCGAAAATATCGAATATGAGAGAAATAGATAACATGTTGAGAATTATAATGGAAACTCCAAATTAGAGAAAAATGTTTGGTTGTCAAAAGACAACCAAAGAAAAATTATTTATGTGGAAAATTATTCCAACCAGCAATCTGATGAATTTTCTACACACCCCGAACAAGAGCGATTACAAGCCCGAGAATTTTCCCACAAAATTCTCTCGTTTAAGCTTACTCATCTGACTTTTCTCTATTTTTGGGATGATTATCAATGAAGAAATGAAGCCATATTTATAGCCTTCAAGTTCTCATTTCATATGCCAAACATTTCTTCATTCAACAAAATTAGGCTACCTAATTTTCCTATTCTTATTCAAAGCGGGTTAGGCACTTGTGTAAATCTTTGACAATATGGTAAGCCGCTTGTAAATTTTCTTACAAATTAGACACCTCCTTTATTTTGACTATGAACCTAATATTATTTTTAATCAATCATAACAATCTCCACCTTGATTAAAAATAAACATGGTTACCCTTCTGACCTTTATACATTCCAACGGTCATGTAATTCTCTACAGAAATTATGCATACTCCCATGAAAATAAAATTACACCAACTTAGAATTAATCACCAATTCTAAGAATTTTACATCGGCTCATGTCGAAGAAAAAAAAACTTCTTTGAAATTTATGGTGCAACTCTCACACTTGGTTTTCAGAGAGTTCATTAGCCATCGACATCCTTTCTACCACCTGACTTGCATCTATACCAAGCCAATGCGGGTGTCATGACGTGTGGACCCGTACCAATAGCACACCTCTCTTTTATGGCAATATTTAGAGACTAGCGGCATGCCGTGAGGATGTCACGTACTTTCTTTTCAAGAAAGCATCGCTATAATCTTTGAAAATAGACATCTTATTAAGCGTCGCCACGTCGGTATTTGAGCTTAACTGCGAGGATCAGGCTCCATACCCTTTGGACAATTTCTTTTGAGGTGCCCAGATTATCCGCACCGTCTATCTTCTTTTTCATGAAATTATTTTTCTTTCGGTTGTCGGATACCAATCTTTGAGTTTTTGAGGCCGAAACATTTCTTTCACCATTTCGGCCTTTTTCTTGAGAAAACAACTTGCTAGTAACCTACAAAAAAAATATTTTCTCCTTTCCATGAATCAAGATAGGTTTCATGTGATCATAAGAAGATGGAAGAGACGAGATAAAGCCTTAAAGATATATCTTAAATCATCGAGTTTAACTCGATGGTTTCAGGTTCGGAGACAATCTGGTAAGAACGCTAGATGGTCAACATAATAGTTCCTTCATTCATATGCATAAGTATGAAGCGCTCTTTCAAACACACCCAATTTGAAAGCCTTTTGCACGATACAATTCTTGACTTTTCCCGAGTTCTTTGGCCATAGATATTCCATGCATTTGCGAGAATATTTTTGGCCAAACAAAACAAATTGCACTTGCAACTCTTAGATTAAGATCTTCCCGATCTTAAATCACTTATATTGGTTTTCTTGGACTCGATACCGATAACAAGTGGTTTCCCCTTTAACGCGCTTGTGTAACCCGTATTGGATCAACAAATCTTTGACTTGTACTTGCCCATGACCAAAATTGATTCTCCCGTCAAATTTCTCAATGTCAATCTTGACTCACGACATTTCTCCTTCTTTCTTTGAAATTGGCTCGATACAGGTTGTTAGGAAATTTGGATAAAATGGTATAATCCGTGATTCTCCCACTCCCAAGAATCTTCGTAGTAGAATATCGAATAAAGAAATAGATAATCAGCAATATAAGAATTATAGTGGAAACTCCAATTAGAGAAAAACCACTTTCGTTGTCAAAAGACAACCAGAGAAAAATTCACTATGTGGAAAATTGTTACAACCACACTCTCAATAATTTTCTCACACACCCAAAAGACAAGAGCAATTACAAGCCCAAGAGAATTTTTCTACAAAATTCTCTCACTTAAGAACTTCTCATACAAGCTTTTCTCTATTTTTGGGATGATTATCAATGAAGAAATGAAAACATATTTATAGCCTTCAAGTTCTCATTTCATATGCCAAACATTTCTTCATTCAACAAAATTAGGCTACCTAATTTTCCTATTCTTTATTCAAACAAGGTTAAGCACCTCCATCTTTGACAATATGGTAAGCCACCTTCCATGAATTTTCTTCTAAATTAGGCACCTCCTATTTTGACTAACAAACCTAATATTATTTTTAATCAATCATAACACTACTATCACCAAAATATATTGTAAAGCATCAGAAGAATTTGAATCAAAATGAACATGCAGATTTTCAGAAAACTAAGCAATGTCTGGGATCATAATGTTTCTACCAAAGATCGTCAGAGTTAATATTTGCAGCCGTTCTAAACTAAGTGGCAAATTGTTGCCTAGCATCTGCAAAGAAACAGATAACTAGTGCAAATATGCATGGAAAAATAACTCTCATTAGGATGAGGTATTTTTGTTATTACTTTAAATTATAAAGGTATTTTTGTCCAAAATTATATTAGGTATGATTTAGATTTTTATATATAGTATAGATATAAATATATCTTTAAATATTTTTTATCTTTTTAAATAAAGTTATGTTTAAATACTCTTATACCCCATTATAAAACCAATTGGAAAAATTACAAATTTATTTTTAGTTACGTGTATGAAGTAAATTGACACCTAAGTATAGTGAAATGCCTGACATTTGTCCCATAATCAAGGTGTGCATTTTTAGTATTTTACAAATATTATTGACTAAAATGGTAACGGACCACGGAAGGACAAGCTGACCATTTAATAACATGTCATTATATTTTTAAGTTTTTTCACTAATGACAGTAATGTAACCCGATCAATATAGTTCCTACAAATTTCTTTCATTAAATTTGGTACCTTAATATTTTTCAATTTGATCTACTTGAAAAACGAAATACAAATTAATGAAACTAATTTTTGGGTTAACTGGATTTTTACTTTTTCATTGTTTTCTTTGAAAGATCATTTTAACTTATGTCGCCAACCAGCTATGTCTTAATGGTATGAAGTCCATATGGACATGAAGAAAATCTAGGATCCCAACGTTAATTAAAGTGTGTGAGTTATGTAATTATTTAAAAAAAAATAGATTTTACATGATGAACACATACTTCATGTGCTTTGAAATATACTTCAGCAGACCAGAGGATCGTAAAAGGAAAACTTCAATGCGCTATGAAATATACTTCAGCAGAGAGGAAGAACCCTTCTTAAAATGTTGCAGGTTCCTCTATTGAATCGACGAATGTCAGGTTCCAAGACTTCCAGTAGAATGAGTCATAATTTTTCTTTGACGATCCCTAAAACTAAACAACCAAAGAGTAAGCCAACAGATCAAAAATGCTATAACTCAATCAAAATTAGATGAATATCTAGAATAGTAGCTTGGGTGAAAACACAAATTCTTAAAGAGCAATTAAGAATCTTTTTTCTAGGTACTTTCCAACAGATGAAAGCTAAGGTTTTAGCTAGCTAGTGTTAATGGTAAGACCAAGGGTTGTATTTCAGCCAAACTAATAAACATGAAAAAAATAATCATTTGTAAAATTACTTACAAATTAAACACATTAGTCACTTGTGATTCGTCTATTAATTTCGCGATAAGACTCACCGCTCTTACATATCAAATCACATATTTGAATCACACAGAAGTATCATTTGATATAAAAACGAAGTATAATAAAATCTGTTAAAAATGTGAACTTGTCTATTTTTTTGGCACATCTTTTACCACACATCGAGGTTGCTTAATTGATCTATTTGTCATTTGTAATGTTACCAAAGTGGGTTTGGTTTTACCAACTCCCAATCATGTAAAAATTGATAATGGAATAAGGTTAATGCTTGAACCTATGTCATATAGTGCTTTCTCAAAATTCATGTTCCCAATAGTGTAAGGGATGTCAAAACTACCTGGATATTTTACTTTTTGGGCTAGTTTTCTAGCAAGGATGGCACTACAACATTCAATCAAGGTTATTGTTTTATTATCTCCAAGCCTTCTTCGCTTAGAGAAGATGTCCTTAAGAAATTTGGCATAAGAAGGAACTTGTTCAAATGCATCTGCAAATGGTATGTTTATATGTAACTTTTTGCATATACCCAAAAATTTTAAAAACTTTGTATCTAACATTTCCTTTTGCATTCTTTGAAGGGAAAGGAATTATGGGTTTGTAGAGGTTTTGTTTTCTTTTGTTGAATTATTTTCTTTCCAGTGCTCTGTTTATCCACTTGTTCCTCCTCACTCCTTTTTAGCTTCATATTCCTCCTCATCCTATTGAGTTTCATTTTCCTCCTCTAAAGTTTTACCACTCCTTATGCTTTTTACCTTCTCTTCTTGGATTTATAAGTGTGTCACTTGGAAGGTTACCTTGAGGCCTTTGACTTATAGCATGGGCAAGTTGTCCTATTTAGGTTTCCAAATTCCAAATTGAAGCTTCTTGAGTGAACACTTTGGATTTATCGATTGGATGAAATCCTTCATCATCCTCATTAAAGCATTTATATTGTTCTCAATAAGTGGCTTCTTCGTTTGGACTGAGATTGTTGTTGTTTTTAAAAACCAGGTGATGAAAATGATTGACGGTTTAATTGATTACCATCTCGATAATTTTTATTACTCAAAGAGAAATTTGGATATTATCTCTATCCTAGGATATATGTATTCGGGTAAGGATTATTGTTTTGATTCAATATTATTTGGATGATTATCAAACAAATAACCTCCACCACAAAACATATAAGACACCCATGAATCTTAGACCTGGTTAATATTCGTTGGCGAGTTTTAGGCCTTCAAAAGATTCACCAAAGATGACACTTGAGATGTAAGGATATCATTTACCTTATGCATTTTAACTACTATTCTTGCATATTCCATTCTGTCCATTGGCCATTGATAATTATTTCTAGCCATTTTCTCAAGTAAATCATAAGCTTGATTGTACGATTTGGCTAACAAAGCTCCATTAGAGGATGCATTAATAATGGTTTTGATTTAAGCATTGAGACCATTGCAAAAGTCTCCATTTGGATCCAATAAGGGATACCATGGTGAGGAAACTTTCTTAACAATTCTTTGAATATTTCCCATGCTTCATATAAAGATTCACGTTCATATTATTGGTAGGAGATAATGTCATTCCTAAGATTGGCATTCTTTGTTGGTGGGAAATATTTCATCAAGAATTTCTCTACCAAATCATTCCAAGTTGTAATGAAATTAGGTGGTAAAGAGTTTAGGCAATCTCGAGCATGGTCTCGCAAAGGGCAAGAGAATAATCTAAGTCTAAATGCCTCCTCAGTCATACCATTAAATTTGAATGAATTTTCAACTTCAATAAAAAAAATTGAGATGCAAATGAGGATGCTCTATTGGTAATCAACTGAATTCCCCAATTGTGTGTAGCATTTGAAACATTACTGACTATATGTCAAGTAGATTAGCTTGAATGTTTGGCTTTGTAATACTTGGATTTAGCCCTTTCAACATAGTAATACATATTCATTGATAGCTCTATCCCTATCATCCATTAAAGGTATGTGGTTGTTCAAATTTAACTCATTATTGTTTATTTCTAATGGATTAGCATTTCTTCCACTTGGGTCACAACTTGTTGTTTTCTTATTGATCTCAAAGTACACTTGATTTCGGGATCTAAAGATAAAAAATTTCTCTTACGAATGTTGCTCATGCAATAGAGCCAACTATATCTCTAATAGCACTAAAGAAGATGTCAAAATTAAAAATAAATTAAAATTAAAATTATGAAAAAATAAATAAAGAAAATAACTAAATAACTAATAAATTAAAAATAAAAATAAAATTATGAAAAATAAATAAAATAAAATAAAAAAATAATTTTTAATGTTTATAATTCTCGACAACGGTGCTAAAAACTTGATCGACATAAATTGTATGCAATGAATACACAAGTATATGTATAACGATAAGTAATAAAATGATAAAAAAATCGTTTTTATAGAGATTATGTTATTGAAAACTAATTTTTAAAACTAAAAATTAAAAAATAATTTTTTTGTTTGTATTTTTATTTCTTGAGAAAGAAAAATTAAAAGAACTAAAAATAAATAAAAGTAATTAATTAACTCAAAATTAGCAGCTAAAAAGATATATGAGAAAATATCTAGAAATACTTAATCCCATAATTTTTTAAGTATATGAATCACTAAAATCCTCTCAATATAATTATCGATCAATTACATGATCATTTGAATCTAACTTAGTATGTATTCTTCTCAAATAAACTTCACACCATATATTAATTAACCTAATCAAACTATCATATCAATTAAATTGCATACTACTCATTAAGTTCATCAATTATGGATCACATATATAAGAATTTCATCAATTATGGATCATATTTATAAGAATTTCATCAATTATGGATCACATATATAAGAATTTCATCGATTATGAATCATATACATAAGAATCATACATTTCTACCTAGAAACTATGTATGTTATTTAATCAAGATAAACAATTAAATAAGTCTATCAAATTTATTTAATTGTCTTTATAGATCAATTATTGGCCAAATAATTAATAGCATAAAAATCATATTAAATAATATAATTAAATTGAAATCATAATTGGGGTAAAATATTATATTATCACATATATATAGAAAATTGGATTTATAAGACCCCTAAATTAATAAATTAATTAGATATAATTTTATTCATAAAACTCATATTTTTCATAAATGAAGACATAAAAATTAACAAAGAAAGGAGAAGAAGAAGAAATACAATTAATTCTTGAATTGTAGCACCAATTTTTACTTGAATTTCTACCAACGTTATATCTTATTTTGAATTTTTTTGTATTTTCTCTCTTCTTGGCTCAAAATACTATTAAAAAGTAACTAATTTTTGACTCATTAAGGTTTGTAGGGAAATTAGGAGATTAAATTATGCTCAAGTAGAATCTAGAATATCATATCAACTTTAGATCAAGGGTTGAGATAAAAAAAAGAAAAAAATTAATAGTGTTGGCTAATAGGAACGTGACACGTGTCAAGAGAGAAAGATGGGGCGAATCAGCACACGATGTGTGGCGTGGGTGGACTAGTCATGGTCAACGTGATTACCAATGGCATGTGACCCTAGTAGGAAGAGTGGACAAATAAGGTGATAATGCATGGCACGCCCGTTGACTCCACGCTAAAACTCAAAATGAATTTCATGTTGACATGTGGCACGACCTATGGCACCCAGTACATGCAATTTTAAGTGATTGACCATCTTTGCTTGCGTGACGTGCTTGATCATCTCCCTTACTTGCATGATATCCACGTGACATCTTCTAATTGATCATGCATTAAAAAAATCATAAAAATTTCAATAAAATGCAAAAAAATTCTAAAAAAATATATTTTACTTTTTTTGCTAAAAAAGTTCATATTTTAATATTTTTAACATCATAAATACTACTAATGACTCTACTTTTATAGAGCTTATAGAATAAGTGAACTAGACATAATCTGTAGAGTATCATTAAACCATAAAATGACTAAAAATGTTAAAGTATGATTTAATAATCTATCAAATGATATACATCTTAGGATGCAAGTAGATTCTGCAATAGGAAAATATTATTTAAATAAAGCAGTCAAATTAAATATATTATGAGTTCATAGAATAAGATAAAGGAAATCATATTACTGAAATAAGTGAACTAGAAATAAATGATACTAAATTACATTTAACAAATATGAAAATATGTTATATGTGCAACATGGATTCTTTTATATGTAAATATAAAATGTATTACCATAAGATATTTAAAATACCACAATAACAATTTAAAGAACTGTTTTTTTAAAAAGTTACTAAGAATTCTATATAAAACTCTTCAAGAAAATTACAAAAATAAAAATACTCTAGGATGAAGTATAAAAGAACTAAAATCTTGGATAATTCTACAATGTCAAAGAAGAAGTGAATATAATTATGCTAAATGAAATTATAAAATATGTTATGATAGTAAGAATTTTCAGATGTGAGAAAAGTATAGATGTTGTATAAATCCTTACAAACAAAAATATAAAAAATATAAAAGATTCAATAAATATAAATTTAAAAAACAAGACTTTTCTAAATATAAGAAAAGATATAACTAAGAACCTTAAAAGAAAAGATATTTAGAAGAAAAAAATTTCATAAAAAAGAAAATTATTGTTTATCAAGCAAGAAGCTTATATACCAATGAATGTCCTAATAGGTTAACTCATATAAAGGAATATAAGAAAAATTTAAAGATACTAAAACAAGTCTATAAGATGAAATTAGAACTCGAAGAAGAATCAAACATTGATGAAACAAAATCAATATACTTAATGAGTGAAATTAAGGAAGAAAAAATAGATTTAGAGAAAATATTTGAAAATGAATGACCTATAGAGCATAACTAATCCTTATAGTACTTATATAAAAATAAGATGCAAATTCAAAGGACATAAAATATACTATTTGCATGCTTATATAGACACTAGAGCATGTATATGTGTAACAAGTAAATATGTATTTTCACAATAACTTTGGAATGTAACCCCAAAGGACTTGATAGTAAGAATAGTAAATAATGTAATAATTAATAGTAACAAGGCTATAAAAGATATTGATATTATAATAGGAGTAGAAAAGTTTCATATCCCCACTATATATAAACATAAAAAGAGAGTTGATTTTATTTATAGAAAATAACTTTTTAAACTTATATTAACCATTTACATAATATATAGATAAGATAAGTATAATGACATTAGAATGAGAAAAAATATACATTTCAAATGTTAATAATCAAGAAAAAGAAATTATAAAAAATATCCATAAGGAAAATTTTAATGGAATGTTGTATCATTTGGATTAAACAAGCACCATAAATATTTCATTGACATATGGACAACATATTTAAAGAATATTACCCTTTTTGTTATGTCTATATTGATGATATATTATTCTTTAGTGATAATATCTATCAATATTATCTTAACATATTAAAAATATTGACAAAATGTAAGAAAGAAGGAATACTAATGTTTGAGAAAAATGTAGCATTAGCCCAACAAAAGATCAAGTATTTAGGACTTGAAATAGAAGATGGGAAACATCACCTTCAACTTCATATGCTAAATAATATATAAGGATTTTCCAATATCATCATTGACAAAAATCAATTACAAAAGTTTTTAGGATGTTTGACATATGCGGAAGCATATACTAGGAAATTAGCATAAATAATTTCACCTTTACAAATAAAATTTAAGAAAGATTATGTTTGAAAGTAGACTGATCAAGACACTAAGTACATGGAAAAGGTAAAAGCATAGGTGAAAAATTTACCAGTACTTTACCATCTAGGACCAAATAATCAAATGATAATAAAAATAGATGCTTCATATGAATATTAGAGAACCATAATAAAAACAAAAGTATATGATAAAGATGAATATTTGTATAAGTTTACTTTAGGAGCTTTTAAAGTAGCTAAACTAAACTATCATAGTATTGAAAAAGAATATTTAGCAATAAAAATGTATATTATATATGTATTATCTTCATGACTTATTGTTAGAACAGACAATAATATTTTTTGATATTTCTTAAGAATTAATATTGTTGGAGATTATAAACAATGAAGATTAATCAAATAATAGCAATGGTTTAACCATTACAAATTTGATGTTAAACATTTACTAGGAAAAATAATAGTTTATCTGATGCTTTAACAAAGGAATTAGCCAAATAACAACTTTTACATTGCAGGAAAGATGGACAATCTTGACATAGAAATCAAGATCAAAGAAAGAAAAGAAAATTTCTTAAAGATCAATTAGAGATTTTATATCATAAAAAGTATTTGATATGTGAAAAATAAGAAGAGTCTAGTTCTCTAACAATGAAAGAGATTAAAGTCTCAAAGGAAAAGGATAAAACCACATAATTAACCAAAAGAGAAAAGAGTAAATCCTTAAAAAATTTATAGTCTGAGATCACATATAAGGAAGAGCTCAAAGAAAAGAATCAAGAAGAAAAATAAAAATATTATGTTGTCTATAATGAATCGGCCCTAAAAATATACAAGACATGACCAAAAGCAAGTAGAGCAATAACTGGATTCTCCGGTATAACACAAAGTATTCACTAATAGGATTGAAGCAGAAGGAAATTTTTCTAATTTCAAAACCACTAAGCTTCTCAAACCTAGTGAAGTAGTAGCCAGCTTAGAAGGCAACTATGCACAAGCACTCAAAAACCAAACAATTGGAAAAGGAAAGATGATAATGCTCGGAAAGATATCAAGACTAGTAATCTTCAGGGAAATAGATGATACACTTCTTATCCTTAAGGAAGAAAGGAAAGACAAAGAAACATAAACCCAGATCAATAGCTAAATATTTATAATTTAGTAAGAAAATAAGGAAAATATCAACTTAAAAGCATGAATATTTTCATAACACAAAAGGTCCATACATTAGGAAGAAAACCAATCACATGTAATAGATTCAACATTACTGAAGGAGCAAATCCAAAGCTTGTTTACCAATTATTTTATTATAGATTGATTGAATATATTTATCCAAGCAACAATTTAATGGAGTTAAATTATTTTCTTGAAAATTTTAAAAATTCATTAAAAATTTTAGGAAAAGAGTAAAATCAAATAACTATCCAGCATTTTTAAGATTTTTGAAATCATTAATGAATTGACATAAAGGAAAGCCTATCAATCCTTATCATTTTATTAAAATAAGAATATCATCTTTAATCAGAATAGTAGACCAATCCTAAGTTCTACCAAAAGAAGAGTTTGATGAAAATGTTCTTAACTAGAAAATAGTAGTAATACTAAGTCAAATATACCATGAAATAAAAAAATAATAGCATCTTAAAAAATTAAGGTAAATTACTCTACAAGCAATGTCATAATGATCTCATAAAATAACCTGAATTTAACTCAAAAAGTTATTGAGAAAATGTTCAATTATGAAGCATCATTCAATTGCAATGAGTTAGACATAGCTGAAGGAAACAAACTAGAATTTTCCCAACTGGCAAAAAATCAAATTAAGGACCATAAATGCCTTTATTGTGTAAATTATATAGATGGATCCATATCTCCAATATTAAGATGAAGCATATCAGTAAGTGATTTTTATTAAATAAGCGACATAAATTTTTAAAATGAAGAAAGAGATAAGATAAAATATAATTCTTATCCTCCCACATGTCTTTATTTTAGAAAATAAATGAAGAGATAAAGATAAGATGTAGTCATTATCCTTCTAGGTGTCTTTAGGTTAAGTATGTAAAATAATTGCTCATATATCTATAAAAGAGTTCTTGTATAAGGAAGGAGAGAATAGCAAGTTCTAACTATAGAACCCAAAAATTTCTCTCTTCTTAGAAAATATGTAAACAAACTCCTATAGAGTAAATTAGTAGAAAAATGATTATAATGATCTTACCTTCTTAATGAATAAAAATTATTTTTTCATCGAAACCTAATGTCTTTCTTATATCTTAAATAGAAGTACATATCATGTCATTAGTTGAAGGTAGGAAACCATTGCTGCCAATCCAAAAGGTGAGGTTTCTAACAAGATAACTAAAGATCAAATACAACATAGTAGAAGACAAATATGAACCCATATTCATTAAAATAAGATAAGATTAGACATTACTTTAGATTCTATTTGTTGAAAATAATATTTATTTGTTAAAATCCTAAAATCAAAAAATTAATCAATATTTATTTGTTCAAAATTCTTAAATCAAAAGATTAATTATAGCAAAAAAATTATTTGATATTAGTGGCAGATCAAGTAACTCATGTAGCTCCTTAAATAATACATTAAACCACCCCATGTTGAGGGTAACCTGGGGTTTTGGGGTACGCCGGTCTATGACATCCAAACATTAAGTTCCCCATTTCTTTTATCTTGAAGGAAGATGAGAGAATTCCATTCCAATTTGAGAATGTCACTTATAGTCCAATATACAACTTTTAGGGATGCAACCCTTTAATCTTCCCTAGGTGACTTCCTCAACTTCTTATAAGGGATAAACCTTTTGCATTCCTTTTGGGTATAAACCTATCAAATTCTACTATTATAACCCTTCTTCCTCTTAGAAATCCAACTCCCTCACCCACTATATTAAGAGTTATAACTTTTTATTTTTAATTCATTTCCATAAGAGAAATATAAGTCAAAAAATCCATTTCAGATAAATCCAGTATGGGTAAAGAATTTCAAGCCTTTCTTGATGACGTTCAGTTCGTGTGTTTGGAAATTCAGACTATGGTAAGAGAATTCCAGTTCACTATTTTTAGGTGCTTTCACTTTACCTCTTTTCTTTTGTTTTTATATGGCTTATGAAACTAGTTCCTACTCTACTAGTGTTCCGCCTAGATTCATCCTTACTATAGAAATCTATGATCCCTACCCTAATCATTCGTAGGTACAATGCATGGGGTAGAGAAAAATGAGTAAGGAAACCCACAACATAAGATATGGTACTAACTTTCCTTGCATTAACCCTCAATTCAAACAATAGGGTTTGTGTGAAAGGAATCATATGATTTTGAATAAAAGACTACAGGAAATTATCAGCGAGGTAGGTCAAACATCACATGATACTACCTCAAGCCATACTGAAGCCACAACCAATGAAGTTCATGTTCATAAATCTACAAAAGTCCCCCAATGGAACCCAAGTTCCTGCCTCTACTCATACCCTGGTTCAAGATCCATTGGGTACTTCAACCTTGGTCTCATACCTCTCATTCATATCAAATTTCCCCAAAATATTTAAAAGAAAAGAAAACCAAGCCATCAACCAACCAATGAGCCAATGGAAAATCCCAACAAAGAAATCCTGACAGTATCGAGTTGTTTAATCATAAAGGGCATGTATCTCATAAGGAGGAAATATTCAACTCCACCCCATGTGGGTTTGGTACCATTCCCCCAATACTTTCTCGAGACAGACGACTCACTTCAAGAATGGTACATGATACATAAGGAGGCCTTATAAGTTGGTCTAATATTTCCCATACCTTAAGTTGTTTCTCATTTTTTGTACCAATGACTTGAATTCAAAAAAATTAAACCCTAATAGGTGGAGAACTCTTTTAAGTTTAGCTATCACTAGCGAAGAGCTTGGTTTATAAGCTAGTATAAGATGAATTACATGATATGTATTACATTAAAATGAATGGGGTGGACAAAGGTAGGGCGTATATCTCAACCATCACTTTCCAATGTCTTATTTTGAATCTACCTGATAGTCAACCTAAATGGAAGCACAAGTACTTCTATGTTGAGGGTGATATATGGGATTAAGAACCCATGGTTCCTATTCATGCCACTCGAAAGCATAATTTTAACACTATGCAAGCAAAAGGTCTAGATATGTTACTTCATCTTGGTTACGATGGGAAAGAAAAAGTATGCCGACTTGAGTTATACAATTCCTCGCACGTGAATCACAAGGATATCCTCATTGAACCCCGTCTTAGGGCTTTTAAGGTATGGATAAACTATCAAACTGTACCATCAAGTTTATATATAAGGTACTTATATTTTTGTTTTGTACTTATTTCAATTCTCATCCTTAAGTTTACTATATAGAGGGATGGACTTTGCAAACATTGGAATAAGTGAGCTAGTGTCAAGTGTTTGGATGGATGGTCTAATAGAAATTGACTCTCTTGAGCAATAATAAAATGCTCTTCTTGAGGTGTGGACCTCAATTGTTTAAGAGGGCATCCTATTTGAGGCACTCTCACTAAGGGATCTAGAAATTGAGGTACCAAAACCTTCTGCAAAACCCTCAACCTCTAGGAAAAAGAAACTAGATTCCCCTAATTGTGTGATGGAAACCACCTCTATTCTAATGGTGGAACCTGACACACGTCATCTGGATGATGTGAAGTTGAAAAATATTGAAGTGGAGAGTACCTCAGTAACCATCTTTGAAGAAGAGGTCATTAGGAAACTTGAGGTACTAATGGATATATACCATCACTTTGGTGGTGAACAAGAATAAGTTCGCATCCAAATATCTATGAGAGAGCTTGGTTAGGAGATAGTTGTAACCCATATGTTTAAGAGACACTGTTTCATACTTCATTTTATTTTCATTGGTTTGTACAATACTAATGTCATTTTTATTGTAGGTCGTTTCTGTGTTGAGTGAGGGAGAGATTGCGAACAACACGTATCATGCCCAAGTGTACGAGGATAAATACCTAGTCACTACATTCTAGGGTTATCTCAAGGAGAAAGTTAAAGTTATAGATGAGCGTAAGAAGTGTCTCAGGATGCAAGAAGCTAAAGTAAATTACTTGGGTAACAACCTAGTATTTCATACCCAAAAGCTAAAGGCAATATCAACCTTTGCTTTAGAAAGGGACACCCTGGCCAAAGAGACTGAGGAAAGAGTTAAGCTTGTATAGGAACAGGCAAGGTTAGTTGAAGAGCAAGCTAGACAAGCCAAGATACCACTGGGTCCCTTACAAAACAAGTGGCCCATTGAAAAAGTTGGTAGCAAGGCTCAAAGATGACTATACATGTGGGTACTGTGAGAGAGCGTTGTCTGTTATTACCAACTTTAGGGCTTAAGTTGTAAATAAAATGACTTTTCCCCTATTTGTAATGTTTGAATTTATTTTCATGAGATTTACCATTTATGATATTGAGACATTTACTTTTGATGGACCATACACCATTTATACCTGCATCCTAAGTGAAAGAAACTATTTGGCCTCCTTTTACATGCCTAGGGTCATTACTTTGGGTCTATTTTTAAGAGAAGGTTCATTATTATGAACCCTAAAACTATTACTTATGATGGGTTATACACCTCTTAAACCCACATCTCAAGTAGGGGATCATTTGGCTTCCTCTTCCAAACAAGGGATTATCGTGTTATTTTATTTGCAAGATAGGTGACAGGAATAAGTCGAAAAGTAAATTCTTCACTTATTTTTTTTAACCCAAAGAAAAGGTTCACTTTTGTCAACTCACGACACTTTCTTAGTATTGGCCATGTGCCTATTATACTCATATCCTTAGTGGGGGGATCATTTGACCTCCTTTTATATGCAAAGGGTTATCATGTTATTTTATTCATGTAACAAGTGATAGGAATAAGTCAAAAAGTTAATCCTTCACTTATTCCTTTCAACCCAAAAAGGAGGTTGATTTTTATGAATTCACGACCCTTTCTTATGATAGACCATGTGTCTCTTATACCAGCATCCCAAGTGGGGATACTATTTGGCCTCCTTCTTTGTGCAAGAGGGTTATTACATTATTTTATTTGTGAGACACTTGTTATGGATTCCTTGAACAACTTTATTGATTGATTTCAATTTACATTTAAAAGTAGCACTTCTTTAGTTGTTCACTATTCCAGCTCAAGTCTTCTAGCTTTCCATCATTTTCTATCTTGTAAGACCCTATATAGTTAATTCCACATATCATATAGGGGCCTTTCCATATTGTTGCAAATTTATCAAAAATATTTTATATCTTATTTCCAAGAGCCTTGCGTAAGACCGAATCTCGTACTTTGAAATTTTTAGGTTTAATGGATTTGTTGTAGGATCATTGAACCATTTGCATTTGTGCCTCTATCCTTATCCAAGTGTCTTCTCTTTCTTTTTCTACTAACAATAGGTCTTCTCATAGGATGTCACTATTTTCTTCTTAGGATATATCAAAACATAAGGTAGGTTCTTGTATTTATGAGAGAATGACAACTTCGGTTCCATATACCAAAGAGAATGGACTATCTCTTATCGCGGTCCTTTGGGTTACTCTAGTGGCTTATAGAACTCTAGGTAATTCATCAACCTACTTACCCTTTTCTCTTTCTAGTCAGTTTTGTAAAATATTAATCATCATGTTTAAGGACTCCGCTTGAGCGTTGGCTTAGGTCTATATGGACTGGAATGTGATAACTTGATATTGAATTATTAACAAAAGGATGCCAAATTCTGTGAAGCAAATTTCCTTGCATTATCAGTTACTAATTCATACAGTAAACCAAATCTACATATTATGTTATGGCGAATGAATTTCATATGTCACATTCTTGTATGTGTGCTAGTGGTTTAGCTTTGATCCATTTGGAGAAATAATCGGATCCAATAATAAGAAATTTTTTCTGAGCTAGAACGATAGGTAAAGGACCTAGTATGTCCAAACCCCACTTTTGAAAGGACTAGGGGCTCACATCAGCGTGCCTCTCGCAACTATCACATTTTCTAGCATGATCAGTGTAATCCTTTTGCAAGTTAGGTCGATAATAGCCTTGTTGCATGATTCTTTGTGAGATTGTCCTTTGGCCTTAATGTACACCACAATTTATTTCATGGAACTCTCTCATCATGAGTTGAGCTTCTTAAGTAGGAAAACATTTAAGCCATGGTCCATCATAATTTTTATGGTAAAGGGTTCCTTGAATAATGGTGTTACTTTTGGACTTGACTACCATTTTTCAAGCTTCTTCCTTATTCGTGGGAAGGGTTTCTTAAATGTGGTACTTTAGATATAGGGTTATCTATGAAGAAGAAGTAGTGACGCTTGTAAGTTTAAGAGGAGCAAAAGTGATAACGTTCATAAGGATGCTAGGACTTGGTAAGCGTGATATGTGAGTTACCCTTTTATTTTATGCTCACTATCGTCACCAAACTAGTGAGTGAATCAACATGTGTGTTTTCTTCTTAGAGCACTTGTTTGATCTCAAATTCTTCGAAGGTTGATATTTCTTTTTTTGTTTCTTCCAAGTATTTCTTCATTATTTCCTCCTTAACTTTGAAGGTGTTGTTCACCTAATTAACTATTAAGTGTGAATCAGTGTAGATTAACACTTTCTTTACTTCCAGTGAATAGATTTGATGAAGTGCCATTAAAATCTCTTTATACTTAACTTTATTGTTAATGGCTAAGGAAGTAATTCAGATACATTGTTCTATCTATAATCCTGTGGAGCTTAATATAGCTATTCCTACTTCATAAGCTTTTGAATTACATGCCTCATCCACATATTCCATCCATAACCCTAGGGTAGGTGCTTCCATTGATACCACTTCCTTAGGTGCACTACGTGGTTCAGTTGTGAGGTCAATCCCTATCTAGTCTATGACAAACTCATCCAATACTTATCCTTTTATTGTCGATTGTGGCTTGTACTATGTATCAAATTTGATCAACTCAATGGCTATTTGAGATAAAAGACCTAATTGTTATGGGTTGCTCATAATATTTTTCAGAGGGTAAGATGTCAAGATAATTATATTATGAGTGCCAAAATAAAGTTTGGGCTTTCTAGAAGCCATCCTTATGGTGAACGTCTATTTGTCTATGAGTGGTTATCTTTGTTATGCTTGAGTCAAATAATGGTCGACGTAATATATGGGTTGTTGTATTCCCTTTATATCCGCCATGAGGATGGCATTAGCTACTGTTTCTATGAATGCTAGGTATAAGTGTAAAATTTCACCAATCTTAGAGTTCGTTAAGAAGGGTGCTTTCCCCAAGTACACCTTGATAGACTAAAAGTGTTTTCACACTCTTCATTCCATATATAATCTTTATTCTTCTTTATGAGTTAAAAGAAAGGTAAATATTTCTTTGTACATTTTGATACAAAATGGCTTGAGGTAGCTATACGTTTATCCAACTACTGCACCTCTTTGAGGCACCATGATGATCTTATCTTGAAAAGGGCAATAATCTCATCAGGATTTGCCTCAATTCCTAGAGATGATATCAAGTACCCTAAGAAATTTCTTAATATTACCCCAAATATGTGTTTCTTAGCATTAAGGCACATGTTATAATTCCTAATGACAGCAAAAACTTTTTCTAGATAAAAAATGTGATCTCTTTTGGCCTTGGATTTTACTATCATGTCATCTATATACACTTCCATATTCCTCCCAGCCTAGTTTTTGAACATTTTGTTTACCAGTCTTTGATAAATTTCCTTTGCATTTTTAATCCGAAAGGCAAACTTGTGTAGCAATAAGTCACTTCCTCTCTTATGAATTCCATTTTTTCTCACTTCGAGTCCTTCAAGTCCTTTTTTGATGGTAACTTAAGTATGCATCCATAAAACTTATCATTTTTAGTCTTGTAGTGGTGTCTCCTAGTTGGTCAATATTTGGTAGAGGAAAATAGTCGTTTGGAGTAGCGTTGTCAATATCAATGAAATCCATGCATATTTGATGGTCACCCCAAACCTTATTTGCTAGGATAACATTAGAAAGCCATATAGGGTAGTCTATTACTCAAACCCATCCCACCATTTTAAGGGAATTGACTTTGTTCTTAATAATGCCATTTTTCTCCAGCATAAATCTCTTCTTTTGTTGTTACGCTGGTTTTTTTGTATGATCTAAACTCAGTTCATGTGCAATTATATCAGGATTAATACCAAGCATGTCTTCTGGTTCCCATATGAAGAGAACTATATTTCTCTTTAGAAATTCGACCAACTATTCTTTATTGTATATGAAGAGTTTAGAACCAATCTTCAAGTCTTTCTCCTCCTTCAAAGTTCCAATAGGGATGACCTCATAGTCACCAAGGATCACTATTAATATTTTATTGTGTGGGTCTTGTGTACTTCAATGTCTTGTGTGCTGACCAACACTTAGTTTCTATCCTGAGCTAGAAGCATGTTCTACATTCTTCATGGCAGAATTATAGTAGCTTCTCACTTTTTCTTGTTTTGCTTTGATTTCTTTAACTTGGTCCATAGTTCGATGCTTGACCAATAGATGGTAAGTAGATAAGATGACCCTTATTTATAAATCCAGGGTATGTCCAATAGAGCATTGTAAGAGGTGGGAGTAGTCAAAACAATAAAATTTGTAGGTCCATTGAACCTTACCAATGGCATTTGTTGTTGAGTGATTTCCTTGGGTTCTATCCCCATATCGAGAAGTACTGAAAAGTACAAGAAATTCAAGAAACTTCAATCATACGCTAATACTCTATGAACCTCCTAATGTGCAATTTTAACCATGACCACCAAAAGGTCATCATGAGGTGGAAACAATTTTCTCCCTTCAAAAATTATGGGGAAAATTGGCCCTTCCTTTATCAATGTATAAGTGCATATCTTTTTCTTTCCTAGCATAATTGTTTTCTAGAATTACGAGTAGGTCCTAACATGGTTGGGCCACCTTGAATGGTATGAATACCACGAACATGCCCTTAGGATGGTTATGCCTACCGATTATCTTCTCTTTGAGGGGGTTTGTGGGGAACCATGTCCCTTCTCGGGTTACCTCCCCTATTCTCTTGTCTTCGAGATCTATTTATGTTTTCTTCCACTATATCTCCCAAGTATCCTTCCAAAAAAATTTATTCAATTTCCTACTTGAGATGTCTACAGTCCTTAGTCCAATGACCTATATTTTAGGAAATGCACAATATTTATTGAGACTCCTGATGAGTGCTTAAAATCACAAAAATTACTATAACTTAATGTACTTTAATTAATTAAAAATATTTATATTTTTATGATTTTATCATATTTTTATATAAATTTGTCTTTCTAGAATCACAGATATTTTTATTATTATTTTAGGTATTTCGCTTCAAAATTAATTTAAAGACTCAAAGAAAAAAAATGGAGGTATAACATCACAAACATGTTGAGAAAAAGAAAAAAATGGAAAAATGGACAAAAGTGCCCAATCACGCACGCATCATGCATGTCCCGTGTGCAGCTGTGCCCATTCACACCGAGTTCTGTGCACGTGCGCACGTTCAACACACTCTCAGTGCATACTAGTGTCGAGTTCCACGTACTCTAGCACACTCCCACACTGAGTCCAACGCGTTCCAGCATAAGCCCGCGCCTACCTCACGCATGTCCAAGCGCACCAAATGCTCGTCTACCACAAATCTCACCCCCACATGCGTGCCAACCTGTCCAAACGCATCCAAAATTCATTTTTGAAATGTTTTCCCACCTTTTTTTTGCCTTTTCCTCACCTATAAAAGAACCATTTTCCTCATTGTAAAAAACACACAATTTTCTCAACTCTTTATCTCTCTAGTTTTTAGTTTTAAAGTTCTTTTCTTTTTTAGAAGAACTAGTTATAATTTATAGATTTTTAGTTTTTGATTCAAAAAACGAAAATGCAAATCCGTTCGGAGGTTTTTTAGTAATAGAATTAGCATCAAAGTTCTGTAAGGATTCTTTTAAGGTATAATTTTAAAATGAATTCTTTATATTTATTTTTTATGTTTTATTATTATATGTTATGTTTAATTTTTCTGTGATTAAATTTAACATACCTAGTTGTTTGTAAATATGATATAATAATAACATTGTTATGCTTCCAAAATATTAAATAGGTAAAATATTTCTATAAAATAAATGGATTTTGTTTTTATTCAAGACTTTATATAAGGGTGTTAGAGAGAAATTTATTATTTTTTGTCACAAACTTAAATATGAAAATTAGATTATAAGGTTTAATTATTCGGTCTGATTTAGAGTAGTGCTCTTTTATTTGTTGGTACAATCGCTCGGTAATTAGAATCAAACTATATTTCAAAAGTTTTTTTATAAGAACTATTATTCAAAAATGTATTGACAACATATTTTTTAGTAGTGTTTTTAAAACTTGATAGTTAGTACTCGAATAATGAAATTCTTAAGTTTAATTTAGACACCTTGAATAAAGGCTAATTAACTGACTCCGCCTAAAGCTGTGATTAGGTGGTTTGTTATTTTCTTAGAAATAAAGCTAAAATTTAATACTTAATTAATTCATAAACCCCGCCTAAGGATATTAATTAATTAATATTAAACAAAAGAATTTGGACCCCGCCTAAGGACCATTTCATACCAAAAGGGAAAATGAACAAATATTAATTTATATCTTTAATAACCTAAATAATATGAACATGTTTAATTAATTAATTATTATATCCTTAAATACTCCATTGTTATGAATGATAAAAATTTGCATAATTTTTTATTGAATCCATATCTATGTTTATTTTTTTATGCTATTAGATTAAGAAACACAAAAACTAAAATATCGTGACAAAATGTTTAGGATTTCATTTTATTTTTAAGAGTTTGAATAATAAATTAAAAACCACAAATATTCCTTCCTTAGATCGACCTTGGGAGTATACTTGTCATTTTTTATAAAATGATTCGTGCACTTGTGAGATTTTTATAAATATAAAACCAAAGTATTTGAAAAATCAACATTGCCTACATGAGTTCCTCTAAGTGGCTCTCATAGGATGGGGCTACCTTACTTTGTCTATCCATTCCATCCATTGGATAATATCAATAAAGGATACCCATAATGGTGGTACTTCAAAGGAGCCAAGGCCTTATCCTAATTACATGACCTTCATCTAGGTGTTATCGTTGGTTTAAAATGGGATGGATTAGACGTCCATCCATAAACTATTTTCTTTCTATGTTATCCTTGCTATTGGTTGACTTGTCTTATGGTTTGGGCACTGCAATTCTAGGGGGTTTCAACTCTCTTTCTATATTAACAAATTTTTAGGCCTCTTTGTAGACTATATGAAGAAAGCATAGGGTCATTTTGGTTAACTCCACGAATAATTATGTCCCTCTTTATTCCTTTCCTAAAGGCTTCAATGGATTTGGAGTCGGGAAATTGTGAGATCTCAATTTTCTCCATCTTGAACCTCTTCATATAACCCTATATCATCTCTTCACTTTCTTGAACAATGGAGAACAAGTGATGTGATTCTTTCTGGATGGGTTTATTGAAAGCATAGTTTGTAACGAAAGCCTTTACCAATTGGTTGAAATTAGTGAATCTCTTAGGAGGAAGCTCTATAAATCATTTATGTGTCATTTCTTGGAAAGTATAAGCAAAAATATTACAAAACATGACGTCCCTTTTTTTTCTTTGGGCACATATATTGATGCCATGCCATCTTAAAATTTATCACATAAGCTACATGATCATTCATTCCTTTATAAGGTGGGCACTTCAAAACCCAAAATTTTGGTGGTGGAACCATTAATTTTATATCATTCGAAAAGGGGAAAGCTGATAATTGATCACATATGGCTTCTATATCATTTAGAGGACATCCTTTACTCTGCTTTTTCAGTTGATCATTTACCTTTTCCTTCATTTTCTTTTCCATCTTCTTCCATTCTACATCCCACTTAATGAGATGTGAGATGAGCTATATGGTGAGGTACATATTCAATAGGGTCAATTCTAGGGACTTGATGCATTGGGTACTCTAGATGGTTTTAAGGACTGTTTCTTTTTAAACCATGGTAGTATAGTGGTTGGTCATGTTGATAGGGTTGAATTTCCCGATTGTGCGAAGGGATTCTCTTGGTCTTCTAAATGAGAGGTCTCAAATTCTTAACCTGGACTAAAAAAATTTAAGGCCCCACGATGGACACTAATAGTTTAGAGAGAAGTATAAATGCTACAAGACTCTAGAAATCTAACAAAAAGATTAATATCCTCTTAATGGGTCACATAGGCCCATATATATAAGCACGACTACCTCCAAGTGTTGGCATCTCATTGGAATGACCATTTCTGAATTATACATACACAAAAGTAGGTCCATTTTCTGAGGATGAAGTCATGCTCATATACCACTACAATACATGTCATCTTGTCCCATGTCCAGGTCAAGTATCCCACTGTTAGGTACCTTGGGTCAGGTATACCATGAATCCTATGTGACTCATGTACCTCGTGTTTCTCGTGAAAATCAAGTAGGTCATGTAGCTCCTTAGATAATACCTTAAATCACCTATGTTGGGGGGTACCCTGGGCTCATAGGGTAACCCGATCCATGAAACCCAAATAGGTTCAATAAACTTGATTCGAGCAGCTTATTCTTGAACTCTTTGAAATCGATCTAGAAATAAATAAATAAATATGGTCACTTAACATAGTTTTGAATTAAGAAAAATTAAAAAAACAGGGATTGATTTAATATGGGCATTATTTTTAGATAATAGAGATTTTTTTCACTTGGGTGTTGGGTTTAGAAGTTTTTTAAAAAATTCATAATAGAAATCCAAAATGACAAAAATATCTATAATGGTGATCACATGTTAATCACATTATCAACCCTTTTGATTTATTTATTTATTTTATTAATTTGGTTAAATAAAATGAATATTCAATTGAAACAAAATTAACTAGTTTTAATAGTATGTTGACAAAAAAATAACTTGGTATAAAATTGACACAAAATAATAATTTTAATAGTAAATGAAATATTTTTCATTTTTTGCATAATGAATGTAGAGTATCGTTTGGTTTATCATCAATATATTTTTAGAACTTTATCTAAGCCATCTTATCTTCATATTTTTTAAGTTTTATTCTATCACTATATATAATATTAGTGTTGTTGTGCAAGAGTCTCTTTTAGACCTACAATAGAGCTACCCCATAAATTTGTTCTTGTCTAATCAAATAATCAACAAATGGAAAACCAAATGAAAATGAAACCAAAATATGCACAATCATACCAATTAATCATCAAGGAATAAAAAATGAGCAAAAAACAATAAATGAACACATAAGATTTAACATAGTTCTTTTCCAAAATTATGTAGCTTACATCCACAACCCAAGCATTCAAGCAATATTCAACTAAGAATCAAAAAAGATTATAACCTATGCTACTCAATACAAATACAACTATGTACTCTCTTTATCATACAAACATCATTCAATCCCATTTTATCCTCAAGAATTTCTCTAAGCTTCACGCTCCTCCAACGGATATATACTTATATTATAATTCTTACGTTTGATTGAGAATAAGAGAGTAATACATTCAAGAAGCTTAAATCCAAAAGTTTCCAAGAATACCAAGCTTTCTTCCCTACCTTTGATAGATTTAAGCTCTATTCTTCCTTGCCTCTCTTTTTTCTCTAAGCTCTTTAAATGCTCACAAGCTCTCTCGTTTTTATTATAGGGCACAAACTTGTGCTTATACATGCCCCATTATTCATTTACCAAAATGTCCATTTACTTCTAAATCTTATTGTGCTAATTCCCATACCCATTCTCATCTTTTTCTTGATAAAATTTACGCATTAAAACAAGGAATCAAAATTTGGAAAGAAACTCTTCAAGCAAAGCACAATTGAAGCATGATCGATCCACCTTGCTCGATTAGTCAACCTCTTGGCTCGATCAATTGAGATCTCTTAGAACTCATTCAAATATTGATATGCAATGTTCATAATCCAATCTTTAATGCTTGATCACACACAATGATAATCAAGCATCCCCAATGGATTTATATCACATATCACAAGTGCATTACTTTTATCATATATCGTGCTTGTCACTTAATTTGTCTAAATCTAAGATGAGTACAAGAATAATAAAAATAATATGCAAAATCCACAAATTAAAAAATCGGGGTTGGGGTTAGGTCAAAAGGGTATAGAAATATTGTTTTTTATGTCAGAGTTTTTCCTTTTACCTGATGAAAATACTTTGGAAAATAGACTGATATAACCCCAACCACTATTTTCATTATAGATTGAACCTCCCACTGACATAATATTTATAATTCCATTTTTACCCCTACTTGTATAATATTCAATCTAGATTGGATTGTTCCTTTCTTTTTCCCTATCTATCTATATCACTTCTCTTTCATTGTCTAACACCAAAAAACATCACCATAACACCTCTAGCACCATCAACGGAGTGTAACCTTCCAGTAGCATTAGGAAAACGTTGTCAGGAAAATCCTTAACACTATATATTCATCAAAACTGCAAAGACTTTAGTCTTGGCAAGATCATGCTAGCTTGATGTGTATACTACATCATCTTTGTTTTTTTTTGACATCATCCACCTAATACTAATAAGGATGCAATTGAGAGTATGAAAAGTCAATCAAATTTAGTGGGTGCTCGAAGAGAGAGTCAAGAGGGGGAAAAGCGAGCAAATGAACTTCAATGAGGCTGTTGATGGTATTCTTTTCTTTCTTATTACCTTTTTTCCTCCTAGTATCTATCTTTTTCTTCTTTTCTAGACATCCTTATTTAATTCAACATTACTATAAAATCTTCATAACAAAGATGCAACAAAAAAATAAGAATTTCACAATAAGATAGAGAATGAAGAAGCTTTACAAAGCCATTAGAAATCAAACTTGTCTTTTTTTACTATAATGGATTTTTTCCTCAACTTTCTTAAGCTATCATCTAATACAAAGTCACCTTATTATTGGATCCTTCTTTAAAAAATATATAAATTTTTGCCTTAATAACAAATTATTAAACCGTATGGTCTAGCACTAACTTGAAAATATTTTAAATATGATTCATAATGCTTCCATTCTCAAGTTAAATTATATTTTATGTCTTCATTGATGCTTAGAGTTTTAAAAACCATAATTAAAAATACATGAGTGTATAAGAGTTACAAAAAAGATGAAGAATCAAACTCCTCCTTTAATCTTCTTACTAACTCTATATTCTCTATTGTGAATTATAAATTGTGTGTTATTTATGGCCTCCTTGTAGTCTTTTTAATAGGCTAAAATTGGTCCTAGTTAGATTAGGATTCTTATTAACTTTAATCCATCTTTTAAATAGGATAAAATTGATCATAATTAGATTAGGATTCGTATTAACTTTAATCCAAGAGTTGAGATTGAAAATTAATTAGAATTAGAATTAGAATCAAGGTTGACTCATAAAAATCTGCTCCACTAGATCGATTGATACCCTTATCGATCAATATTACTCTACCTTTTTCTTTTCGAGGCATAGCTCCCATATTCCTTGCTCGATTGAGTGGTGTATCTCGATATATCAACTTTAGTGATCCTGAATTTGTCCTAATTTGCCTATTTGTTCTCCGTATAACATATTTTTAACTATATTGTCATATTTGAACATAAGATATATTTTTCAAATGATATTCATCTCAAAACAGGACAAATAACTAGTTTGAAGCCACCAAATAACTTTACTTTCCTAAATTTACAACTATCAAGTGGTCATTGAATGTTTTAGCTCCACATTCATCTATGCATTTAGTTCTTGCTTCAAAAATGCACATTTTATTACCCATGTTTTTCAACCATGGTTCATTTATCATTTTCTCAACAACTCTAGGTCTTATGGTTGTCACATTGGATAACCAACCCCATATCCAATTCCATGAAATATGTAGCAATGACTCTCCAATGCCACAAATGTTTGTATAACTTGAGGTTGATGATGACAATTGTGCAAGCTTAAGACAACTTTTTAGCATTTTTAACACCACTTCATACTTATCTTCATTTTCATGGTGTCTTGACATTTCATTGGCAAACAAGAAGCATGTCTCTCCAAGTTTAATCATAAATTTGTAACTTGAACACATTATACAAGCCAAAACTGATCTTCTACGGACTTTATTAGTAATAATATAAGTAGTATCATGTTTATTACACAAGTTAATAAAATACATACATAACTTTAATAGTACCACGTCTATACATATTATCACCATGCATGGATTTTCTTTTATCAAAACTTCAATACTTATGCAAATAAGGAAGATTAATTAAATGGTAGCATTACTTTAACTATTATAGATTTAATGTTGAACATATACCACGAAAAAGAATAATTTAACAAATACTTTAACTAGAGAATTAGTCACACTAATAACTTTTACAATTGTAGGAAAGATAGACAATCTTAACCTAGAAATAAAGATTAAAGAAAAGAAAAGAAAATTTCTTAAAGATTAATTAGAGATTTTATATCACAAAAATTCACTTATATGTGCAAAATAAGAAGAGTCTAATTCTCCAACAAAAAAAGAGATTAAAATTTCATAGGAAGAGGATAAAACCATAGAATTAGCCAAAAGGGAAAAGGAGCAACTCCTCAAAAGTTTTAAGGTCTGAAATCGAAAATGAGGAAGAGCTCAAAGAAAATAATGAAGAAGAAAAATAAAAATATTATATTGTTTACAATGGACCATTCACAAGAATATAAAAGACATGACCAGAAGCAAGTAAAGTAATAATTGGATCCTTCAACGTAACACACAAAGTATTCACTAATAGGATTGAAGCAAAAGGAAATTTTGTAAATTTCAAAATCCCTAAGCTTCTCAAACCCAGTGAAGCAGTAGTCAGCTTAGAAGGCAATTGCGCATAAGCACTCAAAAACCAAACAGGTGAAAAAGGAAAGATGATAATGCTAGGAAAGATACTAGGATAGGTAATCTTTCAACAAAATAAATGATACATTTCTTATCCTTGAGGAAGAAAAGGAAAGACAAAGAAAAATAAACCCAAACCAATTGTTAAAACCTTATAATTTAGTAAGAAAAACACGAAAAGATCAACTTAAAATCATGAAATTTTTCACAACATTAAAAGTCCATACATAAGGAAGAAAACCAATCACATGTATCAAATTCAACATTACTGAAGAAACATATCCAAAGCTTGCTTACAGTTATTTTATTGTGAAATGATTCAAAATATTTATCCAAGAAAAAATTTAATGAAATTAAATTATTTTCCTAAAAACTTTAAAAAATCCATTAAAATTTTAGGAAAAGAGTAAAAGCAGATGATTGTATATTATTTTTTAGATTTTTTAAACCATTAATGGATTGGTATAAAGGAAAGCCTATTAGTCCTTATCATTTTATTAAAATAAAAATTGCACCTTTAGCAAGAACAATAGACCATTCACGATTTCTACTAGAAGAAGAATTTAATGAAGAAGCTCTTAACCAGGAAAGAGCAAAACCACTTGAGTCAAATATACCAGTAAAAAAAGAGCATCCTCTGAAATTAGGGTAAATTACTCTACAAGTAAGGTCATAATAATCTCACACCGTAACATGGATATAATTCAAGAAGATGTTGATAAAATTATCAATTATAAATCATCATTCAACTATAATAAGTTAGACGAGGCTAAGGAACCAAACAAAAACTTTGCCAACTAGAAAAAATGAAAATTGAGGAACACAAATATCTTTATTGTGTAAAGGATAGAGATATATTGTCATCTCCAGTATCAAAAGAAAGCATGTTAGTAAGTATTTTTTATTAAATAAGTGTCAATATAAATTTTTAAAAGATAGGAAGAGATAAGATAAAATATAATCATTGTCCTTCAACGTATCTTTATTTTAGTAAATGAATGAAGAAATAAAGAAAGATGTAATCTTTATCTTTCCATGTATCTTTAGGTTAGGTATGTAAAATAATTATCCTTTTGTCTATAAAAGGGTTTTTGTATAAGGAAGAAGAGAATAACAAATTCTAACTATAAAATCCAAAAATTTCTCTTTTTAGAAAATGCACGAACATAGAAAATGTGTTAACAAATTCCTATGGAATAAATTAGCAGAAAACTAAGATTGTAATGATTATACTTCCTTAATGAATAAAAGTGCTACTTTCACCAAAATCCAATATCTTTCTTATATCTTAAATATAAGTAAAAATTGTATCATTAATTGAAGGTAAAAGTTCATTGCTTTCAATTCAAAAGGTGAGACTTCTAACAATGTAACTAAATATCATATACAAAGTAACAAAAGATGGATGTGAGCCTATATTCATTAAAATAAGGTAAAACTAGACACATCTCTAAATTCTATTTTCTGAAAATAATATTTATCTTTTCAAAATCTTAAAATCAGAAAACATTAATCAATATTTATTTGCTCAAAATTCTTAAATCAAAAAAATAATTAGAGTAAAAAAATTATCTGGTATTTGAGCGATAGGAAAGAAAATACACCAATGGATGAAAAGTTAATATCATTAAATACTCAAGAACATTAATGATATTAACTATAAAGGTTGAGAGCATTAGAGCTATTTTTTATAAAATTTGGGAACATATGTGAATGTATGCTAAAGATCAAGGGCATTTGTGATATTTTTCCTATTAATATGTTATTAAAATATTGGTAGCCATGTTTGTTGCCCACACCAAGGGAAAGGATTACATATACTCGAAATAATTTATGTGTCTCACCTTAGGTATATTATTGTATTTACCATTTTATTATATGGTGTCATATATTACATTAAAAAATTATAACCACCTATTTTTACTTATCAAAATATTTTGTTTTATGTGTAAAGAAGTGAAAATTGTGATACATTTATTAATAGGTTACTATAGAGTTAGCTCTATCCTAACTACTATATGTCCTTTCTTTACCTTCCATCAACATGTTAATGGTTATTTTCAAGATTATTTTCACACCTAACTTTTGTGGACACATTTTTGAGGGTTTGGATTAGTCGTAATGACTTGGTTTTTAAGCAAAATGTGTTCAATCCTGGTGGAATGGTGCGTATGGTTAGGCATGACCATCATACATATAGAGTGGCTTCTAGGGAGCATTACTAAGTTCTAGCTAGCTTTGTGTTAGTGTCTATAACAACCATTATGTGTATTTTGTGTTTTTTTGTGGGATTTGTTACCTTTTGTATTGAATCTACTCAATATTTTTTTAAGCAATTTTAAATAAAATCAGTATCTTATTATTTGAAAAGAAAAATCCAAAATTAATGTTGAAGTGTTGATTAATAATAATAACAATTTATATTTACAAATTCAAATGGGTAGAGAAAGAAAAAGTTTGATCATGTTTAATCATATCTTATCGTGTTTGATCATGTTCACGTATTAGTTTACGTAATAAAAATTTAATTAATTTTTTTTACGTTATTTATTTATAATATTAAAAATAACAAAATTTTGAAGGTTAATTTTTTCATATTATTTATGAAAAATAAGAAATAGTAAGATTTTTAAAGGTATAAAAAAATATTTGATTAATTTTTATTAAATTTTTTATTTATATTATATTATATTTGCATTGTGTTATCCTTTTTCATCTCACTGAGATTTAACCATCAATAGATTATCGGGGAAGAGATCATGGCTTTCCTACTACTCAAGGTGACTTTTTTTGCCCGAATTTGTGGGGCTTATATTTTCTCGAGGATTTGTCTTTAGGTGATTATCATCAATACAAGACGAAAATTGTGCTTGTGGATGGAAGAAGATGTCTTTTGTGCAATATAATGTCCACATAATTTTGTCTTATTAATATTTCATGTTTTGATTATTATTTTTTGGCCCGAGTTAAACGTTTAATTTAGTAATAAAATTATTACTTTTTTGATCAATTTATTATCAAATTTTATTTTTACCAAGTAACAACTAAAATTAGTTAATTTTGTTCTAATTTAATATTATGTTAATTTAGCTATCCAAAGAGCCGATTATGTGACTATTATGTGGTCACTATTAAGTATATTTTTATCATTTTATATCTCTAATGTATAAAAATTGAAAAGAAAAAAGAAGAAGTAAAAATTCGGTGTAGAGCACTCCAAATTTCTTAGCTCTTGAAAATGTGAAATTAAGTCTTTAATATTTTAAAAGTTGCAATGTAGATCTCTTATAGTAAAGTAAGTAAGTTTATTTTATGTTAATTATTTTTAATTTATAATTATTAATATATGTAAAAATATATGATATTATAAATAAAATGTTTTTATCGATACGAAAATATGGATTTTTTCTTAAGAATCATCAACTTTTAATTGTTTTTAATAATAATTATTTTACCTCTTATTTTATTGTAACTGTTAATTTTTACATGTTTATATTATAGTTAAATCGAACTAATAGGTCTAAAATAAACTTATTTAATCTCAAAGATACTTACAGAACTTACTATACACATTTTAAAAAAAATATCAGGACCAAGATGCACTTATTTTTTCTAAAAGCTGAGGGATTTAAATATCTATTTTTCTAAATTTTATATATATATATATATATATATATATATATATATATATATATATATATATAATTTTCAATCCTCAATCCAATTGAAGCATCTCCAATCCAGCAAAAGAGACCACCAACTAATGAATGAGAACAACAACAGTATAGCCACATCCAATAGACGAGCCACCGCCTACATCAGCTTATGTCACAATTTCAGCCCTTATAGAGAGGTCTGGGTGATTGCAACTTCTCGTCAAAGTATTCAATATTCCCAACATTGAAATAGTTTTTATATTGTCCCTGATTTCCCACATAGAAGCTCCACTATATGGTCCTATTTGGATAGAATTACAAGTGTTACAAGATTCTAGAGAGAGTTAAAAGAGAGAGTTAAATCCCTTCAATGGATCACATAGTTTCATATGTATAATCACCACTACCTCTAAGTATTGGCACCCCATTGGAATAACTATTTTAGACTTATACATAAACAAAAGCAAATCCATTGTTCGAGGATGAGGTTATGCCCATATGCTCTTACAATACATATCCTTTTGTCTTTTCTAGGCTATGTACTCACTGTTAGGTACCTCGAGTCAAGTACATCATGCACCCTATATGACCCATGCTTTTCGTGTTCCTTGTGTTCCTCATGTAGATCAAGTAGCTCATGTAGCTCCTTAGATAATGCCTTAAACCACCCCACGTGGAAAGGTATCTTAATTTGTGACACCAAAACATTAAGTCTCTCGTTCTTTTATATTAAAGCGAGATGAAAGAATTCCATTCCAATTGGGGTATGTCACTTATAATCCATAATACAAATTTTGGAAGTGCAACAATTTTAGCTTTCCCAGGTGAACTCCTCAACTTCTTATAAGGGACAAACCTTTCACTTTCCTTTTGGGTATTAACCTTTCAAATTCTACAATTCTAACCCTTCTTCCTCTAAGAAATCTAGCTCCCTTACCTACTATATTAAGAGCCCTAGCCATTTATTTTAAATTCATTTCCATCAGAGCTTTCTAGGTCAAAAATTTCACTTAAGAGAAATTCATTCCATATAAAGAATTTCAAGTCATTTTTGAATAATTTCAGTTCGTGCATTTGGAGATTCAGACGATGGCAAGAGAATTCTAGTTCTCTATTTTCATGTTCTTTCAATTTTTCCCATTTTTATATGGTCAATTAAACTAGTTCCCATTCTATTAGGGTTTCACAAAGGTCCATTCTCACCATAGAAATCAATGGACCCTACCCTCATCCATACATATAATTCATGGGTAGAGAAATATGAGTAAGGGAACCCACAACATAAGATAGGGTATTGGCTCTTCCTACATCAACCCTTGGTTCAAATGATGGGTTTTGTGCATAAAGAATCATATAATTTTGAATAAAACACTCCAAAAAATCATTTGTGAGGGTAGATCAAACATCACATGATACTATCTCGAGCCATATTGAAGCCACAACCAGTGAGGCTCGTATCCCAAATCTATAAGCACCTCTAATGGGGCCCAAGTTCCTACCTTTACTAGCACCCTGGTTTAGGATCCATTCGGTGCTTCAACCTCAGGTCTAGTACCTTCCACTCATACGTCAATTCCTCAAAAGGTTCATAGGAAAAGAAAATCATGTCGTCAACCAATTGGGGAGCCCATGGAAAAACCCCAAGGAAGAAAATCCAGAAAGTATCGAGTTGTCAAATCATAGAGGGCATGTACCACCTGAGGAGGAAATTATCAATTACATCTTGTATGGGCTTGGTACCATCCTCACAACACTTTCTCGAGACAGACGACCCATCCCAAGGATGGTATATACTAATCGAAGAGGCCTTACGAGTTGGCCTAATGTTTCCCACGCTTCGGGTGGTTGCTTGTTTTTTGTATACCTATAACTTAAGTTTGACAAAAATAAACCCTAATGGGTGGAGAAATCTTCTAAGTTTGGTCATTATCAATAGGATGATTGGTTACGAGCTGTAAAAAGATGAATTACATGCCATGTATTCCATTAAAAGGGATGAGATGATGAAAGTAGATTGAACATCTCAAACATCACTCTTTGAGGTGTTATTTTGAATTTTTCTTATAGTTGACCTAAATAGAAGAACAAATACTTCTATGTTTAGGGTGATATATGGGACATGGAACTTATAGTTCTAATTCGTGCCACTTGGAAATATAATTTTTACACTACAAGGCCACAAAGTCAGTGGATATGCTACTTAGTCTTAGTCATGATGGAAAATAATATGTACATTGACTTGAGCTGCATAATTCCTTATATGCTACTCATAAGGATATCCTTATTGAACCCCATTTTAGGGCTTTTGGGGTGTGGAGAAACTATCATATTGCACCTTTAGGTTTAAACAAGGAGTACTTACATATTTTATTTTTTCAAAATGAGGCATATTAGAACATTTATCCACAAACTATTTTCCTTCTCCATTATCCTTGCTATTGGTTGACTTGTTCGACGGTTTGGGCACTGAAATTATTGAGGTTTCAACTCCCTCTCTATGTTAAAAAAATTTGAACCTCTTCGTAGCCCACATCAAGAGAGCTTGGACTTGTTTTGGTTAGCTTCACGAATAATCATGTATCCTACTTTATTCCCTTCCTAAAGGCTTCAGTGGTTCTAGAGTCAAGACATTATGAGATCTTCATTTTCTCCATCTTGAACATCTTCATATAAATCTCTATCGTCTCTTCACTTTCTTAGACAATGGAGAAAAAGTGGTGTGATTCTTTCCACATGGGTTGTTGCAAGTGTAGTTTGTAAAGAAAGCCGTTACCAATTGGTTGAAATTAGTGACGCTCTTAGAAGGAAGCTCTATGGATCATTTATGTGCTATATCTTGGAAAGTAGAAGCATAAATCTTATAAAATGTGGTGTCTATATTTTATTTGGGCATGCATATTGATGCCATAACATCTTAAAATGTATCATATGAGCTACAAGATAATTCATTCCTTTATAAGATGGGCATTTTAGAGCGGAGACTTTTAGTGGTGGAACCATTAATTCTATATCATCTGAAAAGTGGGATGCTAATAATTGATCACACATGACTTTAATAAATTTTAAAAGGCATCCCATACTCAGCTTTTTGAGTTGATCATTTACCTTTTCCACCATTTTCTTTTCTATCTTCTTCCATTCTTCATCCCACTTAAAGTCGGGATGGTTTATTCGGGTATTGTTAGGCGCATTGATATCTAGGTCATATAGTTTAGGTTGATGAGAGATGGTTCGATTGGGGGAGTATAGTTCATAAAATAGCTCTCGTGACATATTTATAGGTGTGGATTCTTTATATGTGAGTATTGGTTCTTGGAAGTGATGTCTCCTTGATTCATGAAGAGCTTCTTGAGCTCTAGGTAGGCATGATTGTTAAGTCTGGAATGAGCTTTTGGCTTCTTCTGAATAGTTATCTTGTAGTAACAATGAGCTTAGTTCCTTGCTTTCAACTTTTTCCTTGTTAGAGGTTCCTTCTTCAAAATCTATAAACGTAAACCTTGATACATTACTTTTTCTTGTTGCATTACTCTTTCTTTCTGGTATCAGAGGTTTTTCTTTTTACATCTAAATTACATTCTTCTAGTATTTCAAAGTCTGTTAATATTTCTAGTTTTATTATTTTTACAGTTTCTTGAAAAGTTTTGTCTATTTTTAGGAGTTTATTTTGTCCATGTATTAAACTATTATGACTATTTGTTAATAAATATCCTAACATATAGTGTACTGCAAATGGATGATTTATTTATCTCATTAAATCTCCTCTTTCAACTTCATAAGTTAAACTTAATATTTTATTTAAGTTCTTATCATTAATGTTAATGACAAACCTAGGGTATGCAGTGAATTCTAATTTTTGGCATCCTAAGTTTTCATGAATCATTCCAAATAAAGCATATTTCTTGTTTATTATTCTATTACCTAGCAATACTACTTTTATTAGTGTATCAATTCCTTCTTTAAAAAATATTTTTATTAATATTTGCATTCCTCTTAATGAATATATCTATTTTTTCCTCCTTCCTCGTAAAGGATCTTTAGTATTTTACCTACAATGGTTTTTATATCAATTAATGACATATTATACTTTCCTTTTAAGGAAGTAATATTAATACTCATTTTTTATTACTTATTCCATGATAAACTATAACTTTTCTTGGAAATATTTTTCTTAATCTTGAGAATGATGAATATTTAAATCTATTTAGAGATTTAATCTTGTTTTCTGTATTTCTTCAAATTTCTTTTTGCCAATTGCCATTTTTTGTGAGAAATATCCTAAGATGTTTTATGTTTCTATTTCTATTATTTCTTATTTTCTATTATTTCAATCATTTTAACGATAATGTAAAAAAAAATAGTTCATTTGTATAGCTTACAAATCCTTGTTTATATTTGGGCTTACTAAACTCTTGCTTTTATTTTATAAATTTTTAAAAAATATGGGGTATGTATTTAGTCATTGGTGATGGATGTTATTAATAGCTTCCTAATTTTCTTTGAATACCACCAAATTTTGTACAAGTTTAATATAATTCAATTATATACTATGTAATCTATTATATTTATACATATGCTATTAAATATGGTGTACCAAAGCCATATATGTAGTTGAGGAAATTTGATTTCTTCACCCAAGATAAGAAGCAGATCTAGGGGGTATTTGGGTGGGCTACTAAGAGTTTATAATACATATTTATTTAAACTATAGGGTTTGAATAGGTTATTTTCAAATTTAACCAATTTATAATTTTATAACTTAAATAAAGTGGTCAAACATGCAATCATGTAAAAATAGTAAAGCACAAAATTTTAAAGAATAACACACGATATTTTTAGTTAAAAACAACCTAAGCTATAACCATGACCTAAGAAGAAAACTACCGGTTTATCGGACCACTTAATTTTCTATTATGAAAACTAAACATTTAAGTATAAACTCAGTTTTATGATATCCTGCCTAGGATACTGTCCCAGTATACCTAACTTATGATCTCATGCTATATTTTCCCAATTTCTAAGATTAGCATGAGTAGTGTCTAGACCAACGTTCCAATCAACTCCATGCCAATCAGACATATTCTTGAGAGACTTGATAACGAGCTTAAAGATAAGATTATATGTAAATATTTTTTGCACAAAAATAACCAACACTTTCCGTCCTTACAAACTCCCCATTTGGCATTTTCGTGTGGAAAAAACCACATTCTCACCACATGACACTCATAAGAATAAAATAAACATACATTGATGTTCTAGACTCTATAGTAGAACTATTATATGATTCAGTGAAACTATATTTGCTACAACTTAGTAAGCTTGTACGTAATTGAAACCATATAGATAAGACATACGACAACTTGACTTGAAAACCTCATTATCCATTAATTCAGTTTACATAAAAATAAGAGAAGCATAGAGATAAATCATGTAGTATATACATTCATAATCTTTCCCAATATGTATAACAATAAACATTCATCATTTTGAAATACAAAAGGAACAAAGCAATGAGAAGAAATTAAATATGTAAGAAATAACAAGAAATTATTTATGCTAAACTCACCCTAAGAGTAAAGGTGCAATGTAAAAGCAAAACAATTTGAACTTCCTCTAATACAATGACTCCCCCTAGGTCATATGACTCTCTAAATGTAATACCAATTAACTAGTTAATAATTGAGGAGAAGCTAAAAATTAAAATATGATTTTTTTGTATTTTTGTTTTTGCATAAGGTATTAAACTCATTTAATCACAAACAATCACACAACCAATTAAAAACTCATTTTTGCTCAAATTTTGATTATTTATTGTATAAATACGTAAGTAGAGAAAAATAAGCACACAAGCACACCTAACACATATAATAATATATTGGCATTTACATAAAAGTAATATATATGTTTCAACTCCACAAATATATCAATTAAGTCATTTATGATCAATCAAGAAAGACTCAAGAGAAAAAGTATCACCTATTATGTAAAATTTTCATTGAGTCTTCAGTCTCATAAAACAAAATATTCTACCAAGAGACGAAAAAAATTTTATTTTTTTTATTTTATAAATAAGGCACATGATTATTTAGTTATTTTTATCCTTTATTATTGCTTTTGTTTTTACATCCTAAGTATATTTTTTTATAAGCAATTTATTTTTGCCCAATCTTTTTTTAATTTTTTACATGCACAAGACATAAACCTAATATGATGACTTTCACACTAGTTGTAAAGTAACCATCCTCGCTTACTATGGTAACTTTACACTTCACACTAAGTAGTCTTCTCAGTACTAAGTGCCTCCCTACAATAAAATTTTAGAAGTTAATAACTATAACTCCACACAATTTTACAATCAATATTAATTTGAGTCCTAGAGTCTGTCAATAGAGTTCGTAAGTTTCAAGCATAAAATACATATATGTTCGTGAGTGTGTGAATAAGATCATGTCAACATCAATCATCAAATGTAAAAATGTATGTACACATGGAAAAATTGTATAATCATTTATAGAATAAACATCAAAATGAGTTATTATTGTCTCAAAAAGAGAACATAAAATCGTGTAAGTATACACGGTCACAAGTAATAAAGATGGTCAAGTGATCGGAAAAAAATCATTTCTAACCCAAATTTTCTTTAATTTTAGTCTCTCTATATTTTTGAGTTGCGATTCAACTACCTTAGGTTTCATAGGCGTGTTCTTGAACTTAACTATACTTTACATGTTCGTACCAAATGAAAATATAGTATGCATCGTAGGATGATGATAATGAGTCCTAAAATATTGAATTTTACTTGCCTCTTTGAGCCTAAGACATCATGCTTTCTTGTACAATTTTTTAATATATTATTATAATTTCCATTCATCCTAGAATATGATGTACTATGTATAGATGGATAATGGTTATGAGTCCTAATATGTAAAACATGAAAAGAATTATTAAATTCGTGAACATTTGTCAAAAATCTATATTTTGGTGTTATATGACCTTTCCTACCATAATAATGACAAACATGCACAAATATAACAAGTTTTTCTACCATAGGTGCAATGGTTCTTTGTGCATAAGAAGTGGGAGTAGAGTTAGAAGGTATTACAAATGTGATCTTTGATGTTGAAGATGTGCACTCTCATCCTTATAACCAAGGCCACATGTATCCCCATGTGACTTACCAATGCTCAAAATTTATGCAAGAGTTAGCTCCAATGGTAAGTCTCTCTATTACTTCACAAGATTCTTTAAGCTATTAAATCAGTTTTTTATTATCTATAGCAAGTTTATTATTTTCTTCTTTCAATTCTATAAGACTCACATTCAAAGCATTATTTTATTCTTGTAAAATATTATTCTCTTCTTTTAATTTATTAGAAAGTATTTTATATGCCTTAAGTTGTTCATTTAAATTTTTTAATTTTGTTATTAAACTATTACTCTCTTATATCTATCTAAGACATTTAGAAAACACCTCGTTAAATTAATTCACTATATCTCTATGAGAATTAAATTTAATAAGATTCATTAAGTTCTAAGTTCTCAAATGGCCACACATAAAATTGGTATATAATTCTATCCTTCATCATACATGTCATTCTATTTATGTTGACTCTATATACACACAAATGCCTTTCTCAAGTTTATTTATTATCGAATCGTTTTGATAAGATTTGTAAATAACCAAAAAACATTAAACACAAAATAGAACGAACAAATCGAACGTCTTATAAATCAATCAAAAATAATTAAAATAAAATCTTCATAAATTTAGATCAAATGCAACCCTAGAAAAATTAAATTACTTCATTAAAATTAAAATAAGATATTTGGCTCATCTTAATGCAATAAAATTATTATTATTATACATAAGTAAAGAAAATAGAACAATTAATATAATCTTTTGTATTTTAAAAAACATTTTACATTTATAAATCATGTAAAATATAACTTTATTTATAACTAAATAAGTTATAATGTAAAGTTTGATAAATCTCGATCTCCACATAAAATAAATTTTAAGTCCAAACTAACTTGACTTCTTGAAAAAATTGTCATGGATTTGCACAATCCAATGATCTTATGTTTTGGGGATATTATTGTTTTCAAGCAAAGTGAAACCTATTTTGTTTTATCTAAACATTACTCCACCAAATATTCAAGATTTTTACATCTCTATTTAATTTTATTGACACTTTATCAAGAGGTTAATTTCTCCATTGCATCCATTCAATTTGTCATTGAAAGATGATGGGTTCAAATAAACAAAAGTAGAAGAAGAAATATATGGCAATAAGATGCAATTGCCTTAAAATTTGGAAGGTTTGTGAAAAACCTTACCTTTCAATCCCCGATTTTAACAAAGCTTTTAAGATTGATCGTAATATATCTTATGTGAGAGTTAGTCTTGTACATCTTAGAGGAAGCAATTTGATTTTTTTTAGAGGAAGTAGTAGTTTGATTTTTGCAAAAAAAAAATGTGTAGGAACAATGAGTTGTTCCATTTGTTTTTATCCTAGTATTCTTCGACACGTGGGTGCGTAATCATTTTAATCATATAACTATATGATTTATACACTTTAATTCTCAAACTTTTAAGATAAGTTCTATTAATCTTGTAATTTAAAAGTATTATCAATGAAAATTTAAAAAATATTATCAATGTGATTTTGAAAGTATTTTAAAAATTTTATTTTTTAAAAAAATAAAATAAAAATTATATAATTTATTAATAAACAAGAAAGATGTTTTGTTTTTATTAATAAAATATATCACTTAAAAATCTTATTTCAAAATTTATATTGAATTAATTATATTTTAAAATTACGTTATTAATCTTAAAAATTATAAAATTAAAATGTATAATAAGACCCCAAAGATCTAATAGCCAATATACCCTTGACTTCGTGAGAAAAAGACACTAAAGAAAAATGGAGAAAAAATTATCTTGCATCATAAATTATATAATTAAAATTCATTTCCAAAAATAGGATCATTTTTAAAAATATCTACAAATTTTAGAGTAATATTAAAAATATTTTTAATATTTAAAAAATATTATAAATACTCTCGAACTTAACGAAAATTAAAGTTACGGAATTGAATATTAATTTTTCATACATAAAAATGACAAAAATAATATAAAATCAAGAATTAATAAGAAATCAAGAAATCGTATAAATAGAAATACAAGATATCTCTAGTTTCTCACAAGAAATAATAATTAGTAAAAAAGATTGAAGAAATACAAAAAAAAAGAATAAAACTTAAATATTCATCATTAATTACTCAACATCATTATAACAAAAACCATCACCACCAAACAGGTTGAAAACTAATAGTATGATCACTAACACTATTCAAAGAAACATCTCTCACAAAAACAGTAAAGATAGTACAATCACCTGTATTATTTAAGAAAATATCTTCCAAGAATACATTGGCCATTGAAGATAAAAAAGAAAAATATAAAAATTTAAGTAAACCACAATAGTTGAGTCTCTACAAATTAACTAAAAAATCTACTCATGAACATATTAAAGATTTAAAATTTTACACAAAAAAAAAAGAATTTTCTACAAGTAGTAAATTTAATATTCTTGAATAAGTTGGACCAATTTTTATTTATAAAATTTTTCATGTAAATTGAGTTGAAAATCTATATCCATAAATTAATTTAAATAGATTAAATTATTTAAAAAAAAATTCAAGAAGCTTATCAAGAACTTCAGAAAGAATATCAAAGCAAGCAACAAACTTAACTATCTCAGATTTTTCAATTCATTTATGGATTGGAATGAAAAATATTGTGTTAGTCTCTACCATTTTATCAAATTAGAGATTTTTAACACTAATAGAAAATTCCAAAACCATTGGCACTTTTAGAATAGGAATTCAATACAGATAAAATTTGTATTTTAAGATGACATATACTTAGTCAAATTTATTATGAACTCATAAAAAATGATAATACTTACTCGCCTATTAAAATTATAATCACTTTCCATAATAATATGTCTATGCACTTTACATAACAATATCAAATAATATTTTGATAAAAAGTTTAAAGGTTTGTTTTTAAATAATAATATATAAAAAGTAACAATTAGTGTTATAAAACAACTAGTCATGATTTGATATAAGAGGTATAGAAAAGAAAAATAGATCATTGGATAGAAAGTTAACGTTGTTGACTATTTGAAAGTATTAATGATATTAATTATAAACTTCAGAAACATTATAACTCTTTTTTACAAATCTCCGAAATATAAGTAAATATATGATAAATATAACGAGTATTATTGATAAATTTTCTCCCAAAATATGATAATTAAGAATGTTAGCTAATCAAATGTGTAAATGCATTGAGGTTATACTCTTTATAATAGCTTCCAACCCAGAAATGAGTTCGATATCGAAATCATATATGTTATGATATAATCTAAAAGAATGTATAAAAATATTATTGATATTTTTTAAATGATTTAAATTTTTGGGTAATTAGTATCTCAAAAATTACTAGTAATCACATAAGTAACTTTTTTTTTTAACACCTTAACATTTATCACAATTATTTGTATTAATGTCCCAAGCGATTCCAAATCATTAGCATTAAGATCTCCTTGTAAGGCATATAATTATAAGGTTAGATCGTGTGAGATATGAAATATGTTATTTAAAAAAATAAAAAACTAATTGTATAAAGGAATTATATCAAAGAATAAGAGTCGCATAATAGCATGGTAGTTGGTTAATCAGCCAACTTTATTTAAAAAAAACAAACAAACTACTTAAATCCAAGAATGATATCAATTGAATTAAGAGTGTTTACCATCACTCTATTAGTCTAGTAGTAAAAGTAATATCTCATATCCTCTTAAATATGTGTTTGAATTCCCGTCAGGTAGTTTAGAGTAGCTAATTAATTCTCATTGATTTTCCCACTCTTTCTTGATATTGATTCCATTCTAAAATGTAATTATAAATTTAATATTTATTATTTATCATTATTTTAAAAGATATTTAAATATATTAATATTTTTATATTATTTTTTTAATAAACACACAAAAATGAAATAACTTTTATTCTTTCTTTCCTCTCAAAGGAACTATTAAAAAATAAAAAAAAATATTTTTAAAATTTATAACAAAAAAATAGCACATTTTTATATACATTTTATATATTTTTACTATTAAAAAAATATGATATATTATTTCATATTAAATGATATATAAATTAAATTATAATAATTAGTTTGTTATTTAATTTTTAAGATATTATTTTAATTTTTATAAATTTTAAAGTATTGTTTTATATAATTTTTAAAAAGTTGTAGAAATCAGTAATTATAGTGTCGGTCGTAATTTCCAATGTGAATGGTCACCAATACTCAACGTTGTCCACTATAAATGAAAATAAAGTTATACAATGCATCGCCAAATGTCTAATGGTCACTCCAAAGTCAAGCCAAAAATTGAATGTCTTGTTGCTGCATTCCTAATAATTAATATGTGTCTTTCCCCAGACAGTATACTCAAAAGCCAGTCAAGGAAATTTTTAAACTATCGTAACTAAAATATCAAACCCGACATCTTCGCCTTAATTATAGGTGTATATTTTATCAAACTCACATTAATATTTTTTAAACTGATAAATTAATAAATACATCTTTAAATTATTATAAAAATTATTAATATATCGTTTAATAAAAAGATAAAAATAAGTTTAAAATAATATAAATCTATTATTATTACGACAAATTCACCAACAAATTAATTTTTATTATTATTAATATAAATTTATCACTTAATTTTTTTATTAATGATACAAATTTATTATTAAATGTACAAATCTATCGTTAAAAATATAATGTAATCACCTAAAAATAATGTAATAATATATTTATACTATTAATTATAATTGATTAATATTTTTATTACTCAATAAAATTCAATAATATATTTACTAATTTATATTTTACTTAAACCCTAAAAATAGTATTAATTATAATTGAATAATATTTTTATCATTTAATAAAATCAGATAATATATTTATAATTTAATAATATATTTAATGGTTTATATTTTACTAAAACCCGAAAAATATTAGAATGACTTAATTTTTTGTAATAAAAAATGTAATGCTATGCTAGGCTTCTTAAATCCCAAACAAGCATAATTACCAGTTAACAATCCAAATAGCATATGATAAGTGGATCATATATGTAGCTTAGAGGGGAAATGGAATTAATTCTTGAGCATGGTAAAAGATTAAAACAATTAATTAATCAAAATTTTGAAATAATTATAAAGAATATACTAAACGATTCAAGGTTTATGTCCCCTTTGTTGTCTATTATTAATCATCCATCGACTATATAACTAATTTGTGGTAGAAGGTGGAACTATAATAAAAAATGAAAAGAAAATTTAATGTAAATATAATTATAATAATATTTAAAACTATATATATATATATATATATATATATATATATATATATATATATATATATATATATATATATATTTACGGTACGTAGAGTAATATGCGTCTCAATCAAACAAATTAATAAAATTAGTCGTATATTAATTAAAATACTAACATGCATATTTTGTATATTACAATTTATCATTAAGTATGTTTGAAGATGCAAAGTATAATGTTTCATTTTATTTTATATATCTAATAAGTTCATAGTGTATTATTATCTCATTTCATTTAAATATCATCTCTTTTTATTTAATCTCATTTAGATTATAGCTCTAATGAACTTAACTTTAAATATATATTGTATTATTTTTCTTATTAAACTTACATTATAAATTATTATTTATCATATTTTTTATTATTTTTATATAATTACTTATCTCATTTAAACACATTATAAAAAAATAAGATATTTCAATTTATTTTATTTTATCCTTATCTTATTTTATTAAAAATTAAGTGAGATAAGATGAAATAAATTTTAAAAATTAATATATTGTCTCATAAATGTTATTAATATCCCATATTAATTTACAATTATATCAATATTGATGGGTATATATATTAGGTTAGATATTTTCTATAAAATCAAGTGGATGATGTTAACTTAGTTAAATAAATTGTTCAATTTTTATTGAATTTAAATAATTAAAAATAATTATATTTGACAAATGTCTATTTTATTATGATAAAATTCCAAAACTCGTAAAATTAAGATGTGAGAAAGGTTGTGACCCACTCGGTATAGTGTAGCCATGTACCGAAGGAGTAGAATTTGGGCACGATCACCATTATAATTTTGCCTACTTAAAATGTTAGGCAATTTTATTTATTTTTAAATCATTTATTACAATTTTTTAATAAATCATACATAATATGATATAATATTATTAATAAATAAATTTAAATTTATTTAATTATATATAATAAAAAATTATCACGTTATAATGATCATTTTATTTATAAAATGAGTTTCCGAGCAAAAATACCATCAAATGGAAAATAACAAAAGAAGAAGCAAACTATGGTAATTTTTAATTCAACCTCTGTGCCAAATTCTAGCATATAATAAAACTTAGGAAAAGAGTATTCTCACCATGAAATTGATTAGTTTTGATTCTAAAGGAGATCAAGCAAAGGTATTTAAATATTCAACCTAAAGTCTTGTAGTTGTGTGTCCATTTATTATCAAAATTGATATAGCTTGTAGAAGTCAAAAGGCTACATGTGCATAATGGTGACCATTTCAAGCTTTGTTGGGTTGTGCACACTTGAAATTTCAACTTGGAGAAAACATAACATGTTTTGCTAAGAAAATAACAAGTGCTTTCCATTTATTTCTTTGGACGAAAGAGGTTTGAAGTATTGCTGATAGTATTGTCTCCTTTTCATTGAAAAGTTAACCAAATTTATATTTTTGTAACAATTTAGTTTGTAAATTTTTAACTAATATATTTTAATTTTTAAAATTTTATTAACATAAGACACTTCAATCTTTAAATTTAAAATTTTAGGTACTAAATTATTCTTTTATATACATGACATCCTAAGCTATTAAAGTATAGGGATTAAAGTATACAAGTTGAAAATTTAAGGATTAAGGTGTACTCATGACATAAGTTTAAGAATCATATGAGTATTTTTTCTTATTTGAAGGATAAAAAGGTTGTAATAATCCTATAAATTAGATCTCAAGTAACCATTAATCTTTTAAAATATAATTTTTTTTGTGCTATTGTTAAAGGGATCATATAAGTATAAAAGACAAATTTCAATGAAATTTATAATAAAATATTATTATTTAATATAGACGATTAAGATATTATTATTTATGTGATAATAAAAGGGATATTAGAATTACAAGATGAATAAGACAAAAAGAGAATTACACATGAAGGTGTTGTTTTTTATTAAATAGCTAAAAAAATTATTAAAATGAAACTCTAGTCCCCATTAACAAAATCATATGCAATATACGAGATAAGTTTAATTAAACAAAGCTCAAATTGATTTCGCCCTTCATCAATCCTTTTCTTAAAAATAACAAAATAAAAAATTTTATTTTTAAATTACAAGAATGAACTATCCATATGATCAAACCTATAGGACGTCAACCATAATCACAGTACTGATCTTGAGGTTTAGATCAATATATCATCAGACAGGTCGACATTTCTAAACATTTTAGTTCGATATTTATACTTAACTTTACTATTTTATGCTCGACCTTACGTGATCTCACTTATACCCCAATATGAATGACATATGTTTATAACCCTTATATATAATTAATGAAAGGCCTTAAGCCATCATCATTTATTGATTATCTCTACTTTTTCTCTCTAAACTTGAACTATCTCCCAAAATTTTAGCACCCACGGTGGGGTTAGGTTTTAAGACACGTCTTATTGGAACTCTAGCACCTCTTACTTGTAAGATTTAATTTAAATTTGGATTGTATCCTAACACTAAGAGAGAATAGTATGAACATGAGCTCTACCTTAAAAATAGCTCGGATAAAGATGGACGACACTAGAGCACTAGAAAGAGTACGATTGATTAAGGGACAAGTCAAAAATCAAACTGAGGATGTACCTATTATAAATGATAGGATAGAGGAAACATGGAAAATAGGGCCCAAGAGGTGAGGAACCCAAACCAAGAGATACTATAGAAGCTCATTGAGATAAAAAGGTCAATGAATAAATGAGAAGAGAAAATCAAGAGCTCAAGAGGCAGGTTAACATACTAAATAATGGGCGACCTAAGTTACTTGAGGTTTAAATTTCCCCTTATGAGACTTTAAGAAAAGATAAAGGTGATGAGGAGGTGAATTGTATAATAGTTGATCATGAAAATTAGAGAGAACTCTAGAATAAGAACCAAATTAAACCATGATGCCTCTTATTAGAATACTGTTGATTTGTGTACTAGAGACATAATTACCTCAAGGACAACTAGATGTTACCTTGGAGGAAAAGCTATTATAGCAAAACAAAGTGCTAGTCTAAGAGAGAAAATACAGAAGTAGAATACAAGAAAGGCATAGTCCGATATAGAAAGGATTTATAAATAACTGGTCGGGTCCCCCTTCTCTAATGCAATGAAACTATGCGAAATGCTTAGGAAATTTGCATTCCTAAGTGCCCTGGCTATAAAGGGACCAAATATCTAATTGCTTATGTACTTATCTTCAAAAGTACAATGGCCTCAATTAGCAAGCCCTAAAAAAGTGATGCAATGTTATGAAAGTCTTTCATAACTACTTTGCATGATTTACCCCAAAAATGGTTCAAAAACTTGACACCATGAATTATCACATCTTTCGTAGAACTTGTAACATTATTCACCATTAGTTATGCTAGTAAAAAATCGTTAAGGAAGGATTCACATCATTTTGTTCTCCATTACTTAAGGAGTGGAGGAATTTATCAAGGCATCTATGAAAATTTTTCATAAGAATGAGGTTGAAATCTTTGATTTCCTAGATTTGATAGTGGTATTGGCATTCTAAAGAGGATTTTTGAGGAGCTTGGAGCTATTTTCTTAACTCATTAAGATGATACCTTGAACCATAGAGAAGGCCTATGAGAAAGGAAAAAAATTTCAACCTTAAAAGAGAATCGAGGTCGGACTAGAAGGAAAGTATAATAGTTGAAATTTCCTCAAAAGGAAAAGAGAAAAAAGAAATGAAACTTGAAAAAAACACAAATCATAAACACTTCAAAAAACAAAAGGTTTGTCGATTCTCCTTTCAGAAGAAGCAATACTTGGAATAGGAATTCCAAGTAACGGGGAAGGTTACTCTTCTCATTCAGAGGTCCATCATTGAAAGTGAGCCTAGTTGAGGTCGTATTTAGAATGGAAGGAGAGTAGAATGTTAGGTGGTTTACACGCATACGAGAACCATATCTAAATGGTATGCCTTTCACAAATATATCGGCCATGACACACAAGATTATAGGACCTTAAATAAGGAAATCGAAAAGTTATTATCAAAGGGTTGTTTGATCGACCTCGTGTTTGACAATAATAGATGGTCTGATCTTTGACAACATATGGATTCTCCTCAACTATAAGCTTCACTAGGCAAAAGGACCATTACTTGAATAGAAAATAGCCTTCATACCATCCATTCTATAAATAGAGACCCACGACTACATAATAAGTCAAGTAATGCTAGAAAAAAGATATGCCAAAAAGGCTCGAGGTGGAATCGACATAAGAGTATATAACATGCAAAAGAAATGCTTATCAACACCTATAAAATTCAAGGATGAAGAATAAATGGCATATCTGTATGAGGACCCCTTGGTCATTACTCTAAGGGTAGGCTCTGTATGATGTTTTTCAAGGATGTTTTTCAATTGACCTATTTATATTGTCTACTTTGCACGCTTTGGGAATAAGAGAGGACAACATTATTAAGAAAGAGATACCTTTAGTTGGATTTAATAGGAATATGATGTATGCTATAGGAATGATTAAGCTATATATCCATCATGGTGATAAGTTCTAGAGTGATGACAATTTTTTTATAGAAGACATACATGCGCACTATAATCTGATTTTGGGCAGATCGTAGATACAAAAAATAAGAGTTATTCCATTTATATATCATCAAGTCTTCAAATACCCTAAAAAGGAAGGATTTATGGAAATCAAGGGAAATCAAAGGAAATCTCAAAGTTGCTACAATAGGATCATGAAAAAATCAAAAGTAGAATAATAGTCATATGTTGGGATGGTTTAGGTAGACCTTAAACTTTTTTCGCTCCAATACAATTAGTTTGAATGAGGAGGAATATATAAAAGTTGGGAGTAAAGATAATTACATTTTGTAGGTGAGTTCAAGTCTCGATGAAAAGAAAAAGGTGAAACTCGTACATTTCTTGAAAACAAGCTCATATGTATTTATATGGAAACTGGAGGACATACCGGCATAAGCCCTAAAGTCATTACCCATAAGCTAAACGTTGATCTCACTAAAATATGGGTACAAAAAATGAAGATAAAATTCCTCAAGAAAAGAACAACGCGATTTGGACACAAATGAACACGCTAAAATAGAAGGATTATCATACAAGGTTATCGAATATGGCGCTAGTCAACAAATCTTATGGGCCTCTAAATATGCATCGCTTTTATTGATGTTAATAATACATGTCCTAAGGACTGTTATCCCCTATCCAATATCAATCAACTTGTGGATGCCACTGTAGGATTCAGACTTATGATTTTCTCTATGCTTATTTAGGCTATCACCAAATTTATATAGACCCAAGGAATGAAGAGAAGATGAATTTTATAACTAAGGAATGTAAATTCTACTATATAAGGATGCCATTCGAGTTAAAAAATGTTGGAGTCATATATTAAAGACTAGTCAATAGAATGTGTAAGGATCTCCTTTGAAGAAATATGGAGGTTTATATGGATGTCATGATGGTTAAAATCAAGCAACCTATTGGCTATGTTAATGATCTTAAGGAATTATTTTTGAGGTACGAAGTTATGCAATGAGATTGAGTCCCAAGAAATGTATGTTCAGTGTCACCTTTGAAAATATCCTTTGGTATCTGGTGTTTGGGATGGGATTGAGACCAACCTTAATAAAATACAAGCCTTGGTCAATATAAAGTCCCATCATGTCTGAAAGACATCCAATAACTAAATAGAAGGATCATTACACATAATATGTTCATTTCGAGATGCACAGACAAGTGTTGACCTTTCTTCAAGATTCTGAGGGGAAAATATATTGTTTTTTTGGAATGAAGAGTGTGAACAAGCTTTTCAAAACATCAATACTTACCTCAGATAATCGCTAGTCGTCCTTTATTTATTTATTTATACCTCGTAGCGATAACTTATTGTAAGAACCATCCTTCTTAGGCATTACTTCAAATGTTATATCATAATTTATTAACTTCACATCCTATAAAAAGTGTACTCATCCAACTTGAGGTTACATGTATACTAGCCCAAATTGCAATCGGGCTTGGAGAATGTGACTTGAAGTTTCAACCACAAACGTCTATTAAGGCTCAGGCCATTGTAGAATTTATAGTTGAGTTCACTGACTACCTTTAAATAGAGGATGAAAATGACACAAACCTAGGTGTTTTCACAGTAGGTTTGAAAGAAGGAAAAGGCCTACGTAAACATTACTAATAATTGCAAAGGAGTTAGGATTGGTGTTTTGATTGTTAACCATAAAAAGGATATTCACGAGTACTCAATCTCGATAGCATTTAATGTGATGAATAATATAATTGAGTATGAGGTCTCTATCTTTGGTACCATAAAATTGATCATGTATAGTGATTCTATATTGGTGGTGAACCAATATATGGGCTCTTTTAAAGTGAAGGATGATAAGATGAAAAAAATACCTTGAAAGGTTGAAAAAGGAATGCTACCTCTTTGACAAATTCAAAATAGAGAAAATACCCTTAAGTAGTAACATTCATGATGATGCATTGCTAGCATCAGTACATGAAACTCTACAAAATTGAATTATAATGATTAAAATTCTATTTAAGACGAGCTAAATGAGCCCAAAAAAACTATTAATTAAGTTCAAGACTTACACGATTTATAGTTTGTGCCATTCCTAAAATATAATGTGAAAGAGCTCTCCTTGTAGACAAAATGAAAACATAGGCCTACATTACTAAGTCAGGCAATTACTTCTTGCAAGATGGTAAGTAATATAAAAGGATACCCTTGGGGCTTAGTCTGCTTTGCATCACCAACGAGTCCAATTTGAACCTCTTCAAATAAGCACACGAGGATGAATGTAGTTCATACTCTAGGGGAAGAAAATTATCACAAAGGATCATGTAACATGAATATTATTGGGTGACCATATTAGCAGGGTACATGAAGTACTCCCAAGTATGTGGAAAATGCTAGAGTTTTATCCCATTCGCTCACGTCCTTCATGCACATCTAATCAGAGTGATTAGCCCCTAGCCATTATTCAAATAAGGATTAGACATTGTTGTCCCCATGCCATAAGCACCTAGACATAAGAGGTTCTTTTTGCTTACCATAGACTACTTCATAAAGTGGATAGAGGTTGTGGCCTTTGACAAATTCAGAGAGGATAAGGTTGTTCTGGAGAAACCTAGAGTGTCGATTTAGTCTTCCTAATGAGATTTTCATCGATAGTGGGAAATAACTAATTGGGATCAAAGCGAAAGCATTTATATAGAAATACTAGATTAAGCTCTTCCAATCCTCCCTTTACTACCAACGAATAGGTTGAATCCTCCCCTTATAGGCCATCCAAACTAGTCTAAGAGGTTCAACTAATGAGGCTCTCATTTCTTTAGTATATGGAGCTAAAGCGATGATACCGATCAATATGGTCACCCCTACACTTTGATCAAGAGTTGAGAAGGCTGCCAATAACCTAGAAATGTCCATATACCTAGTATTAACATAAGAAAGTCATGCATAAGCTTTAATTCACGTGGAAGAGCACAAGTGAAAGATAAGAGCATATTATGATAAAACTATTAGGTTTAAAGCATTTAGTATCAAAGAATACATTTTAAGAAAAGTGTCTATAATAAAAATAATTGGATGATTTATAAGCTTAAGGCCAATTGAAAAGGTCAAAATAGCACCCTTTGAAACCTACATTTTGAGGAGTGTAGATGGTCTCCTAGAAGAAATGAGTTGGTACATGGATACTTGAAAAAATATCACTTTTGATAAACTATTAATGTGTCACAAATTGTGTATTTCCTCTTGTCAAATATGAAATGATTGTTAAACAATTGGTGTCAACAAAATCTATTAAAGAAACAAACAAAGAATGATGAAAATAAGAAAGATGATCGCCTCGGTAAGGAACTATGCATAACACTTGAGCCAATCCTTATAAGCCTTGGAAAACTAGCATTATCCAATGTTAGGTTGATAAAATAGCTGACAAAACAAATGAGATTATTACCTTAGTAAAGAACTAGGCAGAGCGCTTGGGCTAACCATTGTGAGCCTAAGGAAACTTTCATGGTTTAGTTCCAAGCTAATAAAGAGGCCAACAAAATAAACTAACTAATCACCTCGGTAAGGAACCAGACAAAGTGCTCAACCCAATCCTTGGGAGCCTTGGAAAACTAAGTTTGTTTAGTTCCAAGCTGTAAAGAAGAGCGATAAAATAAATAAGTTGATCACCTTGGTAAGGAATTAGGTAGAGTGTTCTAGCCAACCTTTGGAAGCTTTGGTAAACTAGCATTGTCTAAATCTAAGTCAATAAGTAGGTTGAAAAAATAAATGAGCTTCTCACCTCAATAAAGAATCAGGTAAAGCACTCGAGCTAACCTTCCGGAGTCTTGGGAAACTAACATTATCTATTTCTAGGCCAATAAGAATATTGAAAAGATATATGAGTTAATCACCTCAGTAAGGAATCAAGTAGAAAGCTAAGGCCAACCCTTGGGAACCTTAGGAAACTGCCATTGCCTAATTTTAGGCTAATAAGAAGGCTGACAAAAAAACAAGCTGGCTATCTCAATAAAGAACCAAGAAAAATACTTAGGACAACTTTAGAAAGCCTTGGGAAATTAGCATGGTCCAATTCCAAGCTGATAATGAGGCCAACAAAATAAGTGAGCTAGTTGCCTTAGTAATGAACTAGGTAGCGTACTTGAGCCAACCCTTAGGAGTCTTGAAGAAATAGTATTGTCCAACTATAAGCTAATAAGTAGGACAATAAAATAAATGAGTTGATTATTTTGGTAAAGAACCAAGCAGATTCTTTAAGCCAACCTTTATAAGCCTTGGAAGATTGACATTATCTAACTACAGGCTGATAAGAAGCAGACAAAATAAACAATTTGGCAAGATGCTACATATTAACACAATAATGCTTTATTAATCTATCAAAATTGTGCTTGATAATTACATCACTAAAGCCAATAACAAACATTCAAAAAATAAGTTGAAATATATGTAGCAATATGAATCATTATTCAACTATGTACCTTTAAAAACTTGGCTTTGCAATCACAATTCCTGTTAGTCACTTCATGATAAATAAGTGGAAATAACTTGGGTTTTTTGTCGTTCGACAAACTGGGTAAATGCTTCATAATATCAACCAAAGAATACTTTGTATCTTCAAGAATCTTCTTTAGGTCTTGAGTAACTTGTATATCTTCGAGAAACACCACTTCTCCATGTTTCAAATATGTATTTTCCTAATTAGTTTCTTTCTCTACTAGACATGCCATTTTATCTAGGGCTTTCTTATATTTGGCAGAATTTTTCAAACTCTTGTGCTTGTTTAGCTAAAGCCTAATCTAATCGACCTTATTCATTAGATTTGAGTTCTCCTTCTTAAGAGAATGAACTTGGAAATGTGACGAACAATTGCTTATTATGATAATGATTATAAGTGACTTATGTTGAGGGTACTACATAAAAAAATCATTGACCTACACATTCAAATTTAATTCCACACCTTTTATAACTCAAAGGGGGAGGGAAAAAAGCACTCACCTATCCCAAACAAAAGATACAAAAAAAACCCCAATATATAAGAGAATCAATCACATCTATAAAAAAAGTTATACATGTTAATAAAATAACAACTTGTACTAATAATATTAGTCAAATATACACAAAAAGAAGCTACGATGTCATTTACAAAAAGCTTAAACATTGGCACACAAAACTCTATAAAATTAAAAATAAAATTAAAAGCTCGAGTAGTTAGGAGCTACTATTGACCTTAGGCTTGTACTAAAGCAACTCGGTCTCAACCTCATTGCTAGGTTCGATCTTATCTATTCTATCATCGATTTAGGTATGAAGAAATTCAAAAGGCATAGGTGGTCGGGGATGTCATAGTAGGTATCAGGCCAGGGATGACCTTTATCGTGAATGACTTTATGGCCTTAATACAATCAATATGTACATATTTTTTGCTCTTTTGCTAGGTGGTCTCAAAGTCTTGCCAAGTTTTCTCTTATAAAGCCTTTAGTCAAGCTACCACTTTCTTTAGCTTCTTATTTTGACCATCCACCTCCTCCCTAGATTTTAGGGTAGCTTCCTTTCTTTTTGTGAGGTCAAGATTCTTAGAGTGAATGATAGTCACTTTATACTTGGAAACTTGAAGATCTTTCTTTCTTCTTTTTTAGCTCATCCCTCAAGTACCCCATTAGAAAACCTTACAATACCATACCAATGTTATGCCCTGTATTCAAAAGCAAACATAACTCGATTATCAAGTCAAAAATGTACATGAAAGGAGAAATTCAATACAATAAAACATCACATTGAGGAAGTTTCTATTGATCAGTGTAAAGGTATCGACCTCTTTATATAACTCAATCAAGACATCCTCATCCGGTCCAATTTGCATCATATTTATGAATCATCCTATTCCACTAGATTTCCAATGACATGCTCATTGAAATAGCTTGAGTCACCAGCAAAGTTCACATTATTTCCCTTACCCGAAGTAGCAAGATGAGGAGGTGTAATTGTCACTTTAGAAAGATTAGGAAAGATGGCATGCTCCTCGACAATCATACTCTAATGGCTCTGAGACCTCTATAATTGAAGGCTCAAAGACCTTTTAAGCTTAGAGGTAGTCATAATAGTTCCTTCCTTAGTTGCCTGGAAGGATTGTAATAGGTCGTCAATGCTTAAATCATCGATATCCATCTCTGTATAAAAATAAAAAAGGATGGTTATCAATGTAAAACATGAAAAAATGACACAGGAAACCAAGGCCCACTTTAAGATCCACAACCTTTCATAACCGGCTTGAAATTAGACTTGAAGTCACCATATTGAGATTTGAATTTATCAACAAAAGGCTATGTTTTTATGGCTATATGAGTCATTGATGGTTTAGAGCTCGATAGTATCATACTGACAACAACTAATCTAGTGGTCGGCAAAATATCCTTCCAAGGTATTTGCATAGGAAAATTTCACTAAGGCAAAGATAACCTGGTCTTTACATTTTCATTTAAGGTCAAAGATGGAAACACAACCTTTTCAATATGGTTTTCACGTCACCTCAAATAAAGGGAATCAAATGACCTTCCTCTACTGACTTCCATTGGCTTAATACACAAAAAAAGAATTATTTCTAGTTCCTTTCATTGTCCAACAATTGGATGTTGATATCGTTGTATTGTTTCAAAGAATATGTCATGTTGAACTCAGGCATCTCTATTGTAATCCTGAGTTTTTTTTCTCATAAGAGTGATGCATAATAAAAATCTGCAACCATTGGAGCCTGAGCCATAATGGTTTTTCATAAAAAATAGTCTAGTGTTCTAGAGAGAGATTGTTGTCCAAAAGGGGCGGGCAAGGAATGCTAGACAAACTATAGAATATCATATGCCACTCTTAACCTTGAAATATTAGCATCTTTGAATTCACAAGGTTTAGGTTGAAATCACCATTATTTCGTCTTATATGTGGATTTTTCAGTGCCTTTTCTTGCTTTCATTTCTTTCCAAAATCAAGGAACCATAACATTGGTACATATAGGTATATTAATTAGAGTACTTTACTTGTGTAAGGAAAAAGTCATGATATGCTCAAAGAAGGTCTAGCAACTATCACATTTTGGGAACTACATAAACTTCTTATAGAGCTCAAGCTTCTTGTAGAGCTTGAATCTTCTATCAAACTAGAGCTACTAGAACTAACAAATATTTCACTCTCACTAATGTTCACTCTCTCTAGCACAATGAGATTCCTAAGTTGTTTCCTAACCATAACTATATATGAGCATAACGTAAAATTAAAAAAATGGTAAAATAGAATTATAATGAGTTGCTTGTGAAAGAATACCATTGTCTAATGAATAACAAAAGGATTGAAATGGAAGAAAATGCTGACTTAAGAGCATAGTTAAAACTAGGATGGTGGGAAAATATTCGACAATCGGGATGGTGGGAAAATATCTTGCTAATATAACCAAAGTTTTAAGCTAAGGCATGTTGAGCACAACGGGTAAAAATAAAATAAATTTAACAGAGTAAAATAATAACATAGGTAATTTAATGTGGTTCACCCTTTAATATGGGCTAAGTCCATAAGATAAACTCCCAAAAATATTTCTTCCTCTAATAAAATTAATGGGTACAAAGTGAGACAATACAACAAATTGAGATAAACCCAAAATAGGGTCACACAAGTGTTTCCTAAACTCATTATTTTGTCACTCCCTTTTTAGAAAACTATCCCAATATTTTTCTAATATATTCTCTCCTACTTTCTTACACACAACACTATCCTACTTTATTACACACACAACACTGTTTTTCTTCAAAGGAAATTGTTCATTTGGCTTTGCTTTGCTTCTCTTCTTTTTTTGGTGTGTTGATATATCTCTAAGGCAAAGATATTGCCTATTTATAGGCAAAATTTCCTATCAATATGAAAGGCATTTATCAAATATGGTTGCACCTAACATTTATAGTTACACTTAACATTTATGGTTGCACCTAACATTTTTTATTTTATTTTCTTCCTCTTCCATATGGGAGAGACCTACAAATATCCCTTTCCCAACTACATAGAGGGCTCTACCAATCCAACAGCTAAATGATAGTATTCAAAATTCTATCTTGGAAGAATTTTCGTCAACATGTCTATTCCATTTTCTTTTATATGAATCTTCTTAAGCTGTAATAGCTTCTTCTCCATTACATCTCTAATCCAGTGATATCTTACATCAATATGTTTTGATCTCGAATGAAAGGAGGCATTCTTTCCAAGATGGATAGCATTTTGACTATCACAAAATAACTAGTAACTATCTTGTTGCAACTCAAGTTATTTCAAGAACTTTTCATCCATAGAAACTCTTTACATGCTTCCGTTGCTGCTATAAACTATGCTTCTGTAGTGGATAGTGCAATACATTTTTGTAACTTTGACTGCCATGGCACAGTTACCCCTTCAAATTTAATCAGGTAACTTGAAATGGATTTTCTGGAATCCATATTACCAGCCATATCTGCATCTATGTATCAAACTAACACAGATTTGTCATTTCCAAAAAATAGGCATATTTTGGAAGAACCTCGAAAATACCTGAAAATCCATTTCACTATAGTCCAATGTTCCTTTCCAAGTTTTGAAAGGAATCTACTCACAATTCCAACTACATAAGTGATATCTGGTCGTGTACAAACCATGGAATACATCATACTTCCAACCACTGAAGCATATGGAACCTTTTCCATCTCTTCTTTCTCTTTGTCTGAAGAATGTCTCTACTTAGAACTTAGCTTAAAGTGATTAGTAAGAGGACAACTAATCGCTTTAGCCTTATCTATATGAAATCTCTAAAGTACTTTCTCAATGCACTTTTCCTGTGATAACCACAATTTCTTGGCACCTCTATCTCTAATAATACTCATGCTAAGAATTTTTTTTGTTGGCCCCAAGTCTTTCATGGAAAAATACTTACTCAACTACTTTTTTAAGTTGTTAATTCTGGAAATATTTTAACCAACAATCAACATATCATCCACATAGAGCAAAAGAATAATGAAATCATCATCAAAGAATTTTTGCACAAAAACACAATGGTCTGAAGTAGTCTTTTTGTAGCCTTGCTTCCCCATAACAGACTCAAACTTTTTGTACCATTGTCTCGGTGCTTGTTTTAAGCCGTAGAGGCTTTTCTTCAATTTGCAGGCATAATCTTCTTTTTTTCCTTTTGCTTGAAACCCTCTGGCTGCTCCATGTATCTCTTTTTCTAAGTCACCATGTAGGAAGGTAGTTTTGACATCCATTTTCTCAACCTCCAAGTCAATACTTATTGCTAACCCTAGCACAGTACATATGGATGTCATTTTCACAACTGGTGAGAAAATCTCATCAAAGTCAACTCCTTTTCTTTGGATAAATCCCTTGACAACCAGTCTGGCTTTGTATCGTAGACTGGAATTATGTTCTTCATGCTTACCCTGAACACCCATTTATTTTTCAAAGCCTTCTTCCCTTTGGGTAGCTTTATTAGTTCAAAAGTTTTGTTTTCATGCAAGGACTTCATCTCATCTTGCATAGCTTCAATCCATTTTTATTTGGATTCATCATCCATGGCTTCTTCATAACTCTCAGGTTCTCCCCTATTAGTGAAAGTTACATACTCATTTGGAAGATATGAGGTAAAGGGTCGTCTCACTCTATCACTTCTTCTCAGTGGAATAGTAGAAGTCGTAGGTGTTAGTACTAGATAATGAACATCATCATTTCCTTCATCTTCAAAACCAACTTCTATGGGAGCATCATCTTCCTCAGGTGGATAAACTTGGTCTTCATCTCTAATTTGTCTTGGTACTGATGTTGGAGGAATTAATTCCAAATCTGATGAGTCACCATTGGAATTAAGAACATATTTCTTCATTTTGATAATATCTTCAATGGTCTCATCTTCAACAAATACAACATCAGGCTCCTGACATGTCTCTTTGCAACCAGATCATAAAATCTATAGCCAAATTGATCTTGAACATAGCCAATAAAAATACATTGTCTTGTTTTGGCATCAAGTTTGGATCTCTCATCCTTAGGGATATGAACAAATGCTTTGTATCCAAACATTCATAGATGATCATAGGAAACATCATTTCTTGACCACACTTTATTTGGAACATCCATCTTGAGAGGAGTACAAGGTGAAAGATTCAACACATGTACAATTGTGAGTATGGTTTCACCCCAAAAAATTTTAGGCAACTTTGCATGTGATAGTATACATCTAAATCTCTCAATCAAAGTTTGGTTCATCCTCTCAGCTAACCCATTCAACTACAATGTCTTTGGAGGTGTCATCTGATGCCAAATACCATGCTTTTTGTAGTAAGCATGGAAAGGTCATGTGTATTCTCCACAATTGTTTGTCTGGATGCACTTCAGCTTCTTCTCAGTTTGTCTTTCTTCTGAGGCATGAAATATTTTGAAGACATCTAGCACCTGATCCTTTATCTTCAGAAGATATACCCACATCTTCCTTGAATGATCATCAATGAAAGTCACAAAGTATTAAACACCACCAAGTGACTTTGGCATTGGTCCATACAAATATGAATGAATCAGATCTAAATATTATTCATTCTAGAAGGAGGAAAACTCTTGAAAGCAACTCTGTTTTGCTTTCTTGCTAGACAATTAACACATTTCTCCAAATGTACTTCATCCATTCTAGGAAGTATCTTCTTTTTGGCTAGACTTGTCATACCTTTTTCACCCATGTGATTGAGTCTCTTATGTCATAACTCAACTGCATTATTTTTCTTTATGTCATTTACTGTGTCGGTAGAGAGCTTCACTTGCATTATATACAGAGTTATATGCATCTCACCTCTAGCCACTACTAAGGAGCCTTTTGTAAGTTTCCATTTGTCATAAATGAAGGAGCTATAATATCCTTCATTTCCAAGTTTGCACACAAAGATCAAATTTAGGAGCATATATGGAATATGCCTGACATTCTTCAGAAATATTCTGATTCCGTTCTCTGTTTCCAAGCAAACATCTCTTTTGCCTACAACCCTTGATAGGCCTTCATTTCCCATTCTAACAACACCAAAACTTCTAGGTGCGTATGATGAGAAGAATTCCTTATGTGATGTAACGTGAATTGTAGCACCACTATCAATCACCCAATTGGTCTCGTGTGATGCAAGATTGACAAAATATTTATCATAAACGATATTGAACTCGTATATGATATTTGTTTGCTCATCATCACTGTTGTTGTCTTTCTTCACTACTTTGTCTTTGTTCGTTTCCTATTCCTTCTTGAACACCCAAAAAAATTTCTTGATGTGACCCTTCCTCTTACAGTGATGGCATTCAACATTGGCAAATTTGTTTGATTTGCCTCTACTCTTGCCTTTGGGTTTTTGTTCTTTGTACTGCCTCCTTCCTTTGGACTCTGTGATAAGGGCTTGTGCTTCTGAATCTCTCTCCATGTTCTATTTCTCATATGACAACAAAGCTTCTATAATAACTTCAAACTCCATCTTGTCTTTTGCATAAGTCAGAGTTGTTGTGATATGATTATATGATAAGGATAGTGATTCCAATAACATCACAACTTTCTCTTTATCGCTGAAACTCATATTAAATCTTGCTAAGTGATAAAACTTGTTGTTGAAATTGCTAACATGCTACATCATGCTTACATTATCTTCCTTTCTCATCTTATATAACTCCTTCCTCATCTGATATAGCTCCTTCCACAAATATAATTTATTGACAAGGTTCTTTGACATGTACACGTTTTCTAGAGTCTCCTATGTTTCTTTAATAGTCTTACTGATTCAATATTTTGCAAGACATTGTTTGAGAGATTTAGATGGATTGTACTAGTTGTAATCTCATCTATTTTCTCCCACTGTTCCTCGGTGATGGTTGCTAACTTCTTTTCTTTCCCCAGCAACATCTTATGGACCTTTTGTTGAATGAAAATATCTGTCATCCTTCTTTTTTATAAAGAGAAATTATTATTGTAATTAAATTTCTCAAAATCTACCTTTTGGCTTGACATTGTTTTTCTCACTATGTTTCTTTTTATGTAAATAAATATACCCTTGACCTAATAAAATCTTTTCTAATGTGGCAGATCAGTCTATGTTGCAACCACAGAGCATATTAAGAATTTTACTAGACCAACTTTGATAACAGTTGTTGGGCACAGTGGGTAAAGATAAAATAAATTCAACAGAGTAAAATAATAACATCGGCAATTTAACATGATTCACCCTTTAATTTGGGTTAAGTTCACGGGATAAACTCCGAAAAATATTTCTTCCACTAATAAAATTAATGGGTACAAAGTGAGAGACAATACAACAAATTGAGATAAATCCAAAATAGTGTCACACAAGTGTTTCCCAAACTCACTATTTTGTCACTCCCCTTCTAGAAAAATATCCCAATATTTTTCTAAGATATTCTCTCCCACTTTCTTACACACACAACATTATTTTCCTTCAAAGGAAATTGTTCCTTTGGCTTTGCTTTGCTTATCTTCTTGTTTTGGTGTGTTGATATATCTCTAAGGCAAAGACATTGCACCTAACATTTTTTATTTTATTTTCTTCCTCTCTTATGTGGGAGGGACCTACAAGGCAATCTTACCACCGAGCTAAAATCAAGGGTTTATGAGTAACGATGTTGGGTGACGAGCTAAAGCAACAATACACAAATAGAAGCATTATAAGGAAAATGAGTTAAGAAAATTTTGACATAAATAAGGTTACCCAAAACTTCCACCTTTGTATATAGGTTGCAATATCCTTCCAAAAGGCACCAAAATTTAAAATTAAAAAGAGAAATGTGAATAGAAGCATGAAAAAAGCTCCTAATGACAAATGACCCACACAACCTGTACTCTTCCGTCTTCTTTTCTTACGTCCAAATTAAAAAAGTGGGAGACTCAATGTTTGAACATCGATCATGGCCATGGTACTAGTCTTAAGGTTCATACCGATATATCATCAAGTAGCCTAACATTCCTCAATGTTTTAGTCCAACATTTATACTTAACTTGACTACTTTGTGATTGACCTAATGTAATCCCATGTGTACCCTCGATATAAAAAACAAGTGTTTATAATTGTATGTATAATCAATGAAAGGCTTTGAGCCATCATTATATATTGCTCCTTGATTACATAAATATAAAATTTTGGGTGGACATATTCTATAATCTAGACTTATGTTCAAATCTCTATCTTTTAACTTTTTAATTTTAATATATGATTTTAAATATAAAGAGAGATCATAATGAATGAAGTATTAGACAATGTAACATATTGTTAACTCATAGAGTTTTTTTTGTAGTACTACTAGTTTTGGACCCGTGCTATATACTGTCCTATGCACGAGTTATTATCTATAATGTAATAGCATTATTCAAGTGATTTATTTTGAGAAAATTACACACAATAAAACTAATAAAATAACTAATTATAAAAAAATGTATTTATTTTAGCATTATTTTAATATTTATTGGTACACAAAAAAAAAGTTGAAGAGAAAAACCAAAATACTATTCATTGACATTTTACTACAGTTATTTATAAAAAAATGTGTTTATTATAAGGACATTTTATGCTTGAAATAATGTATATTAATTAAATATAAATATTATTTGCTCATAAATGAATTATTTGAATTCGATTGGGTAAGCATGAATAACATAAACTGTCATATTTAATGGGTTTAATTATTGGTGTACAAAACAAAGGGGAGGAGAATAACCAAAATGATATCAATTAAATATATTATAATAAATGTATTTATTATAGAGGTATTTTATACTTAAAAATAAAATATATCAATTAAATATAAATATTATCTGTTCATAAATGAAACAATTGAACTCAATTATTTATTAAATGAGTAAGTATTAACCTCGTATTTTTTTTGTATTTATTGTGATTAAAATAATTATCTAATGATATTAATATAAAGTTACATAATAAAACTATCAAAATAATTATTCATACAAAATGTATATTTATTATAAAGATATTTTTAATATTTATTAATGTAAAAAAATTAATAAAAAGAAAAAGAAGAAAAACAATTTATGATGATTTGCTACACTTAAAGTGAAGGGTTAGTGAAATGTGAAAATATTTATGTAATTAAAACAATTATCAAATAATAATAATATAAAGAAACTGTATAATAAAATAATCGAATGTAATTATACATCAAAATATGATACATTGTTATATGAGAATTTTGGTAGTTAATAACGTAAAAACACATTATAATAATTAAATAATAAAAAAATTGAACCTAAAAATGAAAAATATAAAACTTTTTCGATTAATTATCACTATTTATGCTTCATTCACAAGAGATTATTGTATACAATAGACGTACGTATATATTATGAAACAAAATTATTTAACTTTTTATTTGTATAATGATATTATATAACTTTTTTCTTAAACTTGTACCATAAAATTGTTAAATTTAAAAATAATATTTTAATATTTAAATTATTAAAAATTAATGGACAAAATTTAAGCTCAAATCAATTTATTTTATAAATAAATTACTTTATTTTTAATTTAAATGGTTTAACTATGACGCATTTTATTTTTATAAAAGAGAAATTGACTTCAATCTATAGTCTTTTATTTAAATTAGAAAAAAATATCAATTAATTTCTTTCATTTTATGTCAATTTTTTGAATTTTTTTATGTAGAAATATGTAACTTTATGAAATTCCTTTAGTAGAATATAAAATATTTATGAGTATAAGTTTTTTGTGTTAAAAATATCTTTTTAAAAAAATTAACGAAAAATAAAAAAAGTTAATTGATTTTTAACTATATTTTTTATTGGATAATTATTTTTTTAATTTAAATATAATAATATAAATTAAAATTAATTTATTTTTTTATAAATAAAGTAATTTGGAATAAATAAAAATAATCGATTAAAATGGTTTGGAAATAATTTTGAGTGTAATTTTTTTCAAAATTAATACGTAAATTTTAATTATATATTTTATTATTTGTCATATCAAATATTAAATGTTCAGCAGTGTGAAACGTGATTATTTTTATTTGACGTTGTTTTACTAAATGAAAAAAACTCCTCTAAATTTATATGTCGATATTTAATAGTTTTGAAGAAAAAATATTTTTTAAATTAGATGACCTCAGGATAAAGTTTGCAAAATGTAAGTATCAATCCTTATTTCCGTTCAAATGATAAGGAGTCAAGCATTTTTTAATAAATGTCTTGAATAGTTTAGTTACTCATTGTTAAAAAAATCTTTTTCAAATCGTAACAATTTTTTTATAATTCAACTTAAAAATATATCAAAATCATGTAATCATCTTCACAGTTGTTCCCACTTCTACTCAATAAAGCAATTCTCTTTTCTCATTTTACTTTAATATTTTCGCTTCCTTTCCATTCAAAAAAAAAAAAAAAAACTCTATCCTCATTTGATTTCTCATAGAGTTTTTTAATTGTCAATTTATATAAGTATATTAATGTTTCATACTTTGTTCTCTATCTTCTCTGAAACAATTTCTCCTACAATTCATTTTCATTTCAATCACAAGCTACCAACCCAATTAGGGTTTTGATTTTGCTGACAAAGAGAGAGAAAATGGAAACGGAGGATGAATTCGACATTCAAGATGCTAATGCCGACGAAGAAGATAATGACGAGGACTTCTACAGCGGCGGAGACGAAGATGCTGGGGCTGCGATGGATAGCGACGATGCCGATGCAACCGATTATGAGTTCATCGATAATGAACCTGATGATACAGACGACATCGTTTCCAATCGTCATCAGGTGGGTGTTTCTGTAATTTTTTTTCGAGTTATCGAAAGTTTTTTCTTTTAAACTGCGGTGTATTATCATTTTTGCTTCATTTTATTTTGGGTTTAAGTGCGGTTTTCCGAAATTTCTGTAACCAATGGGGTGGGTAATCAGTGATGCTTAATGTTAATTCTGCTTGGTAGTTTGTTGCGTTTAATTTGGATGTACTATGGGTTGACGACACGAAAACTACAAAACATGGTTAAAAAATTTAGTAATAATTGATGAATAATTTTTTTATCTCCTTAAACATATTATTATTATTATTATTATTATAAATAAAAAACACGAAAAAAATTCAACTAAATTTTTTCATGTGTTAACATGTGAATGTGACACAATTAGTATCAAAACATGATACAAATAACACGAAACGAAACCGATATGAACACGATTAACAGAGCCACCCCTAGGATGTACTACTATACAATGATCATCCAGGTTCTAGCTCATTTTTTTTGTTTGATTATTTTTTTTAGGTGTTTATGGTTCATTTCTCTTGATTTATTTAAAATTTGGGTCCTTTGTTTTTTGGGCTACGGAAGTTCAATTTTGTTTTTCTTTCAAAATAGCGTTAGAAAAGCATAATTGTGACTATACTGTGCTTGTTATTACAAAAATATTATTAAATAATATGTATAACCTGTTTATTTTGGGTATTGAACTGATTGGTTGTCATAATATGTGTTGTGTTCAATGAATATAGCTTAATAATGTATTTGTAGATAACTTTATATAGTTAAGTAGAGTTGAAAACCTAAGATCAAGCTCTTGTTAAAACTGCTATATTCTGGCAATGACTCAAATGGCATGATATTCCATTACTCCTTAATCTTTTCGTTAAGAATTTGACCCTGTTGAGTGATGTGGGTACAGGTGAGAGTGCCGTTGTAATGAAGGGTTTTATTTGTGACAACTTTAAGAATGGAAAAGGCTTAGCCTGATGAGAATTTTCTTCTACAATATCATCCTCTTTTAAAAAAAAAAAAATTTACAAACCCTCTCAGCCCTTCCTTGATTGCAGTGCACCTAGAATTACGCCTCAAGTAAGCCAACATCTATATTATGTTTTGAGGCAAAAAGGTTTCTCTCTCTCTCCCCCCCCCCCCCCCCCAATGTAAACTTGTTAACAGATGGAATCATGAATTATCTTTAATTTAGTTTGATTGAACATATATGGCTGCTCTATGTTTTGGTTTTAGGTTTAGGTTGTATACAAATAGGATTTTTACAATCCTGGCATTGTTTTTGGCTAAGTTCGATGCGTCTTGGAACACGAGCTTGATTGGCTTCTATTTCATTTTCGTGTACTACTATTTATTTAATTCTTGCTGCCAGTTTTTGATGTTTCAGTTTTCTTTTTTATTGTTTATTTGAACTTCTGGATATGAGTAAACCTATGAGGTTTTATTGTTTTAGATATTCTCAGAGCGTGCTTGGCAAGCCAAATAAAAAACTAGTTCTGATAATTTTAGCTAATAAAGTATTTGGCATCTAGGACAAGATAAAAAAAAATCCTTGTACAATACTAATAATTGTAATATAAATCCAAGGGACGGTTGGTTTATACCATATAACTTTTTGTGAGAAAAAAAAATTGTCACAATTTTTTTTACATTGGTTCATTGTTATTTTTATCTTTCACCTTCTTGCACTTTTTTCTCTAAAAAAAATTGTTTAGCTTTGTCTGACTTCTTAATACAGAGTTGCACCAGATATAGTAATATTTCAATTCAGTACAGTTAAATATGTATATTTCAATTTGGTCCAATTAGATCATCCATGCGTGCCAAACACACCCTCAAGTTCAAAGCCAAAGAACATACCTATGTCAGAAATTACATGTTGAAGTGTTTGCTTGTATCATTGTTGATACATATTTCTGTTTTCTTATCACAGCAAAACTATACCATTTTAAGTGATGGGGATATTCGCCAACGTCAAGAGGAAGACGTTGTGAGGATATCTACTGTGCTATCCATTTCAAAATTTGCAGCCAGCATACTGCTCCGATACTATAATTGGTAAGTTTCACAACTAATGTTGTTTTTGCTATAGAATTTAAGCTATTTATTTTGTTTATGTTTACTGCTAATGCCTCTAAAATACCAATCCCAAATTGGACTGGTCGTATTTTTAATTGAAACAATTTGGCTGTAAAACTTCAGTAAACTTCAATTATATGACAAATGTTATGAATTTAATTGTGTTCTATCTACCCTTCCGGCTACAAAGAAATGGAAGGGTTTTTCCCCCCCCTTTATCACCAATTTTATTGTTAAAGCTTCATGGCAAATACATGAACTAAATTCTTCTTGTAATGTCCCAAATGCAAAATCTTAATTTTTACCAAATATCCATATTCTATATTTAGCAGAACTTATACTTAATTATACAAAAGAAAAAAAGAAAGAAAGCAAAGGCTCTTGGTGAAAGTAAAAGATAAAATAAACACCTAAATGGATTAGTTTTAGTTTTAATTTTTTTTTTTTCTAATTTACCCAAATAGACTAATTGTTCATATATATTATTCATTAATACTATTGATCATCCTTGGGTAGTTGCTATTGTGTGTTAAGAGTTGTCTTCATATTGGTTTGCTCTTAAGTTTGTAAGAGTAGGTTTCTGTTGTCCTAGTAGGCTGCGTGCCCACTTTGCTTTCTACCTATTTTTGTACTATTATTTTTAGAAAATAGTTAAATTAAACAGATACCAAAAAAATATTTATTCTACCAACAAAAGGTTCAAGGGGCAAGGAGCAAACTGCAGTCAGGATATAGTTTAAGGGAGCACTAGTGGAAAAGTGTTTGCTTTATATCCCTGGATTATATATTTTTAGAAATTCAGGGAGTTTTTTATTGTTTAAAAATACATTTCATTAAGCTTTGTGGAACTATTTTTTACTGTGAGTCCCAAAATCTTGATGTGTTTTGGTATCTGTCTGATATAAATAAGCTTTAATTCCTTTCTACTGGCAGGAGTGTCAGTAAAGTACATGATGAATGGTTTGCAGATGAAGAAAAGGTTCGTAAAGCTGTTGGCTTACCGGAAAAACCAGTTATTGAATATTCAAGTGCAACAGAAGTAAGTAATCTGCAATTAGGATGTTTCTTTCATTCATAGAAATTCACATGAAAGGCGGCTCTAGTAGTCCATGCCATTTTTGGTGTTCATGCTGTTCAATTATGCTCTTATCCTTTGGTCAGCTTACTTGTGGGATATGTTTTGAAAGCTATCCTCATAATGAGATGCATGCTGCAGCTTGTGGTCATCCTTTCTGTAGTTCATGTTGGACAGGTTTGTTTAAATTATCTTTCTTATATTATTGTTGGATTACTAAAGGTGGAGTCTTTTTTTTTTTTTGCTCCTTTGATAAGAAACATCATACTATATTAAAATAAGCAGTAATTATAAGAATAAAAAGTAGATCAATAATCAACTTACAAAAGATATCACCAAACTATACCGAAAATCGTCTAAAAGTCTTAACCCTTGCAAAAATAATCTCCTAATTAAGATATACAAGTTTCTCAATTAAAACTTATAAGAAATTGAGAATAATCATTTAATTCTTTAGAAACTTAAGCCCAAGAATATGCCAAAATTAAAACTCTCCCATAATAAATTGTGATCATTATTACTTTCATCAAAAATTTTCTTATTTCTCTGCATCCACAAAATCCAAAGAATTGCTTCTATCCAAGTTTCACAACACCTTTGCCTTTAATGCCTTATTACTCTTTCCATGCATGTAGAAAGTTTCCAAAAATAAAGACCGACAAGATCTTGGAAGAATCCAATGTATTCCATATTTCTTTGTAACTTGGACCATAGACAATGTGCTATTGGACAGGGTAAGAATAAATGATCTATATTTTCAAAATTATTCTTACAAATCACACACACCAATTAGGAGAAAGGCAAGACTTAAAAACTTAAATTGATCCGATCATTTGTATTCACCTTCTCAAAAGTAATCAACCGTTCCAAAAACTTAACTTTGATTGGAATAGAACTTGTCCACACTGATGCAAAATATCAAAAACTTGTTCATTATGATTATCCACAAGAAACTCAAAATAAGATTTACAGAAAAAATATCGAGAAGAATCGTTAGTTCATAACATTCTATCATTGCTATTTGTTCTTATCGTAACTCCTTCCAACACTAACATCAAGCTCGAAAACTCTTCAACTTCTCAAACATTCAAATTTCTTCTAAACCTAAAATTTTGACATAGTGAATGCATCCTGTTGATAGGAATATTTTTCTCCACACAAACTGTATATCCTTGAAAATATTGTTAAAAAAGATTCACCTTCAATCCAAAGGTTCTCCCAAAAATGGATTTTACTTCCATCTCTTACCTTATATCTCAAATTAAAAAAGAATAAATACAAGTATTTAATAATTGTCATCTAACTACTTTGTTCTCGGTGAAATCCCATCCCACATCTCACCAATTATCATCCAACCTATATGTACTTTTAATTACCCTATGCCAAAGAGATTCTTCCTGTAAGGGAAAACATCCAGAGCCATTTCCCTAGTAGTGCATTATTTCTTTTGATAATGTTATCAATACCTAAACCTCTTTTTTTCTTCAACCTTTGAAGAGTCGCCTAATTGACTAGATGATTCTTTCTTCTTCATTAACTCCTCATAGAAAGTCCCTTGTTATTTTCTCTAATCTTTTAGCTACTCCCATTGGTATTCCGAAAATTGACAAGTAAAGTAGGAAGACTCGACAAAACTGAATTTATCAAAGTTAATCAATCCCTTCTGGGGAAAAGCTCTCTCTCATCCCGTCAATCTTCTTTCAAATCTTTCAATTATTGGTGACCAAAACTCCATTGTCCTTGGATTGCCTCTTAAAGGTAAACCCAAATACTTCAATGGCTAATTCTCAACTTCACAATCGAACAAATTAGCTAAAGCTACTACTGTGTATTTTGCCCAATTAGTACCCAAGATGCAACTTTTGGACAAGTCAATTTTCAAGCTTGATACATAACAGAATAGATCAATAACCTCAACCAAATTTAACGAAATTCTCAACTGTTTCTTTTCTTACAGAGAATTGTGTTCTCCTGCTGTCTTTTAATACTTAGTGATGGACAATGTGAACTTAAATGCAAATGATTAGTTGTTGTTTACCTTGCAGAGTGTTTTCTTATCAAGTACAGTTAGCAATTCTGGGATTTATACTTAGTCCTCAATGGTTATGCTTTATCTGTGTTACTCTTGTTTACTAGCTTGGTCAATTTAGGTGGTAAGAAGTGTGTTGTCCTAGATTTACATCCTTGGTTCTTATCCTCTCCTCTATCCCCCCTTACATTAGACCTGTATAGATAATTATTGTGGTTAAAAAGCTTGGTGAGTTGGATTTTGATCCAGCTTGTACCTATTCTCTCTTTTAGTGAAATGAAAATTTGTTTCATTAAGAAAAATGAAAAGAAAAGAAGCAGGGCATGGTGGTTGGCTAATAGTAGCGGGTGGAAAGGCAGTTTTCAATATATATATATTAATGTTTTAATTTGTGGGAAAGTGTGTTTCTTTGTTGTTGTTATACATTTGTGTCTAACAGGACTTGGGAAACTATTATCTATTGCCTAGAAACCAGATGAAAAGGATATTTACATTGCACTTTGGGAATGTGATAGGTAGTCTAGTATTTCATTAACTTATTGTGGTAACTACTAACTAGTTTTGCATAGGTGGCATCTATCTTTTCTATTTTATATTCAACTGCTTAATATTCTTTTTTATAGCATTGCCCTTTTGAAGTTGAATTTCACTTTTGGTTCATTAACGTATTTATTTCTATTTCTTCTTCTTATAGGTTATATTAGCACTGCCATTAATGATGGTCCTGGATGTTTGATGTTGCGATGTCCTGATCCTTCTTGTGGTGCTGCTGTGGGTCAAGATATGATTGACATTTTAGCTTCTAATGAAGACAAGGGGAAATATTCTCGTTATTTCATTAGGTCCTATGTTGAAGACAATAGGAAGGTTAGTTCAAATTTAGAACCTCATTTGGTGTTTCAACTATTATTGGTAGGCATTTTCTTTATTTTCTTTATCATATTTTTGCTTGTAGAAATATACATAGGAACATTGTGTTATGAATTTACTCAAAATGAAAGGGAATAATATGTTAGCCCCAGCTAAGTTGGATAATACTTAGTGCAATAAGGAAATAATTTCCACAGAAGATTCTGGAGATCAATATCTTTAACTTCATCTGAGAACATTTTAGATGGTTATATTTGATCTTCTACGGATAGTTGGAATGAGTTAGAACATTATTTGTTTTCGTGCGCAGACAGTTGCCATATGTATATATGCATTTTTTTTCTTTTCTAAACATGCAATGCATCCTTTTTTTGAACTTCGTAATATCAGTCATTTACTGTATGTTTTCTCCAATTATTGCGTCAGACGAATGTGACTAATGCCAACATTTATGACATTTGTTTCCCCCTCTAGACCAAATGGTGCCCTGCACCGGGTTGTGAGTATGCAGTTGATTTTGTTGCGGGCAGTGGAAGTTATGATGTTAGTTGCCATTGCTCACATAGCTTTTGCTGGAATGTAAGTCAACATGACCTATTTACAGTACATGTTACCCCTTCAATGTTCTTATATGAAGTCTTACTAAAATCTCAAGATACTCAACCTGTTAATTACGCCTTTATCCTTTTTATTTTTCTTTAAATACTTAAAAAAAAATTAATTTTAACCTTGCAGTGTACAGAGGAAGCTCATCGCCCAGTTGATTGTGGCACTGTTGCCAAATGGATAATGAAGAATAGTGCTGAGTCCGAAAATATGAATTGGTATGAACAAGAATGCTCAGTTTCTACCCCCATCTTCCTATATATATAGAATGAGAACTTTCAAACTCGTAGGTTCTAACTATTAAAGGGATCTCCTTGCTACCTGATAATGGTGGACCAAAGTAACATATTTGGGAGTATCATGCTCTGAGCTTGGTCTTGTTATATGTGCATTGTTTTGAGAACTGCATTGCCTGGCTTGATTTACTGTGCACACGTACTAAAGATCAATCAAATGATATGTGTGAATGACAAGGGTTATTCTTGGATTAAAAGAGCTTACAGATGAGAAGTACACTGTTTTACTAAGATTTTGATTAAAACTAAATTGTTCTCGTTATTGTGATATTGCAATCAGTTGTGCATATCTTACTCCATATGTTCTAACATACTGCATAGTGTCTTGGAGTTATCAACTAGAATTCACATATGGGGAAAAAAATCTCCATTTCTTCCTTCTTTTGTCTCGAACTTCCTTGCCAGGATGTGACTACTATTTTTAATGCTTTGCCTTTTCTTTTAAAAACTTCAGCTGTGATATTTTCAGCTGTTACTTCAAGTATCTGTTTGCTAGGTTAATAAATGCTCAGTTTTTTAATAGGAATAAATGCTCTTTTAGTTGGTCTGATGTAAATGACTTGAGAGAGTACACATGTATTTCTGGCTTTTGGAAAACATTTTATTGTATCTTCTTTTGAGACAACAGATGCTGAGTTATGTGTCAGATGAATTTCAGGATATTGGCTAACTCTAAACCCTGTCCGAAATGCAAACGGCCGATTGAGAAAAACCAGGGATGTATGCACATTACTTGCACACCACCTTGTAAATTTGAGTTTTGCTGGTGAGCTTGCTTTTGAAAATACCAATTCGCTATAATATTAATATCTTTTGGTTATCTGACTCTTGAATGCTATGGATGTTGATTATTTTATGCATCAAATTGAAACAAATTATATACATTATTTAATTTGTTTTATAAATAGAAAATTATCGTGGAAACTCTTGAAGTACCTCTCAATTTGAAAAATAGGAAATCACATACCTTAAGTTAAATTCTCGACTAAAAATAGGAAATCACAGACATGTAGGGATACCTTGGTATTAGCAAAACAGAGCTAGATGTCATTGACTCATTATTTTGCCAAATTTTAAAAGATTTTGAACTTATTATATAGACGTGTGGTATTAGCAAAACAGAGCTAGATGTCATTGACATTATTTTGCCAAATTTTAAAAGATTTTGAACTTATTATATAGACGTGGTGTATGAGCTAGAGTTAGCTCAGCTAGCTATCAATTTATTTTGGCATTTCTTTTACTTTGGGCTTTCCTTATTTTGTTATTAGTACGGATTCTAAGCTACATTAAAACATTAAAAGATATCTTTACTTTTCTTTTCTTTTTTCGGTTGCTATAGACTCATATCATTGTACGGAAGTCTTTTGATTATTTGGATATGCATAATATTATTTGGTTGCTTCCTGTAGAAAATAAATAATAAACCTATATAATTATTTCCACTACTATTCCCAATATTATCATTATTATTACCATTATCGTTGTCATTGTTTGATTGTTCTCTTAATCCTCTCCCTTGAAACTCTTCTTCTTCTCATTCTATGTTCCCTCTCCCTCTTATCTTTCTTTGTATCTTCATAATGTTTTTTTGCTTTTAACATTAGTTTATTCTAATGCAGTTAATATATTTTCTTGCAGGCTTTGTCTAGGTGCTTGGTCAGATCATGGTGAGAGAACAGGTGGCTTTTATGCATGCAACCGTTATGAAACTGCAAAGCAAGAGGGAGTGGTAACTAATATGACTCTTATGCTTATTTTGATGTTTAAGACATTTCCCTTGGTTAATTGTATGATGTTTGGCGTAAGATTTAAAAGATTATGAATTGTACAGTATGATGAATCGGAGAAGCGAAGAGAAATGGCCAAGAACTCTCTAGAGAAATATACTCACTACTATGAAAGATGGGCTACAAACCAATCGGTATGTTCTGTTGTGCCAAAATGTGTTACTGCAATTATTAATTTCATAATTTTGTTTTCAGTCATGAGCTTTCTGAATGTCAGAAGTCGGAAGGTTTGCTTCTTTTGTGATGAGTGTAGGTTGTTGTCTTCTTCTTTATTGCTGTCAGTTTTTTGTCTTTTTTGTCACATTTATACATGAAATTCAAAAGAAAACGTTAGACCTCAACATAACAAGATTTCAGCTTACAGGCATGTGATTTGCGCTTGTTTCATTTGAGGAAACACTTTTCTATTAAATGGTTAAAATATATGATGACTTCTTCATAATGAGCATGTAGAAATGATCACAATATGGCTTTTTAACATATCAAACTTGGCTCTATGAGCCCATCAAGTTTAGTACTTTCTTAGCACTTGAAACACGGAGAATATTTGAAGTGCATGTGCTAAGAGGAGCTACCCTCGTGTATAAAGAGCTAATAAATACCCCTATTAGATGGTTTTTGTAATGTTTTAAATTGGTCTCTGAACCTTTTATCTTTCTTTGCAGTCGAGGCAAAAAGCTCTTGCAGACTTGCAGCAAATGCAAACTGTTTATGTAAGCAGAAATTACCATTCGTTCCTTTTTAGTTGTGATGAGTTATGGTTGGTTTATGGGAGCTATCAACTAGGTGTAATACTTTGAATACTGTAGTAAATTTAGACTTAGATGCGTAATTCTGTGAGAAACGAATGGAGTTGTTCTTTAAGAGCATTTGAGGGTTGTCATGTTTTATGAAAATGAAATTTTTAAATGTTGAGTGTATCTTTGTGGCATAATTATTGACATGCCTTTCCTAAGACAGTTGTTATTTTTATTTTATTTCTTATTTAGTACCTCCATGGTTTCTTAATCTTACAGCTTGAAAAGCTGAGTGACAAACAATGCCAACCTGAGGCACAGCTTAAGTTCATAACAGAGGCCTGGCTTCAGGTGAACAGAAAGTTCTTTTCTCCTAATTACTGAGAATTTACTGATGTTACTTATTATACACTACTTTGCATATTCCCTTCTTTTCAGATAGTTGAGTGTAGGAGAGTTCTAAAATGGACATATGCCTATGGATACTATTTACCAGAGCATGAATTTGCTAAAAGACAGTTCTTTGAGTACCTTCAAGGTATGTCATTCTTTAAGCTTGAACCAGATATTACATCCTTCTTGCTTTGCAATCATAATTTCTTTGTGCAGGTGAGGCTGAGTCTGGGTTAGAACGGCTTCATCAATGTGCTGAAAAGGAGCTCCAAGTTTACCTCAATGCAGAGGGCCCATCAAAAGATTTCAATGAATTCCGCACAAAACTTGCTGGCCTGACCAGGTTATTATATCAACGAATTATCTAAGTACATGCTTCAGTCTTGGTCATTTATCAATTTAACAAATAATTAGAGTATTAAGGACTCTCATCTGTTTGATTTTCAATGACCAAAAATGGGAAAGCAACTGCTGCATATTTTTTGGGGTGGGTGTTTGCAAAGTTCCTGTAGCTATTATAATTGGGGCGCACTTAGGTCCACTAGCTATTTTTGTGAGCAGAGTAAGTCACTTGTTTTAAAATAGTGACAACTCAATAACTATTTTTTAAAATAATAGAAAAAAAAATAAAAGATGAACATTTGCCTTTGTGATGTCACTTCACAAAAATAGCTAGTGTCTAGTAGACTAAGTGCTCCAACTGCAATAGCTAGTGGTCTGCTGTGGAATTTGTCCCTTGTTTTTCTGAATGTGTTGGGAAATTTCATTGGTAATTTGTCTCATTTTCTGGTACTGCTCAGAATTTCATATTATTTTGTCTATCACATTGCATCCAAAGAAACTAACAGGCAATCTTAATGGCATTGCACTTCAAGTGCAGACCGGGTCTTCATATGTCTTTTTTTCCTTCCCATAGTAATGACTTTATTGTCATACTTTTACAGTGTGACTCGAAACTACTTTGAGAATTTAGTTCAAGCTCTAGAGAATGGTTTAGCAGATGTAGATTCACATGGTGCCTACAGTAGAACATCAAACTCAAAGAGCACGGGAGGTTCAAGCAGTAAGGGAAAAGGCGGGAGGAGCAAGGCTACTGCATCCAGATCTAGTCATTCTATTAGAAATACTGATGATTAAGGCCACTGGTACTGTGAACGTTGCTTCTTTCCTAATGTCAGGTCAGCCACTGTCTGCCGGATGTGTCCCCGCCAGTGATATCATTCTTTTTGTGAAAGTTTACTAGGACAGGTGAGCCTTGGTTCTGCACAATGGGCTGTTAGAAACATGGGAATCATTAGAGATTCTTGTGGAGGAACTTAACATCCTTAAAGTACATCTGGAATCATAGACAAATCATAGTGGAAAAAAGGAGGGAGGGAAGAAAGGAGGAGAAATACTGTATGTTTGATGTCATTAGAATGTAAACCGCTGTAAATAGATGGTTGATGTTGGTCCTCTAACTTGTATGCGTTTGCAGTTATCCAAGCAAATATTTTAATCTGTATTTTTAACCATTATTGAGAAATTACGTAGCTTAGGGTCAATAAGCTGAATTGGCCCACTGTATTACAGAAACAAAATAAGCACTACCTTATCGCTATTATTGTGAAATCTCACCTTGTTCAGAAGCTTACTGAGGTACTAGTACTAGTATATTGTTTCTGAACAAAATGCACTACTAAGAAGATATCATATCGTAAACGTATTGTTTTTGAGCCAATTTTAAGCTAGTTGATTGCTGGACAAAGTGAGATTTCACATTTTATCTCACCAAAGTGATCAATTTGGTATTCTTCCCTTTAATGAAAAGATGCTCGTCCTGTTCTTGAAGTAGGATATCATTGTAATAAAGCAATTTGCACTGTTTAATTTGGACATTTTGATGTGTATGACATGTTGTAAGAGTGAAAGAATGATCGTCTTTCAAAAATTTAATTTTGTATTACTCTCTCTCTCTCTGTGTACGACCTTGGTATCTCTCCAAATTATTGCAAGAAACAGTGTTAGAGTTGAAGTGGAAGAGTGCAGCAACTTCCAAGAAGTCGCACGGTTTATAATGGCAATGGTGACATCGTAGGCAAAGAAAGTGGTTCGAGGGTCGTAAAAATAGAAGCGACATCGTTGATAGATGGAAAAACAAAAATGAGGATTGAGAAATTTGAACTAGGTATTTCTCAAAAGATACGTCTTTTATTATTCTACTGGAAGGCAGCGGATTGAATTATGTGAAATATGGATATGGTAACACGAGCCCAAAAAAAAATAATAAAGACCGCAAAGTATTATCGAAACAATGAGAAAGTAATCCCAACTCCTAAATGGGTTCGAATTGGAATCAAATAACAAAAGAAAACCTTTCATCATGTAAGTTATATCAAAGCATAGCCAACCAAACAGTAATGAATAAGAACCTCACCCAACCAAACAATTATAAATGAGATCTCATCCAAACATATTTCATTTCAACAAAACATAACCGTGACTAAAGCAAGGAAATTATCACTGTATGGTATGTAGTACGTATCACAATAAATTCATGAATCATTGGGGCCAAAGAATGACAAACAAGCATCATCCAACTACACCTAATATATATATTAGCACTAATAACACTCTTTCAACCTCTCAGTAATTTCATCGCAGCAACAAATCAATGAACAGATTCTATTTATAAAAATGATAAATTCTAGTTATGCTACACAGATAAGGACACAATGACAGCATATAGTAGAATATTTACATTGTTTATCTGGAGAAGCTCCCAAAATTAGAGAGTGCATTGCTCATCTCCAACCCTTAATATCCATCAAACAAGGTGAGGCATATGGGTTCAAGTCTGACACCCACAATCACTGGTCATGCCCGACACCTAAGATCCACTGTGCAAGGTGACTTAAATATGGTTCCGCTTGGGAATTACTGCTGAGTATTGGTCCAAGGCTTTGAAGCTCCATATTGAAGTCCCTCTCAAATTTGCTGTGATTCAGAAGAGTAAGAAAGGAGATAGAAGATAGAGAAATATATGTGTATTTATGTGCAGGGAATGGGAGCAGGTATGCTTGTATGTTCTACTGGAAGTAACTTACAGAATAGAATCTGTGACATTTGAGTTGCTCGAGCTTAATTTTAGTGCCTGAGATGAGCTCCGAGATCTCACTTGTTTAGATTTTTCTAACTCAAGTGAACCATCAAATGATTCCTCCAAGATAGATAGGTCGATAGAAGATGATATCAACCACTGTGTTGCTGCAGCATATTGAAGGCATAGTGATTTCAGCCTTTCCACTTTCTGCATTTAGAGAAATCAATGAATAAATTACAAAATCCACGAGGTCTCTGGAATCTAAGTGCCAAGTTTATCCCAACTGGAGTTTATTCTTTGACAATATATATCTTTCCAGTGCCACAGTAAAAGAATTCTACTACTTGCCGTTATTTTAGAGAATATTTTTCATTTTTATTTCCAGGTGATATGTTCATTACAATTAAAGAGCAATAAGGAGTCAGAATATCAGAGATTGAAAAGTTTACTCCAAAGCTACACTTTGTAGTTCTTTATTGAAAAGTCTGAAATGCAACAAAAGCAGCAATAGAAATACATTTGTGGGAGTAGCTGAAATTGTCTAAAAAGCACAAGGCTTGGATGCAACGCAGGATGTATAAAACTATTGGCTTAGCTGCCACAGAGTATTCCATTGCATAAACAAGGAACCATCAAAGATACCCTCACATTATTTTTTGATAAAGGATACTCAGTCATAGATGATCCAAACTATTAGGGTATGTTCCTCTGCTTCTGATACACTGTAAAAGTGCTTCTAATAGTTAAAAAGTACCTCAGGACCAAACAGGAAAATTTGTCACAGTGCTTTCTAAGCTCAAAAAGTACATTATGTGCTTCCTGAGTAAAGTACATTATATGAGCTTCTTCCTTGTGTCAAAAATAATGTACGAAAGTGATTTCTCTCTATTACATAAACTGTATACAAATATTCTATACATGGAAAAAAAAAACTATGTATATGATCAGTTTCTTATGAAATTATGCCCGAAATATGAATCGGTTTGTTCATCTCTACTGAACAGATCTCCTGTTCCCTCTCTTGATATTTGTTTTGATGAGTTGCTTCGTGAAGAACAATGTCAAGTCATTTTGGAATAATCTCATGGTAGTTCCAAAACAGTAACTATGACTTATGTTGCCTAAGGACGTGGATCACCTTTGACTTCTAAAAATCCACAATGTTTCTGCTACAGAGAATATGGGCATATTGCTACCAATTGTCCTAAAAAATATTATTCTTATTGTAAAAAAAAATGATCATATTATCAAAGAATGTCGTATCCGCCCTCAGAATCATCAGGCCAAGCATTTCAGACTTATGTTGCTATTCTTCCAACAACGACTTTTGTAGCACGTGACTCTTCCTCAAGTGTTTCCTCTGATCTTGCACCTCCTGCAACAACTTACTGTACACCTGAAATGGTGCAATAAATGCTAATTTCAGCATTCTCTGCAATGGGATTTCAAGGTAAAAATTATACTACACTTTGGTATGTAGACTTGGGGGCTTATAATCGAATGGCGAATACTCTTACAACTTTGTCTCATGTTCGACCTTATACAAGCCAATCTTCCATTCAGACTGCCAATGACAATTCTTTGCCAATCCCTGCTGTTGGAAATGCCTCTTCTACATTTTCTAATATGTTTCTTGCTTCTTAGCTTTCCACGAATCTCATTTATGTTGGTCAATTAGCTGGTAACAATTGTGTTGTTAATTTTTTGGTAATGATTGTATTGTGCATGACCAGGTAACGGGGGAGCCGATCGCAAAAAGACCTAAAATGGGGCACTTGTTTCCTCCACTATTTTTACCTATTTCAGCACTTTAGTTTTTTTATTAAGTCTTTTACTTGTAATAATGTTCTTGATCTGAGTATGGTGTGACATCGTCGTTTATGTCATGCCAATAGTCAAATCTTATCTCATGTATTGAAGGGCTTTTTTAGTAATAAAGTACGTTCTTCTTTATTTATTACGTGTGATTCTTGTAAACTTGGTAAAAACAAAACTCTTCCATTTTCTTTGCATGCTAGTAGAACTTCTCATTGCTTTGATTGGGGACCTTTCTTAGTTAGTTTACATGAAAAATTTAAATACTATGTAATTTTCATCGATGATCATAGCATATTCACTTTGGTTTATTTTCTTCGCTCTAAATCTAAGGTTTTTTGTATTTTTTCTATGAATATTAAGACATTACGCACAAATTCTAGTAGTGAATATTTATCTACCGCGTTTCAAGCATTATTGGCTTCTAAAAGTATTCTCCATCAATGTTCATATTCTGCTACTCTCCAACAAAATGGAGTAACTGAACGCAAAAATCGTCATTTTCTTGATATAGAACATACTCTATTGTTAGAGTCTTCTATTTCATCCATGTTCTGGGTTAAGGCTCTCAAGATTGCTACTCACTTGATTAATCGTTTACCTTACCAAGTTTTACACATAGAATCTCCCTATTTTGCTTGTTTGCTAAGCAACTTAGTTATGATAATCTTTTTTTTGATTGTATATGTTTTGTTATTTTACCTCCTCATGAGCGACATAAATTATCTGCTCAATCTGTTAAATGTGTATTCTTAGAATATAATGTGTCAAAAGGGATTTGTTTGCTATGATCCTACATTACATCGTACACACATTTTTAAGAATGGTATTTTCTTTGAAAATCAACATTTCTTTCCTATGTCATTTATGCCCTCTTCTTTTATTGTGGTCTTCCCCTCCTTTGAAAGTAGTTCTCAGATCTTCCTCAAGTCAGTTCTCGCTTTAAACCAAATATAGTGTATACGAGACAATCCCATTCACGGTCTCTTCTGATGGCTCAACCGATATCTGATCCTAACATGCACCGGAATCAATCAGTTGTAGCATCTTCGAAACCTTTGTTACATCCCTCTTATTGAGTGTCTATACCACGGATAAGTATGGGTTTTTCTTCTAACAATTCTATTTCAGCTCTTACTACTGTATTGTCCAATTTTAATATTCACACATGTTACTCACATGTTGTCAAGCATGATTATTGACGACAAGCTATGCAAGAAGAAATTGTCGCTCTAGAGGCCAATCACACCTGGGACATTGAGGCTTGTCCTTCCACTATAATTCCTCCGGGTTACAAATGGGTTTACTCAATCAAGGTTCGCTCTTATACCATGTTAGAAATAAGTTAAAAATGTTGTAAGAAATGGCCCAAATTGTTAGTCTTGTGATTTCTCTCTATTATATAAACTGTACAAAAGAATTTTGTACATGGAAAAAAAGCTACGTATCTACTAATATTATCCCTATACAATCTGTACAATATTAAGATAATTAAAATAACCATAAATTAAATAAACAAATCTCGAAATAAATGGAAATAAATATGGACAACAAAGCTATTCGTTGACACCTGAAAGTGCTTTCTACTAAAATACCTTCTATTCGAAGCCACTTTAACATAATTACAAATAAACGGATCCTTAGTCCATTTTATCATCTAGGGCTCAATCAAACAAAAGTTTCCTCAATTTCCAGCATTATTACTGGGTGTTATTGGACATCATAGTAGGTAACCACATTAGCACATAAAGGAAAAATGAAAAACCAGAACTAACCTTGAGTAGTTCAGGCAAAAGAAGCAAGCATTCTCTAAGACATTTGTGGAGAAAAAAGTCATGGTATTGGATAACCTGCTTCAAAAAGAACAATGTGATAGCACACTTGTAGGCGTGCAGAATAGTTATCAGGAACCAGATTCTTTTTTAGCTTTTCATTTTTATTTTATTAGCTTTTTCCTAATAAACAATCAGTCCCTCTCAACCAAACTATTAAAAAAAAGAGAGAGAGGAATCTCGGAGAGGAAGACCAGACCTCATCTATGCTTTTTGCATTCTGAAGCCTATTATGCATCACGTGCCAATTCGGTTCAAGAACCTGAAAATACCTCAAGCATTACAATCTTTTATGGAAAACGTTAAAGAATGAAAATTACTCCTCAAAAAAAGTAGCTTACATATTTATAGCGCCTAAAATATCAGATATGATGATTAATATTTACTTGGCTCTAAGAAATAAATATTGTAGGAATACAATATTTCTCAAAAGGGAAGAGCAAATGTATTCAGTGGAAGCTCTATACCGATGTCCTTTTTTATTTCAAAATAAAACTTATAATATTAATAATAAAATCAGGGGAAAGGGGCCATAAAAATCCCCTCAAATTATGAAGTTAGTATCATTTAGTCTCTTAGATTCAAAAATATGTTTTCTAGTGTTTGAGAAAAGGGTCAAGACAAATAATATTATTTTAATGATTTTTCTAATAAAGTATTACTTTTTACAATCAAGTGATTAAAATGCGATAAAAAACGAGCCATTAATAAAGGTAAAAGTGAAATTTAGCATAAAATTATTGAAGAAAAAACTCAATAATAATAATATTATAACATAAAATTATTTAAATACATATTTTTATTTTTATTTTTAAAAATAAAAATGGTGATAACCAAATATTAAAATGAATATTTTGTGAATATCTTTAATTGGGCTCTTTTTTAACTGAGGAACTAGAAAATATCTTTTTGAATATGAAGGAATAAACAAACAAAATACTTAATGTAAGGGACTTGGCTCACAATTTTCTCTAAAATCAATTCTCATCACAGTTTCTTACCTCTAAAGCAAGATAGATGACCGCGTCAGGACAGATTAAAATGGACAAAGGTATAACAATATTATATTCAACTGTTTCAAAAAATGTTTCAACATTTTAAAGCAACCAGAAGCAAGTATATATGCGATGGCATAGTTCTCTTTTATGTAGTGTTTTTATGATGACACTGACAAGAAAGGGTCAAGAAATCAATATAATTCTAATTTTTTTTAATAAAAAAGATCAGCATAAGCTATTTCAACAAGAAAAGGAGACTTAAGACAAGAAACAAGCTACGCTGGTAATATTGCATTACAAAAGCATCAAAAAAGAGAATTATTTCTAAAAATTTGAAAAGACCAACCTCAAATGTTAGATAGTGCAGAAGACTGTTAATAAATTTAAGCATGCTACGACAGAGCAACGAAGACCTGGGGATGGCAGTTCCGCGCATTTTAAGGCCACGTACCCCCTGTACATGAATAATATCATTGAATAAGAGAGATAAAGGTAAGAACTACATGGTTACATAGGTGATGAAATTCAAGGGCATACTTGATGCATCTGCCACGCCCCACAAAGTTGGCGGTCAACATGTTTGCAGTGGAAAAGAAAGCGAAAAATTAAATGGTACTTTGCAAGAGCTTTTCTGGATACAACGATTGATAATGGCCACCTCACCTGTATGCAAAATAGAACCAAATAAAAGAAATAGTTAGACATAAACTTGGTCATAATAAGGAATGAGATGAAAATACCATCATGAGAATATCTCTAAGGGATGAAGGTCCAATCTAAAAGTAAAGAAATACAGAATTAAGCCAGACAAGTATCAACTCAAGAAAAATTATATATTAATCCAATATTTGGAAGATGAGTATGCCTTCCCAGACAAATTCAAAAGGGGGACATATCATTTTAAGCATATCTCCTTCAAAAAATTTAGTAATGCATCAGTTATACACACACAGTTGCACCTCGTCAACCAATATTTAGACTACTTCAATACACATCCATTACTTAGTGTAAAGGCCACAAAAAATAAAGCAAGCAAAGCAGGAGCAGCCACCGACTACTTGTCGACTTGCATACATATGCATGCAATTCCCAAAAATTATGCATGGGGGCAATTACATATTTGTATGAATTTGCTTCGGTGTGTTTGTATGTATGCATGTATGAATGCACGTGCACAATTTTGGGCCAAAAACCAAAACCTCTTAAACACAAACCTTATAGCTCAAAGAAAATGTCTCAAGGCCAGTAAGGCTAACAGGTTCTTCTAGATCATTTCCATCAGAAAGAGTCCTACTAGTTTGAAGATCTTTAAGTGTCCCCAATCTTTTGAGCAGAGAGGATGTTTCCTGAAGCATATTAATATATATCAAACTAACACAAATTCAAAATAAAATTTTCTCCACCACAGAGAAGGATATAGCTGTTTACCACGGAACATGTTAAATCCTCGTGACAAGGATCTGCAGCTGCAGCTGTGGTACGCAATGCAAGATCTAGCAGAGACTATTGATCCCAAAATTTGTTCATTTAACCATCTTAGTTGCAAAATAGTATAAGCAAACATTAACATTAAAGAGTGATGAATGGAAAAGATCACACCTGCAGCTTCTCCACAGAAATCTCATCTAGCTTTTTCGTGAGCTCATCTCTTGCTATATCCATAAAATGAACCAAAAAATCACCCTGCAATTAATATGATCATATAGTGCTTTATTTGTTTTTAAATAAAAAAATTTAGTGAACCAAAATAGAAGAATAGAGACATAAGCCTCAACAACATATAAACTGAATGGTTAGAGAACCTATGCTCCATTACCCCAACATTGACAAACATTTCTTGACTCCATTTATCCATTACTTAGAGGGGATAAATTTTATTTTATACTTTAATTGATTACCCCTCTTTGTCTTACCTCCTTAAAAATATTAATTTTGAAAACATTAAAACCCAATAGATGTAATTCTTTGAATGGTCTTCGGCACACAGGGGAACTTAATAGTGATTATCTAAATCAGTAGAAAACAACTAGAAAAATGTTCACGACAAATTTTGATATTTCAGCAATTTTAGGAAGGCAAAAAAATAGAGATGAAACTTAACTTTGGTTTGGGTGGGATGGCTTGATAGGAATAGATGATATTTGTAGATAAGCTAGATGACAACGTTTCTGTATATGCAAAAAATTTGATTAGGACAACACATCCCTTTTGTAGAACTGTTTTCAGTTCTTTAACTTTTTGTTTCACATATTTTGTTGCTTTTGACCCCTTTTTCTCCCCATGGTTATGTCTGTTTTAAACCTACAAGTTAGGAAAGTGTAAAACTGGTAGAATAGAAGTGTGAACAGAAGGAGAAAGACGAAAAGGAAATGACTGAATAATGCAGTTGTATTGATTGAAAATGAATCATACAAAGAGTGCGCATAACAAACTAACACTACTCTTAGCCAAAAGGCTTTACATGTGATAACACCACACGTGATAACAAACTAGCCAACCAACCACATGGAATAACAAAATGTCTTACAGAAAGCAACTTACCTGATCCAGTAGAAGATAGTGTTTTATAGATCGCAGCTTTCCCATCAGATCATACTACAAGAAGAATGCAAGATAAGTTGTAGAATTCTAACCGCTGCTCTAAGTCAGTTTCTAAGAAGAAAGATGACAGGCACACAAGTTCTCCAAACAAAACCAAAAAAGTTTATTGAATATGCATGGAAATCAACTGGTGACAAAATGCACCTCACCTTTTCTTTAATGAGAGTTAAGAGCTCACTGCTGGCAAAGCCATAAGCTGATTTTATACATTCAAGGTAATGATGATTTGTGCCAAAGCTCATTAATTTTGAATTTTCTGATACCGGAACCTGTCCAAAAATATCTAATGATCAACATAAGGAAGAGGAAATTCCTCCTATTTCCCCACATGGAAACAACAGGACATTATAATGATAAATATAAAAGACCTGAACATGGTGACCGCATTCTCTCATAACATTTAGATATTTTCCTGTGGTCAAAATTGTCCCTGCTATGTTCACAAGGAAACTAGGAATTCCTTCCTTAAGACTGTAGCGCTGACTCCAATACTTGGCATCATTGTCATGAGTAAGGCTCTCCTGCAGTATGTTAAAACTATTAACACCATTGAGACAGACTTGATAATCATGGTTAAGAATTAAGAAAGAAATACCTTTAGAAGAGATTTGTTCTCAGCAATGAAAAACTCACCATAAGGATCATCAATTACTCCTTCATAGATCCACCTGAAATTTTATTTTATTTTCAAGACAAATCATCACAGTGAATCCTAAACTATGTGGCAGAAAGATGAAGTAGAGAGAACTTTAAGCCCCAAATCGGTAAACACAATACAAAAAATAATACGGCCCTGCCAGATTCAACTTAACCATGAAACCATAAATTAAAACTAGCAAGTCTTAGGGCTCACATAAAGAATAAGTAATATGAATGCTAACATCAATGGAATCAAATCGAAAAGAAACATTATAACTATTACTATGTTTGGTTTGAACAATGGAATAAAAAAGCTAATTGTTATTAAATATTTGATTTAGGATTGAAATAGAATGAAATGCATTGAATTCCACCAAAATAATGACAAAATTCAACAAATAAATTTATCATTGTGCTCAAAATGGGGTTATTAACTTAAAAAGGAATTTCTATTCTTTTAAATTAGGGTAAAACTGAAGAAAAGCGACATTTTTAAAATGAGGGTAAAAATAAAATTACCAGAAAAAAATATTAGTGTTTGAAATGAGGGCGAAATTGAAAAAAAGGATAATTTATTGTTTTTCAAATGGGAGGAAAAAAGGAAATAATAACAATAAGTAAAGAATGTCATCAAAAAGGCTATTCCATTAGGAAGTGGATGAAAAGATTTTTCTTCCTCCTAGTGGAAAGAATTACTCTCCTTACCATGTTTTTCAGTACCAACTTTCATTTCCACGTTAGCAACCAGCCAAAGAAGAAATATAAGGAATTCCATCCCATTACCTCGTCATATTTGGTTAATGTAATGATAACAATAACATATTGGAATTGAATTGAATGGAAAGGTTATTACCATTATTATGTTTGGTTTGAATAATGGGATTAAATTGACGATAAAATTTAGGAAAAAGTCCATTGTTTTTGAGATGAGGTAGATTGAAAAGGAAACTTTATTGTGATCCAAGTAAAGAAGAAAAATAGGGTGGAAAAAGTAATACAATAAGCAAAGAAAACGTAGTATTCAATTAAGGCATGGATGGAAAAAGTTTTCTTCTTCCACTAAATCCTTTATTTTCTGTATTAGTAGTCAATCCAAACAAGGTAAGACCCAGAATTCCATTCCATTACCTACTGCCAACAAAGTTCCATCTATAAAGGGAAATACAAACATGGATATCATGAGAGACTTTAAAACACAAATAATGGAAAGAAGGGGAAAACTGCAAGCATGTAGTAATATTTCATCACAAGTAATTTGAAGACTACGAAACACAGCACAACAAAAGTCTAGCACGTTTTCTGACATGAGTTACTGAATAAGTCAAACATTCTACAAAACCAACAGCATTACTTTGAAATACATTTTATAAGGCAACATTGCCAATAATGGAAATTTTAGTAAATGAGTGACACAGACTATACGCTAATTAGATGGAGAAAAACATGTGCACTGGAGGAGAAAGTGAGATGATATAACTAAGTTCAGATACCACCAATATGATAAGTGTTACTGTATATCTTCCTTTACTGCTTGGAAACACAAATATAAAAAACTTTAACGTGCACAACAAAGAAACAATCTGCTATAAGACTTGCAAAATATTGCAATTTACCTCTCTAATATGCCAAGGTATGCATTGCTAGCACATTCAGCCATCTTCTCTAGCAGAGACCTCACAGCATTATCACCAGCCATGGCCTTACCCTGGATGTTACAAGCGTTACAGGAAAAAAATTGTCAAAAATGTGAAACAGCAGGTGAGAAAAATAAATAATATTTCCTGATAAATAGAGTAGCAAAAACTGATGTAATTTAAATCATCTCATGCAGTTCGAGTAATCAGGTATAAAGCACAACCTGACTCTGCAGGAGATTAAGAACCGCAGAGCCCGCAAAATTGTTGGCTGAAGCCTTCTGTATCACAGAGGATAAAGCTAGCATGGACCCCATCATTGGTTGGCAGTAAAACCACAAACCTTGAAGTGAAAGTCTTCTAAGACGGAACTGGTGTTCAAGCTGCGCCACCATGGCTTGATAATCCTAAAAACATGAGGCATAGTAACTGTATCAGCAAAGTCATTTGAATCAAAAACGCTATTCCTGAAGTAATTAGTCATATATATGTTATAAAACTAAAAAGTAAAAAGGATGTATATTTTTTTTTTTAAACAACTCTTTCTAGAGTCGTCATTCAGTTTCTGTTCAAAGGATTACAACCACCAACTGCATCAGACCCACAATGTGAACAAATGCTAATTGTAATAGAACCAAAACAAAAAAATAATGAAAAATCAACTAACAAGACAGAGAACCTACAAGAAGGAGGGCCCTTAGTGCAGCAGCAAAGGCATGATTAACTAGCCCATGCTTGAACTGAGACCTTGATTCAACAAAAAGGTCAATCAACATATAGCTCTCACACAAAGGAAAAATCCGTTTTGTTAATTCCTGCAATAAAATGTCAATCATTTCATACAATAAACAAAAATAAATGCTCAGTCCAACAATATATCTAACAATTATTCAATGTGAATGATTAAAATTTAAATAAATTGCTCTATGGGCAGAATCTGTAATATTCTATTCAGTGAAACCTTCAAACTTTTAAGGTCATCAATCATAGCTTCCAAGATCTCTAGAGTTCCAATTTCCATATACAACTTTTATTTCACGAGACAAAGCTACAGCCAACAAGACCAATTTGGCTTAACTTGATTTCTTTTACTTCTTCAGCCCCCATGCACTCACGAATTCAGGATCAACCTCATAAATGGGAAAGTTATATAGCATATCACTACCAATTGTGGAAATAACTTTGCTTGAGAACTCCATAGAATCCTACCTGAAGTGCTAAATCCATTGATGCATCAACCTGGAAGGTAAAACTATCCTCCTTTCCACGAACTCTTTTAATAGAAATGTATCGTCCTTCGATCCCAACCAATGCAGATAGCAAGTCATCAATAACGATGAGTTCCTACATATCAAAAACAAACAGAATCCAGCAATAGTTTATTCTTTTTTCTTTAACTCTAGATTATCATGAAGGCATATATAAAATTGAAATTGCCTTAATAAAATTACTGATCATTTGAAACAAAAAATCGAAAATAGAAAGATATTTCTACCTGAACTGAAGCGTTGTAACAGCCTACAGGATTAACCACACTGCAATAAATCGAAGTTTAATATATTATATTTTTACACGCAAAAAAAAATCTATTTCGACAATAGACGAACCAATGAAGAATAATAGTTTCCTGTCAAATACCTAAAGGAGTCAACGGAGTAGCTCTTTGCTTCTGCCAAGCGAGACGTTTTGATTTCCTGAATCAAATCGAAATCACATTGTCATAGATCAGATTTATTGATAAACCATGGGAAATCATAATAAATAAAAACGAAAAATTCACAAGAAAATTTGTATTCGAAAAAGAACAAAAGAAAATGTAATCTTAAAATGAAGTGATTGTGACCTGGTGAAAGCGGCCGGTGAGGAAGGGTCTGTCAGTATTCCAACGAGGGGTTGAAGGGCACGATATTGTCGACGATGACGTGTCCATCGAAAAGCAAGAGTGGAGATACCACTGAGAGTGAGATAGCCTAATTTTCCGTTTGGCAACAAAGAAAGGGGAAAGAAAGTTGAGGAAAGAAGGAATCAGTTGAAGGAGCCAAATGAATTTCAAAAGTATCATCTAAGTAGCTATTTATTTTATTTTTTTATATAAATTTTATGGATCATTTTCTAAATTGCCCTTGAGATTTGCTATATCTTAAGTTATACCCCTGGGGTTTATAAAATGTCACAAATACCCTTGTGTTTTAATGGTGTTAATTCTCCATCCATTATTATTTAAATTATTATTTAAATTACTATTTCTTGACTCTGATACCATTTTTCGAGGATCGATATAATCTTAATCTGGAGTTAAAATTGACATAGATGAAGGTCTTTGTGTATTTATTGATGGTAATAATTTATTTAAAAAACTTATTATTTTACTATATAAATCTAATTTTCTTCTGTATTCCTTACAATTGCATAGTATGTTATGTTCTTCATTATGTTGGTTACTTAATTCTAATCCTGATTCTATTAATTGTCTTTTAAAATTAAAAATTACTCTTTCATTTGTTAAATCTAATAGTTCTAATTTATGTACTAGTGATTCGATATTCATATTATTTTCTTTCTAAAAATAAATTCTATTATCCTGTTTTAAAATTATTATATCTTGTAGTAAGCGAATATTTCAACGTTCAAGATTCTTAATTAGCTTAAATTTATAATCATCATACCTGAATTTAATGGGTCCACCACGATCTTCCCTTCTGTTCGTCTTCTTTTGTTACACTTGTTATGCCTCAGCTTCGCTTACACCTCAACACCTTCCTGGTAATGGTAAGCTTTCTGCATCCGTACATGAATGGTGTCCAAAAGTTGACTTACTAAAGAAGAGTAATAGAACTCCATTTTATTCAAAATATAATAATTATTACAACTTAAGGCCAACTAAGAACCTTGAAAGGGGTTATTAGCCGCTCATAGTTACTGTGTATTTCATTATTGGATTCTGGATTTCTAGATATAAAAGGTTTTTCCTATTTGAGAGTTTCAGAGTAGAGAGCTCTGGGTTTCTATCCGTTTCTGTGTGTCCTAGAAATGATAATAAGGGTTCCTTTTATAAAATAAGGAATCCCTATTTACAAGACCAAATTTATTATTTTACCCTTGCTTTAATAATTCATCTTGCTTTAATAATTCTTCTTGCTTTAATAATTCTTCTGCTTTTAATAATTCATCTGCTTTTCCTGATAACCGTTACTTTTTTCCTTGGCATATACTACCGACTAAGATGTGGGGTCTATATCTTCATTTCTTTTGTAGTCTTCTGCCGATAGCTGCTTTTCTTAATTTCCTTTGTCATTTTCTGCCAATTGTTCCTTTGATGATGTTGATGATGACACATCTTCATCTTCTCGATCTTTGATGCAGAGAATGCACTTATGGTTTTTGGTGGCCTTTTTGGCATAGAAGCAAAATACTTTCCTGATTTCTTGACCAATTTCTAAGTTGTTGCAATTAAAATTGGTTTCATATTTGGTGATTTTTTCACCATCTTCTTTTGACAGAGCCATGCTACTGTGTGAGATGATGATAACTTTACTGGTCGAATAATTTACTTTAATCTCAGTAGAATTGTCGATCTTTCTGAGTTCATAGTAAATCTGGCTTAGCATTTGTCCTTTTAATACACAGGGTTCTTCTGCGTTGAATTCCTTTTCTGGAAGTACCCTTGGTTTAGGAACCTCTCTTTTTGTGTTGGAAATCCCTATCTTGATGAAGTGGTAGGGAATAATACTTCCTTCCTCATTCCAGTCCATTAATGAACTAAAAAATCTAAGATAAACAGGTTTATCACCTGCTTTAATTTTTCTTCTAAAATTCTTAATTGCTCTTTTAAAATTTTCTGGGAAATAATTTAATTCACTTAAATTAATTCCTGGATATATATTTTCTATTAATCCTGCATGAAATGCTTTATACACAAAAATTGGATCAGCTCCTTCCAATATATTGAATTTACTACCTGCAGGAAATTCCTTGTCTGTAGTATAGAATTTCATATCTTCAATATGTTCTTGGGTAGATTTTCTGGCTAAATTATAGAGACTTAACCATTGTTGTTTATTGAGATTTCTGTATTGGTCTTTTTCATCTTCATTGACTGGAGTGGTTCTAGAAGATGTTTCCCTGAATAGTACTGAATGTTTTGTTATTTTTGATGTCTCTGGTGGAGATGTTTCTTTGAATAGCATTGGAGGTCTTGCTATTTTTCCAAGGTTTGTCAGTCTGCTTGGAGCTGTTGGTTGTTGTTGTAGTACTACAGAATAATTTCTTACTATCTCCTCTGGAGTTATTAGTTTTGGTGTTTTGTAGTTGGCATAACTTCATTCAGCTTCTATTCTGTTGGTGAAGGCTCTATGAGTTACTCCACTAAATCCTAGAATAGATTTGCTAGCTTCTGCCCAGTTGTTATAAATTCCTGGTTTTGGGCCATTATAGACCACATAAACTTTTTTCTGTTCTTCTTTTTCTGCTTCGTCTGCCCAATTGGGTTTAGAAGTTTTTGTGAACTGTTAGGTTCTTCCTTTTTTAACAGAGATTCCTCATTTGAGGTTCTACTTTCTGGACTTTGTTTTGAACATTTAAGTTCTTCCTGTTTTATTCCTGTCTCTGTAAGAGATTTCTCGAGGTATAGCAACTCGAGTTGTTCCTGTAGGATTTTTATCTCCTTTTCTTTTATCTTGATCTTAATACCAAGCTGTTCAATTCCTGCAATCATAAAAATAGTTAGAGGTGCTAATTCTCTGGTAAGAGCATCAGCCAAGCTATTTTTATGTCCTGTAAGATGTTCAACGTCAAAATTGTAATGGTTGAACCATTGTTGCCATCTAATTAGTCTTCCTTGTTTATAATCTCCTGCAATATTAGTTCTTAAAAAATAACCAAAATTTTTGTTATCTGTTCTAATAATGAATCTAGAACTTATGACATATATTGCAAATTTCTTAATAGCTTTTTAACAGCTAAGTATTCTCTTTCATTACTATGATAATTTAATTCTGGCCCTTGAAAAGACCCTGATGTGTATCTGCAAAGATATTCATCTTTGTCATCTACTCTTGCTTTAAGGATTGCTCCCCAATATTCTTGTGAAGCATCTGTTTCAATTATCATTTTATCATCTGGTCCTGGATGGTATAAAGTTGGTAAATTTTTTACTTTTGCTTTTACTCTATCCATATATAGAGTATCTTCTTCTGTCCATTTCCAGACATAATCTTTTTTCAATTTTGCTTGTAATGGTTTTCTCATTTCTGCAAGTTTCTTGATATAGGCTTCTGCATATGTTAGACATCCTAAAAATCTTTGTAATTGGTTTTTATCTTTTAATTCACTAGGAAAACCTTGAATATTATTTAATATATGGGGTTGTAGATTATGTTTTCCATCTTCAATTTCTAATCCTAAGTATTTGATTTTTTGTTGAGCAAGTACTGCTTTCTTTTCAGAGAGTACAATGCCTTCTTTTCTACATTCTTGTAATATATTGATAATATCTAAATAATGTTTATTTAATTCATTACTGAAAACCAAAATATCATCTATGTAAACACAACAAATATCTTGTAATTTCTTAAAAATATTATCCATATATCTTTGAAAAATACCTAGAGCTTGTTTTAATCCAAATGGTATTACTGTCCATTGGAATTGTCCTTGGGGGCAACTGAATGCTGTTAATTTTTGAGATTCTTCATCTAGTCTTATTTGCCAAAATCCACTTTTGCAATCGAAACTTGAGAAGTATTTCTTTCCTTTTATTAATGATAGTAATTCTTCCTTTTTTGGGATGAAGTATCCATCATCAATGGTTTCTTTATTAAGTGCTTTGAAGTTTATTACCATTCTCTTTTTGCCTCTTCTTTTCTCAGCTTCTTTTTCAACCAAAAATGCTGGACTAGAGTGAGGTGAATTACTTGGTATTATAACTTTTAATTCCAAAAGTTCTTCAATTTGTTTTCCAAATTCAATCCTGTCTTCTGGAGTATAAATCATTGGTTTTACTCTTATGATTTTGTTAGGATCTCTTAATTTTATATTGACTATTGTTTTAGATTTATTTATTTTTGGATCCAAAGGATTTTCTGAACTTACTGTTTTTAATAATCTTCTAATGCCTGTTAAGGCTTTATCTTCCTGTATTTCATTGAGAAAAGAGTTTTGCTTTTCTTCTATATCTAATGAAATATTTTCTAAACAAGGTTTTTGTTTTTGCTGGTCTTTTATCTCACCACGTTTTCGCTTTTTATGTTGTTGCATAAAAGTTGGGTTTGAGACAGTTAGAGCTTTTCTTACTTTAGAGACATATATTGTATCTCCTTCTAAGGTTGTAAGGCTTATTTTGTCAGAATGTTGTGTAAAAGGTTGATATAAATTTAAGAAATTATTTCCTATTAACAAGTCTACACCTGTTTCTTGTTGATATATAGTAGGAATATGAAAGTTTTCTCCTCCTATTATTATATCAGTATCTTTTAATACTTGATTGAGTTTTATTGTGGTATTATTAGCAATTCTTACAATTAAATCTTTAGGTGCTTGTTTCCAGTTGTCTTCTGGAAATACATATCTACTAGCTACACACATACTAGCTCCTGTATCTATATATGCATGTAAATGATAAGTGTTATAACCTTTAAATTTTAGTCCTACTTTAATGTAAGTACTATTTGGATTTGTAATACTATACAAATCATTCATTTTCTGAAGAATATCCATGATCTGAATATTCATATTCTGAATCAGTTATTTCTTCTTCGGTTTCTTCTAATAGATAAATACTATAAGTATCATCTATATCAGATTCCTCAATTGGTTCTAATTCCATTTTGAAGGCTTCTTCTAAGATTTTTGCTTTCTGTGTAAAATTCCTTTTTAAATTCCTTTTTATGTTGAAGTCTGCTTGGACATTCATTTGCATAATGTCCTTCCTCATTACAGATCCAACATCTGCATTTTTTCTTTCCTGAAGGGCAATAATTCCTTTTTTCAGATGGTTTATAAACCTTTCTTCTAAAATATCTTTTCTTATAGTTTTCTTTATTGAATCTCTTTTTATATTTTTGGAAATTTTGTTTTCTAAATTTATATTTTTTAAATCTTTTATATTTTTTATATTTTTGTTTATAAGGTTTTATATTGCATCCATATTTTCCTGGCATTCTAAAATCTCTTGTATCACAACAAATTTTATCTTTTCCTCTTATTTGTTTGTATTCTTTTCTTTCTTGGCATTTTATAATGATCCAATCTCTAAGACTTCTTATTCTTCCTCCTAGAGTATCTGGTATAGTTTCTCTATTCCTTTGTTCCCAATTTTCTGTTAAAGTTTTATATAATGTTCCTGGTAATTTTTGAAAAAACATTTCTTTATAGGTTGTTTGTATAGAGGGTGGTAATTTATGGTAATACATTTCATATTCACAAATAAAAGAATCTATATAACACATGTTACAAATTTCCATCTTTGTTAGATGCCATTTAGCTTCATTGATTTCATTTTCACTGGATTCAGTGATAGTCCTTCCTTTATCTTCCCCAATAAATTCTTTGTATATTTCATTTATTATCGTATCTAAGTATTCTCTTCCTGTGGAAGCATTTCCTTGCATTAATAAATGTTGTTGATCTGTTAAGTTTGAAAACCAAACTTTTACATTTCCTGTCATTTTATGTGCTATAAGAACTCTACAAATTGAAGGATTTGTTTGGGTAGTTGGAGAAGTTTGTATAAGGACGCTCATCCCACTAGACCATTCATCTAAAGCTTTTTTCCTATCTCTTATACAATATAAATTTAGAAGTTCAGATTTATAGTTATCTTGGAGTTTGAACTCTGGTGGAATATTACCTCTAGTTCCCTAATGCAACCCTTCCTCCATTTTAGGTGGTTGTCTTCTTCTATATGTAGTATCAAGTTGTTCTGATCTTTGTCTACTCCTTTCCTCCCTATGTGGGTCAGATGTTTCTTCTTGGTAAGGGACTGGTAATGAAATTGGTTTCATATGACCTTTTGGGGTCATGTTTTCTGATTCTGAATCAGTTTCACTGATTATTGTCATATCATCTTCTTCTTTGTTAGTACAAAGTTTTCCAATATAATGTTCTTCTATTTCTTCATTGGTTAATGTTAATAATTTGACCAATGTTTCTATATTTCTGTTCTCAGGGTTCATAAATTCTTTTTCTAATTTTTTCCTATATTCCATCAATTTGGAATTATCTCTTTACTCTTAGGTTGTTCCTCATTTTTTCTTTTCTCATTTTTGGGAATCAGAGAATCTGATTTCCTCGGTGGTTCTTCTTTTAATCCTTCTAAGGGGTCATATTTATGATCTATCTTTAGATTGTATACATCTTTCCTTAATTCTGAAAATTCTTTATGCATATTTTGTTGTAGTTTATTATAACCATACTCCTTTATTTCCTTTAATAGTTCTCTTTGTATATCTATTATTTCTTGTAAATATTTTGTGTTTGATTCCTGGACTAGATCCATTTCCTCTGTTAATAATTGTATAGTTTCAAATAGTGTTGCTTGATTTTTTGCCACACCTACTAGGCTTCCATTTATTTCTAAATTCATATTTTTTATTTTATCCTTAAACATGATTTTTTCCTAATATGCAATCATGAACTAATGCTTTCATTATTTTAACTTCATTTTCTAGTTTTTTAACTTCTTGTTGATTTGAGGTTTCTTCTTTGTGATCTACAAAAGTAAATCTTGGTATGCTATTACTTTTTCTTCTTGTTATTAAGGGTTTTTCTTTAATATCTAATTTCCATTCTTCTGGTATTTCAAAGTCTGTTAGTATTTCTGGTTTTATTATTTGTCCTAATTCTTTAAAAATTTTATCTATTTCTATAAATTCATTTTGTTCATATATTGAACTATTATGACTATTTGTTAAAGAATATGCCACTAGATAATGTATTGAAAATGGATGATTTCCTTCTTTCATTAAATCTCCTCTTTCAAATTCATAAGCTAGACTTAATACTTGGTTTAGATTTTTATCTTGTATATTTATAGCAAATCTAGGATATGCTGTAAATTTTAATTTTTGGTATCCTAAGTTTCCATGGATCATTCCTAATAAAGCATCTTGCCTGTTTATTATTCTATTGTCTAATAGAGCTATTTTTATTGGTGTATCTATTCTTTCTCTAAAATGGGCTTTTATTAATATTTGGATTCCTCCTAAATGAATTTATCCAATTTTTTCTTTGTCCTTTCGAGGAATTTTTGATAATTTGTTTAATATAGTCTCTTTATTAATTAATGGTATATTATATCTTCCTTTTGCATCTGTAATTTTAATACTCATTTCCTTATTACTAATACCATAATAGATTATATTTTTTCTAGGAAATATCTTTCTTAATAAAAAATGATGGGTCTTTAAATCCATCTCCATCTCCTTTTTTAAGATTTAATTTTACTTTTTGAATTTCTTCAAATTTCTTTTTACTTATTACCATTTCCTGTGAAAAAATTCATTTTTACTTATTACCATTTCCTGTGAAAAACATCCTGAAATGTCTTCTGTTTCTATATCTAATATTTCTTAGTTTATTTTTTCCTCTTCCATACTTTTTTTATAACCTTAAGGGTATTTCTGATGAGTGTTAGTTTTAACTTCCGTTATGTTTTCAAGGGTATTTTTGAATTTTTTAAAACCTGAAGGGTATTTCTGAAGATTCTTTAAACCTTAGGGGTACTTTTGATCTTTTTCCAAATTTTATCCTTATTATTATTAAAAATAATTTAAAAAATATCATTTTATATTTTAATCACTTTTATAAATTTTAATCAAATCCTTTTTTTTCAATTTTTATAATTACATTTTTCAAAATAGATTTTATTTAATATAATTTTTAATAACAATAAAATTTAATCACAGCAAAATGTAAGCATCAAATTTAATTATTATTTTTTATAAGAAGCAAACAATCCATCTTGTATTTATCTATTTTTGTATTTTAGAAATTTTAGATCATTTTTCTTTTTTTTTTGTTTTGTCATACAATTATTAAAATATTTTCATAAAATAATTTTCTATTTTTTTAATTTTTTTAAATATTAAACAGTATTTAATGTGTTTCAAACTTATTTTTGAAATAAAATAAGAGTGATTGTTATAGATAGATTACTAGATGGATCAATTTTTTTTGATTAAATTGGCTAAGTATAGCAATTAATTTGTCTACACTTAGGAGTAACCATGGTCTCGTCTATTTTGATTTTAAAAAAAAATTACTTAATTAGATTGGACCGTTTATATGTAAAACATTGGACCAATTTGATTCGAGAATAATTTTGTCTAGTCATGTTAGGTTTAAACCATTCAAGTCTAATGTTTATTAATATTAAATAAAATATGGATACAACTCACACAATGATCAATTGGATAAGATATTCTAAAGAGGCGACAAGAAGAAGCTACATTTAATGGTAACAAATATGTAAGTCTTGGTGTTTTGATGTTAGCATTTTTTGTGTGCAAAATATGGAGTTTGTATTTTACATAATTTATTTCACATATTCACATAAATTGGACTTTATATGTTTACATGATATACGCATTATTTAAAGGTTTAGAGCATGTAATTGGTATGTTTAGTTATGTATTTGCATAGTTGTTTTTGTGGATATTTGTAAAAAGTTATTTAGTACTGTCAAACAAAAAATGACCAATTTTTATGCTCATTGAGTGGTTGGTTAGTAATTGCAAGTATTACCCTCGCCAAAGATTGATATTACCCTTATTGAATTGATTAGTGAGGCCACTAAAGTTAAAATATTTTCTATAAGTACGCTATATTTTCTATTATTTTGATTAATTAGAAAACGTGGGAAAACTTTTATAGCTAGAAAACTTTGAATTTTGTGAAAACTTATTTCCTAGTTTTGTTCTAGTGATATGTTTGAGTGTGGTTCTCTATTAATGATATGTGGAGTGTTTTTATGAAAACTTATTTTGATATGGGTTTTAATTAAAAAAAATTAAACATCAAGACATAATTTGTTTCAAGATCCATATACATGAGAGTTGTTATACCTTAAGTTGTTTATTATACAAGTCGTTAGTGATTGTACTATATCACACGATGGTATAGCTCCAGAGCAACACTTATCTACTTGGATTACAGTTGTTATGCAAATAGTAGTAGAGGCAGCTTAGGTGCATTTAAGCAAGTGTGCTCCAATTGATAGAGTTATAATTTTTATATTTTTTTTAGTTGTGAATTGTTAATTTGCTTATTATATCGAATTACTTGATGCCATGGTTGCCCTAGAAAATCATGGATGTTATCATATAGGAGTTAGTTCCTCTGTGAGTTTACTACATTATATCGATATGTTATGCATGCTCTTATATGTGTTGCAAATAAATCAGAGTGATTATCGAATATGTTCACATAATAAGTTATGATTATGATTGAAAAGTATTTTCTTTATTTACTACTTTCTTGATTTATCTACATTTGTGATTATCAAGTTATCTCTTCTTTTTGTTTGTTTGTTGGAATTTTGCTATTTTTATTTGTTTCCGTTATGGGCAAGAATTGTTAAGTCCTTAAGTATATGTATCACCTCACTTTTGGTTGTATATCAAGTGTGGATAATGATGAGACTTCAACTTTTCTTGAATAGGTTACTACTTCTTGTGCTACGCACTTTGTCCTTGAGAGACCTATACAGATTGGTGACTTTTTGGTCATTCAAGATTTTCTTTTTTTCTTGGGTTATCTCTTTGTACCATTTCTTTTTCTTATCGTCCTACTTTTGTCCAAGAGCTTTATAACTCTAATTCTTTTGTTCGTACTACTGAGTATTTAGTTACTTTCACTCCCAAAAGATGTTTTGTCACATTCTGTAAGACAAATATTATTTGAGTACTATCCCTTGGATGTTGACAATCCATTCTTTCTTGTACTTCCCTTTGAGTATGAGAACATTATTCGTACTAATTTTCCTTTTGAGTTTCTTAACCTCATTTCATAAGACATCACTAGCATAGTTAGTTGTTTGATAGGTAGTCAAAATAATTTTGGTGAAGTTGATGTCCCTTTAAAAGCTTCCTCTCCTAATCATTGTCTTAGTGATATTATGAACGCCTCTGTTCATCCTCATTCTCTTATCTTTTATATGACTATTCTCCATGATTATTTTCTAGCTACTATTCTTAATGGTGAGCCTATTGATCTAGGTGGTATGATTTTTAGAACCATCATCTTACATTCTTCTTCTACACCCCACATTACACTTCATCAACCTTGGTTGATATCTTGTTATGATGAGTCTTTTTTTTAACCTTTTCTTTTTGGTAGGAGTTCGTTGTCAAATTCTTTGTTTTCTTCTAGTCCTCGTACTTAGACTCAACAAACTCCTCACATGACTCTTCCCCTTAGAGTGCTTCTATGTCTTCTTCTATATCTTCTATTTCTTCTCCTCCTAGTCAACAATCTCAAGAGGCCTCTCTATTGAGGCAAGAGCTTGGAATAAATAGACATGACTTGGTTAATGAGTTTTCTACCTTCAAATAGGAGTTTACTTTCCCCCGTTAGAGTATAATGCATCTTAGTACATGTGTGTTCAAAGACCCTATCCTTTCACTCTCAGAACACTGACACTTTTACTACTTATCGAGGTGCTTTTCAATCAATTAGAATAATTTCCCTCACCAAGGATGGCTATTATCCTCGCTAAGGTGGTTTGCTAGAGCTCATCGAGCTAGTCAACGAGAGTTTGATGCAGAAAAACTTGATATAAAAAATTATATATTTTAAAATTGTTTGCAAGTGCACGAGTCACCTTATAATAAATTATAAGTATACTTTTAAGGTTGATCTAAAGAAAAATCGCATGGTTTTTAAACAATTCAATAAATTCTTAAAAATGAAAATTTAACCTAAGTATTTTGTCACAAAGTTTAAATTTTGAAATATCTAAACTAATGATATAAAATAAAGATAGATTTAATAAACATTTAGACAAATAACATTAAATTGAATGGAAAATTTATGGAATAGATTAGTTACTTAATTATGTTTGCTCGATATTAATTTAGTTATTAAATATATAAATTAAGATTATTAATTCTCTCTTTTTTATAAGAAAATATCCTAGGATATAGATTACTTTCTTTATTAATTAAACCTTAACTTTACACCTTTGGTGGGATCGACAATTTAAACTCTCATTCAATGAGTCAAAATTAAATTAGTAATTTAAGTATCTGAAAATTAACTTTCAAATTTTGAATTCATTAAGAAAAATATGTCCAATATATTTTCCAATAATAAATCTTTATGAAAAATCTATGAAATAGAGTACTCCAAAGATCCAAAATCGAAGAGTTGACTTTAAATCAAATTTAGATAATTAAATCTTAAATTTAACTATCATATTTTTTATGAAAAATACTTCGTCAATATATTTTTCTTTAACAAACTTCATATAAATCTTTATGAAGAAAATAAATCTTAATTTATTTTATAAAATATTTACCTACTTTAATATTTTACAAGCATAACAACATTACTAATATCACGTAGTATTTTTAGTCGAACATGCTTAGTTGAATAAATAATTAATAAATTAAATATTGCATTCAGAACAACACATAAAATTAATCTAAAAATAAAATCATATAATTAAATTGTACGTTAAGTGTATCATTTCAAGTACAAAAATATAGTATTATTTTTGTATCTAAAAAATCTCCAAATAAAATTGCCAACATTATTTATTGAATTGAAAGAAAACTACTACATAAACTAAATTATGTTCGACTCTCAAAATTGAGAGAACAACTTTGCAAAATTATAAAAACTAAGAAACTATAAAAGAGAAAAAATAAAAAGCTTATGGATGATTTTTACAATAAAGTAATGGGTTTATATAGGATAGGAAATGCTAAAACATATAAAGAAAAAAAGTGGATCAGAGGATTGGGAGCAACTGCATGTACTTCTTTATGTCGCGTCATGAGCCAGCCTATAACACATCATGAAACTCTATCTGATTGTCCCGCGTTGCGACACACAAAAACCTTCATCGCGACACGTATGTTGTTGCGCTTTTAGAAACTCCTTTTGTTTTACACCTTTTTTGTTGGTTTGGAACATTTGTAAGGCTTACGTATATTATTATTTTATATTCATAGTTACAATAGAGTGCTTTTAGGTATTTTTCTTCAAATGTTTATCAATTGAATTATTTTGAAGCCAAAAATACCTTAAAAACAACAAAACATACTAGTGATTCTAAAAAGATATATTTTCTAAAAGAATGATAAACTATACAAATATAAATCTATTTTAACATTTAAAGTGTATAAAATCACTTTATATTAGTGCTTTTAAGCACTTGTCATAATACCCAGTCAACTTCTTGTTAGTATCTAGTAAGGAAAACGAAAAACTAAAAACAAAAACTAAATAAAATTAAACTATTTTAAGTCATTTTCGTAGATTAATACGATTGCATTTAGCATATGTAGCAAACATTTTAAATTCTTAGGTTGCCTTAGTATACAAGTTTAAGTATAATGAAGGCTTTCATAGATGATACCCAAAAATATCAAACCAAAATCTAAAAATTTAAAAACAAACTAAATTTAACTAAGTAAAAATAAAATAATAAAAATTCTCATACTTTTAATCTCTTTTAAGTTTACAACAAAAATTCATAGCATAATTTATTTTAACATATTAAACATTTATAATCTATTGTAACAATTAGTTAAAAATCATATGCATATCCATATTGAAAATGCATCAATATTAATTTATCCAATTTCAATGTTTGGAATTCGAATTCGTTTTGACTCTAACCTCACAAGTCATACTCTCAATAACACTGATCTTATAGATTCAAGTACTCATTCAAAGTTTACATGCAAATAAAGTTTATGTAAAGAAATAGACTAATAAATTTGTATATATTCAAAGAAGAAAAGACTCAAAATAGTGTTGTAATATTAATCTCATGAAATGAATCGAATGAAATGATTTATAAAGCATCACATATTATTTTCTTACATAAATTAAAATCATTAAATAAAAATTTCAAGTTATATATCTTTTAGAGATAAAGAAAATGCAATAACTTATTGAGGATTTATTTCCTATTTTCTTTTGTATTTATCTATTTCTCACAACTTTGTAGGATTTTTTGGGTCATAATATTTAGTTTATACTATTTATTTTTCTCTCTTATCTTATATGTATATATATATAGTTTGCACATATTTTGTATGATATGGTAAGTGACTAATTTTGGCTTTTTTGTATTGGCTCAAGTAACCCCATATATATCTCTTTTTTGGAAGTCATGTATAAATGAAGAAGAATATATATTTTTAATTTCTACTTAAATTATTCAATTTAAGTAATAAAAATAAATATATGACACTTTATCAAATGTAAAAATTCTAGCATTTAATGCAAAATTTATAGAGATCATATAATAATTTGAATTAATAAGAAGAATGTTTAAAAGATAAAAGTATTATCACTCAAAATGAAAAGATAAAATATCAAAATATTCTCACAAGGTAGTCTCTATTATTTGATTCTTGAACACTAATTTTGGATTTATTACAATTTCAAAATTTTATCATGAAATACAAATTATGACAAAAATTAACTAATTATCACATATTCTATTATACGATTAACAAATTAATCTAACATGCAAAAAACTTAATCATTTATTTAAAAGTAACTAAAACATGATAATTTTTTCAAGAAAAAATTTAAACATAAACCTAAAATTCCTAAACCAACAAAAGCAAACAAATGTAAATAAAAACAATTAAAAATAAATGAAAATGTGAAAATATGTTTAATAAAAAAATTTAAAATTGTTTAAATTTATGTAATTATAATTTTTACTACCCCAACCTGGAACTTACATTACCCTCAATGTAACAATTATAATTTAAAAATAAAGAGTAAAGAGGAAAAAGTTACCTATTTGTTAACCATGCTGAAGTATCTACGTGGAAATATAAGTGCATCCATCATTCAAATCACATAGACAGATTATTGTATACCTCTTACACATTTCAACAAATAGTTATGCAATTCAACAATTCCCAATAAAATAGACATTGTTGATATAACAAAAATTTAAACAAACTAAAATAAATAACATGAAACAAAAACAAACATAATATAAAAAATAAAAATAATTAAACTAAAATAAAGAAAATAATATTACCTAAAATGATAGATTGCTTTCTATACAACACCTAGTTGAATGTCTTAGCAAGATGCACCATAGTGCTCATACACCTGTATGGACTCAATGTCTACTATGTTATGTCCTCTTTCTAAATAAGACTTTACACGATGCCCATTGACCTTAAACGTTTTTTGTATCTTACAATCCAACAACTCTATTGATCCATGTGGGAATAATTGGATAAGTATGTATGGTCCACCCCACCTTGATTATAGTTTTCTTGTCGTGATAGCGCTTTATATAGTTTTGTATTAGCATAAGCTTTGTCCCTAATTTCTTCAAGCTCAATAAGTTGGAGTGATCATCTTTCTCTTGCTTTAACCATATTCATATTTAATTCTTTAATTACCCAATAAGCCTTGTGTTCGAGTTCAACAGATGGATGTCATGCTTTCCCAAAGAGTAACCGATAAGGGCTCATCTCAATGGGTGTTTTAAATGTTGTACAGTATGCCCACATGGTATCATTCAACTTGATTGCTCATTCCTTCCTTGAAAAGTGCACAATGTGTTCCAGAATCCCTTTGATTTTTTTATTACTCATTTTCACTTGACTGGAAGTTTGTGAACAATATGGAGTAGCCATTTTATGTGTGCTTTTATACTTTTTCAGTGCTCCACCAAAAACTTTATTATAAAAATGGCTCCCTCTATCACTTATTATGTCTCTAGTCGTCCCAAACCTGCTAAAAATCGAAGGCTTTAAGAATTTCACAACAACGTTAACATCATTTTTTTAGTGGATATAACTTCTACCTACTTGTACACATAATCAACAACAACTAAAATATATTCATTCCAAAAATATGGGGCAAGTGACTCATAAAATCAATCCTTCAGGAGTCAAATAGTTCAACAAATAAATTAGATATTAAAGAAATTTCATTTCGTTTACCTATATTACCTGTTCTTTGACATATATCATAATGTGCGCAAAATATATTAGCATCTTTAAACAAAGTTGACTAGTAAAATCCTGATTGTAATACCTTAGGGGCCATTTTGTTACCACCATAATGAAACTCATGACAAAAGATTAAAATGCTTTTATGTTTTTTTTCAAGCACACATCCCTAGATGATTTGATCTTAACTAATCTTGAATAGATAAGGGTCATCCAAGAAATTGCCTACAAGAATGTAACAACTTTTTATTTTCCTTAAAATAAATTTTAGGTCTCAAAATATCAATAGCAAGATAATTTACTTTGTCAACATACCATAGATTTAGGCCAACTAAAAATAATTGTTCATCAGAAAAAGTTTCAACAATTTCTTTTTTACTCTCATTTTCAAGAGAATTTAATTCATAAATTAAACAAGACAAATGATCAACTACTAAATTTTCACTTCTATTCTTATCTTTAATTTCTAGGTTGAATGATCGTAAGAGTAAAACCCTCTTGATTAATCTTGGCTTAACATTAGGTTTACTTAGAAGATATCTTAAAGTAGCATGATCAACACACACAATTACTTTAAAACTTACTAAGTAAAACCTAAATTTAACTAAAGAAAACATATTGGCTAAGAATTCTTTCTTAGTGGTAGAATAATTTATTTGAGTGTCATTGAGTGTTCTGCTAGCGTAATATATGACATGTAAACATTTATCCACTCTCTATCCCAAAAATGTTCTAATTGCATAGTTAGAAGTAGGGGTGTCCATAAATCGGTCCAGACCGAACCAAACTGTAAAATCGAACCAAACCAGATCGGGCCGAACGGTTTTACAAATCAAACGACCTGATCCGGTTTGTATTAGTTAAAATCGTTTTTCAAACGGTCTGGTTTGGTTTGTATTAAATTTTAAACCGGTCGAACCGAACTGGACCAGACCGGTTTAATAATATATTAAAGTTTTCTCATTATTTCTCATTAAAGGTGTCAAAATATCGAATCAAACCGAACCGGACCAAACGGTTTTATAAATTAAACGGTCTAGTCTGATCCGGTTTGTATTAATTAAAATCGTTTCAAATGGTTCGGTCCGGTCCTATCCGAGTAATATAAACGGTTCGATCCGGTTAAAGTTTTTTAACCAAAACCGGACCAATGGACATCCCTAGTTAGAAGCATCACACATAATGTTAAACAGGAAAGACCAATTAGGTGTGAAAATTATAGGGATAAATGTTAATTTATACTTCAAAGTGTTAAAAGGAAACAAGAAAGTCATCATTAAAATTAAAATAAATATTTTTTGACATCAAATGACCTAAAATGTGACTTATTTTAGGAAAAAAATTAATAATTTGCTCATAGATATCTGCATGTCCTAAGAAGCTTCTAATCCTCTTAATAGATGTAAGGGTGGTAATTTTTGTAATTAAATTAATTTTTATCTTTTCAATTTCAATTCATTTGTTAGAAATTACATGTCCTAATGCAATCCCAAGTTGTACCATAAAATGACTTTTCTAATTAAGTGTTAGGTTGCATTCAATGCATTGTTCTAAAACTAAAGTCAATTTATGCAAACAATCATCAAATTAGGTTCCAAAAATAGAAAAAATCATCCATAAATATCTCAACAAAAAATTTCACCATGTTTGTGAAGATTGATATCATCTCTCTCTAAAATGTGGCAGAAGCATTGCCTAACCCAAATGGCATCCTTCTAAAAGAAAATTTCCCAAAAGGACATGTGAAAGTGATATTCTTCTTATCTTCTAGTGTCATGGATACTTGATAATAATCTAAAAGACCATACAAAAAATAGTAAAATTCATGCTTGCTAGTCTTTCTAGCATTTGATCGATGAATGGAAGAAGAAAATGATCCTCTTTAGTGTACAAATTCAATTTCCTAAAATCTATACACATCCTTCATCTAATGACTATTCTAATGGTTAATAATTCATTCTTTTCATTTTTTACAACTATTATTTTAGATTTCTTTGGTACTACATGCACTACTAGCCCACCTACTATCAGTAATAGGCTAAATGACTCATATTTTTAGGAGTTTCAAAATTGCCTTTTCCACCACCTCTTACATGATTTGGTTTAGTCTTTTTTAAACCTTTCTAATGAGTTTAGAATAATCATTAAGATTGATTTTATGCATACATATAGCTAGACTAATACATCAAATATCCATAATACTTCAACCTAATGCCTTTTTGAATTTCTTAAACACCTTAACAAGTTTATTTTCTTGGTTTTTGGTCAAAGAGGAAGAAATAATAGCTAGATATGTTTCCATGTCTTTCAAAAACACACATGTAAGATGCTTAGGTAAATCTTTTAGTTCTAAGTAAGGTGGAGTGGCCTATTCCCTAGCTAGGGTTCTAGGTAGATCTAAGGGTGTACTACAATCTCCTATTAGTTATGCATTAACTTACAGATCATGATACCCCTTAGTCTCCTCATCTAATTCATTTTCTACATTTTTAATAATAAGAGCAACTTCTAGTTTATCCTCCACTCTATCCTATAGAAAATTATTATGCATAAGTCTATCCATAAAATCAACATTAAAACATTCATCAATGATAGAGATGGAAAAAAAGGTGAAGATTTTTAAAATGGATAGTCCCTCCTGAGGCTATCATTGCTAAATTCCCATCTTGAACATCACTAATAATCTTAGTAGTAGTCATGAATGGTCTATCAAATAGTATTGTATATTATTTGTCCAAGGTTAGGTTTTTCTCCATATCTAGAACCACAAAACCAACAAGTATTATTAGTTTATCTACCTATACTAGTATATCCTCAACCATTCCCTTTAGATATTTACTAAATCTATCTGTAATTTGAAGGGATATGATTGTAGGTTTTAAATCTCCCAAAACTAGCTATAAAAATAGAATATTGCACCAAATTTGTACTAGCACCTAAATCAAGCATTGCTTTAACTACCTTAATATCCCCCATAATGATGTTAATGATAAACCTTCTTAGGTCTTTCAACTTTGGGGATAGTTAGTGCTAAAGCACAACACTAGATACCTATGATACTACAACTCTTTCATTAGTCTCATACCTCATTTTCTTAGTGTTCAATTCCTTGAAGAACTTACTATAGGAGGGCATATTCTTGATCACTTCTAATAAAGGTAAATTTAAATTTACTTTAGAAAGCATATTAAAAAGATCATAAAATTGCATATCTTGTTTTGTTTCTTTCAATTGGTGTGGGAATGGTATTGGTTGCTAGTGCAGTTCTAATGTATTTTGAATTTTTGTGATGTTAGATGACTCTTATTTTCTCGAAAGATTTATCATTATTGGCACTTGTCTCTCCATTTTAGGAGACTAAAATTTCACTTTCTTTATTACCTGCACTAAATGGTAAATGATTATAAATTTTAGATAATATTTTATCGACTACCTTACCACTTTGAAGGATTGTGACATCCTTTGCTTAGTTATGTAGCTTTCCTTTTTCTTGCTTTTGAATACGCTTTGCTAGCTACCCAACTCTAGTTTCAAACCTTTTCACCGAAGCCTCTATGGAGTTCAACCTTTGATTATTCATCAACCGGTTGTCTCTACTAATTTGAATAAAGAAATTCAAATTATCTTCCCAAGTTGGCCTATGGTGTTGCCTCAGTGGGTAAGGTTGGTGTTCTTATGGCCTTTATGTTTGGTTTTAGGCATATGTTGGATAATATTTTGGTTTCCATATAAAGGTAGGGTGATTGTAAGTGTCGGAACGATACCTTAGTATAAAATTTACTTCCTTATCCATACTAGAATCACTTGCAATTGAAAAATCAATTGCACTATTCCTAACTATATCACAAAATCCACATACCCTAGATTTGACATTTGATGAGTAGTGAGGAGTTACACTTGATTAATTAAATCTGCAAGTTACAAGGATGTTTCATTCCCAGAGTGAACTTCATTGACTCATACTTTCCTTCCTCTAGCACTTTTTTGTTAGGAATTAGTACTTAACATCTCATAAATCTCATAAGTTTACTCTACCATCTTTTTTCACATAGCTCCTCCTAAAACATTATCAATAATGTATTGATATTGTTATGTTAGTCCATCATAGAAGAATTAGTTTAGTAAATGCAGTGGAAAGCTGTGGCATGAGCATTGGATTAAGAGGATTTTGAATCTATCCCAAGTTTCAAGGAATGACTCTTCATTCATTTGGAAGAATGTTGCTATTTTTGCCCTCAAATCTATAGTCTTTTGATGAGAATGGAATCTACTTATAAATTTGTTATATACTACTTATCAAGTAGTTAATGAACTTGGTTGCAGAGTTATAAACCAAGACTTAGCTATATCCTTTAGTGTGTAAGAAAAACACTTCATCTTAAGCTTGTCTTTATCAAGTCTCTACAATAGAATTTTTTACACAGTAGCATAAAATTCTCTAATAAATATTAAAGGGTCTTCATTAGGGATACTATGAAATGAAGGTAATAAAGAATAATGAATATTTTTTAATTCATAGTTCTTTGCACCCTCTCTCAGTTGTATGCAAAAGCTAGTATTGCCAATGATTGAAAATGCGTACCCCTTCATCATTTTTTGTTTATATCCAAGATCACCCATATCTACTTGCCTTTGGAGTTGTTCCTCCTTCTCTTAATAAATGTCTATCGTCCTTGACAAAATTCTTTGAACATGTATATGCTAACAACAAAAGGTATGAGTTCCTTTCTCAAAGATCTCTTTACTTTTTTGTTCATTAATAACATAAAACACAAACCAAAGTCTAATATATAAGTACTATTGATGAGCGAAAACCGGCATCGCCGATTCTCGCAAATACTTTGGTTTTAATATTTGTAAAACTCTCGCAAGTGCACGAATCATTTCGTAGAAAATGATAAGTATACTCCCAAGGTCGATCTAAGGAAGGAATGTATGTGGTTTTTAATTTATTATTTAAACTTTTAAAAACGAAATTAAATCCTAAACATCCTGTCACGATAGTTTGGTTTTTGTGTTCCTAATCTAATAACATAAAATAAACATATATACAAATTAATTAAATATAATAAAAATAAACATAGATACAAATTCAATAAATATTTATCTAAAAATAAATATAAATACAGATTCAATAAATATTCATGCAAATTTTATCATTTATATTAGTGGAGTATTTATGGATATAATAACTAAATTAATTATGCTTGCTCATATTATCTAGGTTATTAAAGATATAAATTGATATTTTATTGATTCTCTCTTTTTTGTATGAATACCACCTTTGGTGGGGTTAGATATTCTTTGTTAACTAAACAAATCAATTAACACCTATGGGTGGGGTTGATAACTAATTTGGTTAATTAAATTAATTCCTTTTTCTAAGAGATTGAAAATGAACCATTTAAATGCCACCTTTGGTGGGTTAGACAAATTTAAACTTAATTCAAGTTGTCCAAATTAATCCTAAGAATTTAGTTATGTGAGTACTAACTTTCAAGTTTTAAAACCACTATTGAAAACATGTTGTCAATACATTTTCACATAATAATTCTTATAAAACTTTTGAAATAGAGTTTCACTCTAACTACCGGGCGATTGTACCAACAAATAAAAGAGCACTACTCTAAATTAGACCTGATAACTAAACCTTAAAGTCTAATTTTCAGATTTAAGTTTGTAATTGAAAAATAATATATTTCTCTCTAACATCCTTAATATAAAATCTTGAATAAAAATAAAATCAATTCATTTGAGAGATTTTCACCTATTTAATATTTCTCGCAAGCATAACAACGTTGTTATTATATCATGATTATAAACAAATAATACGCTTAAATTTAATCACAGCATAAATTAAATATAACATATAAGAATAAAGCATAAAAATAATCAGAAGAAAATAAAATCCTTACGTAACTTCGATGCTATTCCCCGCTAGAAAACCTCCAAGCGGAATTTGCACTTCCATTTATTGAATCAAAAATCTAAATTATTACAAAAACATTACAAGTTCCTCTCAAAAGAAAGAACTCTAAACCTAAGAGAATTGAACTAAAAACTAAGAGAAAAACTAAGAAAAGCTTAGAAACTAAGAAAGAAACTAAGAAAAACTCAAAAACTAAGAAACGAGAAAGAAAGAAAGATAGAAGTGTGGTTTTGAGGTGTGCTTTGAAGTGAATGGAAGGGGGGTATTTATAGGTGAGGATGGAGAGAAAAATGAGTAAAAAAATGTTAAAAAAATATTAAAAAATTAAAAAACGTGTAATGGACATGATGAGGTCATCAATGTCGTCAGGATGACGTCACAGAACTGCTGCACGTGAAAAATGGGGTGAAAACGTCATTGGCGCGCGCGTAGGCGGGCCGCCGACAAGGCTGTCCGTCACCGTCACAAGGTGAACAGAGAACCCGCGTGTAAGGTCTTCGCGCGTACTGAACCGCAGTAACCCGCGTGTAGTCTTTGCGCGTACGAAGCACTTCGCGTGCAAGGCCAAGGCGTACGAATGAACAGCACCCGTGCAGCTTGGGACTAGGCCGGGCGCTGGAAGCGCGGCGCGGCGCGTTTTTCTCGCTTTTTGACATTTTTGACCTTTTTCGACCCATTTTGTCCGCTTTTTCCATATTTGTCGACCTTTCCCCATTTATTTAATTATATTTTTTGTGATGTATTGCTTCAAGTATTCTTCTTTGAGTCTTTAAATTGCGTTTTTAAGCCAAAAATACTCGAAAAACAATAAAAATACCCGTGATTCGAAAAAAGACAAATTATATAAATATATGATAAAACATATAAATATATATATTCTTAATCAATTAACGAGCATAAAATCATGGTAATTTTAGTGCTTTTTGAGCACTCATCACAACCCCAACCGCCTTGCTAGTCTCTTACAAGAGAAGCGATAAAACTAAAAATTAAACTATCCTAAATCACTTCCGTGGATTGACACGGTTGCATTTAGCCCTATGCAACAAGCCGTTAAACCCTAGGTTGCCTCTAGTGGACGAGTTTCGAGTCTCGTGAGTGGTTTTCAAGAATGATACACACAAACATTGAACTAAATGTAAAAATCAAAAGAAACAATAAAAAACAAACAAATTAAAAATTAAATTTACAACAAAATCACAAATTAACAACATCTCACAAAAATGTCTCATACTTTTTAATCTCCTTTAAGATCATAATTAAAATCTCAAGCATAAGTTATTTTAATCTCTTTAAACAATCATGATTTATTATAATAATGAGTCAAAAATCATTTTCATATTTCATATCAAAAATGTATCAATTTAATTTCACCCAATTTCAGTGTCAGCGAATCGACCCGTCTTCGGCTCTATTCCTCACAAGTCAATACTCTTAAAACACTGAATCCTATGGGTTCAAACACTCATACTAATTTATATGCGAAAGAGTTGATGTATAGAAATGAACTAATATGTTCGCATATGTATAAAGAATAAAGGCTCAAAGTGTTATTTTAACATTGATCTCATGAAAGGAATCAAATGTATAAATTATAAAGATATCATATATAAAAATTATTTTCATGCATAAATCAAACTCATTAAGAAAGAATTTCAAGATATATGCCTTTTACAAATGAAGAGAGTTATAGCAATGACTTTTTAGGGAATTATTTCCTATATCCTTCTTTTGTAATTAGCCTTTACTCACAACTTTCAGTAATGCAATGTGGGTTATAGTATGTAGATTATATTATATATTCTTTATCTCTCTATTTTTTTTTTCTCAAGATATTTCTCAATATATGTATTTTAGAGAGTCAACCCGTATTACTGATTGTACATATTTTTCGATTTTGGTGAGTGGTTAATTTTGTGGCTTTTCTGTTTGATCTTGGTTTAGGTAACCCCATATATGTCTTTTTTTTGTTTTTTGTGTATCAGTCATGCATGAACGAGATATAAGCATATACTATCAATTTCTACTCAAATCATTTAATCTAAGCAAAAATAATAATCAAAAATATATGATACTCTATTAAAATGAGAAAAAAAATTCATACATTCAATGCTAATACCTATAGAGATCATCTAAAAATTTGAAGAAATAAGAAATGTGTTTGGAGTAGAAAAAATATATATTTCACTCTGAATAAAGAAAATTAGGCTCAAATTATATCTCATAAAGGTAGTCTCCACTAAAAAAAAACTCATAAACACCGATTTTGGGTTTAATATAATTTCTACATCTTATCAAGAAATACTAATTATGACAAAAACTAACTAATTATCAAAAATAATTACAAAATATTTCATGATATGTTTTCAAAAAATTAATCTAACAGTACAAAAAACTTAACTATTTACTTAAATTTGATTTAAAGAAATGATAAATTTTTGTGAGAAAAGTTTTTTTTTATTTATTTTTAAATTGTCAAAATATTTTTTTTAATTAAGTATGGTAACTTTTCACCACCCCAAACCTAGAACTTACATTGTCCTCAATGTAACAACTGCAAATTAAAGATAAAGAGAGAAGAGAAGAAAGATTACCTATTTCCTGAGAATGTGCAAGTAGTAATGGAAAATGCAGGTGTATCCATCATATTCATCATTAAAGTGTATACGTAAGAGATCGCCGTAAACTTCTAACATCTCAACAAATATTTTTAGTTTTAACAATTTAAAAAATTATTCACATGTAATTAAATGAAATAAACAATAAAATTAAGTAAATAAAACAAATAACAAATTTTTTTTTACCTAAAAATGACGGGTTGCCTCCCATCCAACATAGTTTAACGTCTTAGCAAGACGTATCTTTCGTGCTATGGTTACTCACCAAATGCAATCCATTTCAGAATGTTGTTTTGGTTCTTCTAAATAAGGCTCGACACGATGGCCATTGACTTTGAACGTTTTTGTGTCTTGGATTCCAATAGTTCCACTACTCCATGTTCAAATACTTGAACTATTTTGAATGGTCCATCCCATTCGATCTCGACTTTCTCGAAACAATCTCAAACGAGAGTTAAATAAAAGAACTTTCATTCCAGGGTGAAGAGTCTTAGGAACTAGCCTCTTTGTCGCATAATGTTTTAGTACGCTCCTTGTATAATTTGGCATTCTCATACTCTTCATTCCTAATTTCTTCCAACTCACGTAGCCGGAGTAATCGTTTTTCACCCGCTTTATCTAAATCCATGTTTAACTCTTTAATTGCCCAGAAGCTTTGTGTTCAAGTTCAACTGGAAGCGTGGCACGCTTTCCCAAAGATTAACCGGCAGTGGCTCATCCCAATAGGTGTTTTGTAAGCATGTGGTATGCCCATAAGGCATCATTTAGCTTAAATGCCCAATCCTTCCTTGACGACGCACAGCGGCGTTCCAAAGATTCCCCTTAATTTGCCTATTACTCACTTCCACTCAAACCGGAGGTTCGAGATGATATGAGTAGTACTTTACTGTGATGTTGTACTTGTTTAGTACTCCATCAAAGAGTTTGTTACAAAAATGGCTACCTCCATCACTTATTATACCTCTAGGCGTTCCGAACCTACCGAATATGAAATCTTTCAAGAATTTCACAACAACATTAGCATCAAGGTTTTGGTGGGGATAGCTTCTACCCACTCGACACATAATCCACAAAGAACCAAAATGTATTGAAAACCATTAGATGGGGGAAAAGGACCCATGAAGTCAATCCCCATACATCAAAGAGTTCAACAACTAAATTAGATGTCAAAGGCATTTCATCTCTTTTGCTTATGTTTCTCGTTCTTTGACATCTATCACATCAGGCACAAAACATACGAGCATATTTAAAAAGAGTGGGCCAAAAGAATCCAGACTGTAATATCTTACTTCGGGCATGCCTTTTCACCTCCAAAATGACCTCCCACAATGAAGTTCATGACAAAAAGTCGAATGCTCTTATGTTCTTCTTCTCCGGTACACATCTCCTGGATGACTTGATCTTCGACCAATCTTGTATAAATAGGGTCATCCTGCAAATAGTCCTTAATAGTTTTAAAAACCTTTTCTTGTCCTCGATATGAAGTGTTAGGTCGCAAAACACCAAAGTGGAAAGATAGTTTACAATATCAAGATACCACGGGTTCTGGACCATGAAAAATAACTGCTCATCGCAAAGGTTTCGACTATATCGTCATTACTCTCATCTTTAAGAGAATTGAAGTCAGAAATCAACCTAGACAAATGGTCAGCTACTAAGTTTTCACTGCCTTTCTTATCCTTGATTTCTAGGTCAAATTCTTGTAAGAGTAAGACCCACCTGATTAATCTTGGCTTGGAATTTGGTTTACTTAATAGGTATCTTAAAGCAGCATGATTAGAATGCGAAATCACTTTAGATCCTACTAAATAAGACCAAAATTTGTCTAAAGAGAATACTATAGCCAAGAATTCCTTTTCAGTGGTGGTGTAATTCATTTGGGCATCATTGAGTGTTTTGCTAGCATAGTAGATGACATGTAAACGTTTATCCACTCTTTGTCCCAGGACGGCTCCTATTGCATAATCAGAAGCGTCACACATTATCTCAAAAGGTAAAGACCAGTTTGGTGCCATTATAACAGGGGTAGATGTTAGTTTCTCTTTCAAGGTATTAAAGGAAATAAGGCAAGTCATTGTTGAAGTCAAAATCAAAGCATCTTTGGATAGCAAGTTACATAAGGACGACTTATTTTAGAGAAATCTTTAATAAATCGTCTGTAAAATCCCACGTGTCCCAAGAAGCTTCTTATCCCCTTCAGCGTATGTAGGGGAGGTAGTTTGATATCAATTCAACTTTTGCCTTATCAACTTCAATACCCTTGTTTGAAATTATATGTCCTAAAACTATCCCTTGTCAACCATAAAATGACTTTTCTCCCAACTATGGTTAGATTGCATTCAATGCATCTTTCTAAAACCAAAGTCAATTTATGTAAGCAATCATCAAATGAGTTACTAAAGACAGTAGAAATCGTCCATGAAAATTTCAATGAATTTCTCCACCATGTCCGAGAAAATAGATATCATGCATCTCTCGGAAAGTGGCAAGGGTATTGCATAACCCAAATGGCATTCTCATGAAAAGCAAATGTCCCAAAAGGACATGTAAACGTGGTCTTTTCTCGATCTTCCTGCCACATGGGTACTTGATAATATCCAAACACCATCCAAAAACAGGTAGAAATTCGTGCTCACATTAATCTTTTCCAAAAGATTTGATCAATGAATGGAAGAGGAAAGTGATCCTTTTCGTATATAAATTTAGTTTCCTAAAATCTATACACATTCTCCATCCAAAGGATAATTCTGAAGTGGGCACTAATTCACTTTTATCATTTTTAACAACCGTTATCCGCATTTCTTTGGTACCACATGCACCGGACTAACCCACTTACTATCCGCAATAGGATAGATAATCCCTTCTTCTAATAATTTAAGGATTTCCTTTTAACTACCTCTTGCATGTTTGGGTTTAGTCTTCTTTGGGGCCTCTCGCACAGTTTAGCACCATCCTCCAAGTTGATCTTCAGGCATACACATTGTTGGACTAATGCCTCTTATATCCCCTATACTCCAACCTATAGATTTCTTAAACCTGCTTCCAAGCACTTTGATGAGTTCTTTTTCTTGTGGTTTGGTCAAGGTCAAGAAATTATCAATCGATATGTTTCTCCTTCTCCCAAAAACACGTATTTTAAGTGCTCAGGTAAGTCTTTCGAGTTCAAGTTCGGGTGGATTGGCTCTTTACAGATGAAGAACTGGGTAGATTTAAAAGTGTACTAGATTTTGTCATCACTTCATTATTGTCTAGTTGTTCACAGGTACCCCTTAATTTCTTCATCTAAATCTTCTTCCAACCTTTTCAAGTGTAAGAACATTTCAAGCTTGTCTTCATTCTCGGTTTGGAAAAAGGTGTTTTGGACAAGATTATCCAAAGGATCAACTTCGAATATTTCATCGATGGCAAATAGAAGGGAAAGGTGAAGAATCAAAAACTTTGAAATGAACAGCTCTCCTAAGACTATTGTCAAATTTCCATCTCTGACATCAATAATAGTTTTAGTAGTTGCCATAAATGGTCTACCAAGCAATATTGTACGCTTCTACTGTCCAATGCCGATTTTCTTGCATATCCGGAACCACAAAGTCACCAGTATTATAAGTTTGTCTACCCTGTACTCAAAACATCCTCAACTATTCCTCCTGGATATTTAAGAGATCTATCCGCAAAGTCAAGTGGACATAGTTTATGGGTTTTAAATCCCCTAGATTGAAATTGTAAGAATATAGAGTAGGGCATCAAATTTATACTAGCACCTAAATCAAGCATTGCTTTAGCAACCTTCCTATCCCCATAGTTATGTTTATAATAAAAACTTCCAGGGTCTTTCAACTTAGTGGTAGCTCAGGCCAAGATGTCATAGAAATTTCTCGATACTACTACTGCTCATTCAGCTTCATACCTCTTTTCTTAGTGTTCAACTCTTTGAAAAACTTGGCATATGAGGCACATATCATGATCACTTCTAATAATGGTAAATTGATATTTACTTTAGAGAGCATATTAAAAAGATCATTGAATTGCTTATCTTGTTTGGATTCTTTCAACCCATGGGGAAAAGGTACTTGCATCCTGCTGGGTTCTGTTGTCTTTTGAATTTCGGGGAGTGTCGATGACCCCCAATGAGTTTTTCGAAGGCTTGTTAAGTTTAACACTTGTTTCTCCTTTTGTGAGATTAGAATATCGCCTTTCTTTGTTACATGAACTACAAGGTAGTTTAGAGATTTCGTGTAAACCGGTATTGACTACCTTACCACTTCAAGAGTTCTAACATCTTTTGCTTGTTCTCCGTTGGACCGGCAACTTTCACCGGTTCTTTCTTTTGCATTTGTTCAAATTAGCTTGCCCAACTTTAGATTCAATTCTTTTAACCGAAGCCTCCACGTGTGTTCAACCTTTAATTAGTCATCGGTTGGTTGTCACGACTAACTTGAATAAAAGCATTCAAGCTATCTTCTAAGGTTGGTTTAAAAGATTGGTCATGGGTAAGGGTGGTTGTAGGTTTGGGTGATTATAGGTGTTTGGATGATACTTTTGAAAAGATTGGACTTCCTCTATGGCATCGACACTAGAATCACAAGTATTTGAACAATTATAGTACCATGCCCAATTGAACAACACACTTCACATACCTCTTGATTTGAAATTTGGTGACGTGAGGAATTTCACTTGTTTAGTCAATTCAAGAAGTTGCAAGGTTATCTCATTATCAAAGCCGACTTCATTGACCTTTTGCTTTCCTTCTACCACCTCTTTGTTGGGAATTAGAACCCAATAGCTCATAGAGATTATAGGTTTCCTCTGCGGTCTTTTCTCCTACAAAGACCTCCAAAGAAGATTATCAACCATGTATTGACTCTTTAGTGTCAATCCATCGTAAAAGAATTGGTTTTGTAGCTGTAATGGAAAGCTATGATTTTGACATTGAATGAAAAGGAGTTTGAATCGTTCCCAAGCTTCATGAAAGTGGCTCTTTCATTCATTTGAGAAAATGTTGCTATCTTTGTTCTTAGATCAACGATTTTTTGGGAATAGAACCTACCCATAAAAATTTCATAGATCGCTTCCCAAGTTTTAAGAGAACCTCGATCAGAGAGTAATGAACCATGACCAAGCTTTATCTTTGAGAGTGTAAGGAAAACACCTCATCCTAAGTTGATCTTCATTAATTGCATGTACGTGGAAAGGTTTGGACAATAGCATAGAATTCTCGAATGAAATGCAGTGTCTTCTATTAGTGGATACCGTAAAAGGAAGGCAACAAAGAATAATGAATCTTTTTCAATTCATAATTCCTTAGCCTCAGAATTGGATGCCGGAAGTTACATTGCCAATGATTGGCATTGTATAGTCTTTCATCTTTTTCCGCCTATCTTCAGCATCTCCCATGGTTGTTTGTAGTTGAAAATGATCCTCCTCCTATTGTGAATCAACATTTTGCTCTTAAAAACAATAGTAGATATCTCTAAAAAGGTGTAAGGAACCTAAATTTTTTTTTTCAAAATGTTTTTTTTTTAATTTTAATTTAAACAAAGGGACACAATTTTTGAAACAAACGAATTTATTTCATTTGAATTTTGTTTTTATTACACGCAAACTAAAACAAAGGAAAATAAAATAATGGGTGACCTCCCATGTAGGACTAAAATTTATCGTCTTCTAGTAAGACGTTTGCTCTGAGATTTAATGAAAAACTCAATGTCTCCTCTTCATTAAATTCATTTAAGTTTCAAATTAGTCTTTGCCTTTTTGCAAATGTTCAACTAACTGTTCAACTTGAACTTCCACCTTTTTGATAGAAGCTTCCACAGAGTCCAACCGTTGATTGGTTTTAGATTGATTATCCTCAAACTTGAATAAAAGAATTCAAGTTGTCCTCCAGGGTCAGTTTATTGGGAATGCTTCTTGGAATAGGTGGAATTCACGTCTCCGCTCGGTTTGAGATTTGAGTGAAAGGAGGGTTGTTTTGCCTCCAAGAGAAATTCTGGATGACTTCTCCACCCGGGATTATAGGTATTTGAATTGGGATCAAACCTTGGTCTCTCTGATACGTCCAACATATTAACTGTTCGTGTCCAGCTTGTATCTCCTCGATACGGACAAGCATTACCATGTCCCATGCTGTCTGAGCAAACCATATTGTTCATTATTAGTGTTGGCTCAGGGGTAGAAAGAACAGCAACTTCGTTTAGTCAGGTTGAACAAGTTGTTGGCTGAACTTCATTACCGGAGTCAATTTCACGAACAATGCACTTTTCACTCAGGGAGCTTTTCTTGGAATTAGCACTCCAACATCTCAAAGAGGTTATACGTTTCGAATGTCTTTTCTCTTCCTCCCCGCCGTTGTCGACAATGAACCGACATTGTCAGATAAGTCCATCGTAAAAGAATTGGTTCTCGATTGCGAGGGAAAGCTATGACATGGGGACATTGAATGAGAAACATCTTGAACCTATCCCAAGCTTCATGGAATGGTTCTCTTCCATCTCGAGAGAAAATAGCAATCTTTCCTCTCAACTCGATGTTTTTTGACGGGAATAGAATTTTCCCATGAATTTATTGTAAATGTTACCCCATGTCATCGTAGAGAACCCGTAGTGACATCAACCAAGCTTTGGCCTTATCCTTTAAGGTGTGTGGAAAACATCTCATTCTAAGTTGATCCTCGTTTAGAATACCGAGGGGGAAATGTTTGGACCGTAGCATAGAAATCTCTCATAAAGGAAAGAGAATCTTCATTAGGTAGTCCATAAAAGGAAGGAAGCATAGAAAAATGAATATTTTTAAGTGTCATAATTCCAGCAAATTCACCCAACTCGGATAGCGGCCATTGCCGTGCCAATCACCTGGTCTTGCAAACTCCTTCATCGTGGTTTCCCTAACATGTTGGTTTTCCTCCATTTCTTTTGGTTCTAGTAAAGGATTAAGACTTGGTTCTATGTTCGCTCAAAATCGCTGATGGGTAGGATCCAACAAGGTTGTTGACACTTGTTTAAATTTATGAATATTATTTACATATGGTGTTAGGGGTTTCTAAGGATCTCCTACCACGCATGACTATTTTTATACGTAAATTTAAAACTCCCCAACAAAAATAAAAAAATTAGAGAAAATTTCCACGGCATTTAATACAAAACACTAGACAAAACTAGTTAATTTTTTTTTAAATAACATAATCAAGATAACAAGAGTGTTCCTGTAGAAAAGAAGAATTGGCTCCTTAAAACCATTCTCCTAGCCGTAACGTTCCCAGAAAGCACTGAGACACAGCGAAGAATCTAGCCTCCTGCATTTAACTCCCTTTGATTTTTTACTTTTCATGTCTTTTAGTTTTTTTTTTACGAACGGTAATTTTATTTTACTATTCACGCTATCTTATTTCTTATTAACTTAAAATTTTTTTTTTAAATTTTTAATTTTTTTTAATTTACTATTTACGAACGGTAATTTTATTTTACTATTCACGCTATCTTATTTCTTATTAACTTAAATTTTTTAATTTTTTTAATTTTTTTTTACGAACGGTAATTTTTTTATTCAATTTAAATTCCTAAATTATTTTATTATTCACGGTACAATTTTTATTTAAAAAAAACAAATTTCTTCTTTTTTTTTTTACAATCACAATTATTTACAACACAAAAATATTTTTAAAATTTTGATAAATAAATTAAAAACGCTATTCCTTCCCAAGAATCGCGCTAAAATCTTGATGCGCGAAAATCCCAGATCGCTGATTCTCGCAAATACTTTGGTTTTAATATTTGTAAAACTCGCAGCCAATGCACGAATCATTTCGTAGAAAATGATAAGTATACTCCCAAGGTCGATCTAAGGAAGGAATGTGTGTGGTTTTTAATTTATTATTTAAACTTTTAAAAATGAAATTAAATCCTAAACATCCTGTCACGATAGTTTGGTTTTTGTGTTCCTAATCTAATAACATAAAATAAGCATATATACAAATTAATTAAATATAATAAAAATAAACATAGATACAAATTCAATAAATATTTATCTAAAAATAAATATAAATACACATTCAATAAAATATTCATGCAAATTTTATCATTTATATTAGTGGAGTATTTATGGATATAATAACTAAATTAATTATGCTTGCTCATATTATCTGGTTATTAAAGATATAAATTGATATTTTATTGATTCTTCTTTTTTGTATGAATACCACCTTTGGTGTGGGTTAGATATTCTTTGTTAACTAAACAAATCAATTAACACCTACAAGGCTGATAACTAATTTGGTTAATTAAATTAATTCCTTTTTCTAAGAGATTGAAAATGAACTATTTAAATGCCACCTTTTTGAGGTTGATAGCTTTAAACTTTATTCAAGGTGTCCAAATTAAACCTAAGAATTTAGTTATCCTAGTATTACTAACTTTCAAGTTTTAAAACCACTATTGAAAACATGTCATTAATACATTTTCACATAATAATTCTTATAAAAACTTTTGAAATAGAGTTTCACTCTAACTACCTAGGCGATTGTATCAACAAATAAAAGAGCACTACTCTAAATTAGACCGGATAACTAAACCTTAAAGTGTAATTTTCAGATTTAAGTTTGTAATGAAAAATAATCTGTTTCTCTCTAACATCCTTAATATAAAATCTTGAATAAAAATAAACTCAATTCATCTTAGAGATTTTCACCTATTTAATATTTCAAGCATAACAACGTTGTTATTATATCATGATTATAAATGTACCAGCTTAAATTTAATCAGACATAAATTAAATATAACATGTAAGAATAAAGCATAAAAATAACTAAAGAAAATAAAATCCTTACAGAACTTCGACGCTATTCCCGTGCTAGAAAACCTCCAAGCGAATTTGCACTTCCATTTATTGAATCAAAAATCTAAATTATTACAAAAACATTACAAGTTCCTCTCAAAAAGAAAGAACTCTAAACCTAAGAGAATTGAACTAAAAACTAAGAGAAAAACTAAGAAAAGCTTAGAAACTAAGAAAGAAACTAAGAAAAACTCAAAAACTAAGAAATGAGAGAAGAAAGAAGAGGCTAAGTGTGGTTTTGACGGGGCTTTCGTGAATGTAAGGGGGTATTTATAGGTGAGGATTTAGAGAAAAAATGAGTAAAAATGTTAAAAAAATATTAAAAAATTAAAAAACGTGTAGTGGACATGCCGGTGGTCATCAATGACGCCAACATGACGCCAGCGGGTCAGCTGCACGTGAAAAATGGGGTGAAAATGCGTTGGGCGCGAGGGCGCGGGCTCAAGGTGAAGGGCTGCATCGGCTGCCGCGTGCACAAGGTAACCAGAATCTGCCAAGCAAGAAGGCCGCTGCAGATTGGTCAGAACCTCGTGCGCGCGCAGTCTTGCCGCATGAACAAGTACCTCGCTCGCTGGCGTTGTCGTGGCATTTAACAGTAACCCGCGCAGCGCATGGGGCGAGCTGGTGTCGACGCCAAGGTCAAGCGCTGCCCGCTTTTTTGGACATTTTTGATCTTTTCGACCCATTTTGTCCAGCTTTTTCCATATTTGTCGACCTTTCCCCATTTATTTAATTATATTTTTGTGATGTATTGCTTCAAGTATTCTTCTTTGAGTCTTTAAATCATGCTTTTAAGCCAAAAATACCCGAAAAACAATAAAAATACCCGTGATTCCGAAAAAGACAAATTATATAAATATATGATAAAACATATAAATATATATATTCTTAATCAATTAATGAGCATAAAATCATGGTAATTTTAGTGCTTTTTGAGCACTCATCAACTATCAAAATTATAAACAAAAATAAAAGTATACATTAAATGCAAGTTATTCATAATAAATTATACTTAGAATAAGTTAGTTAATATACAGTGTAAGGTCTATATGAGTGTTAACGATATTCTTGAACAAAATATACAATTATAATTTTAGTTTCTATGTATGTCTTTCAAAAATATTTTCAAGCTGAAGAAAGTATCGAGTCCAACGATCATAATTCAGGTATATCTATATTCTTATGCACGTTAGATTTTATATTAGACATGTGGGAACTTTTTGAGATTAGGCTACTCGATCGATCAAAACATGTCTAGATTAATCAAGCTATGTAGATTGATCGAGAATTGATCTATTTTGTTTTAAAAGTCTCAAACTAATTATTTAATTGACTAGATCAATCAATAATTGATTGTATTGATCAATCGAGCATATGTTAGATCAATCAAGCAGCTAGGGATTTGGTTTTAAAACTTATTTCTAACTCGAATTGGATTATCTTTTTACTATATTGTCATTTTTCTTTAAAACTCTTTTAAATAAATTTATGGTCAATATAATAATTTTACTTTGACCTATTGCTTCAAAATATACTTTATATACAAACCAAAGCATACAACTTTGTTCAACCACATAATATTATTCTTCTCTTTATCTTATTATATCTCTTTTGTTTTGCAAAAACTATTCAAGTAGGTTTTTTCATTGAGTTAATTTATTAAATATTTGTGTTTATGTTTGATGAATTAACAAGTCTACAATATTTGTGATATTATGCTTTAAACTGATTGTTCTATAGTTGCTATATGATTTCGATTTATCTGATATATTTATTAAATTATCTAGTTAGGTTTATTCATTATTGAATCTACTCTATAACACACATTTACACTTGTGTTATTGTGCTAACTTTTCAAGTACTCGTATAACGGGTTTGATTACTTATATGACTCAAGTTATCGGAACGTTAGTCCAGATCCGAATACCTCTCTTGTAGAGGCTATGATGAAAGCAATGACTTGTAAATAGATTACTTGAGGTTTTATCTTGGTAGGTTGTATAAGACCTGGTCTTGTAATTGGACCTTATTTTTCATGGTAGATAATTAGGTGTTTCGGTAGATGGGTGATTGTTTACTTAGATTATTGGTGTAACTTAAGTTGTTTCCAGTTAAAAATCTTGTGTCTCAATCTTTATATTTTTACATTATTTAATTTACATGTGATTGCATGCTTTGTCGTCTACGAAAATTTTAATTTTTCATAATTTTGCTATTTATCATTCACTCATTCTAACTAATTAGATACGTAACAAAAAAAGAAACTTTCACATGCATATAAATACTACACATAAAATAATTAATAAATAAAGTAAATAAAAGAAAATTAAAATAAATTTACAACTTAAAATAAAAGAAAAAATAATTTAATTTTTTATTTAAAAATAAAAGAAATGAATTTAAAAAAATGATTTAAAATTTAAAATATTTAAAGTTAATAACCTAAATATTTTAAGATTTTAAATAAAAATATCAATATTTACAACATAATTGTTTTCAAAGATTTTGATAATAAAAATTTTAAAATGCTATTCCTTCCCGACAACGATGCCAAAATATTTATACACAAATTTTATATATTTTAAAATAGCTCTCAAGTACACGAACTACTTGTAAGAAATGATAAATATACGTTAAGGTTGGTCTAAATAGAAATCACATGGTTTTTAATAATTCAAAAAATTCTTAAAAATGAAAATTAAACCTATATATTTTATCAAAAAGTTTGGATTTTGAAATATATAAAATGATGACATAAAATAAAGATATATTCAATAAATATTTAAGAAAATAACATTAAATTCAGTGAAACATTTATGGGATAGATTAGTTAGTTAATTATACTAGCTCAATATTAATTATGTTATTGAAAATATAAATTAAGATTATTAATTCTCCTTTTTTTATAAAAAAATATCATAATTATGTTATTGAAAATATAAATTGAGATTATTAATTCTCACTTTTTTATAAGAAAGTATCATAGAACAAGGATTAATTTTTTTAATTAAACCTTAACTTGTCATCTTTGTTAAGGTTGACAAGTTAATTTTTAATTAAATTATGTTTTTCTCTAAGAGATTAACAAATCATTTAATTATCACCCTTTGTGATGCCAATAATTTAAACTCTCATTTAAAGTATCAAAGTTAAATTAATGATTTAAATATCTTGAAACTAACTTTCAAAATTTAAATTCATTACGAGAAATATGTCGTTTATATATTTTTTAATAATAAATCTTTTTGAAAAATATTTAAAATAGAGTACTCTAAAGATTTAATTAATCAAATCTAAAATTGAAGAGTTGGCTTTAAATTATATTCAAATAATTAAATCCTAAACTTAACTCTCATGCTTATTACGAAAAATAATTCGTCAATATATTTTTCTTTAACAAACTTCTTATAAATCTTGACGAAGAAATAAAATTTAATTCATTTTATAGAAATATTTACCTACTTTAATATTTTACAAGTTTAACAATATTAATATCCCATAATATTTTAGCCATATATGTTTAATTTAATAAATGATCGATAAATTAAACACAACACATAAAATTAATCTAAAAATAAAAAAATACAATTAAATTGTACCTGTAGAGTATTCTTTTAAGTAAGAAAATTCAATATCGTTTCTGTATCTGGAAAATCTCCAAATAAAATTTCCAACTATATTCAACTCTCAAAATTGAGAGAAGAATTTTGCAAAATTATAAAAATTAAGAAACTAGAAAAGAGAGAAACTAAAAAGCTTAGGGATGATTTTTACAATAAAGTAAATGGTTTATCTAGGATAGAAAACATTGCAAAATAGAGAAAAAAAAGTGGAGTGTAACGCCTCATAAAACTCGATTCGATTTTACTGCGTCATAGCACACAAAAACCTTCACTACGACATGTGTATTGCTATGCTTCAAGAAACTCCTTTTGTTTTACACCCCTTTTATTGGTTTGAAACATATATAAGGCTTACATATGTTAGTCTTTTATACTTTATGGTTGCAATATAGTGCTTAATTTTCTTCAAGTCTCATTTTGAAGTTAAAAATACCTGAAAAATAACAAAACATACTTGTGATTTCGAAAAAATAAATTTGCTAAAAAGATGATAAAACTATGTAAATATAAATCTATTTTGACATTTAAAATATTTAGTGCTTAAAAAGTACTCATCAAAGCTCACTGAGGTGGTCAATGAGGCCTATGATGCTAATTTTTTTTCTATAAATACCACATCTTTTTTATTATTTTGATGAATTTGAAAATGTGAAAAATATTTTGTAGTTTGAAAACTTGAGGTTTTATGAGAATTAGTTTTCTAGTTTATCATCCGTGATAGATTGCTTGTGCTTTTGTATTAATGATACATGTAGTGTTTTTATGAAAACTTTTTTTGGATGGTTTTAATAAAAATTAATTAAAAACCAAACATAGTTTATGTCTAGGTTCATGTGCATAAGTTGTGATACCTTAGGTTCTTCAATACGATCTATTGGTGATTGTGCCATATCACGTGACGATGAAACTTTAGAGGAGAGTGTGATTTACTTGGCTTACAATTTATATGCAAATAATAGTGGAGATAATTTAGGCACAATTGAGCATGTGTGCTCCAACTAATAAATGCATATATTTTATATATATTTTTAGTTAGGAACTGTTGATTTGCTTATTATATTGGATTGCTTGCTACCTATGGTTGACGTAGCAACTTGTGAATATTACCACATAGAAGCTAGTTCTTATGGGGGTTTACCACATATGTGTTATACATGTTCGTATATGATATTAATATAGTTAGAGTGATTAACAAATACATTCATACATAAGTGGTTTTGAATGTGATTGGACAATGTTTTCTTTTCTTACTACTTTCTAGATTTATCTGCATTTGTAACTATTGTTGAAAGTAGTTGTTGCTACTGCCTTAATTTTAGGATTCTTTTAAGTAATCCATGTTTTCAACATTCCATGTTTTCATGAGTGGTGTGAGCATGAGTTCTTAGTTTTAAGGAGTGGTGTTTTCCACTCCTGAAATTCTGTAAAACTGTTGAAATTTTAGCAGTTTGTTTCTTATAAATTGATGTAATAAGAAGCTGAAAATACAAGCAGAAAAACTCATCTTAATCTCCAAAATGTGTGTGAACTCAATCTTCAAAATTGAAATAAACAAGTGAAGAGTTTAGAAAACTAACCCAACATCTAAGAGGGGTTTAGAAAATTAACCCAACATATGGTATCAGAGCCAAGAAGGGAGCTGAAAAAAATCACAGCAGCCAAAACTTTGCAGCAGCAAAATGGCTACAGAAAATGGAAGTTTTGTCCAACCAGCTATTCCCAGATTCGATGGTCACTACGATCACTGGAATATGCTGATGGAAAACTTACTAAGATCTTAGGAATTTTGGGATCTTATAGAAACTGGGATTGGAGAGATTAAACTGGACATTTCAGAGGTTTCTGCTCAACAGAAATAGAAAAATGATGCATTGAAATTGAAGGATCTAAAGGTAAAGAATTACCTATTTCAGGAAATCGATAGGTCTATTTTGGAGACAATCCTTAACAAGGATACTACTAAGGACATTTGAGACACTATGAAAAATAAGTAACAGGGCTCCAACAGAGTGAAGCGGGCACAACTTAAAACTCTCAGAAGAGATTTTGAAACTCTTCAAATGAAGAAAGGAGAAACAATAAATGACTACTTTGGAAAAGTGATGACAGTGGCAAATAAGATGCGTCTTCATGGTGAGAAAACCACAGATGACATTATGGTTGAGAAAATACTAAGGTCCTTGACTCCCAAGTTTGACTATGTGGTTTGCTCAATTGAGGAGTCTAATATAATTGAAGATATGTCCATAGATGAACTGCAGAGTTCCTTGCTCATGCATGAGCAAAGAATTAACAGGACCAATGTAGTTGAAGAAATGCAGGCACTAAAGGTTTCCACCTTTAATGAGTCTTCAAACACAAGAGGAAGAGGTAGAGGCCAAGGTGGACGTGGAAGAGGTCGAGGACAACACTCTTACAATAGAAACTACAAAAAAGATGAAGATAGGGAGTGGAACAGAGAAGGAACTAAATCATTTTCTCAAACTCGAAGGGATGATGATCAAAACAAGAAGAGACATTTCGACAAATCAAAGGTTAAATGTTACAAATGTGGGAACTTAGGTCATTACAAAAATGAGTATTACACAAAAATGACCAAAGAAAATGGTGAAAGATCCAACTTTGTAGAAAAGGGAAAAGAGAAAGAAGATGAGACTTTGTTAATGGCCTTTCATGCAATGGAAGACACAGATGAAGACACCTGGTACGTGGACCCAAGTTGTAGTAACCATATGAAGGGTTGTAAGTCATCCTTCTCTAATCTAGATGAGAGTTTCACCACTTTTGTTAGTTTTGGTGATCGATCAATTGTGAAGGTTGAAGGAAGGGGTGATATTCAGTTAAGAACTAAGAATGAGTTCATTAAGCTAATATCTAATGTATTTTACATACCTGACTTAAAAACAAATATGCTAAGTGCTAGCCAATTGCAAGACAAAGGTTACACGACCACAATTAAAAAGGGAGAGTGTGAGATTTATGATCCCAAACATGGATCAATTGCAGTGGTACAGATGACAAGAAATCGACTCTTCCCTCTCAAATTAAATCAGTGCAAACATGTTTGATGGCCAAAGAAAATATTTTAGTGTGGAGATGACATGAGAGATATGGGCATCTTCATTTCAACGGCCTCAGGACTCTAAAACAAAAGCACATGGTGGAAGGACTACCTGAAATCAAAATGCCTTCCTCAACAACATGTGAGAACTACATCACAGGGAAGCATGGCCGTGATATGTTTCCTACAGGAAAATCAACGAGAGCCCATAAGATCCTAGAGTTGATTGACTCAGATCTTTGTGGTCCAATGTCCCCTACATCTAATGAAGGTAAAAGATCTTTCATAACCTTCATAAATGAATACAATAGAAAAGCCTGGGTGTATTTCTTACAGGAAAAGTCAGAAGCTTTTGAAGCTTTCAAAAATTTCACTTCTCTAGTAGAGACACAAACAGAAAAAAGGATCAAATGTCTAAGAACAGATCGAGGAGGAAATTTTTTTTCTAAGGAGTTTTTTGAGTTTTGTAATGAAAAGGGAATTAGGAGACAACTGACAAGAGCTGATACACCACAACAAAATGGTGTATATGGGAAGAATCATACCATAGTCAATATGGTAAAGAGTTTACACACAATATGACAGGTTCCTAAAGTTTTCTGGCCTGAAATTGTTTGTTGGACAATTCACATTCTTAATAGAAGTCCAACATTTTCTGTTAAGAACATGACTCCACAAGAAGCATGGAATGGAAAGAAGCCAACTGTAGATCATTTCAAGGTATTTGGTTGCATTGCATATGCACACATACCTAATCAGAGAAGGAAAAAACTGGATGACAAGATTGAGAAATGCGTGTTTCTAGGGGTAAGTGAATTTTCAAAAGATTATAAACTATTTAACCCAATTTTAGGAAAGATAGTGATAAGACATGACATGGTGTTTGATGAGGAAAAAAGGTGGAATTGGGAAGAACAACCAGAAACACCAAAGAATGTGCTGGTGGAAAGTGAAGTAGATGATGAAAGGACAACTCAAGTGACTGAGACTCAAATCCCTCAGCCATTAACATCGACATAGGAGCCTCAAACTCACACATCAACTCAAAGTGATGAGGAATCTAAAGAAAGGAGGGTTTACAATCTGAGAAACCCTCAAACGGTGACAAGGCCTCCCTAGATGATGGACTATGAGACAACTTTTAGTGGTTCAGATGAAGACACTACAAAATTTTCCTTGTTCGTTGGCAGTGATCCCATCACCTTTGATGAAGCTGTGAAGGAAGATAAATGGAAGGAGGTAATGGATAGTGAGATACTGACAATTGAGAAGAATAACACTTGGAAGCTTACTAATTTACCTAAAGGGCAAAAACAGATTGGGGTAAAGTGGGTAATCAAAACAAAAGTGAATGAAAGAGGAGAGGTTGATAAATATAAAGCTCGTTTAGTGGCTAAAGGATACAAACAAAAGCAGGTCATATACTATAATGAAGTCTTTGCACCTGTAGTAAGGCATGAAACTATAAGAATGCTCATATCCTTGGCTGCAAAGAAATCCTAGAAGATTCTACAGATGGATGTAAAGTCTGCTTTTCTCCATGGAGAATTGCAGGAAGAGGTTTATGTTGAACAACCTCCGGGTTTTGTTCAAAAGGGAAAAGAAAAAAAAGTGCTAAAGTTGAACAAAGCACTTTATGGCCTGAAGTAGGCTCCACGAGCATGGTACAGCAGAATTGACACCTATTTTGCCAAGTTAGGTTTTTGGAAATTTCCCTCAGAACATACATTGTAAACTAAGGCTAGAATTGGAGGTAAACTTCTAATCGTGTCACTCTATGTTGATGACCTAATCTATACAAGAAACAATCAAGAAATGCTGAATGAGGTCAAAAACTCAATGATGAGAGAATTCGAGATGATAGATCTAGGACTGCTGCACTACTTCTTGGGGATAGAAGTAATTCAAAACTCTTTTGGTAACTTTATTTACCAAAATAAATATGCACAGGAGGTGCTTGAAAGATTTCAGATGGAAGATTGTCGAGCCATTGGGACTCCAGTTGAACCTGGATTAAAAATCAGCAAGGATGAAGGAGGAAGAGAGGTTGATAACACTTTCTTCAAACAAATCGTTGGAAGTGTCATGTATCTTACTTCAACTAGACCAGACATCATGTATGATGTAAGCCTGATAAGTAGATACATGGAAAAACAAACAGAGTTGCATCTGAATGCAGCAAGAAGAATTTTAAGATACGTGAAGGGGACACTAGACTATGGAGTGTTCTATAAGAAAAGTGATAACTCAAATTTCTATGGATACATTGACAGTGATTATGCAGGAGATCTAAATGATAGAAAGAGCACATCAGGCCATACTTATATGTTAAGCTCATCAGCTATCTCATGGTCCTCAAAGGAGCAAAAACATAGATGTCAGATTTCATTTTCTTCGTGACTTATGTCAAGATGGGGTTATTGAGTTGAAGTATTGCTAAAGTTCAGAACAGGTAGTAGATATTCTAACCAAACCTCTCAAGTAACCAAGTTTTGAGAAACTTAGGAAGTTCCTTGGAATGTGCTCAGTTCTCAGTCTTGAACAAGGGAGGATTGCTCAAAGTTGAAAATCAATCAAGAAAATTCTAAACTGTTTTTTCAGCAGAAAAATTAGTTTAATGGAGGGTGTTGAAAGTAGTTGATGCTACTGCCTTAATTTTAGGATTGTTTTAAGCAATCCATGTTTTCAGCATTCCATGTTTTCATGAGTGATGTGAGCAGGAGTTCCTAGTTTTAAGGAATGGTGTTTTTCACTCCTAAAATTCTATAAAACTGATGAAATTTCAGCAGTTTGTTTCCTATAAATTGATGTAATAAGAAGCTGAAAATGCAAGTAGAAAAACTCATCTTAATCTCCAAAATGTGTGTGAACTCAATCTTCAAAATTGAGATGAACAAATGAAGGGTTTTGAAAACTAACCCAACAACTATCTGGTTGTTGTATTAATTCGTTTGTTTGCTAGATTTTTTCTATTGTTATTTGTTTCCACTGTGCATGAGACTTGTTAAGTTTTTAAAGTATATGTATCACCATTCTATTGATTATACATCAAGTGCATACTTTCATGTCGAAACTTATATCCTGAATACATGGTTCAACACCTAGGGAGCTATGTTTTCTTCACATTTTTTAAACAAAAAATCATATGAAATGGGTCAGTCCAGTTAAAAAAGACAGACCATTTAGTTTTACAAAACGTACAATTTTAACTAGTTTGTCGATTTTGTATGATTTATTTGCTTTTGAACACCCTAGTACACTTAGTGGGGAAAAATTGGTCAAAAAAATCTTCATTATGTAGAATCATAAGGTGCGAATCAAAGTGAGAGGTCTTAGTGATCAAAATTTACCTTTTCACCCTCTCAAACCCACGACATGATATACATAGGATAAGATGCAATACTATCTCACTTATCCCACAATTGGTGCACTTGGGAAAAATTTGGAGGTGGAATAACAGTATATTACAATGTGATTTCTATTAATTAACTTATCTTTTTTCTTTAGCTTAATATTAAAAAAAATAGTTACTTCATTATATATTATTTGATATTTATTATTTTTTGATGGTTTGTTTATTTTTTCTATACTATATATATATATATATAATAAAGATAGAGAATAATCCTATATATCAAGATCAAAAGGGATTCACTGTCCATGTGTAATGCTTTTATCGTTACGTATATCTTCTTAATTTTAATTTTTTTCACCGTTAAAATTTAAATACAAAAAAGTGAAAGAACGTGACCTAAGAAGTTTAGCAAATAAGGTTTTACCGCGTTTAAATATTGTTGGGTTAATTACGGGTTGGAAGAATGCTTTTTAAGTATTCATATTAAGTAGTTCATGTATAATGATAAAAAATTATTTAATCGATAATTATCAATTAATTTTTTAATAAAATTATCTTATCATTGTATATGCATCATCTTACTAACATAAGTATAACTAACTAAATATTTTGAACATTTTTATAATTTACCTTGTACGGGGTATGAAAACATAGTTAACTTATTCAAGATTTTATAATAATTTTTTAAAAAAATGTACGTAGAATACACATGATACAATTCAATTAAAAAATTAAATGATTGTTATCGAATAAACATAATTTTATCGTTAGATGTAAAGTTGTGACTATAATTACAACTTTTTAAACATAGAATATTTTTACAATTCATCTTATACATCGTAAACATAAAACGTATTTAACCATACTAAGTAAACTTATATTTTATTTGACAACCAAGGTCTCAAGCAACTGAGGTAAATTGACGATATCTTCTCCTGTTAATTTTTATATATGTAATGAGGAATTGTTTCAAGCGTCGGTCCTTTTATTTTATACATAAAAAAAATTGCTTCCTTTTATGTGTGGTTTTATTGGATGAGCAATATATATATAGTTGATATCATAATATTTCTTTTATTTTATTTTTTTAATCAAAACATGTGTTTGTTGTAAACCCATAAAATGAAGAAAATATCTAAATATTTTCTTCTTTTTTACTAATCAAAATTCAATATTGTTGCCATGGTGTTCAAAACAGTTAAAAAAAACAAATTATTATTTTACTTAACCAAAACTAAGTATGTTTATAGCAAAGATTTTTATTTAATCATAAATAAAGAAGCTGCAAATAATAATTGAGTTTTAAATTAAAGACACATTGGTATTGAAATGAATATGAACTTCACATTATGAATAAACCATAAGCTTTCATTCACATGAAGCAAACAAAAACATTTTTTTCTTCTTTCTATGAAAGTGATCAGTTTTCTTGTTTAGTCCTCCTTATGTATAAAATAAATATTTAAATGATTAACTTTGTTTTTGAATTTAGGTACTTGTTCGGACGTTAATTATGTATTCATGACTAGGTGAAGACTGAGATACAATAATGCAGACCAGAATCGCACTGGTATCATACCCACAATTATGCTTAGCGTTAGTTGTTTTTAACGAGCTATTTGCTTGTAAATCTATATATACCTCTAAATAAATTACACATGTATGTAACTCCTATTAATTAACTAATGAAAGACCTTGAGTTATCCTTATTTATGGTTCATTTATTGTATCTCTCCACTTTTTTTTCTAAATTCAATTGGTCCCCCAACAGCAATGTCATCTCCTATAGAACACAGAGATCAACAAAGCACCTGAAGTTGAAATGTATTTTCAATTGCTGAAGGTCTTTTTTGATTTTTACAAGCGATATGGAAAACAAGAAGGTTTTGGAGTCATGAAGAAGACATCAAGCTATCAAGATGTTCAAGAGTTGAGAACTTGAAATTTATCATTTTGTCATTTTCTCGATCAGGTAACAAAAACAAAATTTTCTTGTTCCAAATCCATTGACAAAAATAGGTTGTAAGACAAGGGTTCAATGCTACAGTACTTGAAGATGAAAAATTTAAGATAAATTCTATGGTACTAGCATAACCATATTGAGTCCAAATAAATCTAAATTTTATACTTGTAAATAGAGAAATAAGTGCAGTTGTGCAGGAGTTAAATGATGAAGCTGGCATTAGTGTAATAAAGAATTACCTATCACTTATAGTTGAAGCCGAAGTTCATGATAAGGTCCCATTTTTGGAAAAAGATTCATGAATATTTTGTGCGAATGCAAGCTAATAATACAAGTTTCTTTTTTATGATAGATGTAGATGATGATGCTCGTAAAAAAATTATTTTGGGCCAATTCTGGGAGCAGAGTAGCACATGAGGAATTTGGCGACGTAGTTGCATTTGATATTTGAAAAAAAGAATATGACATGTTACATGTGTAATGTTTATGAGTGTTAGTGATATTCGTGAACAAAACATTTTAATCTAAAATAGTTTTTAGACGCATTTTCATGTTTGATATTCAAGTCGAAAAAACATTCAAGCTTTGAGTTAGTTTGTTTCCAGTATACACTCATTATTTAACACGTTAGAATTGAGTCTAAACACATAGAAAAATATGGTAAACATGTATGTTGGTTAATCGATCGAGTATTAGTTCGATCAAAGGATTAGATCAATCGAGTATCAATTGTGTATGATCTAGTTACTCTCGAGTTAAAATTCTAATTGAAGTGGATCGAACAAAGTTAGGTTCGATCAATCAAGAGTATAGATCAATCGAGGATCGATTGTCATCGACATACCTACTCTTGGATTTTAATTAAACGAAGCTAGATTGATCAAAAAAGATTTTGATCGATCAACCTTAATGGTTCAATTGATAGAGCTTAGTCTAGATCTATCGAATGCGTAAGTTTTTAATATAAACCTTTTTGTTTATTCTAGCAAAATTGATAGATGGCCATATTGTCCCTATTTATTATTGCTATATAAAATATTTTATGTATAGAATGGTTATTACACAATGGCCTAGCATTATTAAGGTTTCAATTTTCCTATTTAAATGACCTAATGTTCTTTGTTTTAATTAACCACACACATTCTATCCATCTTGTACATATTTCCTTAGGCTCGTTCTTAATTTAATATATCAAACATTGTATGACTATGTTTGATTGATAAGCTTATTTGTTTTTTTTATATTGTGCTTTTAAATTTTTATTCTAGGGTTTGCTAGATAATTTAATTTAACTAATTTAACTCTTGAATCCTTTAGGTAGAGTTCTTCAATATTGAATATGTTCTAGGACACACTTTGCACTTATATTATTTGTGCTAATTTTACAGGTGCTTTCTAAACGGGTTCACTTGCTTATGTTACTCGAAAGATCATAACATTGGTCCAGATCCATATGCCTACCATGTATAAACTATAAAAAAGCAAAGGATTGTAAGTAGATTACTTTCAGGGCTTATCTATGAAGAGTAGTTTAGGACCCGACTTTATAATCAAATTGATTTTTATAGTGGAAAGTTAGATGGTCCAGTAGACCGGTGATTTTCCTCTTAGGTCATCATTGTAGCCCAAATTGTTTTTACTTAAAGTATCATGTATCGAGTTTATCTTTATTTTCAATTTATATCATTTACATACGATTGCATATCTGACAGTTTGAAAAATTTTAATTAGACTTTATTTGAAAAATTACCTATAGGTTAATTAAAATCATAACTTGAACTTTCAATTGGTATCAGAGTGAGTTACTATATATAGTTAGTGTTTACCAAGGACCATGTTATGGATCATTTAAGAGATGATTCTACTATAACTCATACTCCTTTTTTGATGAGTCTAACTACCCATATTGTAAGGCTCATATAGTAGCCTTTTTATGTTCTCTAGATAAGAATGTGTAGAATTCTGTTATTTATAGTTAGGAACCACCCATGGTTATCAAAGATAATATTATCACACTTAAACCTAGGAATGAATGGACCATTGAGGATAAATCTGATAGTAATTGTAATCAAAAGAGAATTAATGCTACCTTTAATGTTGTGTCCGTTTATGAGTTTTATCATATTTTTTATGTTGATACTGCTAAGTATGCTTGGGATACTTTAGAGGTTGCTTATGAGAACACCACTAAAGCTAAACGAATCAAACTTCACATGCAAGGCACAAGATTTGAAAAACTTAGAATGGAAGAAACTAAGATATTTTTCTGAATTTTATGTTAAAATGTGTGATATTGCTAACATCTCTTTAAATCTTAGAGAGAAAATTGAAGAATTTAGGTTAGTTTAAAATATTTTTTACTCAATACTAGGTCGTTTTCATGCAAAGATCACTATCATTGATGAAAGCATGAATATAGACACTATCAAAATTGAGGAACTCGTTGGCTCACTTCAAGCCTTTGAGATAAGCTTTCGAACACCAACAAAGAATAAAGATATTGCTTTCAAAACTATGAGGACTAATGATAGTGATAATGACAATGATAAGAGTGATGAAGAATTGGTACTTATTGCCAAAAAGCTTAATAAGATCTTAAGTTGGAACAACTTATAACCTAACTGGGAAAACCATTTCAAGGATCAAAAATCAAGAAAACTTATACCTATGAGTTCAAAAGGTAAGAAAACTAAATCTATTGGACCATAATTTTTTGAATGCAATAGGATTGGTCATTTCTCAACTGAGTATGCTAAAAAAATAAGAGATATGGAAAGACTTTTAATGCTACCCTTAGTGACTCAGAAAGTGACAATGATAATTCAAATGAATCAAAAATAGTGACACCAACTACCTAGCATTTATTGCAACTACTAGTAGACACTCTAATGAGTATAACATTGGATTAAATTGTGAGAATAGTGATTATAAATTTCTACTTACTAAATTTAGTGTTAATAACCTTGATGAATTATTTATAGACTTAGTAGGTTGTAAGAGACAAAAAGATAGGTTACTTGTTAAACTAATCACATTAAGTGATAAAGTCAAATCTCTTAAACTTAATTTCTCCATTGTATAGAAAGAAATAATTGATATGTCTCAACTTGTTAATATTTTGATTTCAAATCTTGTAGATCTTAAACAACAAAAGAATAAGCTAGTGTAAGAACTTGAACAATGAAAGAAACTATGAAGAGTTTAACAATTAGAGCTGAAAAACTTAACAAAGTTTTGAGCTATGGCAAGTTACATGGTGATACACGTGGCCTTGGTTATAAGGATGAGAGCTTCACATCTTCAACATTAAAAACTATATTTGTAAGGCCTTCTAACCCTACTCCTATAGTTACTACTTATGCATAAAGAACCATTACACCTATGGTAGAAAAAACTATTAAGTTTGTACCTATCTATCATCATTATAGTAGAAAATGTCATATAAGATCAAAATATTTTTTTTTTGATGAATGCCCCTAAATGTAATAATTCTTTATATCTTTAAAATAGTAGGACTAATAACTATCATCCATGTATGCATGTTTTACCATATTCTAAGATGAAGGAAAATTATAATAATATGTTCATAAATTCTATTGGGAAGTATGAAGTCATATGTTCAAAAAGGCAAGAAAAACCCAATACATTTAATTTAAGACTAATTATCACCATCCTATCATGCATGTTGAATTTTCATTTAGGATGAATGTGAAATCTAAAGGTAAGTTGAAGGACATGCCAATGACAACTAAGATAGTTGAATTCCAACCTAAAGATATGGAGAATCAAAATTCAAGAAAATTTAAGTTATTAAATATTGACTTTTGTTTGTCACCTAACCATCATTTAATGTTCACTTAAGTATCTTTGTTTGAGTACTTAATTAACCCTAGATATCACTTTAATAGGTTTGGTTGTTTCTTATTTTTATTACTACTTCTTTAAGTTTTAATAAAAAATGGAGTATATTTATTTTAACAATGAAATGGACTTTATATACTATTTTCACTTTCAAAATTCTCTTATTCCAATTAACTCTTCATTATCTAATTGGATATTTCAACTTATGCATTTACATACTTTTTCACACTTGGTGATCGATGTTGGCAAAAACTTACTCACACCCATTGAACACATACATATGTCACACTTGAAATTTATGTTTGCTCTTGTAAGATTCTAGATCTTTAGATAACCTTGACTATAAAATTGTGTTTGAAAGGGCTAACTATTGTGATGTGTATAATTACCGTAGTAAGTAGAGAGGGCTACCTCACAACTAGCGTGAAAAGTCATCATATTATATTTCTAGCTTGTGCATGTTTCCTTGAAAAAGGAAAAATGATACAAAAAAAGCATTGCATACACAAAAATAAAGAGTCAAAAATGGTTATACAAAAAGAAAATAAATAAATAAATAACTAATCTCTATATATATAAAAAATGGGGAATACAAATTTTCTCTCTTGGTAGATATTTTTTATTTTGTGAAATTAAGGATTCAATTGTAGTTTTCCATGATAGATGATATTTCTTCTTTTAGATCTTTTTAACTTATCATAAATAAATTAATTGACATATTATTGCACTTCAAATATGTATCTTATTTTGAATGATTATTAATATGTCATTGTATGCGTTGAGTATGTCTATATGTTTTATCATATACCTATGCATACAATGGATAATCCAATTTTGATCAAAAGTGATTTTTTCAATAGTTGTTCTGTTTTTCTCATATTTAAATAAGTCTATTATCATTATTTAAAAATATAAAAAAAATAAAAATAATAAATTATTATTTTTTATATATAACTTTTTTGTTATATTTGTTTATTTTTTTACTTAATTAACGAGTCATTGAACTTAAGGGGAGTAAAAAATATTTTTTGTTATTGTAGAATGTCAATCGATTGAACAAGTTCGGTTCAAATACCCCATCTCTTTTTTTCTATCCCTTCCAACAAACCCTAACCCCCACTTTCACCTCCCTTCTCGGACTTCTCCCCAAATCTCCAAAAACTTCATCTTTTTTTTTCAAATCACTTAAAAATTATTGCTAAATACTTTTCTAGGATCTTACACTACAAAAACTTCATTTTTGTGTAGAACTCCTAACCCATCATTTTTTTCTTTTCCTTCAATTTCTCACCACCCACACTTATTTGGCCTAACAATCTTCCTAAATTCCCTTCCTCTACGCCAACACAATACATTCTTAAACCTTAACTTTTTGGAAATTTTTTTGTTTGTTTTAGTTCTTTACATCTTTGAGGTATTTTGGTAATTTTGGATATTTATTTACTCGTCCTATCAATGGTTGCTAGATATCTTGAACTCCTTGCTAATTTTAGGGCTCTTAGATGGAAATCATTTTTTACACCATCAAAATTCTGTTTTCTAACCTTGGTCCAAGAATTTTATGCCAATATTGATACTAAAATTCATCACCCTCGACCTATAAGCTATAAAGTTTTTATTCAAAATAAAACAGTTGACATCTCAGCCCAAAGGATCAATGCATTTTTATCAATTTCCAACACTAGGGATGTTGGTTTTGTCTTGGATCAATTTACCATTTTAACTGAGAAATTATTAACCGAATTAACTAGTTTTCCAAATGCTAAGCTCAATCTGGAATAACTTTATATCCCATATGAATTCACTTCATTCTATCGCATTTTAAATAAGATAGTTTGTGCTGATTTTCTTCCTTCAAAGAATTCCTCAAAGATAGGTTACCTACACATGAATATCTTGTATTGTATTGGAAAAGACATTGCTTTTAATGTTGGAACCATTATTCAAGATGAAATTATGAATCAAGCTGAGGTTACAAATCCTAGGATTGGACTACCATTTGGTTGTCTCATAACCCAAATAATTCTCGTTGTTGGTATGCCATACATAAAAGATTCTGATACAACTCCCTATATGAGCGATTTTGGACATGCCACAATTTCAAGATACTCTACCCAAACTTCTAAGAAACAAAAAATTAATGATGTTGGAACTAGCGTGGAACATCGGCTGATATATTTGGTAATGATGATATGGAAAACGTCATTTCTCTTGAACCCTTCTCATCAGGACATATTTAAGGACGAAGTAAGAACAATAATGGATGAACTATTTACCCAAATAAGAGTTATACATACTCTCTATGAAGGCCTACACAGAAAATTAACTGACAATAATGAGCATCAAAAAGTCCTATTTTCAATTATATGTGATATGCATACACAATATAGATATCATAGTGATCAACCACTTAAACAATGGTCATATTTTTAATGTTTATTTGATTTATTCAGCTTCTGTGTTTTTATAAAACATCTTGTTTTTACACATTTTATTCTATTTTATGATTGTCATTAATATATGTTTGAATGCGTAATTTACTTTTTATTAAATACATTGCATTGCATTTTTGCTCATACCGAATAACTATACTTCAAAGTTATATTATCTTTTTATATGATAAAAAGTGAGAATGATTGATAATAGTAGAGTTATTACAAAAAGGGGGAGAACTTCGAATCATTAAGTGTTCAATTTGTATGTCATATAGGAGAAGAACTTTTAATGATTAAATGTTCTATTTATTACTACTTATTGATTTTGTTTTTACTATGTATAATGAACTAATAAAAAATGAGTCTTTCAAGGAAATCGTGTGTCGATTTTTCTATTTGATTTTTAGTGTACATATGAGCTGTCAAAGATTCAAATGAAGATAGTTTCACCAAATCATAGGATAATGCTACTATATAAATTTATTTTTCCATTAAGCGTTATGTAATGAGAGAGATTATGTCACACGAATATGTCATAAGGGAGATTGTAAGTTTATGAGTATTGGCGGTATTTGTAAACAAAATGTTGAAGTATAATCTAGTTTCTAGGTGCGTTTTCATGTCCATTATTCAAGTCGAAGAAACTTCCAAGCTTTAAGTTAATGTGTTTTAGATAAACACTCTTTAATTAACATGTCATAATTGAGTTTACACGCATAGAAAATATGATGCATTTATGTGTGTGTGTGTGTGTTAGTCTATCAATCTAGTATCAGTTCGATTGATTTAGTATCAATCATGTACAATCTAGTTGCTTCGGGTTTAAATTCTAATTGAAGTGGATCGATCAAAGTTAGGTTCGATCAATCAAGAGTCTAGATCAATCAAGGATTGATCGTGATCGATCTACTTACACTCAGATTTTTATTAATCATTACTGGATTGATCGATAAGGGTTTCGATTGAGCGTGTGACTTTTTAACTTAAAACCTTTTTTTTACTCGAGCTATATTGGTAGATTACCATAATGTCCCTATTATCATTGCATAATGATTTAGCATTAGAGTCTCAATTTTCCTATTTAAACAACCTAGTGCTCTTTGTTTTAATTAACTACACTCATTCTATTCACCTTGTACTTTTTTCTCTCAAAATGTTTTCTAAAAACTATATCATATATATTTAGGCTCGTTCTTTATGTAAACTATTAAACTTTATGTGGTTATATTTGATTGATTGATAAGTCTATTTGTTTTTATAATATTGTGCTTTTAAATCTTTATTCTAGGGTTTGCTAGATGATTTAATTTAAATTATTTAAATCTTGAATCTTCTAGCTATGATTTTTCATTATTGAATCGGCTATTAGACACGTTTTGCACTTGTGTTATTTGTCATAACTTTTCAGGTGCTTGTTGAATGGGTTCGATTGCTCGTATGACTCGAGAGATCGGAACATTGCTTCGGATCCATATGCCTACCATGTAGAGACTATGAAGAACCGAATGATTGTAAGTAAATTATTTTAGGAGCTTTATCTTTAAATAATAGTTTAAGACCTAACTGTATAATATAATTTATTTTTTATAGTAGATAGTTAGGTGATCTGGTGGACCAATAGTTTTTCTCGTAGATAATTGTTATGGCTTAGGTTGTTTCCACCTAAAATATCGTGTGTCAAGTTTATCTTTATTTTTGATTTATATTATTCATACACGATTACACACCTAACCACTTGGTATTATTTAATTTAGACTTAATTCAAAAAATTATATATTCACCTCATCTGTGTTAATTAGATCCTTATAACTTTCAACACAGACTCTTCATTTTTTATGAAACACCATTGTCTAATTGATATAACATGGATATGGATGTGGGTACTTGACATTCCAAATTAATAAAAATTTAAAGAAAAATAAAAAAGCATGGTTGACACTCAGATACGTATCTAAAAATTTAAGGCACTCGGTGTTCTAAAAGAGTCCATATAACATAGTAAATATGACATGCCATTTGCATCTTTTGTGGGAGCAAATCATCATAGACAATCAATTTTCCTTAGATGTGCATTATTGTCTAGCGAAGACACTAATGCATTTATTTGGTTGTTTAGGATGTGGCTTTCATGTACGATAGGGTGTGTCCCAAAGGGTATAATATTGATTAGAATAAAGCAATGCAAAATGTTGTTGAAGTGGTACTCCCTAATACTCAACATTGTTCGTGCTTGTGGCATATAATGAAAAAGCTTATAGAAATATTAAAGAGTCATAAATATTATGAAGATATGAAGAATGCATTGCAAAGTGTTATGTACGAGTCATTAACAAAGAAATTATTTGAGCATCCTTGGGAGGAAATTATGAATAATTTCAATCTACATGATGTTGGTCCAACTCATGTGGGCCACCAAACAAAGAAAAATAAAAAAGAGGCATTCAACATTCAACAATGAAGGCTTGTCGTCGGAGAAGAAAAAAAGAAAAACAAAAGTCAAAAACTTCTATCATTTGTCTCTATACAATCCGGTGTGAAGGATGGAGCTTTGGCTCTATAAAATCCTTTTTTTCAATCTCAATAGGGGTACAGATCAAAAGTTGAGAGAGAGAAAAAACATAAAGCCTCAGTAAAAAAATTTCTTAGAGAAGAAAATTGAGAGAGCCAATTTATGAAGTTAAAACCCACAAATTGAAGATACATATTTATTGTATTTTGTGAGAGATCTACCTAAAGGTGAAATTTGTAATCCCATTTTATTATAGTGAAAGTTTTAAGTGTCCTACGGGTCCCGTGGTTGTTACTTTCGTTTTAGAAGGTTTTTTCACGCAAAAATCTTTGGTGTTATTTTTGTTCTATTTTGGTTTGGGAAGTTATCCTGGTTGTGTGGAATTTATTTCTTTACAACCATCCATTTTTTCCAACAAAGTGGTATCAGAGCTTTTGGTTGGTTTTTAGCGAGAGTACTGTTCACATATACATACTATTCATATATATGATACTGTTCTGTCGGCAAGTACTATTCAACTACACTATTCATAGAGTACTATTCGGCAGGTACTATTCATAGATATTATTTGGCAGGTACTATTCATGGTAAGAAAAGTACCAAGTTCGACAAAATCTGTTGATTGACGATTCAAATGGAGGACAACACATGTAATATGATTCATTTGACCGCATTTAATTATGCAGTTTGGAAGTCGAAGATGGATGATCTTTTATACATTAAAAATCTGTGGAAGCCAATTATAATGCCGAAGGAGAAAAAAGTAACTAGTGTAGACATTGATTGGGCTATGCTAAACCGAAAGTGTGCTACTCAAATTAGAAAATGGATTGATAAGTTCATTTTTCAAAATTTTTCTAATGAACACGATGCTTACGTTCTTTGGTAAAAGTTGGAGAAAATGTATGCGAGGATAGTCGCACAGAATAAAGCTAATATGATGCGACGATTTGTCAATTTGAAGTATAAAGATGGAAGCAACGCATTAGAAAATATGATTGAGTTCCAAGGCATTGTAGATCAACTCAACTCTATGAAGATGATTATAGATGATGAGCTACAAGCGTTGTTGATGCTGAGCTCTCTACCAAAAATTTGGGATACTCTAGTTGTATCAGTTAGCAACTTAGCTCCTGACAGAAAGTTTACCATGGATATGGTAAAAGACAGAATGCTAAATGAAGAGTCTCGATGAAAATATGAAGGATATACTCCTGACACTGAAGCGCTTGTCATGCAGAAACAAGGCAAGCAAGAATGGCACGAGAGAAGTAAAAGTAGAAATCCCCGTAACCAAAGTCAACAAAAAGGATCGTCGAAGTCTAGATCAAGGCATGAAAAGAAGTGTCATCACTACGAAAAGCTTGGACACTTCAATGGAGAATGTAGAAGGTTAAAAGCGGAACAATCCATAAATCAAGAAGCAGAAACCCGAACAAATGACACCACAACTGTCATTGAAGAAGTTGTCATTGTTCGAGATGCTGATTATGTCAATCTTGCATGCCAAGACACTACTTGGGTAGTTGACTCAGGCGCTTCCTATCATGTCACCTCACGACGGGAATTCTTCTCAACCTACACTCAAGGTGATTTTGGACGTGTGAGGATGGGAAATGATGATGCATCAAAAATTGTCGGCATTGGCAATATTTATCTAGAGACTAATCTTGGATGCAGATTACTTCTGAAAGATGTGAGGCATGTTCCTTATATTCGCCTCAATTTGATCTCTACTAGTATGCTTGATGATGATGGATACAATAATTATTTTGGTGAAGGAAAATGGAAGCTCACCAAAGGCAATTTGGTAGTAGCAAAAGGCAAGAAAGATACATCATTCTAGATCACAGAAGCCAGGCTATGTATAGGAGAAGTAAATATCACTAGGAAAGAAGTTCCTACCAAGCTATGGCATAAGAAACTTGGCCATATGAGTGAAAAAGGTCTCAGAATTATTTCCAAGAATGAGCTATTTCCAGGAATGAAAGGTATACCCTTGCAAACTTATGTTGATTGTATTATGGAAAAACAACATAGAGTTACATTCCGTAGTCTTGCACCATCTATAAAGGAAAATATTCTAGATTTAATACACACAGATGTTTGTACAATGAGTTGTAAGTCACTAGGAGGTGCTCACTATTTTGTGACCTTTATTGATGACCATTCTAGAAAAGTATGAACTTTTGCTTTGAAAACTAAAGATCAAGTAGAGAAAGTTTTCAAGCAGTTTCATGTAAAAGTAGAGAGAGAAACTGGCAGATGTTTGAAGTGTGTACTTGTAGATAATGGTGGTGAGTATCATGGACCATTCGAGGAGAACTGTAGAAGTTTAAGCATCAGGTTGGAAAAATCAGTACCAAAGACACCTCAACACAACGGTGTCGCTGAGAGGATGAACATAACCATCTTTGAAAGAGTCAAATGTATGCTCTTAAATGCAAAACTGCCAAACTCCTTTTGGAGGGAGGCAATGAGGACAACAGATGACTTAATCAACCTTTCTCCATCAGTTCCACTAAACTACGACATACTAGAAATATTTTGGACGGGGAAAGACGTTTCTTACAAACACTTGAAAGTATTCGGCTTCAGGGCATTTGTTCATATCCCAAGAGATGAACGGTCCAAGTTGGATGAAAAAATGAAGCATTGTATCTTTATGGGATATGCCAATGAAGAATTTGGCTATAGAATTTGGGATCCTATTAGCAAAAGGATTGTCAAAAGTAGAGATGTGGTGTTTCTTGAAGACCAAACAATCGAGGATTTTGAGAAATTCGAGAAACCACAGTCAGATGAAATTCTAGTTAATCTGGACCCAGTCTCTCAACCAACAAATCCTGATGACGGGGGAGTTACACTAAATACTGATGATGTTAATCCACCAGCTGGTAGTTCAGAACCAGAACAAGTTTCTGAACAAGTCCAACCAGAAGTACAGACAAGAAGATCCACCTGAGTACGACAACCAAGTCGTATATATTCTCCTAACGAGTATGCGATGCTTATTGAAGAGGGAGAACCAGAGAGTTATGATGAAGCTATCACTGATCAGTATAAGACTGGGTGGTTAAAAGCCATGCAAGAAGAAATGAAATCTCTACATGAGAACAACACATTTGACCTGATGAAACTACCACAGGGAAGAAAACTCTCAAGAAGAAGTGGATGTACAGAATCAAAAGTGAAGAAGGCAGCTCGCAACCATGCTACAAATCAAGATTGGATGTGAAAGGATTCGAGCATAAGAATGGTGTTGACTTCGATGAAATATTCTCACCAGTAGTTAAAATGTCTTCAATTTGAGTTGTTCTTGGTTTGGAAGCTAGCCTTAATTTGGAGGTCGAACAAATTGACGTAAAGATTGCATTCTTACATGGTGATTTTGATGAGGAAATCTATATGGATCAACCCGAAGGTTTCCATGTCAAAAGCAAAGAGAAATTGGTATGCAAACTAAAGAAGAGCTTGTACGGTCTGAAGCAAGCACCAAGGTAGTGGAATAATTTTTTTGACTCATTCATGGAGAAAAATGAATACAACAGAACGATTGCTGATCACTGCATCTTCATCAAGAAATTCTATGATGGTGATTTTATTATTCTTTTGCTTTATGTCGATGACATGTTAATTGTAGGTCAAAATATTGACAAGATTAACAAGTTGAAGAAGGAGTTAAGCAAGTCTTTTGCAATGAAGGACTTAGGACCCACCAAGTAGATTCTTGGCATGACAATTACCCGCAATAGGCAAAAGCAAAAGATCTGGCTTTCCCAAAAACAGTATGTTTAAAAAGTTCTTGAAAGATTCAACATGAGCAAAGCTAAACCTATTAGTTGTCCACTTGCAAGCCATTTCAAACTTAATATGAGTCAATGTCCCTCAAGTGAGGAGGAGAAATCGAAAATGATCAAGGTGCCTTATGCATTGACGGTTGGCAGTCTAATGTACGCTATGGTATGCACCAAACCAGACATTGCACATGTTGTTGGTGTTGTGAGCTGATTCCTATCAAATCCTAGAAAGGAACATTGGGCAACTATCAAATGGATACTCAGGTATCTCAGAGGAACCTCCAATCATTGTTTATGCTTTGGTAATAATAAACCTGTATTAGGAGAATATACAGACTCAGATATGGCTGGCAACGTAGATACGAGGAAATCTATATCCGGATATCTAATAACATTTGGAGGGGAAGCTGTTTCATGGAAATCACGATTACAAAAGTGTATTGCCATAAGTACCACAGAAGTAGAGTACATTGCAATCACTAAAGGTTGTAAGGAGATCATGTGGATAAAAAAGTTCCTACAAGAATTGCATCAAAACCAAGAAAACTATGTTCTTTATTGCGACAGTCAGAGTGCAATTCACCTTAGCAAGAACCCAACCTTCCACTCAAGGTCCAAACATATTGACGTAAGGTATCATTGGATTCGTGATGTTTTGGAACATAAACTATTGCAAGTTGAGAAGATCCACACCAATGATAATGGGGCAGATATGATGACAAAGATCGTGACTAGAAAAAAGATTGTTATCTGTAGAAAGATTGCAGGTGTGGAGAAGTCATGTTCCAGATAAGATGAAGGGGGAGATTTATTGGTCCAACTCATGTGGGCCACCAAACAAAGAAAAATAAAAAAAAGGGCATTCAACATTCAACAATGAAGGTTTGCCGTCAGAAAAGAAAAAAAGAAAAAAAAGTCAAAAACTTCTGCCATTTGTCTACATACAATCTGGGGTGAAGGATGGAGCTTTGACTCTATAAAAGCCTTTGCTTCAATCTCAATAGAGGTATAGATCAAAAGCTGAGAGAGAAAGAAAACATAAAGCCTCAGTAGGAAATTTTCTTAGAGAGAAAAATTGAGAGAGCTAATTTATAAAGTTAAAACCCACAAATTAAAGATACATATTTATTGTATTTTGTGAAAGATTCAGCTAAAGTTGAAGTTTATAATCCTATTTTATTACAGTGAAAGTTTTAAGTGGTTTACGGGTTTCGTGGTTGTTATTTTTATTTTGAAAGGTTTTTTCATGCAAAATTTTTTTGTATTATTTTTATTCTATTTTAATTTGAAAAGTTATTTCCGTTAAGTGAAATTTATTTCTTTAAAACCATAACACATGGTTGAAGGATTTTATGGATAAAGGCATAGCTGGATTCATGCATATGTGAAAGACACCTTTTGGGCCGACATGTCAACCAAACAACGTACGAAGTGAAAGTGTGCATGCCTTTTTTGATGGCCATGTCAATCAAAAACTACATTGAAGCAGTTTGTTTGTTGAGCAATATGATAACGCACTGAGAAACAAAGTTGAGAATGAGAATCTTACAGAGTTTCAATCTTATAGGACAATTATAACTTGTTATTTTCAAAGAATTTCGTAAGGAATTGAAAGGAAAACTCTATTGTGAAGTATCTCATCTGGATAACGGTGACTTTCACTTCACTTGTCAATTGTTTGAATTTCAAGGAATTATATGAAAGCATGCAATCAATGTACTCGTAAAAATGCAAATTATATAAGTCTCGCAAGTAAGAATTAAAGTTGCTTATTATAATTGATGTGACATATTATATAGTCAAATGAGAGTTAAAATTTTCTATAATAATTAGTATGACATATTATACCGAGTAAGATGAGAGTTAAAATTTCCTATAATAATTGGTATAACAACCTTGAAGAAAAAATAACAAATTATAATAAACTTAGAAATTTTAAAAATCAATTTTCTTTTGAGTTTAAAATTTTAAAAATCAATTTTCTTTAAAGTTTAAGTTTACGAGAGATGAGCTTAACATTTCATTTAAACTTTTTAACATTTTCTTTCGAATATCGACTATTTTATTTTTAAAAATGTCGATCGATTAAACTTTTCTTAAAAATAACTTTCTTATATTTTTACTGTTGAGTAAAATTTAGAATGAATAACTCTAAATTTACTAATATTAGATCTAAACAAGTAAACAAACTACTTGTATTATACTCACTATAACACCTTTCAAAGGCAACTCACAAATTGAAGAGAAATACAAACACTCAAAGAGAAAGCTCTCAACTCACACTCAAACTAAGAATACAAAGACTTATTTGTTTTTGATGGAATGATTAAACCAAATGCAAGGTAGGCTATTTATAGTGTAAACATGTCAATCTACACCACACAAATATAAAACTAAGAAATAATCCTAGCCATACAAATCTTATCTACACACTTCTTTTTCTACAACCTTGTCCTTCATTTATTTCTCCAACCTTCAACTACTTCATTTATTTCTACAACCTTCAACTACTTCATTTATTTACTACAACCTTGACCATTTCATTTGTTATTCTCTACCTCTTCAACCACATCATTTATTTCTCTACCTCTTTAATTATTATTTTGGTATTGATTTTCAACACTTCCCCTCAACACCAACTCTTACTATTTTTCTTGTGTCAAACGTGTGATGACAAACATTTCGAACTTGCCACGACTTAAGCTTTTTGTGAACAAGTCACGCAACTTGATTATACGTCTTGATTTGTCTCATTTCAATTTCTTCTTAGAACCTTTTCTCGATAAAGTGATAGTGTATTTCAACATGCTTAGTTCTTGCATGAAAGATGGATTCTACGCAAATGAATTGGCGATTGATTGTCACAATCTAGCGATCGCATAATTTCTTGATTGATGTAGATTATTCATTAGTTTGTATCAACCATTATACAACTCTTTTGCCATTCTTGAGCCGATACTCGGCTTTCAGTGGTTGATAATGATACTGTGGTTGTCTTTTGCTACACCAAGAAATTGTTCGAGAACCCGGCTTAAACACATACCGAGTTGTTGATCTCCGGTGTCATGATCTCCTGCGTAGTCTGCGTCGCAATAACCAACTAGCTTATTGTCTCCACCTTTCTTGTACAAAGACCATAGTCAATTGTACTCTTCCACGTATCTCAATATTAGTCGAGCTAACTTCCAAATGTGGCTTCTTTGGATTTTGCATGACTGCTCATTACACTAACTTCGTAAGAAATGTCAGGCCGAGTTAAGGTTAGTAGATTAGGCGCCTACCAATTTTCGATACATTGTCACATCTTCCAAATCTTTTCCTTCATGTGTAACACGTATGTTGGCATTTGGCTTCGGCGTCATTAAATTGGTTTTCATTCAAGCATTCGAACGTTTTATCAAATCTTTAGAATATTTTTCTTGTGACAAAGAAATATTCCTTCTTGTGTGCGATCAACCTCTAAACCAAGGAAGTGCTTGAGTTGGCCAGTTCTTTCATCTGAACGGAGTGACAAATTCTCCTTTGTTAGAAGAATTTTGCCTCATTATCACCGATTATGATTAAGTCATCCACATCAGCTAACCTGATAGCTAGCTTTCCTTCGTTGGCTTTAACAAACAAGTGGAATGCGAGTGTTACTTGAATAACCACTTTGTGTTAGAAATTGATAATCTTATCATACCATTACCTGTTTGTTTTTAATGGTAGAGGTGCTTTCGCGGCTTACCACATATTCGGGATGATCTTGGCTATGAAAACCAATTGGTTGGATCATGTAGATCTCCGATCCAACTTCTCGTGAAGAAAAGCATTCTTCGTCCATGCCCACGCTTCGATCTTTGTTTCTTTGCAAGTGCAAGTAGGACTCGAATAGTTGTAAGTTTTAACCGTGGACTAAATGTTTCATCATAGTCTAGTAACTGCGTTGAGAGAAACCACGGCCACCAATCGTGCCTTGTATCTCTTGATTGACCCATCCGGGTCTCACGCTTTATCTTGTAAACCCATTTGCGGGATATGGGTTTCACATCTCTTCGCCTTCGCACTGCGGATCCCAAGTTTGATTTTCTTTGAAGTGCGTCATGATCTCTTTCTCATACCGCTATCGTCCTTTCGGATCTTTGCGATGCTTAACTGACGTGTCATTGCTTCTTCAATTATGGGCATTGGCATTTGGGATTTGGCCTTCGTGTTCTTGTTGACCTACGTGGTTGAAGTTGTGAAGTTGATTCCTCTATTTCACTAGGCTCACCTTCTTCATTTAGTTGTTGATATATGCAGTTTTCGAGGATTAGCTACTTTCTTTGTTCGGCACCATCATCACGGATCTCTGGATTCATCTAAACTTGGTTGGAATTGAATAGTATTCTCCTCCACGTCTTTTGTTCAGCTTATCTCCAAATTCTCTTGAGTCCCGCAATGTTTCCTTCCTGCAGGACCACCAAGAAGATGCTTCATCACAGCTCACACGTCTCTTGAAGTGTAGCATCTTCCACTCGTTGGATCACTGATATTTCCACCACTTTTCTTTGTCGTATCCCGAAGATACATCTAACATTTTCTTGTCAAATTTGCTTCGTAAATGATTAGGAACAAATACATAACATACTGACCAAATACTCGAAAGTAGCTAGCGTAGGTTTAATGTTCCATGGATTTCTCGAAAGGGTGAAACAAATTCTAACCTTGGTTGAGGAAGTCATTGATGACAAAGTGCAGTCATAAGCCGATTCAGCTAAAACCTCCCGGTACATTCTTTTCATGTAGCATACTCCGACAAATTTCCGCAAGAAGCGGTTCTTTCTTTCTGCCACCATTTTGTTGTGGTGTGTTAGTAGTATGTCTTGATGGCGATTCGACATTCCCATAGGTATTGAGAGAACTCACGAGCTATATTCTCCGCCGTTGTCACGTGCGCGCAAACGAATCTTCTTCCAACTTCTCCTTCGAGTTGACTCTTTTAAACTCTTTAAGAAACTTTGATAATACGTCAGATTTTTCTTTCATAAATAAAACCACACATACCTTGAGAAGTCATCAATGAATGTCGCCATATATCGCATATCTTGCCGATGGTTGCTTAACGGAAGACCGAATACATTAGAGTGAACTAACTCCGATGATTATTTTTGCTTTAAACTTCGATTCCTCGTATAGCAATTGGTGAGCTTTACCCGTATTGGCACCCTACGCAGAACCGTGTGCACGCACGTCCTGGATTGAGGGAAGCCCTTTAAGCATTGGCTTCTTCTGATCACACTTAGCTTGGAATAGCTAACGTGACCTAACCGCATATGCCATAAATCTCATGTTGTCTCATTTCTTCTTATCTTGTCTACGTATGTTGGTCCTGTGACATTACGCATGGTGATTCCAATCTTTGTCCCTCCGTTGTCGGTGTTTTTGAGATTTTGAGATCACGTACAACTTCACATCTTGGGGGCCGAACAAGACATAATGGCACGATGATGTTAATTGAGCCACGGATAGCAAATTTTTCTTCATTCTGGGACGCTGATAAACATCTTGAAGTTGTATTTGGTTAGTACTATATCGAGGCGTAACATATCGTCTTACCGATGTGGTACATCGGTAACCTTCGATTGTCACCATACACGACCTCCTTGTACTCGATCATGCTTTCCAACTTTTGTTTATCACCTCGTCATATGATTTGAGCGGCTGAATCTACGATCCACTCGTTCTCAGTAGTCAATCTGTTTTGATGTTGTTCTACCGTAAGAGCCAATTCTTCTTCCTCTGTAGCGAATAATGTTTCGACATCCCAACAATCTTTGCTATTCTCCTTAGAACTAGAAGTAGATGTATTACTTTCAACGTGATTTTTCTTACTCCAACAATATTTTTCCATGTGATCCATCTTTCCGGTTGTAACATTCACCGTCAAATTTTCTATTGTTATTGCGGTTTTTCCAAGCTCCCCCGACGAAAGCCTCACTTTCCCTTGAGGAATTTTTCCTTTATCGCCATCATTTTTATATCCATTTCCATTGTACCGCTTGGAAAGTGCCTTTGCGTTTGCTAGTGTAGAGGCGCTTCTTCTTCACCTTCAGTTGGACTCCTCCCGTTTGCTTAGCCGCATGCTTCTTGACCGACTATGATTCTCAAACTCAACAAGAGATGGTTGTGTCGGCCATCCTTGTATAAGCGGTAACAAACCTCGATATTCGGGTCTCGAACCATGAATAATTATTCTCTTTATCCTCGTTTCCCCCAAATAGAGCTTTTGGATCTAATTCCCAGAAATTTCGCGGCATAATGACTTTACCTTGTGAAAGTATTGGGGAAATCGTCGTATCGCGTTAACGCCCATCGATAATAACTCATTCTCCGGAAGTTGCAATCTTGTATCATTCTTCTTTGAAAAGAGCGTAACAAGAGTGTCGTACTTCGCTTTGGTGTTTTTGCATCCCGAATATGCTCCAACATTTCTTCTTTAATTGTGGTTTTCAAAGCAAACATCGCTTTGCACCTTTAATTTTCCACTTCCGTAAGATGCCGTTTGCATCTTCCACATTGGTTGTGTAACTTTATCACCACCATGACCTCATCATGAAGTCTTGACCTTGTAGATAAGACTCTACATACGTTGCCCGTGTACATAGTTTTTGTTGTTGAGCTTCTGATTCCTCCAAACTACTTTGAAGATCACCATCGTCGTGTCGGTAAGACCCATTTATACCGAACAAGCTTGACTAATAAACTTGCAGTACCAAACCTCACGACTCAAGATAACTCTACTAAGAATGATCCACGTAGTCCCGTCGTACCAATTGTTGAGTAAAATTTAGAATGAACAACTCTAAATTTACTAATATTAGATCTAAACAAGTAAACAAACTACTTGTATTATACTCACTATAACCACATTTCAAAGGCAACTCACAAATTGAAGAGAGAAATCAAACAACAAGAGAAAGCTCTCATTTCACGCTCAGTAAGAATACAAAGACTTATTTGTTTTTTGATAGAATGATTAAACCGAAATCTGGTGGTATTTATAAATTCGCTTCTGTGCAATCTACTGTGCAACACAAATATAAAATAAGAAATAATCCTGGCCATACAAATATTATCTACTCGACCTGTACTCTGTTGATCAACCCGTTTATTTCATGTTATTTCTACAACCTTACGTTTATTTCTACAACCTTCAACCATTTCATTTATTTCTCTACCTCTTCAACCACTTCATTTATTTCTCTACCTCTTTAATTATTATTTTGGTGTTGATTTTCAACATTTACGATATTTATCAAATTTTGAAATTGTAATTAATATCGAGAGTTATTGTAAGATTCGATTTGAAAAACTTCTTGATATGATTGTAAAAATATTAAGTAATAATTCTCATTAAAGTTCAATTATTAAAGAGGATAACAATGAAATGTTATGTAAATGGTTGAATAAAGCTAAAATGAAAGCAAATAAAAATAATTCAATTTGTGACTCCAACCTTATAATTGATTCTGAAGTACTAGCTGGAGATTGTGATGTTATTGGTGAGTATTCAGAGACTTTAAATGAAAGAAAGAAAGTACTCTTTAGTCCCTCTGCAGCAGCAAGAAGACATGGACGTCCACCAACAAATAGAAAGGTTTTCAAGACTGAGAAAGCTGTAATGAAAAAGAAGCGTAAAAGTAAAAGAAACGTGATATCAAAAAATGATACAGTATTATGAGAGGTACATGTTTCATTTTATTTTGTTGAAATACTTTCTTCCTCCATTAATACAGTATATAAAAATATGTATGATAATCTAAATAAGATATTTGATATATTTTAGATTGAAAATATAAATAAAAAAAATATTAAAATAAGAATAAAGTATAAAGATACCATGATATAAAGAAATATAACTTTTATTGAAAATCTAAACTTCTTTTCATCAAGAAGTGAAAGTTACGTCACAAATCAAAACATTCATCAACTTGTTACAATCAAGTAAACAAATCCAGATTGTAACATCCATAAGCTCCAGAGCCAATTTTACAATTCTATGCCAACAAATTTGGTTTTACTTTAGTAATTAATACAGAAATACGATTAAACTTAGAACATATATACCATAACAAATTTAGATTGAACATTCTAAACCTTTTACAATCAATATTACATAAACTGCCACTTATATTTTGGATATAATAAACATGATTAGAGTAAGAAGAAAAGAAAAGAAAAAAAAAAAGAAGAAGAAGCATAATTCACTCTTGCGCGCGGGACTTAGTTATTAGAGTCCAGAAATATCCATTGTCATGTACTATTTTTGAATCTATTTCTTACATTTTTAGTAGAGTATATTATCTATGTTAATATCTGTTATGTTAATCAAATCGGTTCTTGTAAAGTTAAGCCTAAGTCAACGTGAATGAATTGGTGTAGGAAAATCAAACTCTCAATGTGAAATCTCTGATTCATGTTGAAAAGGAGCATTTGAAGTTAAAATAGGGATTGAGAGCTCAAAGAGAGGTGGTGTTCCAAATCGGAGTCCATCTAAATACGAAACTCAACAGAAAACCAATGAAATCTCGTCGTCCTCAAATGGGTTTCTTTTTGGTGGAAGAGTACAAGGGGAATCGAAGGGCTAGCATGCGACATTAATTGGAAGAGCTTTGGCATTGATTTTCTCAGCAATTCCAAAACTAGCACGAAAGGGTTGTTCCGCTGTTATATACAGATAAAAGATAAATTTGAGTTTTTTTTTCACATTTATTTCAATTATGCAGAAAAGTAAAAACATTCATTCAACTATCATTGAATGAAACCTTTTAATTTATTATTTTTAATATTTTTTAATTAATTATTTTTATTATTAATGTTTGACGTGAATTAATTTAATTGAAAATTTTAATTTACATGTACAATACAGAAAGTTATAATTTTATTTTATTATTCATATTACATCTTTATAATTTCATATATGTGTATAGGATTTAAATTTTTAGATTAAATTAACTAATTTTTGAAAAAAATAGTTGATTAAAAAATATTTTAATAATATAAGTAAATAATTGAAAAAAAATATTAAAATTAATAAATTAATTTTTTTATGTAATATTAGTAATTAAATAAACGGTTTTCTTAAATAATAATAATAATAATAATAATAATAATAATAATAATAATAATAATAATAAGAGTTGCTCTCTATTACAAGTTTTTTTTTACATGCTTTTTGTTCTCTCTTTATATATATATGCCTTTTTTCATTTATTTATTTATAGAAGAGATATTTGACTGTATTTATTTGATATTTTATTTTATTTGGTGATTTTTTTATTTTGTTTTCTAAACTCTTATATAAAAAGAAAAGTTGTCTATTTTTTATTTATTTGAATAGTATTAATTTTTTTAAAAATTATTACATGTGATACAAATTTTATAGATGTTATATGTCGACTAAGGAGATAATCAAACACCAATGATTAGACTATATGAATACTACACGAGGAGGGTTGGAAGAATTTTGGGTGATCAAAATTTGACCTAACACCCAATCAAGCGACCTTGGATATGATCGGATGCCCTAATAGTGGATTGATCTGATTGCATTTTGAGTCATGTACTTTGCATAATTTTGGGATACCAAGCCTAAAGGTAGCACTTGGGAGATGCAGGTGAAAATAAGCACTGAGTTCCTTAACATGTGAGAAAACTTGCATTTTTATTGAGAAATTACACATAATGGTATTCTTTTCCATTAATGGTGTCCAAAATTGGATGACTAATTGGGTAATAGATAAGAGGGGACTATGAAACTTGCTTGAAAATGCATCAGAGAGAGAGAGACTTACAGTACCCTTACATTGAATTGAAAAGTGTATGAATAAATGTTATAATATTATTTTTATCGTTATAAATTTTAGAGATATTATTTTTATAATTTTTATAATAAAATTTAGGTGTGAGAGTAAATGATTATGCAATTGTGTAGCATAAGTTATAATTAGTGGTCGGCGATATTGGAGGAATAGAAGGGTTCTAGCTTCGCTAGAATCTTTATAAAAAAAAATTAATGTATTAATCTCGATTTAAATATTTATAAAATAATATTTATTAATTAGACTAGTGATCAATTTAATATTTTAAGTTGTTCAATTTTGTATCAAATTTCTCCGATATTGCATCCTAAAATTATCTAGATTTGTTAAATTAGATTTAAAATATTATTAAATTATTGAAAAGCTCTTAAAAATTTATATTCTTAAATTTAAGTTAGAATAATGATGAAGCATGCAACTTATAAATATGATAAATACATAAAAAATTTCAAATAGTATAACTATAAGATTATATGATCAATTTAATTTTTTATTCTCGTAAGGTGTTGGTTATTTTGACTTTATAAAATACAAAATTTATAAATAATTGTAAATTTTGGATCAAATAGACTAAATTGAAATAAAAGTATACAAAATGACTAATATTTTTAACACAATATGTCAAATTTATTATCTATTATAAGTATATTATAATAGCTAGAAGTAGTTTAATCTTATCTAAAACAAATTCTTGGTTGTAATATTTTTTATTCGTACTAAAAATATTGCTCGTATGTCTTGTTGTGAATGTAAGTTCTAAAAAATTTTGGTTGAATCGTATTAAATCTTGTGTCGTATTTATTATTATTCGTTATATAAATAAATAAGTTATTTAACGTGATTTTATTTTTAATTATTTTAGTGAAAATATATATATTTATTTTCGTAAAACGTTAAAAAAATATTTATTTACTTTGTAATAAAAATAAAAGAAAAGTTGAAAACAAAACATTATAAGAGATTTATGGATGCAATTAAAACTATTGATTGTTTAATTTCTTTGGTAATTATATTGGTAGGATGACGCTATTATTATATTGTTACTATCGAATGGTTTCCATTGAGTTCTCTCATTGGCTCTTTTTTGGATGGGTAATCAAGTAGTTCACGAGATAATTTCATAGTGGGCTAAACACAATTTACACAACAGCTTTCATAAGATCACATTTTTGGGATTCAAGAAATAATCAGGAAAAATAAATGTTGATCCGCATGTGATATTTTTCTCTTTTATTTGATGTTATTGAAAACAAACATTTAACATTGAGATAAGAATATTAATCCTACCTATGCTTTGTTTCTTCCATTAAAAATATTAAATAAGATAAAATTTTACATAAAAATTTGCATAGATGACTTAGAAAACCGTTTTATTAAAAATTTAACTCATTTTTATATAAATTAAAACATAAATAATATTATCTTAAAATTTATAATTTAAATTGTATACATTTTTTATTAAACAGATGAGTTTGAAATAATTTTTAAGGGTGGGTCCAATTATTACTGTTTCCACTAGAAAAGAATTTATAAGCACCTTGTGAACTCATTTATCTATTGTTGTCATTGAAATTTGTTAGCTTATCTAATTAAAAAAAATGAAAAATGAAAACATTTTGGACATTTTGGCAAAAGAGTGGCAAGTGAAAAGGTAAATATAGCCATCTCTTTTGTTAAAAAAAATAATTAAAGATGAATATAGTGAGCAAGAGTGAAAAGAGCACAAAAAATGGCAGCAAAAAACAATAATAATAATATATCCCAAATGATTAGACAGAAGATAAAAGTTGATTAAATCCTCAAGTTTGGATACTCATAATTTGATCTTGACTAATTGTGAAATATAGAAGATTTAAAATCTAACACCAATTATTAGATGAGATTTTTTTAATTTTTTTTATAACTTTTTAAAGATTAAGACATTAATTTTAATAACCTACTAAAAAAAATCATCAATGTTGTTTGTTTAAGTAAATAATTTATAAGGTAAAGAAACTACAATTTTTGTTTTTTTTAAATAACATTACAATATCCTTACATTCTTGATCTTTAATATATATACATAGATGAATATTCAATTTTTTAATAGGTCAAATATGTATTCGTCGTAAAAATAAATACATATAAAAATATCAATATTTAAAGATATTAAATATGCATTTGTATATCGATATTAATACAAATTTAAAAACATGTGAATATTTTATCGATAAAATGGATCAAACACATAAAAACACTCCAAGTTTTTGGTTATATCTTACTAAACACACAATACTTGTGAAAATTACATAATATCTTCGCAAACAAAGAAATAATAGAAACTTCCAAAGGTAAATGAATGATATTTCATGGAAATTTCACAAATCAAACACATCTATATACAAAATGGAATGAAAAAAATTATAGACAAACTTAGTTTTGTACAAAGAAGATATCAACGATGAAAACGATTTATACATTTACAGGGGTATATGCTAATCTAAACACATAATTAATGCAACCGTACTCTATCCACTGTAAGATGAATTTGAAGCAGCAAGCAAAGCAGCTCCGATGCCCGACCCATTTTCTGTAACATTGAGAGTGACATGCTCAGCAATTTCTTTCCCTAAAATTTCCTTCAAAGCTTCATCTAAATACTCCTTAAACATCGTATACCTAGTATACAAACTCCCTTCAATTGCGACAACAGTTCTTTTCATTTTATCAACACCTCTATTCCTTCCACCTGTTATGCCTCCGCTCCCATCTCGAGCAATTTTCTTTAAGATCCCTGCAATACCAGCAGCTGCTAACCGAGCAGCCCTACGAGTAACCGCATCACATATTCTAACTACAAGTTTTCGCACCTTCATAGGAGCATCATGAATCTGAAATGTCTAGGATTAGTATCTACAGTTCATTGACCAAAAAAAATCGAAATATAAGGATATATATATAACTTGTCTACCTCCAGGACGTCACTCAAAATTCTTCCTACTTCTGACAACTCAGGAGACAGATCTTCATGCATGGCGGCCATCAATGGTGTCCTGAAAACAGTTGAAAAAAATTGAGCTTTCTGATGAACAAGTGTAGATGTAAACGCTCAAAAGGGTCCCATTGTTTCTTATCTAGATTTACTGGTTGGAAATCAAACCATGATGTTCAATCTTTCAACGTGTTACTAGAAGTAATTAAAATCAAACACCAATGCTCGAGACAATAATTGATAATACAAATATGTTTTGCTTGTTACAAATCAAACCATGAAATTTTGCAATCATATATCTTTAAGGCCCTGTACTTTATGTATGCAGAAATAGGCTTGACTATCACAGTGCCACTTATGTATTAACTCAGAGTGCGAAGGAAGAGAGGAAACGGATGAGGGTACCAGAACGAACTTTAAGATAAATGGCATTGATAACTTGGAAGCAAAGGGTCCAAAATTATCAGATTCTTGCGACATTCTGAGAATTACTCTCCTCACGATGTCACCTAGATACATTCCAGATATCATTTTTTCAAAACCCTGCAGCAAATATTAGAATATAAGAACTTCTTTTCACATGGACTTATTAAGAATTAACATAAAAAACTCAAACTCTACCTGATCATTCGGATTGGGGCTATTGGCATCTAAGTCAATATCATAAGAAGTTCTTGGTAAATGAGATGACCAAAAACTTCCCCATTCCATGTTGACAACCTAATCAAGAGAAAAAATTCAAAAACCTAAGAAAATTAATGTTCATTTTTACACCATTGGTCCATCACAGACCTGAGAAATGAAAATACCTCTCAAGTAAAACAAAAATAAAAATATGAAATAATGAATCAATTTTCAAGATTATACCATGCCTCCGGAAGTATTGAGGAGCCCTTGACACTTTATTATAGCATCTGTCCGCTCTAAATAACAGGCATTTGTACCAGTTCCAAATATCACAGCAGCAACAGTATCAGAGTCATGATAATGCCCAAAAGCTAATGTTCCAACAGTGTCATTTACCTGCTTAACAGGAACAGAAAATATGATGCTCAACACACATGGTTATAATGGTGCAACCCAGGAAGTGAAAAAAGGAGAATAATCACAATTTGAGCATTTCATATACTAATTTTACACTGCCCAAAGAAAAGAAATATAAAAAGTACACACTTAGTTAATATCTCAAAATACCTAGTTTATACTGAATTTGTATTCAAGTTCTAGTATATCACAGTGCAATTTTAATTTTTCTGCCATCAAGTTCTAGAGTATTAAAGGTTTTGGGAATCATTAGACCTTTTGAAAAGAGTAAATGATCTAAAACAAGCATGAAACGTTTATGCGGAAGAAAGCAAACTAAAATTGTACAATCACAGCAAAAACAAGTGGAGGCTTCCTTTTTATTAAGAAACAATGTTCCACATTTTCATTATTCATGATCAAAATAGTTAAGTGAACTTAATTGATCTCCATTGTTTTAAAAAATTTCACTGAAAAAAAATATGCACATACCAAGGCTGACACCCTAAAATTTAGGTCTTTTCTGGCCATTGCTTGCTCCAGACACTCAGCAACCTCCTTTCCGACCTGAAAAACATTTTGCACCTGTGCATGTCATTAAAGAATGGGAGGAAAACTGGGGAAGACAAAAGATCAGAAAGACAAACACGAGCTTTAGCTTTCATACTTAGAATTGGTTTAAAGGATTTTAGGCTTAGGAATTTAGTCCAAGAAATTGTTTTAAAATTCGAATCAATTAGAGCTAGCTCAGTATAAAGCCAGGATCAGATAAACAAACCAAGTAAAGAAGAAATTTTGGTATCGTTGGCCAGTATTTGTAAAAATGAAAATGAAACATCGATGAAACAGATTTTGTGACCATTTGAGTAATCAAAGATACAACTACAGCCATGACGTCTCTTTTGCATAAAAATGGAAAAAAATTACTTTCTAATAACAATATGGTATTGCATTTAATAGAGAGCTCTCTAAAACGTTGAGGTCTGTTAAGGTACAAAACAATGTAGAGTATCAAGTGAGTAACCATGTCGTCAATGGTAAATCCCTTTGACCACTTGATTAAAACACCAGAGGAAAGAGAAGTCTGCTTCACAGGGAAAGAAAATGTAAATCCAAGTTCCTTTCTTCTGTCAAGTGAAAGCTCAGGATCATGTGTTTCTCTATCAAGAAATTCTTTCAACGACAAGGCAATAAAATCAAAGAGATTCTGCAGGCAAAAATAAAAAATTAGTTCAAAGAACTGGATAATTCCAAAAACAGCTTAAGTCGAACTTGAAAAGTGATTCAGTCACCTCAATTGTGCTGGTCATTAAATGCTCGGGAATGGGCTTTCGTTTCACATTGTGATTAATGACAGAAGACTCTGTACCATCTAGCTGAACCCGCAAGACCCTTAAATTAGTGCTCCCAAGATCTAGTGCATGGTAAGTTCCTCTTTCATTCCTGGCACATAAATGAAAAGGAAAAATAAACTCGATTTTATGATAACCAATACAAGAATTATATATGGGCGACAGCATACAGGCACAACAGACAGAGTTATAGTTGCACTGAAAGATACAATAAAAAATGATACAATTGCACACATTATTCAAACACGCTAACTACTTTCTACTGATTATAAATGCATGCTTTCTACAAAATTTTCGAAACATTCAAGAAGTAAAAAGACTTCTACTCATTTGCAAGAATGATTGTGTTGGTTATAGCGAACTCCTACATATTTAGCCCAGATATGAGTAAAAACATAATAAGCTGAAGTTTACTTAAAGCTTATGCTACACGCAAGCTCGTGGGAAAAAAAAAAGAACAGCCATCTCAACAGAATGTGAACTATAGTTGATTATAGACATAATAAAATTAAAATTAAAATCAAGAATCAATGTGAGAAATGAGAATTTAAAATTGCCAAAAGATTCCGCTTGTGGAACATTAGTTCACATTCTCAACAGAATGTGAATGAACTAGTTGAATCAAAACATAATAAAATTAAAATTAAAATCAAGTATCGATATGATCGAGAAGAATTAAAAATATCCAAAAGATTCTGTTTGTGGAATATTACCAAAGAAATCCAGAGATGATTCTACCATAAGAACGGAAAGGATTGAAAGAAAGAACCTTTCAGATTCTGCAAACCACATTTTGCAAAGTTTGAAGCAAACTCTTCCCGTATAAAGTGCTAGACAGTTGATTCATCAACAGTTCGAATATCAATCAAACAGGAGCATCATATTGATATACAATTCAGAAGTGAATTAGATTAAGGAACTAATCAATAGAGCATCCATGATTTTGAAATGAACATAGAGAAACATTTTATAAGACAGAACCAAATGAAAAGAGCTAACTTTAATTTGTAAAACAAGGGGAAAAGAAAGAGAGAGAGAGAGACCAAAACTTCACAAATGCCAAAATGAAACCTTTAAATTGAGACCAATCACTTCGGCAAACAAACAGAAACAAGAGCAAAATAAAGCGAAGCTAAAGCTAAAACTGCACAGAAAGAGCTCAAAAAGAATAACATTAAAAATGGGGAAAGAAGAAAACACAAAATGAAACCTCTAAATTGAGACCTATAATTTCGGCAAACAAAACAGAAACAAGAACAAAGTAAAGAAAACAAAAGGAAGGTAAAAACTGCACAGAAAGAGCTAAAAAAGAAAAAAAAAACGGTAAAAATCAGAAAATAAGAAGAAAAAACTAATGACAAGCGCAAAGAGAATGCAAACAAAAGCTGTGGAGATAAAACAAAAAAACAAGAAAACCATTACAAAGCACCACCCCTGATACAAGAATTCACAATAGATGATACAGAGATCCCAATAAAGAAAAAACACAATCCCAAATGAGAAAACACCAAATCAAGATCAAACAGAAGAATATTTTATTACCCATTAGGCAAATTGTTAACAAATGTGAGCAACATTTTGAGCTTTGAACCACCTTCAGAAGCCAACCCAGCGTGCATCTCAATAGCCAAAGCATCAACCACCTGTTTCAATCTTCCAACGGTCGTCTCACAACTTTCTTCAAACTCTCTCAACACGCCAAGGACTCTATTCCATTTCCTCCTACTCTTCAATCTTCGTCCTACAAAAACCGCTGCCACAGCACACGCCGTTACCGCCACACTTGCCGCTATTCCCACCACCACCCTTCCCATCTATTATTCCCAATTCGATTAGAAACGAAGTCGTTTTATGACCCTTCCAATTATCACCATCAAAGAACGCCGTTTCACCATAAATGGCCTTTCTTATACTGAGGTCTCTCTACCAACTGGAAGAAACACAGCTCGGAACAATATTTCTGATTCCAGAAGTTTCACTTTCAAAGAATAACGAACTATTAAATTTCGACCGACCTCCTTTCCAGTGGTTTCTCCGGCAAGTGTCGCCGGAAGAGTGTCGCCGATGATCTGCTCGAGAAAAGGCTTATATGCGTGAGCAAGAGAGAGACATATAAGTTTTTTTATATACAGAAAGTGTTGGAAAGTGAACTGGTTGCTACTTAAACTAATATTTCTTTAAATTACAATTTTATCCTTTAATAATTTCGTTATTGCCATATTTTTATCATTTGTACGGCAAAAAATTTCCATACAACTCTGCGGCGATTTTTTAGCTTCGGGAAAAAAGGACTTATTTCTTATTTATTAAACCATATAAAATTGAATTGATTACATCTTAAATTTAAATTTAAATCAATTTAATCTAATTGATTTTTAAAAATAAAAATTAAATTGAATTAATTAATTAAAAATAAATAATCTATATATATATATATAATTTGATTCAAATTTAATTGATTTATAAAATTTAAAAACCAAAATAACCCATACTTAATTAAATTTTTTAAATTTAAAATTAATTCAATTCAAAAATATTTTAAAACTAAAAAAATTAGTTTGAATTGATTCAGATTAATTAAATTAATTAAATTTAGGTAAATTTTACACATCTTTATTAGTTATCGTGTTAATAATAAGTTTATATATATCTTAAATTTTACAAAATAAAAATTTAAATATATTTTTTAAGAAAATATTAAAACATATTTTAGTTAAAACGGGTAAATTTATAATTATTTTTAAAAACATCTAGACATATATTGTAACCCATTAATTTTATGGTCTTTTATTTATTAAAAAATGAAATTTAAATTTTATATTTATTTTTATAATAATTTAATCATATTATTATAAAAAAATGATAGTAAAAAGATAAAAATTATTTTTCAATCACATTAAATAAATTACTACCGATAAAATTAAAAAAAATAAAAATAGAAATAGAAAAATAGTTATTTATTTTGTATAATCATTTTTTTTATAATAATTTATTTTTTTATAAAATATGATTAATTTATTATAAAATTTAGATATATTTTTAGAATAAATATAATAACATTTTTTCTAATACTAAATATGTAATAAATAATATGTCGGTGAAGATTTTGAAAAACGACCCAAAAAAAAAAAGAAACTTTGAATCATGTGAAGTTTTGGGATCAAATAGTTAACTTTAAAACATGGATTCCACTGGATAATGAGAAAAAAGGGAAAATATAGTGAAGAAATTTTACATGCATTTGTAACCGTTATAACAATAGTATATTTATATGGAAAATTTTTATAAATCTTATATATGAGATGAGTCTCAAATAAATAATTAAATTTAATAAAAATATATTATTTAAAAAACACTATAATAATAATAATAATAATAATAATAATAATATATTTATTATATATAATATTAATTATTTATATATATATATATGAACACTATGAGTTGACTTTTTAAAATCTATAAGAAACTATAAATTAAACTCATTAACATAATATCAATATATCATAAAAGTTAAAATTATTAAGAGTTATTAATTATTTTTAAAATATAAATTACATAATATTTTAGGTTAATAAAAAAAATTATTTAGAAAAAATAAAAATTCAAAAAAAGTTAAAAAAAATCTAATTAGAAACGTTTTTTACCATTATTTTTTCATGATAGTTAAAGCTTAAATATTACCATTGAAGTTAGTGAAAATTACGATTTTCAAGCATACGTGTCCTTTTTCATTTTATTATTTTTGATATAAGAAAAAAAAAGGTACGAGTTAAGTTTGATTATATTTGTCTAATTGATAATGACATTTCATAAATCCAGTTTAGCTTAATTAGGGAAAGAGATGACCAAGACTTTTTTTTTTTTTTTTGTGTGTGTGTGTGTGTTTTTCGAGAGCGATACGTAATACTATATGAAGAAACTTTGAACTGTTACTCTATTAACGTTATTAGTGTCATTTTGACTTGAAGGTTCTATTTTTAGTGATACCCCCAATTGATATTTATATATATTTTCTGAGTGGAATGCGCATGTCATTCTTTCATCATTGTACACTATGGTCTTTTTGAGATATTGCAATTATTTGATATTTTGAATACAGACTGTTTTTCGAAATCTATTTTGTTATTTAGCTGTCAACATATAACTAATTTAACTCAAGAGGGCATGACTTATAAATATTTATTAAAAGTATCATTACCTGCTCAAACTAATATATCGTTTTTTTCTTTATTTTTTTTATTTTAATGATATTAATGAATATTAAATTATATATAATAATTAATGTAATTAGGGTGTTACAAAATTATGCTAATTTCATCCATACAATCCATTCAATTCAACTAAATTTATTCACTTCACTTTGAGATGGTTTAGATCATGAATTAGTTTGGTTAAAAATATAGATGAAAGTGAATGATTTGTTTTAAATATTTTTAATTAAATTTATACTTAAATTTTTAAATTTTTAAAATATGTAATTTAATTATAAATTTTTAAAATTTATAGTTTATTAACTAAACTTTTAAAAAAATTTATACGTATATATGTTCTAATTTGATTATTAAAATACATATCTAAAAATTTAGAATATATACGTTAAGTTTTAAAAATTTAAGAATAAATCATATGATATAAAAATTTAAAAACTTGTGTAGGAAATTTTAAAAGTTTGATAACTAAATTATGTTTTAAAAATCAATAATATAATTTAATAAATCTGAGTGATGTTTTGTTTATTGAGGCTTTTAAAAATATAAAATCGAATGGAAGTTAAAATTATGTTTTACATTTCTTTTTATATATTTATTTGTGTGATGTATATTAGCTCACGAGTCTCTGTCCAAATTATATGTCACATTTATATCTATTTAATCAAAAATTACATTATGCATGGCTTTTTTTATATCACACTGTTCTATTTTTTACCCATCAATAAATTATACAATTTTATTAAATTTAAAAATATATTATTTAAAAAATATTATATAAAATAAATCAAAGTTTAATTTCCTTTGTTTTTCACAAAAGAAAAAAACTCAACTTTAACTTTTAAAAAAAATCGACTATGATTTGTGTTCATCTAATTTTTTTATTTTAATTAATAGAAAGTCATTGATAAGAAATATAGTTGTTTGATATAAAAAATACATGTGCTAATTTTTGGATTGAATTTACAGAGATAACATACAATTTAAAACAAAAATTTCATGCTCATTTTCTATATATACCCTTTTCTTATATATTGTTTTATATTTTCATTTTTTTGTTTTATATTTTATTACGTGTATATTTTCTAACCATTTACTGTTGTAGTAGTCACAAGCTCAAAATAATCATTTAATATTGAATTGATTTTTATGAAAATCCTTATATTCAAAAAAAATATTAAATTAGATAAAAATTATTTCTAGAATTAAGATATATAGATTTTTTTTTAATGTAATAAGAGAATTTACATGTTACTTAACATGTTTATCTTTATTATTTTTATAAAATTAATAAAATTAAGTATAAATATGGATGGAATCAACTATCATTATTATCAAGAATATATAATATGTAGTATACAAAATTTTCTCCATAAAATACTACTATAATATATGTCTTTGATCTTCGGGATTTAATCTCGGTTTTATCAATAATTATGACTATAAGTTAAATTATAAAAATTATTTAAATATATATAAATAAATTTATATAATCATAATTATTAAATAAAATTATAATTAAAATAATAGAGTTTTTAATATTTTTAAAACCGAAATCAAATAATATATTATTTAAAAAAATACAAAAAATATTTTACAATTTTTTATTTTTCTCTATTATTAATTTAATTTAATGTATTTTATTTCTTTTATAATACACACACACATATATATATATATATATCAAAATTTTCACTCTTTTTTTCACTTCTTTTCTTTTCCCTCGTGCGCACTATACTTGATATCTATTAATTTCTTTAATTATTAATTTCCCAACCCCTCTCACTCGATCTATTTTTCCTATCTTTTATTTTCTCCCTCTGGCCTCCCTTTTGTTTATTGTCCCTCTCCCCGAGCAACGCCGTGCACTCAAGAAATTTCCCTACCTCCCCCAACAGCTCCATCTCATCCAATAACTAGCTCATTTTTCTTTCCTTTTTTGAACACTGCCAACAACTCGCTCGATCGTTACCAACAGCTTCATTTCCTTTCTCTTCTTCCTTTTCTCTCTATTTTTCTTTTCTTTTCCTTTTCCCATGTTCGCACCTTGTCGGCTGGTCATTTGTACTATTGTCACTCGCGACCCAACTCTGAGTATGTGTAATATCTTTTTTTTACCATATCAATTCATATATGTGTTGATTTTTAGTGGATTTAAGCCTGCTCATAATACAATTTAATTAGGGTTATATATTTCATGTATGAATCTATATTTCTTACTGTAATTTCTTAAGGTAGAGCATTTTGTGCACCTATTGATCATCAAGTATGTATAATGAGTCATTTCTTAGGATAAGATAGTGTTATTTCCTTACGATGTTATTTGATAATTGCCTCTTCATTTTTTTCATTGTATTGTGTAAGAATAGAGTTGTAACATAGAGATTTAGGATCTGTCTATTGTTTCTCATTTTAGATTTTGGAACTCTATATATATGCCAAAACTATAGTTATTTGTCTTTACAGAAAAGCCATTTGTTGTAGTTTATTCTCTTTTTAATTTAAATCAATATATATGACATTATAGTTATTTGTCTTTATAGAAAAGTCATTTGTTGTAGTTTATTCTCTTCTTCATTCACTGCTAAAGATAACTAACTCATGACAATCAAAAAAATATTAAAAATTTAGGTCAAGATAAGTATCTTTCATGGCTAATAATTCTTTAGGTCAAATTTATAATACAAGTTTATTTTTTACTAAAATTATCAATAAAATTAGATTTTACTACTTTTATTCTTTTTCCCAAATCATTTTTGTACTTCTAGTTTCTAATTTGTGTCAATCAATTTATCGATAACTTAATCTAACCAATTCACATAAATTTGACTAAATTGTGGATTTTTTTAACACTTAAAATCATGTGCTAAAAGAAGAATAAATAAAGATAGAGAGGAATGTGAATCATTCTTAAAAACAAATCAACCCTAATTTCAAAATCTCATTTTAGAACCCAATTTGCAATAGTATATGTCAGAAAGTTCATTTCTCTAAAACGGGGTTTAGGAATATTTTTTTTAAGGATGAGTATATAAACCCATTCACATATGTCACTGTCTATCTTTCCTCTTCTTTTTTGTGAGGCAATTTTGTCCTTTTTAAACAACACATGCTTAGCACATGGCTTAAGAGGAATCCTCAATTAAGTCAAATTATGATGAGTTGGTTGGATTAAGTGACCGGATGAGTCGATTAACACAAATTGTAAACTAAAAACATTCTTCATTAGATTGCCTTAATCTTTTCAACCCAAATGCATACTTGTATTTTTTCTTCTAAAATTTTTTCTAACCAATGCATGTGTTATGTCATTTAGAATGGATAAGTCTTAGATGCATAAACCAAGATTTTCACTAGATTATTTAGAAGGAGTAGAAGCATTTTTGAATTTTTCTTGGTTGAATGCCGCAGACGATAAGCCTATTCGATGTCCTTGCAATGATTGCATATGCATAAACATAGAATTTTAAAAAATTGATGATATACGAGATCACCCTATTTATAAAGGGATTCGAACTTATACAAATTGGCATATGCATGGAGAACCCCTAATTCAAGAGGATGATGAAACAAACACATCACTAAACTGTTGGATCAAATTCATAGATATGAAGGATTCCTCCGTTGAGATGGTAAATGCAATAAAAAATGAACCCAACATAAATTAGGATGAATTTAACAAGTTGTTAAAAGATGCAGAGAAACCGTTTTATCCCAGTTGCAAAAATTTCACCAAGTTGTCTGTAATAGTGAAATTATACAACCTTAAAGTGAAACATGAATTCTCTAATGTCACGTTCATTACTATATTAAAGTTAACTCATGAAATTATCCTAAAGATAAATGAGTAGCCTACTTCTATATATGAAGTGAAAAAAAACATTGAGTAAGTTTAATATGGAGTATGTAAAGATTCATGTTTGTCCATTACTGATGGTATATGGCTTTAAAATTTAATAAAGTAAATCTTATCATTATTCCCCTTATAAAAAGTATGTGTTAGTTAAAATATTGAAAGTTACGAAAATAACAAAAATTTAACATAAAAACGATGATTATGGTGATAAATTCCTATATTTATAGACTTTTACAAATTCAGAAATAAGGTTATTCTAAAAATAAGGAGCCAAATAAACTTTGATGGGGAAAGCTTATGATTTTCACCTCTTCCACTACAAAAGCTTGAAATCTCTGTCTCTCTTGCTCTTGATCTATAATCTCTAATCATACAGATTGCTTCTATGTTTTCTATTTGGCATGTTTGATTTCTTATCCAACACTTTTTAGAATTCACTTTTTGGTACCAAGGTTATTTTACGTCCTATAAATCTTTTGAGTGTTTGTTGGTATTTTCGTGTATAAAACACAGAGTCTATTTATTTTACTTAATATATTTGTCTTCTTCTATGTATGGTTGGTTATTGACAATTAGTAATGCACAAACGCACATAATTAGGTACATTTTGTATGAGAACATGTTTACACACATTGTGGGGTTGGTCTTCATAGTGAGCATGTGGATTGCTTTGTTGTGTTTACTAGTATTTATAAAAAAATAATTGGCAATTTTCACAAAACAAAAAAACACTTTTTTGTTTCTCGATGACCCAATCAATAAGGCCTCGACGGAAGGTTGACAAAGAGGGTTGGAGAAGGGTTGGTGAGGCACCTCAAAGATTGAAATCTTTCTATGAATAACCCTTTTTCATTTGTTTCTTAATGAGAAAAATTGTAGCAAAATTTTGTTAAATTGATATCTTATTTTTTTGATTTTAGATCATTATTACCTTAAGTGTTTGTTAGGTATTAGTGTAAAAGTTAATAAATTACGGACCTAATTAACCTAGAGGGAGTGAATATATTATTTTTAATTGTTATCAATTTATAATTTAATAATCTAAACAAATCAGGTAGGCATGCAATCACGTGTAAGAATAAAGTATGAAAATAAAATAATAATACAAGATATTTTTAGGTGGAAACAACATAGGCCACAACCATGACCTATGAAGAAAACCACTAGTCCACCAGACCACCAGACCACCTAACTTTCCACTATGAAAAACAAATGTTCAATTACAAACTCGATCTTATACTACCCTCCCTAAGATACTGCCCCAATGTATCTTACTTACGAGCCACTGCTATGTTTTCATAGTTTTATATATTAGAGTGAGCGGTTTCTAGACCAACGTTCCAATATGCTCCCGCCCGCCAATCAGATATGTTCACGAATTAACTGTAAAAAATATTGGCACAAAAAACACAAGTGTGTGGTTGTTGTAGAACAGATTTAATAATGAATAATCCTAACTAGATGATTTAAAACATATGTCACTTAAATTAAATCAACTAGCAAATTATATAGCAAAAATATTAAATATAAGTTCAATAAAAATAACTTCTTTAAAGGTTAATAATCAAATTAAATAATTATGATATGATAAACACAATTATTTGATCTAACAATTCAAGAACAAAAATAAAGAAGAGGTTTTAAGAACATATGATCAAAATATCATAAACTAATTAGGCTTATTAATCAATAAAACATAACCACCGATATTTGATAGATTAACTAGATAAAAAAGCCTAAATAATTATGATCTTATATTTGAAAAACATGAGAGAGATTAAGAAGAAGAGAATAATGTTCTTATGTGGTTGATTGAAACAATGAGTATTGAGTTTATTTATAAAAAAAATTAAAACCCTTAATCCTATGTAATCGATTATTTGTACCACACCTAGCTCAACGGAGAGCACAAGACATCTCGAGATATCCACGTGGGGCCTAAGGATAGGGCGGTGTTGCTTAAGCTAGTTCCTAACTAGACAGTACAGTCCCTTCTTGACACGTGTTTCTTTCGCTCTCCCTAGCTCTCGAACCGAAGACATAGCCATTGTCCAAATGGTATCAAATTCCTTCCCAAGGTCTACTTAAAGGCTAGGTCATGGGTTCAAGAGCTGGGGATAGCGAAAGAAACACATGTCAGTCTATGGCCGCCCCACTGTGAACATAGATCAGTATGGAGTATCAATGCCAAAATTTTATATGTGTTATATTTATAGCAAATATACTTGAAATACGATCATCTAAACTTTTGACGTTTCTTCGACTTTACTTGATAGTGAGCTTGAAAATAATCAACACTTATAATTCTTACACAAATGGTATGTCTATGACCTCGGTTAAAAATCAAGATATTGGTAACGGTCTATGGTTTTTCTCACTTAAGACTCGGTTTTTATAATCGTGGTTATAAACCTACGATCAGGCTTATGACCACATTTAAAAACCAAAACCATATATCAATATTATAATAATAATAACTCAATCTAAACAAGAATGAGAAGTCCAAGATTTGAATCAAGTACCCACGTCTTGGAAGGCATTTTCGTTATTTTTTACCAACTAGAATGTGCTTAAGCCAATTAGGGGAATATTTATTGGGCTACTAATGACTATTTTCTTATTCATATAAATTTCCTTAACTATATAAATAAAGGGTGTACATGTTAGATTCACTTGATCTAACTTGACTTATATTATTTGCATCAAACAAACCAAATATTTTTTATTTTTGGTTTTAATTGATTTGGATTGATTCTTATTTTTATATAATTTATTTATATTATGTTGGTTCAGTTTTTATTTCACTTAGGGTTTTTTTTTTTACATTTTTTCTCTCTTAACTAACTAATTTATATCCCATGAATAATTTTATGGATAGTTTAGATATGAGAATTAATAAATTTTGTTGAGTAAGGCATTACTATTCTCTATTACTTATTTGTCTTTTAATTATTTCTTATATTTTATGATTATTATTAATGATGAATCATTAGTAGTATTTGACTTTTTTTTTAGAACTATATTTTAATTTTAAAACTTTAAATTTTAATTACTTGAACTTAAAGATATTATATAAATGATTAAAATCTAATTTCTTTGTATTTATTGATTATAATTAAATTAACATTAAAACATTAAAAACTATAATACAAAAATATAAAAAACTAATAAAACAAAACTCATTAATCAGTAAAAAAGAAGATTTTTTTTACAAAATTACTTTACTTAACGTAACCCAAATCTAAAAAAAAATAGTTGGGTTGCATTGATTTTTATTTTTTTAAAATCAAACATATTAATTTAGTTCTAATTTTAGTACAAAATCAAATTAACCCATGTATGTACCCCAAAAAACACATTTCTCAATAAAATTCTCTAGCATTCTCTTATTTTTCTTCTATTCATATTTCTTACTTTCATATCAAATTATTAAAATGATAATTTCTTTCAAAGTTTATGTTCTTATATGTATAAAATGACCGATTTAAATTATTAAATAGTTTTAATTAGTGGATAATGGATAACATAAGGATAATAGGTTTTTGAATTACGTTGGATTAATTGTTTATTCTTAGTTATTTTGATTAATTGTATTTTTCTTGAATTTATGCCCATAAATGAGATAATTAATCAATTGGATGAATCAATTTTTTCTTGAATACATTGCATGTTTTTCCTAATAACTTGTAGCTGTATACTTTCTTTTAACATGTAATATCATGTTTAATTTGAACAATATATTTTTTCTTTATCCAATTTGATATTACATAATAATTAATGATAAACAAAAATTATTATTATTTTTTATTTCATGATTAATATCATTTTAATTATAAATGGTTAAATATTTAGTACTGAAAAAGAAGCATGAATAACTATTGTATTATGGGCAACCTATGGAATTAGCTTATAATTTCGGATCTTTTCGTTCAAGTAATGTCCTTAATTAATTCTGTACAAATCGATGACAAGAAAAACTAAATAATTAATTCTTAATTATAAAGTAAACTATTATTCTGAGAGCAATATCAAATTTGAATGGATTAGATTATGTATTATAATGATAGTAAAATGGTACGTTATGATTTAATATATGAAATAATAATATTTTATTAACATTTATGTTTTTTTTTTAATTTTCATATATGCATTCTTTATGCAAGTCACCATAATTATACATATATGTTATTGTTAAGAACCTTTGAATTAGTTATTAAATTATATATATATTGAGAAAAATATTTTTATATTTATCATAATAGCATAGCTATCCTTACACACCATTTTAAGTTATTTTTATTTCTGCTAAGTATTTTCTACAAATTATTAATTAATAAATTATTAATAATTTTTTATATTATAATTTTTTATTTTTTTATATATAAGGTTATTTTATTTTAAGTGTTATAAATAATTATTATTTATTTAGTTAATTATCTTAAATATTTTTTCAATTAACTAATATATTATTAATATCTAAAATATTTGTAATTTCCTAGATTATTATTACTTATTATTTATACAATGTTATATATCTTATAATATAATAATATTTTCAGTTTATTATTTTAAATCTTATTTTTAATCAATTAAGTAATAAATTAATAATAATGAAATAGGTAGAAAAAAATGTAAAATTTCTTTAGGATAATTTTATTATTTATGTTTTAAATGTATTTTTTTCCTATAAATATAATATATCCTACTAAATGCAAAATCAAAAGATAGAAAAATTACCAAAATAAGAAAGTAAAGGATCAATAAATACATGAAAATCAAGTAGGGGTCATTTTAGTAAAAGCGAGAGTCTCGTCTCCACAAATACCTACACAACTAAAAATACTAAATGGCTTATATGAGAAATACAAAGTATATATAATTTTGCGTTACAATATTTTTTGATAGAGTTTTTTTTTATCATTACAGTTATGTGTCATATATTTGATAAAAGTAATAAATTTTTAATTTTAATATAATATTAACATGTGTATAATATTTTTATTTGAGTATAAATTTAATTATATAGTTTTGTATATTAAATTTAAGAATTATAAAAATAAAATTCTTAAAATTTATAATAATAAAAATAATATTAAATGAATTTAAATGATATTAAAATAATTTATTATGATTTTTTTATTAATAATAAAAATATATAAAAGATTTCATTTTTATTATAAATTTTAATACTGTTTATGAAGATTTTTCTATCATAACTACACGTGTTTTGACAAAATGAAAAAAAAAAAAAAATTTGTGAGTACCAACTTGCCCTATTAATAGCATAATGGGCAAAATGGGAATAAATTAGTTAGATTGGTAGTAGCACGAGGCGTTTTTGGGATTTTGACTTTGAAAATTATTTTTGAACAAAATTACAAGAAAAAAATAATATATAGAGCTGGAGTGGGTGGGTTACATACTAACGAATGGTTGAACCGACGACGATAGCTCTGCACTCCGTACGATGCCAGCTGTGGTCTGCTCATAACCAGCTGGTCTCACCATAAAGCTCCAACCTCACGCACGATTTTCCCCATCTCATATTATTTTTATAATTCTTTGTTTTCATATTTATATGTTTAGAAAAATATATTTCGTTAGTGTTCCTATAATTTTAAGCCCAAAAACAAATACTAGTCATATAATTTTAATTATAACATTTCATTTTTTATAATTTAAAATATTTACTTTAATCTTAAAAATAATATTTTTCAGATTAAAGAATGCATATTTTAAAGCATAAGTTCTATAAATTTAAATTTTTAAGAGTAAAGAATATATTTTAAAAAAAATTATAAAATTAAAACATTTTAATTTAAAATACTCTTTTTTAAAAAAATTATGGTAACTACCAAAGTCCTGAATTTATTATATTATAGTAATTATTTTAATTATAACTTATCAAAAAAAATACAAATTATTTACTAACTATACTAAAAAGTTAGATATCAATGTGATACACGGGAATGGAGCGTAGCTTGGCTATGCCGAAGCATAGTCAAAATTTTCGCAATAAATATTATTAACAGATTATATTTTATTCAAATTTTCAATTATTTAGCTCAACCTATACAATCAATGAATCAATGATAAGTATTTTTAGAATTACTTCTAATATATCGTTTTTATTTTAAATATCATTTAATTAAATATACGTTTAAATTTAATTAAAATCATTTAAATAATTTTAATATTAAATACTGTTTAATTAAAAGTGATAAAATATCACAATTTGAATGTTATTGATAAAGAAAACTGGAGTATCGGTTGTTCGAGAAACGAAAAAACCAAAGAAAGGGTGAAGGATATTGTAAAAAAAAATATCGAGGGTAATCGTGATGAGAAAATGGAAGGAAAATGAAAGTTGAGGAAGAACATTTGCCCTAAAAAAATGAATGTTGAGTTTGAGTGAGGTAGGATAGGGTTAGAGAAAAATCTTGATAAGAGGTTGAGTCCGAGTGAGTTAAGGTAGAGTAGTGTAAGTGATTACATAAGTAAGTAGAGTGAGTGAGATTTTTGGAGGATAAGTGTAAGAGGATTGACTAGGAGTATAACTAAAATAATATTAAAAATATAAGTTATAGGTCTATCATAAATTAAAAATAGTATTAGAGGGTTATTTATGATAATTTTTTTCATTCTTTAAAATTCATTATATTTTTTTTACTTATTAATATCTTTTAATTAGTACTTTAAAAGAAAATAATCATACAAGTTAAAAAAATGAAACTTTAGTTGTAATTACTTTTATAACAAAATATTATAGAATATTAATTTAAATACACTTGTATCGTATTAAATCTTAGATGATAAGATTTTCTTTCAACTAACGATTAAAATTTTCATTTTATGAGACAATATAACATTTAAGATATGAATCAATTTTAAAATCTTAGTTAAAAGCATAAATATTCTTACTATCAAATTATGGTTATCCATTTAAAAATACCATTAAAATTTTATCATGTTACAAAATTATTATTAAATTTTAATTTTCTTATATAAGTATTAGTGTCATTAATTTTATCAAAAGTATTAAGAAAAGTTCATATAGTTACCATCATTTTTTTAAAATTTATTTTAGTTTTGATAAATTAACAACAATTAAAATTCGTTTTAGTTTTGTGATGGTTTGTAGTTTTATAATACTTTTATAACATCACATTTATGATAAAAAAAAATATATTTATCTTAATTAAATAATACAAAACCATATTCATTTTAGAAGATACTCTTATATTTGCGTGAATGTTTGTAATTCAATTCTAGTTAGGTCAAAAGAATTGGCTGCTCCGTCTCCGCCACTTATAATATACATTTCAGTTATTGGGTTAGCTGTTAGATTTTTTATTTTTATTTTGGCTAGGAATTAATTGCTAGATTTTCATTGAATGAAGTTGTGCTCCGATGGATATTTAGAAGAAAAAGAATGGTAACTTAGGTACGAATTTTTAGTGATTGTGTATTTTAATTTCTTGTTTTTAATAATAGTATATTTTAATCTTTTATTTAATAATCTTTAATAAATATGAATTTAAAATATAGTTTTATTAAAAGTAATGATTTTATAACCCTAATTTAATTATAATTTTTATTCTTACAAAAATTAACGTGCTTCTAAAAACCTAATTAAAAAAATCATAAAATTGAAAAGCTAATTATAATATTAATTATCATATGGAAATTATAAATTAATTTAGAGATAAATATCATCATAACTTTATACTTATTAGAAAATGATACTTAAATCTTTTATTTATTTGTTGCTAACAGTTTAATTATATTTTTTTACAACAACCAACCTTATTTATATTATATCCTTTAAAGGGACTTTTTGCCACCACATTTAGTGTTACAAAAATTACGTATAATTTCGGTTTTTAACTATGATCGTAGGTTTATGACTACGGTTATAAGAACAAAAGTCTAAGTGAGATAGATTATAGGTAACTACTTATGATCTTAATTTTCTAATAACCGGGGTCATAAGGTATACATAAATTAAAAAATATATAATTATTAATTACAATATTAAAAATTAATATAAATTACAATAAATTTATTAAAAACAATATTAAAAATCATATTATATTAAAATTAAAAGTATAATTACATTCGAGATTTATTATACATTAAAAATTAATAAACACAATGTACAATAGAAATAACTTGAGCATAGTATTTATTTTTATTTATTTTGAGACTCAAAACATAGTGCGCATGGTGTGCTGGTACGCTGGTGAACCAATGCGCCTGGTACATTGGTGTGTTGGTGCGTCTAGTTTTCTAGTGTGCTTGCTGTGCTGGTGCACTGGTAACAGCAGATAAAATAAGAATGAACCATAAACACAATGTACAATATAAATAACAATAGATAAAATAAGAATGAACCATAAAAAATGTTAACAATAGACTCAAACACACAGTCTAGCATAGCATAACAAGCAAGTAATAAGAATAAATCATAAACACAGTGTACAATAAAAATAACTAAGTATAGTATTTATTTTTATCTATTTTGATGTTCAAAATACAGTGTACATATGTACTTACCAAAAAAGCATGTCTTCCCTATTTATCATTCACCTTTCCCAAAACTGGGATTTTTAACTCCAAATCAAAACGTATACTACATATAAAAGAGTAGATAAAAAGAACAAAGAAATATAGCAACAACAATATTCACTGTAACTATTAACAAGGGACTTCAAGCAAAAATTACCATAAATGAATTGTTATTAGCAACAACTTGTGTGGTTCTCTCATTAATGAATCTAATTAAGCACAACTATAATGAGATAGCAAAAGGAGACACTGAAAAAAGAAATAGACAATCTAAAATTTTAATAACATTGACCCAAATGGAATTAACTTGCTTATCTCAGGCTTTCAACATTTGTTCAATTAAGACGTTCATTTATGTTTTTAATTTTGATCATCCAAAACCCATTCAAATTACATTCATAATAGCCACAATGGCCAGCTCAAACTTCTCTGGTGAAACTGCTCTACAACAAAAAATAGGAAAATAATTAACAAATTTTAAAGTAAAAACAATAAAAAAAAATTCAGAATAAAAACATAAAGATCCGCTTAAGAATTGATCTCAAGCTCCCCTTTCATTTTGTCTAAATAGCATAGCTTACCCTAAATTTTACACACATGATTTGTGTATTGTACTTATCACATAATGGACTCATCAGATAACATAAAGTAATATACACCCAAACAAATATACAAATCATTACAAGATAATTGGTAACTAGTATATCAATAATATTTTTTGAAAAATATTGTTTTCAATCCTCTCTGTTTATTGTTATAGAAATCCTAAGGTGAAACAAGCATAACACCAGTACCAAGCACTAGCGCACCACCACTAGCACACCACCCCAATGAACCAACAATAGTGTATCACCCCAACGCACCAATACCAGCGCACCACCCCAATGAACCATCACCAGCACCAGGCCAATTACCAGGTGACCACACGTTCCAAAAACCATACCAAGCGACCTTCCTAACAAATTTTCATAACATATCTAAGAAATATCCAGCTTCTAAATTTCTCAACATAAGCAAGCCTTTAGGCAGCTAGAAATAACCTCTACATACCAATCAAGATTTGGTACCGAGAGTCATTTATAAAGGAAAATATGAGTTTATGTTACTAAAAAGATTCAAGCAGTGGCCAAGGAACTACTATGGTGAGAGTGGAACAAAGGCTGAAACACGACGGCAAAAGAATGGAACGAGTTTCGAGTAGATAAGAGAATATACACGGGGTTAGGGTTTCGCACGAGCAGTTGGAGGGAAATATGAGATATATATATATATATATATACGAGAAAAAAAGAAAAAAAATTTGGAAAAAAATTTGGAAAAAAAAGATGGAAAAAGGAAAAAGAGGAAATTAAAAGAAAAAAATTGATAAAAAAATTTGGTGTTTAGCGTAAAAGAAAAAAAATTGAGAGGGAAAAAGAAAAAAAAAGAGGAAAAAATTTGATATTAGGTGTAAATTAAAGAGAGAAAATTGATAAAGTATGTCTATGGCCTCGGTTTTTTTAATAACCGTGGTTAAATATCCGAGACTATATATATATTTTAGTAATGATTGGAAGTAGTAGGATTGAGTATCAAATTCAAACTGTTAGTTTTAAGACAATTTGAATCTGATTCGATCCAAAGTAAACTGTCAATCCGAACCAATTCAAATGTGAATCCAATCGGATTGGTCGGATCAAATAGGGTTAAATTCATAATAATTACATATAAAATGAAAAATTGAATAAAAACATAATCCATACAAATTAAGAAATAAATGGAAAAATAATTAAAAAAATAGTTAAACATAAATGATTCTAAAGAAAAAAAATCAACATCAATTATATAAAATTAACTCCAAATATTCAAAGTTTTAACATAAAACTTAAAAATATTAAAATTTAAACTACATTAAAATAAATTAAAAGCTTCCAAAGCTCCAAAATTTCATTCTCCAAATAGTAGTAGTAACATGAACTACTTAAAATAATTCACTATTATAAAATGTGGCATTTAATTTGCAACACCTAAAACAACTCAAAACCGAGCTTCTCCTCCTTCACTCTTTCGTATTTTCCAACCACCTTCGACCACCATTTCTAACGTCGTTTATTGTTTTGAGCAAGATACTCAATTTTTTATACCTATTTTCTCACTTACAAAACACCATTTTTTTCTTCATTTCCTTCATTTTGTCACTTCATTTACTCTTGTAAGTATTTCTATTAATATTACACACTTATTATTCAATTTGTGTTATTCTTTGTATAAATTTTTGATTTATGTATGTTTTGTATTATGCATGTTATTATTTGTTTGGCTGATTTTCTATGTAAAGAATATTTGAATAAGGCCAAGATCATTGGATGTTGGTAAACCTTGATCTGTTCAATAATCATGCCTGGTACTATGACTCAGCTTCCATAGAACTGAGTAAAGATACAAAAGTAATTATTGAAATGTAAGAGTTATAATGCTTTAATTCTTCTATTATTCTTTGTAATATTTAACAAAAAACTAATCGATTTAAACTTTGATAAGACACGAAAGCTATGGAACAAGTTTAGGGGCATTGCCCTTAAAAAATCTCATAAGCTTATATGGCATAAAGTTATGGTATGTACAAGTGAATATTAATAATTTTATTAATTTTATTATTGAATAATAAAGATGTTCAAATATGGAAAATCATGTACACTTGTTTTTTGTAGGTTCCACAACAAAATGATGGAGTCATGTGTGGTTATTATGTCATGAAGTTTTTGAGCGAAATCATCACAAATATCAAAATTTCAATTGAAGATGTGGTAATATCTTTTACCAATATACATTTTTAACATATATGAGTTATTTTATGTGAATTCATGAAATTACATTCTTATTTTGATTTTAAATACATGTAGTTCTTTGGTTGGAATAAGAAGGGCTATGATCCGCAAATTTTTGATGATTTACGAGAGGAATATGCAGAACACATGGTTCAAATTATATCATCACAAGAAGAATCAAGAAAAGATTATGATCATCTTGAATAGCATATGACAACATAATGATAATTTTTATAATGCTTTACTTTCTCTATTCTTGTGTCTAAAGTCCCTTGTTTGATGGATGTTTTGTTTGATGGATATTTATGTACTCATGTATTTAGGGGAATAAATTTTTTTATGGACCTGTTTTTTGCCCAAACTTCATCTCATGTCTCTTGCCTACTTCTCTTATGACAACATCATGGTAGTCACTGGCCAGCCAAGTACAGGAAAACCACCATGGAATCATCATTATAATGTAATATCATGAATTCATAAAATATAACTTATATATGTTAAAAGATTATTAGAAGAGATTACCACATCGACACCCGAGTGATATAATATTAACCTTATCCCTTCGAAATCATATTAGCACTTTAATCTTTTGTCTATAAATATGAAGCTATATGGAATCAAACTGATATTTTTAATGCTATAATGAGCTCTAAATATGAATTCAAGTGTAACTTCGATTTGTTACTTGGGTTGGTTGAGTTTTGGTGCCCATAAACGTATTACACATTTGTTCCATACGTTTATGGGAACCAAAACTCAACCAAGCCAAGTAACAAATCGAAGTTACACTTGACTTCATATTTAGAGCTCATTATAGCATTAAAAATACCAGCTTGATTCCAGATAACTTCATATTTATAGACAAAAGATTAATAAAGTACTAATATGATTTCGAAGGGATTAAGGTTATTATTATATTACTTGGGCGTCGATATGTTAATCTCTTTTACTAATCTTTTAACATATATAAGTTATTTTTTATGAATTCATGATATTACATTCTTATTTTGAATTTAATTACGTATATTTCTTTGATTGGAACAAGTGGGGCTATGATATGCATATTTTTGATGATTTACAAGAAGAATTGACAGAACACTCTGTTCAAATTATAATATCAGGAGAAGAATATGATGATATTAAATAACATACGAAAACACCATGGTAATATTTATAATGCTTTAATTTCTCCATTCATATATTTCTAAAGTTTAGACTGCCTGTTTGATAAATGTTTACGTGCTCATATGTAGGGGAATGAATTGTTATATGGACCATCTGCTTTTTGCAGGGTTTTCTTGTTACTATGTTGGTGATTCTAAGCCAATCAAGTTTATTATTATTAAAATAAAGTAGGAATATCACAAAATCTATGACACTTTAACGACATCATTTTATTTGTAATTTAAGTTATATATATATATATATATATATATATGTATTGTATATACATTATTTTTTTTGTAATAAATTTAATTATTAAGTAATTAATTATATTTAATTTTTCAATTATTTGTATTATTATTTAAATTTTGGTTTTTTTATGCTATATGTGATCGAATATATGTAATAATAGTAAATTAGAAAATGAGTACAATATGTAAAAATTATCAATATATATTTTAAATTCGATTTTTAACTGACTTTAATGACCCGTCTTAAAGTAATGATTATTCAAGATTTAAGTCAACAATACTATCCAAAACAGCTACGTGATCAAAAATTGAAAAGTTAGAAATATAATAAGCTATCAATAAATATAATAATTTGTAAAATTTTAAGTAATCAATAAATCTAAATCTATAACGAAGAAGAAATAAATTTAAGTGGACGTTTAATCATTTTCAAACAAATATATATACATAAGTCATGGCATTAAAAACATTTCAGATACATCATTAAACACATAACTGGAATTTGATGTACTTCTTCTTGTAACTGTTTGCTAGGATAATTGCATGTAAGCAGATCTTGTATATGGTTTTATTCTAACACAATCATCTCATCAAGTGTTATTTACTTTTGAACCAATGCCATGTAAGACTGACTAAAGTACATGTCTTATAATCAAGAATGGTTGAAGTACTTATTCCGACGTTTTATAACATGATTCAGCCTTTAGTCATTGTATAATTTTGACAAGGTTGTTTTGCTTTTGGCCTTGATATGAGTGTCATTTTATGTAATATTGTGCATAAAATTCTTAAATCTAATGGTTCTCTTATTTAGGACATTTTTGAGATCTTGATTCGCATATATATTGAAAGGTTCTTTCTTTGCAAATCCAGTATTAGATAGGCACACAATAGATGCATCTCGAATCCAGTATTTGCATATATAACATCATGCTGTATCTTCCTCCTCATTTATAATTAATTTCAACATATTATTTTCTTCATAAGAATCCCTTGCCCTTTTATTTTTCAAAGTTTTTCTTGTTTTTGTGTTTGCTAACTGAGAGCAAAAAAGAAACACAAAACGAGTTAAGATTGTTGTGTGATGAACAGGCAAAAGACAATCTTATGAACAGGTAAAACACAAAACAAGCGTACTTGGAAATGAAATGAGAGCTTACTAGTGTTCTCAACCTGATGAACAACACTAATTTAGAGTATTTTTTGGTGAAACACAAAGCAAAAACATTGCAAGAAAGAGCTTACTTTGTCTTTATTTAACAAATATGCTTCTTGCAAGTTTAATAAGAGAGTGAAGAACTTGAAGCAGAAAAATAAAGATTTACCTTGAACTTTCAGCAATGAAGGAAGGTACTGTCCCTGATGATGGAGTACAGAAGAAAGAGCCTTGAACAGTGGATGGTGTTGGGTGTTGGGCACTGATGATGGAAGGCGTTGATGATGGAGTATAGAAGAAGGAACTTGAACAGCAATTGGGACTTGAGTGAGCGGTTGGATGTTGAATGAGAATAAGATGAGATTAGGGTTTGTTTATTTTTTCATGATACAAATAATTTCAAAACACACATATATATATATATATATATATATATTATTTAAATAATGTATTAAATATATAGATTAGATTTGATAATATCATTTAAATAATGTATTAAATATATAGGAACAGATTTGATTAAAATATTTTTGATTAAAACTCGAATCCAATCATTAAAATTTAATAGAATCTCGTATCAAAACCAATTTAATTAGGTTGGATTTTCGAATTTTTTGAATTAATCCTATATTTTGCCCGGTCCTAGGCAGTGGGAAGGATGAGCAAAAAAAAATAAAGCATCAACAAATACAGTCACAAACAATATATATAATTATATTCTTTATTTTGTTGGTCCTTAATTAAACTATTAAAAGATGTTAAATTTATTTATAATATTATGTTTTAATAATGAACTACTAAATTTTGTGAAATTAATATTATTTTTAATTAATAGTAATTAAATCTATAAATAAATATATAAAATTAAATTAAAATTGTAAAAAAAAAAATAGAATTCATGAGATGAATGAGACGAGTATTGTGATTCTATTGTTGAAAACTTTGGATATTGCTTGCTTTCACCCACGCCCCCAGTAATTGGTGGCACTGTCTACTGTCTAGTTATCATTAGAGATGGAATTAGAATTAATTTTAAAAACTCACTTTATCTTATATTATTTAAGTTTTCGATAGATTGGGATGAGATTAGGATGCAAGCTAAGATGTTAAATTTGTAACAAATGGTTTAAATAAGATAATTAAAAATATAAAAAAATATTATTAATTTATAATATGATCCTAAATTTTTAATATAAAAAAATGATGAGATCAAATTTTGACATAGGTACATATTTTCACAAATATGTATTTAGTTACTATGCATTGAATTTAAAAATTTACGAATTAAATTGAACGATTTAAAAATTTAGGAATTTATGTATGAAATTTTAAAAATTTAAGTACTAAATCGTAGGTTTAAAAGTTTAGAGATTTATATATGAATTTAATTAAAGTTTAGGGACTAATGGTAAATTATTACCTATATTTAAAAAAAGATCTGTTAGGTTTATAATTTATATGAGATGTGATGAATCATAAATCTATTAGTGACTTTAAATCAAACATGAGATGGTATGGTACAATTTATTTTACAACTTTACTTAAAACTCACAAGGGTGTAGTCTTTAATGTCTTTAATGGTTCAATTTTTGGTGAAAAATATTAAGGTTGCTTTCATGTTTAGTCATTCCTTCTTTAAAATTTTGGTTTCTGTTTTGGGGAAAAGGTAATTCAACTATGATATTCAAAGTTATAAATCCATAGTGTATTGGTCCCCAACTTATTTAAGGTATTAAAATTTGAATCTTACCCTTTCAATTTATACAATCCAATCCTTAATGTTTCTAAATTTAATAAATTTAGTTTAAATTTTCAATTTTTATTAAATTGATTTAACAGCGCTGTACTTAGCTTTGATAAAAATTGATTTTTTAATTCATTTAGTTCTCCTATTATTTCGAAAAGTATAATTTGGCTACTATTTTATAATATTTTATAATTGGTTCAACAATCTTTTAATTATGTCATTATTAAGTATAACATATTTAAATCAAATTGTATAAATTAAAAAATTATGACCAAATTTTAATATGATATATAAATTTGGGATGAAATTTATAGATAAACTTTTTGCATATACATAGATATAAAAATAATTAATGAATATCATGAAAAAAAAAACTAGTGAGACTTTATACAGTGTCATCTACTATTTATTCATTTGGTCATCTATTATAATGTTATATTTTAATTAATGTAAGACATTATTATCTACATCTTTCTTTAAAGTAAGTCATTATTTATTATAAAGTTCATTATTTTGTATTTTTAATCTATTTATTATACTTTATTTTCTTTGGACCACTTATTATTTATTTATTTATTGCTATGCTCATTTTATTTTTTAAAGGAGATCCAAAATTTTTGTTCCACAATCAATTAAAGCTCTTATATCAGGTAAATATTGTAAAGTTTTGAAGCAAAATAATACATATATTTAATAATTTTGATTATTAATATATTTATATCGATGAATTTTAATGCAAATAGTACATTTAGATATTTAATTAATGAAATTTTTTTACGAGGGAAAAAATATATACATAAGTCAATGAGAAGGTGACACCTAGAGGTCATATATTTATTTTAAAAATAACATTTAAATCATATATTTATTTTTTATAATTATTTAATCTTGTTTTTATATAAAAAAAGTGATTAAGAATGACAAATTATTAAGTTTTTATTTATTTATTTTCTATTTTTATTTAATTTTTATTTAATTTTTTTAGTTATAATTTATTCGAAGTAAAATAATCTTTATCTAATATAATTAAAATATAAAAAAGAAAAAGAATTTATTTTACTATCAATTTTTTAATAACAATAAAATTAAATTATTATAAAAAAATAAATATATAATTTAAATATTACTTTTATAATAAATATAAAAACTTCCCCATATTTACCTCACGGCGGTATATGTAATTTGGATATTTCCTTTTTAATGGCTTAGCTAAATTGGAAAGTTGACTCACTAGTTAACTTATTGACTCATCTTATTAAACGGTCAAATTACATGACTTGTTCTAGTTCGCATTGCTCTATATATGGTAAAATTGGGTTGGATATATAGGGATAAAGATAAGTAAATAATTTAATTTATTTATTTTAATTTTAATTTTAATTTGATTTATTAAACTTAGATTTGGTTAAATTAATAAATTTTAAAGTTAGATTAGATTCAGATTAAAAATTATACAATTTATTTGAATTTAAGTTAAATTTAGATTTATCGATTTTATAATTTATTGTATCCGATCTGAATAAAATTATTATTAAATATAAATAAAAATATATTTTATTTTATAATATATTAGATTTAAATATTATACATATAATAATTATATTATATTATTATTTTAGTTTAAAAAATAAATATAAATATTTATAATAGTTTAATATTGTAAAAACATATTTCTTATTATTTTGATTTTTTTCATTGTGTATGTTAGTTTTATATATGAAAATAATTTATAAATAAATTTCAATATCAATCTGATTTTATATGATTCTAAAAATTTGATTCGTTTAAATTCGGATTGATTATATCATCGAATAAGATTAAGATACGAATTGATCAAAAATAAATAATTTGGATATGTTGTTACCCATAGAGTAATATCAATCTGATTTTATATGATCCTAAAAATTTGATTCGTTTAAATTTGGATTGATTATATCATCGAATAAGATTCGGAAATGAATTAATCAAAAATAAATAATTTAGATATGTTGTTACCCATAGAGTAAGACCACCTAATATTAGTGAAGATGTTTTCACACTTATATGTACAATAAAAATACGAAGTGGGTTAATATTAAAAGAATAAAAAAATTTGTAAAATTTTAACATTTAAATAATATGAAATGGTATAGCTAGAGCATAAAATATTTCTCATTAAAATTACACCCAACAGTTATTAAACATTAAACAACCTATTTTAAGTATAAATCTTATAGATTTGAAGTATACGAGCTATAATTTAATATATTTTATTAGAATTTTGAATCCTCACAAATTTTCGAATCTCCATTGGAGAATCCCACCTCGTGCACACAAGCATTTAACGTGGGATAAGATATCAACTTAACACCGTGCCGCTCGGTCACATTGATAATACTATAAATATTACTATTCCCAAATGGAGACGAGAAAAGTAATATTCATTTCAATAAAGATTTATAACCAATAATTGCTAGCTCGTACGATACTTTTCATGCTCCATATATCCCCGAAGGTGGATTCTGTGAATCTTATGCTAGGAATGCTTTGAATGAATAGACTTGTTGTATCATTAAATATGGAAAAAGCAGTCATAAATACATGGTTTAACGTTATAACTAACTAATATAGTGCTGACAGCTATACATATTACTCTATATTCCAGACTATAATTAATATACATATATGTACACTAAGTAGTTACAATTAAGGAAGGAAATGATAGCCTAAATTCAATGAGTTAAACCAAAGTACATTTATGATTGTTAACGATTAGACGTAAATTATAAATTTATTATCTTTATAAAAATAATTTTATAAAATTTATTTTTTAAAAAATATATTAATTAAGCGTTTAACATGCACCACGTATCGGTCACGTATTTAGCATGCGTCGTGCATGAATTGATATATTTTTCAAAAGTAAAATTTTGGAATTTTTTTATAAATTTATTAAACTTATGATATCTTAACTAGATGTGTAAATTAATATTAGATGTTGATGAGATTCATGAAATAATCTTTTAATTTTTAAAATTCATCTCATCTTATCCCACTTTATTTTTAGTTAGATAAGATGGTAACGAAAGAGTACTAACTAAATATCTCATTTGTCTTTAATGAACCTAAATATAATAAATAAGAATACAAAAATAATAAAATATATGATAAATAATAATTTATAATGTTAGTTTAATAAAAAAAATAATACAACATATGCTTAAAATTAGGTCAATTAGGTCAATTATGACTATAATTTAAATGAGATAAAATAATATTTAAATTAAATAAGATAATATTATATCATGAGCTCATTAGATATACTAAATGAGAAATAAGATGAAATGAGATGAGAAAAATTATTTTATATGCCTAGCCTCACTTAATCTGTATGAGTTTATAACGTACTTTTATTAAGGATAATAGACTTGGACTATCCATTATTCTTTACGTGAATATTCAATTATTATCTTGATTAACTATCAAATAAAAAAGGAATAAATTTCTTACTACACTAAAAATATCACTAACAACATGCCAATAAGCACATTATCTAAGTTAATATTGTTTTAAATATATTATAAAAAAATAAACTTTAATAATATGATAAGAAAACATATATTCAAAATATTATAAAAAATGAACATATATATATATGTTTAATATAATTATGAATATGTGTTAAATGATATGTGCCTAAAAATAAAGTATATCTTGTGATTTATTGGAATGAAAACACTATTACAAAAAGGCCGTGAACTCAGTTTAATTTTTTTTAAAATTTACTCATTTTTTATTATACTCAAATAAAAATCTGTATTCGAGCAGAAAAAAAATCAAAATCAGTTTAGCCAATAGTTCAAATAATACAAATATTTGAAAAATAAAATATTAATTAATAGTAGAAAAATTATCATGATTTTGTTCTATTTTATTCAAGATCATCATATTCTTCTCCTAATGTTATAATACAAACCTACATATATAATACAAAAATTTATACACATAAATAATAACACATAATAACAGAAAAAAATATGAATAATAAGTGCGTAAAATTAATAGAAATACTTACAAAAGTAAATGAAGTGACAAAATGAAGGAAAAAGGAAGAAAAAATAGTGTTTTGTAAGTGAGAAATGGGTATAAAAAATTTGAGTATTTTGCTCAAAAAAATAGGGGATCTAAAAGATTAGTTAGAGAGGAAGAAAACCCACTAACCAGTGTTGGAATTGGTAGTCGTAGGTGGCCGAAAAATGAGAAAGAGTGGAGGAGAAGTGGATGAGGTTTTGGGTTTTTGAGAGTTATGCAACGCTTGGAATAGTTTCTGTCTGGGGAAGAAAGAAGATAAAAGAATTTATCCACATATGTAGCGTCGGTTTCATGTGTCAACCGACCCTATGCTACGTGGATAGCGTCGGTTTCATGTATCAACCGACGCTATGCTACGTGGATAGCGTCGGTTCCAGGTGTTAACCGACGCTACATCCTACGTGGATAGAGTCGATTCTACACCGAACCGACTTTAAATTCATTATAAGTCAGTTTTTTTCAAAAACTGACTTTACATATCAACTTAAATACCCATTTTGTAGTAGTGAAAGAATGAATTACGTTTTTATATCACATTTTATCCTAATTATTTTATAAATTGTGTTTTCAAAATCACGAGATATGTTTTGATGTATTTCAAATATTTTTAGACTTATAAGATCCAAATGACAAAGACAAATCAAATCTCACAACTAAGGATATAATCGTCATACAATGGACTTAGATGTAAAAAATTATACAAAATACATCAAAAAGGGGTTAAAACATTAAATTATCAAAATTAAGGATGTATCATGGTATAAGCATATATGTGCCAGGACGCAACACCCTCGGTATGAATTTTAATAGAACTAGAATTAAAGTCACTCCAAGGCATGAGTCGACGGGTACGGTGACCCGTACAAATGGATTTGCATTCTAACACCTGATTTCAAGTACATGTTTATCCAAAAAATTTCATATTTATGTTATTAGCATTTAATTGTTTTAAACTTGTTCAAGCCTATCCTAACTAAATTATAATTAAGTTGTAACTCTTTTACTATAATTATGTAGCTAAGGTTAATAACAAAATAAACCATAGATTAAGACATAGATTGTATACATATAAATTTATAGAAAATATTTAGGTCTATAGAGACATTAAAGGCTGGAGATACGATAAAATTCAAAGAGTCAATTAAGGAATTGTAAATCTACCATTGATATTAATCAATAGTTATTTCTTTTTCTTTTTCTTATTTTTATTCTTACTTTTATGATCGTTATTTTCATAATTATGTGATCGTTACACATCTTTTTTCAACTATAAATAGAGGGCAATAGCTCTCATTTTAAGACACAACTCAACAACTCAAAAATGGTTCTACGATTTTTCCTAGCAAAATCAAAGAAAAGAAAATTCAAAATTATTTTTTCAGATTTTTGAGCAGCATAAATATTTGAGAGGTGTAGTATTTCGGACTTCATTAGTACAATGAAGCACCGAGACAGAAAAAAGATTCTTGGATGTTTTATCCTAGAGACGACGAGGTTATGTTTGCTTGCATAAGTTTGGGTAGAGTCGCAAAACATCTTAAAGATAGTGACCTAGTCCGCAACTCAATCCAAGTAGTATATTTCAGTATATCAGTAATATTGTTCTTACATAGTTTTTTACATATTTGTTCCAACAATTTTAAGACTCTTTCTATCTACCATGACTATTGAAATGTTAACTTCTAATATCAACAAACCGTTTCATTTCGAGGAAAAACACTTTTAAAAATGGAACAAAAAATGTTATTTTTTTAACCATGAAAAATGTCATTTTTGTTCTTATTATTGAAAAACCAACACTTCATAATCCTCATATTGAAGCTACAACAAAGGATTTAAACATATGGATAGAAAATCATTTTCTATGCAAAAAAATTTATTCTTAATGGATTTGCTAATGACTATTATGACTATTATAATTTTGATAAGTCTGTTAAGAAAATTTGGGATGCACTTCAAAATAAGTACCACACTAAAGAAGTTGGAACAAAGAAGTATGTTGTCATTAGATATATGAAGTACCAAATGATTGATGAAAAATCTATGGAAGCTCAATCACACAAACTTAGAAGATAACACATGAAATAAGTTCTGAAGGTATGACTTTAGATGAACAATTTCAAGTTACTGTTATTATAAGTAAATTACCCCCTGCATGGAAAGATTTTAAGAATACACTTAGACATAAAACTAAGGAATTTTCTTTAAAAAGTCTTATTACCCATTTAAGAATGGAAGAAAAAGCTCGAAAACAAGATCAAAGAGATGATGTACTTATTGTCTTAAACAACAGTACCAATAAGAAATCCTCTTCTACAATTCTGAAACCTAAAGAAAGAAACATGAAAACTCAGAATCGCAATAATAACCATAACCATAACTACTAAAATAGAAACAAAAATTATCCTTCATAGAATAGACTTCAACCTCTCAAGAAATAGCACATTCATGTGTTATAGTTGTAACAGACTTGGCCATTTGGCCAGGAACTGCCGGAATAGGAATCGTCCTACCCCACATGCAAACCTTATCAAAGATCAGCTTATTGCTATGATATCTTAAATCAATTTTGTTAGTGGATCTAAGGGATGGTGGGTGGACACTGGTGCTTCTCACCATGTTTACTATGATCGAGACATATTTAAGTCCTATTCTGTGTCTGAGGATAAGAAAGTATTGTTGGGCGAATCCCACTCTACTAAAGTTACTGGTATTGGTAAGATGGAATTGAAGTTTACCTCTGGAAAGACTATCATCTTGAAGGATGTCCTGCATACTCCAAAGATGAGAAAGAACTTAAATTCGAGTTATCTTCTTAACAAAGTTGGTTTTACTCAAACTATTAGGGTTGATTTATATACAATAACTAAAAATAATATTTTTGTTGGGAAAGGGTACGCCACTAATGGCATGTTTAAATTTAATGTTGAGTTCTTTTAATATTTAGCATGCTAGACTTTGTCATGTTAATAAACTCATAATCAAGAACATGAGTACCTTAGAACTAATTCCTAAACTATCTTTGAATGATTTTGAAAAATATGACTTTTGTAATCAAGCAAAAATAACTAAAACTTCACATAAGTTAGTAATTAGAGAATCTGAACATTTAGACTTAATACACTCTAACATATGTGAACTTGATAAAAATTTAACAAGAAATGGAAAATGATATTTTATAACTTCTATTGATGACCGTTCAGATTATACTTATGTATATCAAATGAAAAATAAAAGTGAACCATTTGACATGTTTAAAATAGTTATGACTTAAATTAAAAATCAACTTAATAGGAAAATAAAAAGGTTTCGAAGTAATAAAGGCACTAAATATGATTCCAATATTTTCAATGATTTTTATAAAACTCATGAAATCATTCATGAAAAAACTACACCTTATTCTCCTTAATGAATGACAAAGTTGAAAGAAAAAAATAAAATTTTTACTGAATTAGTTGTTGCAACTTTATTAAAATCTAGTGCTGCTTCTCAATGGTGGGGAAAAGTTTTATTAACTATTTGCTATGTGCTAAATAGAGTGTCTAAATCTACTAGTAAAATTTCACCATATAAAATTTTAAAAAATAAGAAACCTAACTTAACTTATTTTAAACCTTAGGGTTGTTTAGCCTATATTAGGATCCATGATCCTAAAAGAAATAAACTTGCTAGTAGAGCATATGAATGTGTGTTCATAGGATATGCTATGGATAGTAAAGTTTATAAATTTTATGACTTAAATGATCATGTAGTTATAAAATCAAATGATGTTGACTTCTATGAACATAAGTTTTCCTTTAAATTTAAAAATAGTAGGGGTTTATCTTCTAGTAGTTTACCCATAACTAGAAATATTGAACAAAATGAGGAATTAAACACTGAAATTAGAAGAAGTAAATAAGCTCAAACCCTTAAGGACTTTGGGTTTGATTTTTATGTTTATACCTTAGAATAAGATCCCCAAACTCTTCAAGAAAAACTTATCTTCTTTAGATGTCAACTTATAGGAAGAAATCATAAATGATGAAATGGACTTTCTTGAGTATAATAGAACTTGGAATTTAGTTGACTTACCTCCTAGTTGCAAAATGATAGGATGTAAATGGATACTAAAGAAGAAATTAAAACCCGATGGTACTATTGAAAAGTACAAAGCTCGTCTTGTAGTCAAAGGGTATAGACAAAGAGAAAATGTAGTTTTCTTTGATATGTTTTCACTAGTCACACAAATAACTTTCGTACATGTACTTTTCTCTCTTACTGCTATCCATGATTTAGTATTGCACCAAATGGATGTTAAAACTGCTTTCTTAAATGGTGACTTAGAAGAAGAAATTTATATGGACCAACCTGAAGGTTTTATAATCCTAGGTCAAGAAAATAAAGTTTGTAAACTAGAAAAATTTCTTTATGGTCTAAAACAAACACCTAAGCAATGGCATGAAAGTTTTTGATAATCTAGTGATCTCATATGGATTCAAAATAAATGAAAGTGACAAATACATTTATTATAAATCAAAAAATAAAATTTTTACTATTATATATTTATACATGGATGACATGCTTATTTTTGGATTAAATATTCATGTTGTGAATAATGTGAAAACTTTGTTATGTGCTAACTTTAAATGAAAGATATCGAAGAAGTGTAATCCTTGGTATAAAGATTACTAGGTCTGAAAAGGGACTTTCTCTAGATCAATCTCATTACATTGAGAAGACTTAAGGAAATATAATTACTTTAACTGCAAACTTGCATGTACTCCTTATAATCTTAGTGCAAATTTGTTCAAGAACACTGGAGACGGTGTTAGACAAACTAAGTACGCGAGCATCATTGGTAACTTACGTTATGCTACTGACTGAACTAGACCAGACATAGCTTATGTTATGGAACTACTATGTAGGTTTACCAGTAGACCTAGTATAGAGCATTGGAATGCTATTGAAAGGGTTATGAGATACATTAAGAGAACTATGAACCTTGGATTACATTATAAGAAGTTTGATGCTTTTCTAGAAGGATACAACGATGCTGATTGGAACACTATATCAGAAGACTCCAAAGTAACTAATGGCTATATATTTAGCATTGCTGGTGGAGATGTTTATTAAAATTCTAAGAAATAGACAATATTGGCTCAATCTACGATGAAGTCTGAAATGATAGCACTAGCTACTGCTAGTGAAGAAGCAGACTGGTAAATAAGTCTGTTAGTTGAGATCGCTTTATGGGAAAGACCGATACTAGTTGTCCTAATCCATTGCGATAGTACCACGGCTATTGCAAAGATTTAGAATCGTTATAACAACGAAAAGAGACAACAGATACACACTACTATTAGAGAATTTCTTTATACAAAAGCTATAAGAGTGAATCATGTATGTAATGATGAAAATTTAGCTGATCCTTTGACGAAAGAATTAACAAGATATAAGGTTTTCAAAACCTCAAAAAGAATGGGATTGATGCCCTTAGAATGAAGAGTCACTTGTGATGGTAACCCAACTTATAGACTGGAGATCACAAGAAATAAGTTCAATAAGTAATAACAAGTCATGAAGTGATATGAGATAAATCATGCTACTATGAAATCCCATTCTATATTGTTAGAAGCATGAAGTCCTAAAACGACAGAGAAGGATGAGTTAATTATTAAAACTCTTAATGAGTTCTATACTCTATGTGGAGTGGAGTACATAGCTACATAAGTACTCTTGATAGACTTACCTATGTCAATGTGGAAGTGTGGTTGTTTCCTATGTAAATTTTGGACAAAATTTACTATATCATTCACTATACTGGGATACACGTGCATGGTCGTAAAGCACGAGCTTTTCGAACTACACATTGGAAAATTTATGTACGTAATGTTGTTAGAGATATATTTCAAAACTATGAGTTATTCTAGTATATTCTAAAGCATCAACACTATGCAAAGGTTCAAGTTGATAGACACCTTTTACTTATGCACAATCTTATATTTTTAATTAATCGGTTGCTCGATAAAACTATTTCTATGTAAAATTCAAGTGGGCCGTAAAGCACGAGCTTTTCGAACTACACATTGGAAAATTTATGTACGTAATGTTGTTAGAGATAGATTTCAAAACTATGAGTTACTCTAGTATATTCTAAAGCATCAACACTATACAAAGGTTCAAGTCGATAGACACCTTTTACTTATGCACAATCTTATATTTTTAATTAATCGGTTGCTCGATAAAACTATTTCTATGTAAAATTCAAGTGGGGGATTGTTGGAAATGAATTTAAATAAAAATATTTTTATTATTTTATGACCATTATTTCATAATTATGTAACCATTATTTTCATAATTATGTGGCCGTTATTTTTATGATCGTTATTTTCATAATTATGTGACCGTTACTTTTATAACAATTATTTTCATAATTATGTATCCGTTATTTTCATAATTATGTGACCATTACACATCTTTTTTCAACTATAAATAGAGGGAAATAGCCCTCATTTTAAGACACAACTCAAAAATGGCTTTATGATTTTTCATAGCAAAATCAAAGAAAAGAAAATTCAGAATTTTTTTCTAAAATTTTCGAGCAATATAAATATTTGAGACGTGTAGTATTCTGGACTTCATCAATGCAGTGAAGCTCCAAGATAGAAAAAGAATTTTGGGCTATTTTATCATAGGGATGACGAGATTGTGTTTGCTTGCATAAGTTTGGGTATAATCGTGAAACGTCTTAAAGAGAGCGACCTAGTACGCAAATAAACCCAAGCAGTATATTTTAGTATATCATTAATATTTTTCTTACATAGTTTTTCACATATTTATTCCAACATAACATAATGAGATGAATGAAATATGACTAAGTTATTCTAATTTACGATTGGTTTACAATGGTATTCTACTTCAATTAATGTTGGAACCTCTTAAATTTATAACTTTGTTGGTGATAATATTATTTGTGAGGTACAATTGAATTCTCAATAAATGTTGGAATTGATACATATAATAGATTGAGAATATGAATCTCATGCTCAAAATAGTTATAATTTACCACTATAAGGAAGATAATTTTTTTTTCTTCTCTAAATACATTGGAATATTGAAGACAATGTAGATTTCAGATTACGAGTGAAAAAAGTCATTTATTTTTATTTTTATTAAGAGTTCAAATAAAATTCCATACACAATTTTTTAAATATTTTATTTTATTTTATTTTGAGCCAGTTTTTAATTTGTTTTGTTTGTGTGTTTTGAGCCAATCTATACAACAATGATAGGACTATGATTGTTATAATTTTAATATCTAGATGATTATAATTTTTACTTCAATTAAAGAATTATTTGAATATGAATTGAACTTAGTGTGAAACTCTTATAATTGGCGATAAGAATGATTGAGTAATCTAAATACTTAAGAATATTTTATGTGTGAATGTTTCATAGACATATTTGAGGCCACAAACTCTAGAACTTATTTGAAAAGCATTCAAGGAAAAATTATAGAATACACAATGCTTAGGAAAGAATTTAGGCCATCTTTTGATCGTTTAAGCTTTTTCAAACTTACTACTTGTATATTTATCACTAATATCATTTTGAGCTTCTATGAATTATAATTTGTTTTCCTTAACATGTTGTAACCTATCCTTTTATGAGCCAAAAAATATTTAAAAAAAATTGACTACAACCCAAAAATGTATATGAAAATAACAAGTTAGGGGGTTATAGAAAATCAATATTACATGAAAAAAGGGTGAAAGGTTGGTAATACATTTTTATATATCTTCAATTTCTTCTTTAAAAAATAAGAAGAGAGGGAAAAGAAGAAAAAGAGAAGCATCAAAAACAGTAAAAAAAAGAAGAAGAAGAAATAAGAAAAAATAATTTAGTAATATTTAATACAATGTGAAATTGTACCCATATCTTGGCTAAACGTTATAACCATGACAAAGACCTATTGATCTAAAGTAGTGTGATCTTCTTAAATTAGTATAGAGTGAATTGAAAGGTTGTACCAAGAATTTTGTTTTATGAATATCATATATAAGATTATCTGATATGAAGATTATGTGTTTGTGGTTAGATGAATATCTAAGAATTGATCATGAAAGTGAAATTAATATTTGAATCTATCTTTGATAAAAAGTGAGATTTAGATAATCTATATGTTGAATACTATAGGCAATCTTTGAAACAAATGTATAATTGATTTGATAATTAGTCTTTATTTATTTTTTCTATTTATATTTCTTTGAGTCATATTATTTTAGTTTAGTTGTGATGTTTGTGGTTATCATCATTGAAAATCCTTACAAAACTAAACTCATTTAATCTATAAGTTTAAAGGCTTATTGCATATACTAAATACAATCGTGTCAATCTACGAAAATGATTTTTTTTTGTTTTTGTTTAGTTTAGTATTTAATTATTTATTTTCTTTTTAATAACCTTTTTTGAGCATTTATCTTGCTAAGGACCAGTCTGGAGTTGGTTAAAGGTTATGATATATGCCTAAAAAAACACGCATATTTTATGATTTATTGAAATTAAAAGAATAAATTATGCTTTAATATCGTATTTTCATCTAATTATTTTATAAATTACATTTTTAGAATCATGGGATACATTTTATATATTTTTGAATTTAAAATATCCAAACGATAAAAGATCAATCAAATCTCACAATCAAAATATAATTGTCATATAATAGAGGATCTAGATGTAAATATTTATATAATATACATTAAAAAATGATCAAAATATTAAATTGTTAAGATTAAAGACGTTTCGTGGCATGGGTACATATGCTTCTTAAATCACCTTATTAGAGAATTAAAAATAAATTTTTATTTGTAAAAATAAGTAATGATGTGGAATTAATTTTAATATTTTAGCAAGTAAAGTACTACGTTACATGATTCTTAAAATAATTTTACTAAGTGCATATAGTATGAAACATGCTCCTCCGTTAATGATCTCATCATTTTACAATATTGTAGGCATTTTTCTTTCCTGAAAATAAGGGTGGTAGTTCGTGGTATACATGTACATGTTTGTCTTGTGTTGTTTGTATTTTTCAACTTCATTTTACATGTTCTTTAAAATTATAAAAAAAATTAAGTTATATATATATATATTTAATTTATTTATTTATTTTTAATAATAACAAGCATAATATCTTCTAAGCACAAAGAGTTAATACTTAATTTTAAATGTAAAATAATTGGGTTGATCAATTATTTAATCACTTTTATTTATATTACTTGAATCTTTTTATCATACCATCTATACTATAGATATATACATTATTTAATCTTTAAAATTATAATAGTTATTTTAATATTCTTAAGTTAATTAAAATTATAGATTAAAATGTTTTAATTTTAGTGATCTAATAACATATGTGTTTTTTTTAATAAAAATTAAGTGATTAAAAAGATGAAATGATATACACAAAATCAATTCTTAGTTAATTTCTCCAACATAATAATTTGCATGAATTATTACGGTTTGATTCTTATTCTAAATTGTAGTACAAATTTACTCTCGCTGCAGCATTAAACAAATAGTACAACTTTCACTAGGTTATTCATTCAGCTAGCTCATGTACTTGTTCTACTTTTGAAGAAGAAATATATATAACAAATGCAGGAAAACCTATCCATATATAAAATCCTTGTTCATATTCCCCTCTGACGTATGGTGTTGCCTTTTTTTTTTTTTTTTACACAAGTGTACTGGGATATTTTAATTATATCTGTTTAATTTGATTTATTTTTAGTATAAATTATCAAATTTTAAATTTATCTTATTTTATTTATGAATTTTGTAGTTATTATTATCTATTAATAAAAATAATCTATAAAAATGATAGCTCAATAATAATTAAAAATTATGAAAAATAAAATAAAAAATTACTCATTGTCTATTTACGGTTATTTTTTCAAAATAAAAGAATTAAAAAAAATAACAAAAGAATTAAACTAATTATTTTGATATAATTAAAGAATTATATTATCACTTACTCAAAATTATATTATGATACATCTCTATCGTTTTATTAATTAGAGATAAATCCACTACCTCATGTCCGATATCTCACCTTAGTTTATTTATTATTTTAGTAACATTATTTTATTATAAAGATAAATGATATATTTTTAGTTTTGTTTTATTTTTATAACCTTTGTAATAATTATTATTTATGTTAAAGAAATATGTAATTAATATTTCAAAAGTATACGAGAAATTGTGAGAAAACAAATAAAAATAAAATGTAAAAATTCGATCACGTCATCTTTCATAATAAAATAACTCAAAGTGGTACTTTAATTGACCACTCATCCTCTTAATTAAGATTATTAATAAATAAAATAATAATAAGCTTCTTTTTTAATAGGGAAAAAATGTACTACAATTTTCAAGTAGGAGTGTTTTCTGAATAAGGTATTAAACTGTTATTATGCATTTTTAACTCGAAATATTGTGATAAAGGGTGGTAATTTCATTTATGTCATGTTTGTTTGTTAATATTGCGTGTGTCTGTGCTTATACTTTTCAGCCTAATTGTGTATATTTTAATGTTATAAAATTAAAATATTTGAAGTATAAAATATTTATTTATAATGATAATATATATATATATATATAAAAGAATTAATTATTTGTTTAAACTAAAAATATTATGTTACTTATTTTTGAGTTAACCACACCAGAACATTTATTATAATCCATACATTATGATATATATGAGCCTAAAAAAAATTAAACGACCCAAAAAAATCACAACTAATCAATTAAAGTATCGACATACTATAAAAATTATAGACAATTGAATAATAAATACTATAAAAACGTGATGGTTTTTTTTTTGGAACAAACACGATAATAAATATTAGAGAAAAATAATGCACAGGTCCGTTGTATTAAGCCAAATAGGTTATTTAGTTTCATAAAAATGTGTTATTTGATCTTTTATTTTTTATAAAAAAATAACAAAATATGAAAAAATTATTTTTTATTAATATCTTGAATAAAATAATATTATTTTTAATACTTTATTTTATTGGTAATAAGTAAAGGGTAAATATGATTTTTTTTGTTATAGTATTTTATCATAAAACTATTAAAATATTGAGTAAATATTAAAAAATTTATCATAAAACTTTTAAAATTTTAAGTGAATAGTATAATTTATCATTTTTTGATATATTTTACAAAATATAAAGAACTAAATAATACATTTTCTAATATAAGACAATGATTAATAAAAAAAATCTCGTAATTTAGGTGACATTAGTGACACCTCATCTTAAATATTAATTAAAAAAAATCTTGCAAAAACATGTTAGCCTTGAGTAAATTTCAGAAAAGAGGGAAAATTTCATTTTTGATCCACTTTTCAAATGCTTTACAATTTGACCCCATAATCAATTCGGGTTCAAATATGAACATCTGTTAAAAATAAAACATATTTGAACGTGTTTGGAAAGTAGCCTAAAAAAGAAAAAAAGTTTTTAGGGAGTTGAAAATTGAAAATCATATAAATTAATAGCTTTTGGTATACTTGGGATTTGAAGTGGAAAGGTTAGGGATGCAACAAACATTATGATTTGCTGTTATTTAAGAAGTCGAAGCCAAAGTCAGAAAAGAGCATGCAACATATTAGAGTTTATTAGGGATGCATATTTTTGGGATTAAAATATATTATGTTGTGATACCATAAAATAAAGAATATTTTTGGTAGTTTCGAGATTTTTTGTTTAGTGTATTTTGTGTGTGCGATATCGGGTGATATTGGGTGTAATGGGGTTTCAAATTTTAGTATTATTTTAAATTTTTAATATTATTTTTAGGATACATAATGTATTGGTTACTAAATTAAGACTTATAATTAAGATTTGATATTAGTAAAAAATTTGGAACTTTGAGTGTGAATGAACAAATTATGTCTTGCATCTTGTTGCTTATTATTTGCTTGATTTATTTTCTACATTTACTCTATTCCTAACAAGTGATATCAAGATTTTGATTTATAAAAGATACGACAATAAGTAAATTTGAAGCTCATAAAAAGTATCGTTAAAGATATATGGGTGCAAAAGTGCTTCTTAATGTGTATTTGAAGAAATAAATGTATATCTTGAAGATGGATGAATGTAGTAACAATAAAGGTCATGTAAATACATTCGGGTGATGTATTTTTGAATTGCTAGAGGTTGATGTGAAGATACAAATTGGAGATCAGACAACGATTTTGTTAACTTCATTGCATGAGTCATATGATGTATTGGTGTATTCACTACTTAAAGTAAATATTACATTGAAGGCGGATGAGGTGTTAAAGGATCTCTAGGAAACTTGTAATAAGATGTAACTAGCTACTTTTGTACGTGGAGATCTTATTGCTATGAAGAGTGATTTAAGAACAAGCTCAATTACTAGAAGAAATATATCTAGGAGAAGATATTTAAGCAGAGATGGGAAGTGGTTTAAGTATCATCTAATATGTGATATTGAGTCTTTCTATTGTCGTAAGATCGTGCACATTAAAAATTATTGCAAAGAAAGATTGAAGGCTATAAGATACCCTGATGAAGGGAAAAAAGTAACTGAAATTTATGATTTATGTGAAGACTAGTGATATTTTTTGCAATGACTTGATTCTAGATTTTATTTGCTCACTAACATGTGTGCAAACAAGGTTTTGTTGGAAAGGTACAAGCTCTGTATTGTTGGTAATGTTGTGATGGATAATGGTTCAATAAGCAAGGTCATGTGTATGGGTACGATGGAGATGAAGATAGTGTTGGGAAATAACGCAAATTTCCGATAAGCCAGATTTATGAGAAAGCAAGAATAGAAAAATAACACAAAATTTGATAACGGAGTTCGGCCAATCTTGCTTACGTCTCTGGACCTGCTGCAGATCTTTTTACTGAAAGGGGAGAAATTACACAAGGTGTTTACAACACTCACAACTCACAACCCAATTACACCCAAGAAAATTACTCTCAATTTTCTCTCACAAAAGCTTTTCTCTCTAAGCTTTTCTCTCAATTGGAATGAACACTTTGGATGGTTTAATTCATTACAATTACACATCTATTTATAGGAAAATTCACTCCTTGAATTACTCCTTAAATTAATGGTTCCTTGAATTGCTCCTAAAATTAAGCTCCATGTTTTACTCCTTGTTTTGTTCCATGTTTTGCTCCATGTTTTACTCCTTGTTTTGTTCCATGTTTTGCTCCTTAATTTGCTCCTTAAATTAAGGAGCTTTATAACAATAATATCTAACAGATAGTTGATAGAGTTGTCCGGATATTAGGTGATGTGAGACATATACCAAGCTTAAAAATGAATTTAGTTTTAGTAAGTAGGTTGAATACTTTGAGTTATGGTTTTTTTACGAGGAATAGATTCATGAAGGGTGGTAAAAAAAATTCGGTCATTATGAAAAGATAAAAGAGAGATGATATGTATAAGTTGGTTGAAGATCTTGTATGATGTAGCCACCACGGGTAAGGTTAATGTTGGTGTAAAATTTAACTTAAAATCTTATAATAAGATGGTAATATAAGGCAAAAGAAATAATTAAGTCTAATTCAATAAAGATGTTAAGGTTTTTAGTAGTATAAATATTGTATTAAATGATTGTTTTCAAGGTGAAAAAATTTCTTGTAAGATTGTCTTGTATTAAACATGAAGTAGTGGAAGCATGCTACCCATAAATAAGATACAATGAAGGCATGTTTAGAGATGCCATAAAATAGTGGCTAATATTGATAGTGTTTGAACTAAAGCAAAAGACTGTTGGAAAGGTTTGTTGGAAAAGTGGCTCAAAAGCGACATTAAAAAAAAAAAACTATTTTTAAGGAGTTGAATGCTAAAAGCTGTCACATGAATTAATGACTTTTGATATCCTTGGAAATTAAAATGAAGTGGAAAAGTTGTATGAACAGGGCGATATCGATAATGATAATAGATAATTAGTTGTTGTCATTATATTTTGATTAATTTAAGAAGACAAAGGGGTGCAACAAACATTATTGCTATCTAAGAAGTCGAAAAAAAAAGGGCATGCAACATGTTATAGCTAGCTAATAGAACTGAATTTTTTGAGATTAAAAAAATCTATTCTATTATGGTGACACAAATCAAAGAATGTTAATTATTCCTAATCTTGAGTTTCTTTATTTTGTATATTTTATGTGTAATAGAAGTTTGAATTTGAATGTTATTTTAAATTTTTAATATTATTTTCAGGATATATAATATATTAGATAATGAATTAAGATTTATATTAAATATTTAATATTAGTAAAATTTTAAGATTTTAAGGGTTGATTAAAGAAATTATCAAATTTAGTTAAAAAAAAATTTGTATTACTTGTTATTATTTGTTTGATTTATTTTATATATTTTTATCATGATAAATAGAATACGTGTTCAAAAATAATAATCGTAATATAATATTTATAATTTGAGATATAACATTATGTTTTAATCATTCCATAATCAATTTCATTAAAAAAATTCAAATTGAATATGTATTCAAAATTAAGAGATGATTATATTCCAGATGGTTTTGGGTTTAAATATATAGGGCTTGTAAATTACATTACAAGTGAAATATATGTGATTGAGAATATCCCAATTTGAATATAAAACGCTAGGTTTGAATGGTCAACTTATGAGGAAAAAGTTTTACCATAGCGTGTGTGGAGCAGTTGTTTACACATTAGGAAATACTGCCCACATAGAGCCTAAAGATAATAATAGGTGTAGAAATTGTGAGAAAACTTGCTAAAAATACAAACATAATAAAAATTAAAATAAGTATAAATAATAATAATACTATTATTATATTTATTTAAATAGTATAATTAAAATTAAAAATAATTTTTTTGATTTTTAAATAAAATAAAATAATAATAAATAATTATACAAATATATACAATTTTAATATATTTCATATATTTTTAAATAACAATAAATTAAATATAAAAAATTCAACCATTTATATTATAATTTTTTTATTACTATCTATTAAATACTAAGTAAATCTGCACCAAGTAATAGTTGTAGTAGTAGGTACGTGATTCTCATGACTCTAGGTTGTAGAGACTTAACTAATCACTTACCGAAAGTACAAGAACACAGTAATTTCTGTCCTTTGCTTTTTTTTTTTAATGACTTGTAGGTAAAATAATTTATTATAATTTTAACTAAAATGACATATTTTCATCAAATATTAATTAAATCCGCCCATAATTACATATAATATGTTGATAAGTATTTGAAATTTATGTTAACATTGGGATATGTATATTATTATAATTCTCAACTTAAAATAATAATATTATCATGAGTTTAATCAGTTTAATTAATTTTTAAAAAATTAAAAAAAAATTACAAAATTAACACCCATCTAACTTATATCAATAAAAATAATACATTTATTTAAAATAAAGATATTATTTAATTATTTTAAAATTTAAATATATTATATTAAATAATTTATTTAAAATAAAGATATTATTTAATTATTTTAAAATTTAAATATATTATATTAAATAATTTTAAAAAAATAATTAATTATTATAAAATTAATATATTTTATTCTAAAAATATCAATTTCCTTTTTATAAATAAAAAAATTATTAATTATCGTGTCTTAGTAATGGGTACGGGAACGATTATTGATATAATTATTTTCGAATTGAATTATAAAATATGTATTTAAAATCGTTCAAAAATTATTACGATTTAGGAATGATTTTTTTTACCTACGGATAACATTTCGAGACAGTTATTAAAAAATATCTGAAAAAATAATTTTTATAAATTATTTAAAAAAAAATTTATATACTTACGAAAAATCAATATATCGTAATTATTAATTAAATAAATATAATTAATTTTGAATAAAAATTTATAAGATTATTAAGTTAACTACACCAAATCATCATATTCGTCCTTTTATATTCAAATTTTACCCAAAAATAAATAAAATTATATATTTTTAAAATTTATTAAATAAAATCTAAACCCTGTCATATAACCAACCTCCTCTTCTTCTTCTTTTCTTCACATTACTAAGTGTATGAACTGAGATCGAAGGTCATAATGATTAAACTACGAAACATGATGATAATGACTGACAAATAAAGAGTGAAATTCCACCGATAAGAGCTGAGACACAGATGAAAAAGAAAGAAAGAAAAAAAAAAACTAAATGTTTCATGAATCTATTTACTGAGATTTGGTGGGCATTTTTGCTCTTGTCAATTTTAAGCAACTCTGGCTTGTCTGGGACCAATCACAGCCTCATTTAACATTGATTTTAAAAACTCAAGTGGAGCCTTTTTGTCTACACTATAAATCAAGATAAATTATTAATTGTCGTAATATAAATATTATATATTTAATAAAGAAAAAAATAATTTTATTAATAAAAACTTACTTTGAAAATAATTAATAATAAATGAATGGGTTACATCGCCTTCTGAACCTCCTCCTGATTTGACGGGTATCACTTTCCTCCTATCATTTCGGACAAAACTGAATACGATGACAAAAGCAACAAAAAAATAAATAAAATAAAATACTGAGATCAACAATTATAATTATTTGTATCTATGTTTTATATAAAATTTAAAATTTCTTTTTAAATTTTATGGCTAAAATCATTCATTTATTTTATTCAGTAATCCGAATACCATACAAGTTAAATTAAATTAATTTATAAATTTTTAATCTAAATTGATATTAAAATTTATTTAAAAATTATCATTATATATATACAATATTTAAATTTTAAATTATTATATCTTCAATAAAATTTATTACTTATAATTCAACTAAGAAAAAAATAATAAGAATAATAAATATGTTTGAAAAATCATTAAATTACTATAAATATTTAACATTTATACTTATTTTTAATTTAAAATAATAATTTAGTATAATTATAATATGTATGTTATTTAAATATAATAATTAAAAAATAATATTTATAATGTTAATAGTAATTCGATCAAGATTAGATTATAATATATTGTCTATCGATCTAAATCTGATCTAAAAAAATAAATATTTTTTAATCCTAATTCAATCTCATTATAAAATCTATCAAATCAATTCAATCAAAATCCAATAAATCCGATCAAATTTTTCAATTTAAATTATTAATCAAATTATTTTCTCACTCCAATTGAGAATAATACTATTGCACTTAGCTTTTACTTACTACATCGTTTATTTAAAACTCTTATTTTTTTCATTAAGTAATAAATTAGTAATATTGTTTAAAATACTTTTAATTATTTTAAAAGCTATTTAAAATATTAATAATATACTTAATTTTTTTAGACAATAAAAACAATAGTATAATTTTAATTAAAATAAAATTTAATTATAATTATTTTAATATTTTAATAAATTATGTATAATTTACTACAAGTAATACCAAAAAATTAATATGGCATATCAAGATGTAATTCTTAGGAGTATTTATGTTGCCACATTTATTTTTTTAATAATAATATAAAAATATATAAAATAAATTTTTGTTTTACTAAACTTACAACATTGAGTTTCAATATAATTTTAATCTTAAATTTTTAATGAATTATGATAACTATTTCGATTTGAATTTTTAAAGTTTGAAACCAAGTATTTGATAACATATTTTTAAAATTTAAATTCATTTTTAAAATTTGATTAAAATTTAGAGTTAAATAAAGTATTTCTATTTTTTAAGTTTTTTAACACTCAAACCTAAAAACCTTATTAATCTTGCTAAAAAGTATTAAAAATTAGAAATTCAATGAAAATTTACAAATAAGTATATAATTTAATTTTCTAAATCAATTTAAAATAGAATTTTAGGGTATAAGATGTTGAATATCAAACAATCAACATCAAATTTCTAATTTATTAAAAAAAAAGGAAAATTAAATAGAATTTTTAATTTTCTCTTAAAAATATAAAATTTAATTATAACATTAAGAAATTAAAAATCAAAAATTGAGATGGTTAAATATAATTACAAAACGTAAATTTGTTAATCAATATATTCCAAATTTGTTACGGTTTCTCTAAAAAAATATCCATAATAACAAATTAAGCCATTTATTGAATTTAAATCGTCAAACCGCTTACCAGTTACCACTATTATCTTTGCTAAAATAAATGGTTTTCTACTTTCGTACTTTTACTGAATTTTTAGTCAATTTAACTATGATGAGTATTTTAACGGTTAAGTTTTATGACAAAAACTATTAGTTTAGAAATTTATGACCAAGTTTGACTAAATTAAAAAATAATGTTAAAATAACTAACACTCTCCGCGTAAAAGTAAATAAATTGACCTTTTAGTCCATTCTTATATGACATAGGCATGATTTATGAGAGAGAGAGAGAGAATGAAGGTTGAAAACATCAATTTATTATTTTTATAAAAAGATTATATAATTTTATTTTATAAAAATGATAGATTTATATTATTATTATTATTACAAAAATGGATTTAAGTCAATATTATTATAGATGTAACATATTTGTGTTAATTTACATAATAATACGATATTAAAATACAATTTTATTAAAAATAATGAACTTAAAGTATCATTTTTTTTAAATAAAATCATACATAAATTTTAAGTTTAAAAATAAATATTTAAACATATTCACGGTTACTAAAACTTAATTTTTAAGTGTTTACATTTAAGTTAATACATTTGTTTCACTCAAATTGTTGATCTCATTGAATAAACAAGTATGACTTCATTAATGTTTAAAAAGTAATGCAAATTTGTATGGGTCTTTACGTAAAAAAAAAATTCTATTCACACGACTTAGTAATGTTAGCTTGCATAATGAGTTATATTGACACTTTAATAGAAACATGTTGTTTTATGTAAAAAACATATATAATTTAATAATAAAATCTAAACTGGTATTAAATGCATATACATTTCATATGGATGATAAAAAGTCTTTGATCTATTTGGCATGCTAGAAAAAATCTTATGCATGATAAAAAGAATTGATTGATTGTTAACATTTTATGGTCCACATTACTCTTTCTTCATAAATTCAATAGCTACTCTTATATTTTGAATTAGTGTTCACCACGACTATTGCAATTAGATTAAGGTAAATGTTGATGCAACATTAGATGCTTAATCTCGTGTTTCTAGCATTGGAGTTGTGGTTTGCAATCATGAAAGAATTTTCTCACATGCTCATGCACTCAAAGCGAAGAGGATTGTTGATCCTCTAATGGTTGAACTTTTTTATTTGAAAGAAGGATGAAGAATGGCTTTCCAATTTGGTGTCCAAATTGTGGTTCTTGAAAGAGATTCATTACAAGGAATGGAGAAGGTCATATCACTTAGTATTGATCTTTCTCGGTATAGTACCATTGTTGTTGATATTAGTCATTATCTTTCTTTGATTGATAGTTCATCAATTAGACATTTTGCTCATTCTATCAATGTAGCAGTACACTTTTTAACTATTTGGGCAAAATTTCACTTGAAAGCTTTTGGTTGATTTTTCTCATTATCCATATGTAATCTCGCATGCTATTAGCCTGGATATGAATATTCTTTTTAATCTTTTTCTTATTTTGGAAATATAATATCATAATTCTTTATATTTTTTATTTAGTTAATATATCAAATATTGATGATCATGTTTGATTGATTAATAAGCCTAATTAGTTTGTGATATTTTAATTATATATTCTTATATCTTATTCTTTATTTTTCTTCTTGAATTATTAGATCAAATAATTATGTTTATTATATCATAATTATTTGATTTAATTATTAAATTTCCAAAAAGTTATTTTTATTGAACTTGTGCTTAATCTTTTTAATCTATAATTTGCTAGTTGATTTGATTTAATTGACATATATTTTGAATCATCTAATGAGAATTATTAATTATTAAATCCGTTATAGAACACACACAAACACTTGTGTTTTTTGTGCTAACTATTTCGCACTTAATTCAAGAACATGTCTAATTGGCGGAAAGTTTATTGGAACATTGGTCTAGAAACCACTCACGATAATATTAAAAATTATGAAAATAAAGTAAGGACTTGTAAGTAAGGTACACTAGGGAACTATCCTAGAGAGTGTAGCATAAGATTGAGTTTGTACTTGAATATTTATTTTTTATAGTGAAAAATTAGGTAGTCGAGTGGACCGGTGGTTTTTCTCTCAGATCATGGTTGTGACCTAAGTTGTTTTTATCTAAAAATATCGTGTGTTGTTTCTATCTAAAAAATATTGTGTATGTCTGACCGCTTTATTTATGTTATTAAATTATAAATTGATAAAAAATAAAAATTAATCTATTCACCCCTCTAATTAATTAGATCCGTAATTTATAAAATTTTATTATAGAAAGTGTATCAACTTAAAAATACTCATACTTATATTTATGTGCTTTAATTTTAACATTTTTTATGAAGTTTTGAATTTTTGATACTTTTTTATATACAGTAGATTTGTAGTATCTCACTAAAAAAATTAGTGAAACTTTTATACACTTTTATTGTAATTAATGTAATATTGGTACTTTTATCTTTAAAAGAATATATAAGCATCTCTATACCTCTAACCATCACCTAACTTTTTGAAATGTAGGTTAAAATTGACTTATTGTTACTATCATTCATTGCATTTATAAGTATAAAGTATGTGTTTAGTAATGTTTATAATAATAATAATAATAATAATAATAATTCTTTTTATTAGAATTTGATTGATATATTATTAATCTATGTATAATAATATAATTAAATTTTGTTGATAAATAAGATTAAAATCGTATCTTTTTAATTTAATATTCAATTTAAATATCTAATATTGCATAATATATGAAATATTTAATACATATAATATTAATTTAATAATAAAAGAAAAAAAGGGTAAAATTTAAAAAGAAGAAAGAAAAAGCAGCCGACCAAAAATATAAAAAAAGAATGCACATTTAATAGCATTTAGGAATATATGAAATATATAAATGTCAGAACGAGTCATTTGAAATATTCCAGTTGTTTCCATCATTTTTGGGACTGCATTGGATGGCCTCTCATCGCCGAAATTTGGATTTCATATCATACAAATAAAAACAAACAACGTGAGTGGGAAAAAAAAAACATGAAAAAAACAGGGCACGATATGAAGGTCACTTTCAGGCCAAATATGAAAGGTGTTGTGTAAACATGAAATTAAATGGGACCTAACAACAAAAAGACGACTTCTGATTGACATAATTATCTTACTCTCATTTTCAATCAACTTGGTTTTTCTTGCTTCTTTAGTGGTTTGATGTTGGACTGTAAATCTCTATATTTTAAAGTCACATTTAAAAATTATTTAAATTAATTATGGCTTGATCTATTAAAAACTCTATTTTTTTTTTTTGTTATTCTTTGTTTGAGTAATTACTTTCATCATAAATTGATGATAATCAAAGGGCAAAATGATACCAATTTGAAGCTAGATTATCAAATCAAATAGTTTTAGGATAAGGCATTTGTAATTCATCTTAAATTTGTGGTTAAAAACTTTTTTTTTAATTGATGATTAATTTTATTTTATTAGTTTTTAAATTAGGTATAAATTTGATGATTAATTATTAATATTTATTTTCAAATTTAATTGTGGTCAGTTTTCAAAAAAAAAAAAAAAAACTCATTTCAAAACTCAATTTTTTTGTATACTCTACTAGAAAAGATTGATTAGTATTTGATTACCAATTCTCATTTCTATTTTTGAAAATTGTTATGTAGGAATAGTAAGGATTTGGAGTCCCATAGTTTTTATAAAAATAATGCTTAGATTCAATTACTTTCAATAAAAATATTTTAATTTCATAATTTTAAAAATAATTAAATTTTGAGATAAAATTATTTAAAAAAAGAAAGAAAATTAACAATCTCAATATCTTTGCAGAGAACAACATCAAAAGTTACACCACTGTTTTGGCCGTAAAAAAAAGTTCGAATAAGGCATCTTTATTACATAATACTAGAGAAATTGTATAAATTGTATATATTATTGCATGTGATTTGTATAAAAGTTATATGATTATATAAAAATTTAGTAAAAGTTAATCTATATGACATAATTTTGAAATTATGTGTCTTTATTATCTTTTATTTTAAATTAAAAATATTTTTTTATTTTTTAAAATATAAGAAAAATATAAAAAAATAAATATTAATTTAAATAAATTTTTATAATAAAATTATTTTAATATATAAGAAAACTACGTAAAATAAATTAAATAACTATTTTAAATATAAATTATTTTATTAAAATATTTATTATCAATTTTATTCAATTATATTATATTTTAAAAATAATTATAACATAATTAAATATAGTTTAATTTAGTCGTAGAGGCATACAATTATTTTTAGATGGAGTGACATTATTTTACAAAAAAAAATTCAATTACTTGAGAAATTTTTTAATTAGAAATAAAATAAGAAATTATACACAAAATAATTCATAAATATCATAATTCTTACAATAAAATATCTTATATTAAAATTATAAAGATAATATAAGTATAATTAAATGCGATTAAAGTGGTTTATAAAATGTTTAAAATCATAAAATATATCTATTATGTAATAACTAATTATAAATATAAAGAGTCTCCGTATAAGAACTAAGACATGATGAGAAAAAAATAGTATCAAAATAAGGAAAATAATTGATTTTTTTTTTACTTAAATAAACTTAAAAAGTATAAGAATAATTAATAAAATAAAGAGTAAAAAAGAAAAGAGTAAAAAAGAAGAGTAAAAGAGGGAGTATGAAGAAAAGAGATGAGATGTGGATTTTGTTTGATGTTATTGTTCATTTAAAGGAAGTTTTTTTATTTATATTTTTACATACTTTATTTTAATATTTTGATTTATTTTTTTAATTTTTTTAAATAAATACATTAATTACACACATAATTAAAAATAAAATATTATACATTCTACCTACTTAAGTAATATACATGTCATTGAAGTACAAGTTCATTGACTTTTTAATTTATTTTTTTAAATAATAATTAGGTGGGCATGTTTATGTTTTAGTTAGTTTAAACAATAATGTGTTAAATTTAATATAGTTATATTTAATCTATTTAATACATTATTAAATATATGTTAAGTGTAATCCAACAATCGCCTTAAGCATGCTAGGTATGCAATCACACCCTATATGAATTCCTTTTATCTTTATATCAAAAACTGATGTTCTGGCCTTTGTAAAAATTTATATGAATTATTAGCTCTCTAATTTTAAAACATTAATTCAATAAGGGAAGATATTTATAATTTTTATAAATTTTATCATAATATTATATTTAATTAATATTGGACACAAAATGTTGGTCATTGTCTTTGTAAAGTGTATAATTTTATATTTTTAATATATGTTATTTATATTATAATATATTAGGTCATTTGACTATCTTTATTTTTACAAGGTAAATTTTATATTTTTACGGTAAAAAAGATATAAGATTTAAGATTTTTGATGTTAATATCATATAAAAATTTATAAGAATCAAGAGTTTTTCAATCTCAAAAAATTAACTCATTAGATAAAAATATTTGTAATTTTTATAAATTTTACCATAATATAGTATTAAATTAATGTGAAATATTTTTTACCTCTCTTATACTACTGTCTTGAGATTTAATTATCTAACATATAAGTTATTATTTGACAAAAAAGTTGATGCAAATGGAATTGTTTTTCACTAAACTATTTTTGGATACACCCCCTAATCCAAATGTCCAAACTTTAAGCTTGGGATTGGTCCCAAATTGATGCGTAAATGTTGTACTAGAAAATGGAGAAAGCTTGTTTACGGAGAATAGAGATGAGTCATCACATAAGACCAATTTATTTTGAAGTAAAATGCCATTAAAATTCCTTATATTAAGCTACTTGTATAATTTAATCTCTTAAATTAAACGATGTTATTTAATTTCTTAATTTTGTAAAAATGGTTAATTAAGGATAAATTATAATATTTTAATGATTTTTTTATTAAAATATTATTATTTTTCTGTAAACGCAATCAAAACATGATTGTTTTACAATGTTGAAGTTACAATTAATATAAATTTTTTTATAAAATATTTGTTAATTATCACTGTTTTATTTTAATTTTTATTAAAATTTATAATATATATTTAAATAATTTTTTGTTTGAATTTTATTATTTTTTATTTTTCTTAAACTATTTCATATTAAATTTTAATTTTATCATTATTAAAATATTCGTATTTTAATTGTTTAATAAATAATAATAATATTTTAAATAAAAATTATTAAAATAATATAATTTATTCTTAATTTATCCATTTATAAAACTAAGAGACAAAATGATAAAAACTTCGATAACACCTCCCACGTTATTTTTACCCTTTGTAAGAGAATTAAAATTTATACCAATTTTTTCTTGAGTGTCCGACATAATATGCTAGAAGTTGTTCCCCCTCCGGACGTCAAGACAAATGGAGGGTGTGTTAAAGAAGTTAAAACAAGAACCATATTTTTTGGGCAACTATATTTCCACAACCCATTTTGTTATTACCACAAAAATAATTCATCAATGATGATTTTATCTATAATATTAGCTATCAAGTGTAATTAATTATAAAAGTACAATAAACAATACATAATATTTTGTTGTGACAATAACAAAAATAGTTATAACAATAATATTACTCTACCCAAATTAATCCACAAAATGCAAGAGAAGCCCGGGTGCCTTTGTTTTGATAATTTGCACCAAAAGTTTTCTTATTCAACGTCTAATGAAAAGCCACTTCGTTTTGTCATGAATGTCACGTGACGTTTAAGTTTAAAGTATTTAGTGTCATTTGGGTATAAAAAAATTTTCCACCAAACTGCACCCATTTAGAACAATAAATCTTGTCATTATTTATGGCATATCAATTCGTCATTTAAAGGTACGCAAAAGGCAAAAGGCAAAAGGCAAAAGGCAAAAGTAGCTAGTTTCCTCAAGGAGCAGAAATAGCCAATCAACACCCCCCTTGCTTACCTAAATTCTACCTCAATGTTCTATTAAACAATTGCAGTTCAAATTGTGTTATGATCCATACAAGTAGATACAGAGCGTTCTAACGAACTTCCATTTTTCCATATATTCATAACAATTAAGAGGTTTTAAAATCCTCTATTGACATGTGATGACTAATGACAACAAGTTTCTAAGATGCAAAATATAGATAAATAGTAGATACTTATAAAAAAGTATCTCAAATACTGAAGGTCTGTCCCCAATATCAAGCACTCAAGAGATGATACGCGAGACAAATTCATATGAAACGACATCTCATCTAGGAAAGAAGCCAAAGCAACCACAGTTTTACCACAAGTATTAGAAATGTAGTTCACAAGCCAAGCTTCTCTCAAAGCTCAGTAACGATGTCTGTTTCGATCACGATCCCAGTCCTCTTTGTCCCGCCCATGATCTCGATGACGGTCATAATTGTAATCTCGGTCTCTATCTCTTCCTCTATCCCTCTCCGTGCTTCGACTATGATGCCTATCCCAATCGTCTCGATCTCTGTTCCTCTCCCTTTCCTTTCCTCTGTCTCTACTTCTTTCTCTCCCATCTCTATCAGCAAGACCTGTCACAAAATCAATTTGTAAATGGAGTAAATCACTCTTTCCTATGCAAATAAGCCATCACAATGTTGTACTTTTAACATGAAAAGCAAAAGGTCAATTTGTATGAATAATAAAATGGCATAGCGTAAAGACACTGAAGATGTAATGGAAAAGGACTAGATACGCTAGTTTTGGCTAAACATATATCTAGTGTATCAAATGTTCATGAATTTATTGTTAATTACAGGAGAATGATATATTGAGGTCATATAGGAGGTTCTCAAACAATTATGATGTGTCAGATTCAAGCCTCAAGCATTGCTATTATTAATGAAACAAGACAAATACATGCCTACATTCTCAGGCATGTCATGTGCCAAGTGCCAACTGGTAAAGCCTATGACTGTTATTTGGACTCTTCATTTTTTGTGAAGTAACCATGTTCAAGTGACATGACAGACGTAAGTATCAGTACTTAGACACTCTAATTTGATGTAAGTTAACAGAAAATTTAGATGGTTGCGTCCAATACTTAGATACGTATCAAAAAAATTACGACTCTTGATGTCTTAAAGGAATCCGAATAACATAAGCCAATGAACTAGGGTGAGCCATAAGAAGCAGGCTACTTCTTCTGTATGTCAGCTCTTAAAAACATTACATGGTGTATTGAATACTAAGATACCGTCCATCATATTCCATTACTCTGGATTTGCTTCAATAGAATCCTGCATTTGACAACCATAAGCTGCTCTATAGCACAATAATGCTCAAAAAGGAAAAAGTACCAAGCTCCTCCACTTCCCATCCAGCACGTCCGGCACCAGGAAGCGTTCTAGCTTCAGCTTGCTGGGCTCTGGCACGGAATTTTTTCTTGAGGTTGCCAAATTCATCATACATTTCCCCATCATCCTGAGATTGAAGTCAAGTAACTGTCAAACTAGAAGTCAAAAAGAAAGTGTTAATCTTTTAAATTAATAGCACTCGTGTAAAGCCCTTGCCTCTTCAGCCTCTCGTCGCCGGCGTTTGGTCTCCTCTAATTCCTCCTCATCAAGTTCCTTGTAACCTCCACCACGTCCTCCCCTGCCACATAAACTTTTGTATGAGCATCATAGTTTCTATAAATTTTCATAGCTAAGTCGACAAAGTATGTTGAATTGATATGCATCAATAATTAAAAAAGGGGAAACATAGAAAAGGATAAGTCCTAAAATAAACTAGAACAAAGAGGACATGAAACACTAGTTCGTTTTTTTTTTAAATTAAAATAAATCCTTCTTGGCAACACTTCTGAACACTGAGGTATGCAGACAACAAAGAAAGGTATGCTGTAAATTAATGACCTTGATCGACTGTGCATGTGTAGTACAAATAAGATAAATATCGTATGTTATACTATAGTGTATCTAGTAATTTATAATAAACAATTCAAACAGAAGGAAAATAAGAAAAAAATAGCAAAATAAATCACCGTTTAAAATTGCCCTGAGCCAATTTTCCGTTTCGAATATATTTAAATATAAATTGCAACTAGGATGGAAGAAACCACATTCATGCATCAGGCAGATCCTTTGATGAATGATTAGCATTTCAACATTTGGTCCTCAACATAAATGAGAATAATTCTCATTTAACAGTTTAACACAAACATAAAACAAAAAATAAACTATACCTTACACCACCTTCATTGTGACCAGGTTTGTTTGTGTTGCAAATGTTGCATTTTGCTCTCTTCGCCCAATTGATATTGCCACACCTGACAAGTCAAAATCAAGATGAACCAATATGAACAATAAACATTCACTTGATAGGGTTATCAAGAACCTCAGAATATAATTAGGGATTCTATAGATATCTATGGATGTCCCTCGTTGAAGAGAGAGATTAGCATGCATGCGACACAATGCACAAATTAGACGTCCTTCATACTTTGTAGCGGGCTATACAACAGAAGAACTTGGTGTTTTTAGAACTTCAGTCGAGGTAAATGAATTTAGAATTACAAGATTAAGAGCTTGAACTTCGACAGCAGAAAGTTGTGAAGGCCTGAGACATTGGTCCGATGAAATTTCTGACAGCAAGCAAGTCAGATTATGCTATGGAAAATACTAGAAGAAAATGGTTTTGTTCAGTCAAATAAATATCTGAGTCAAACTTTACCTTGCTTTGAATAACTATGATGTTTGGTAATGCTAAAAAAGTCTTAGAAATATAAAAGCACATGTTAAAAAGTTCTTTTTCTACAGGAGCCAAAATGATTAGTAAGCTACTAATCCGAACCAAAACTGAAACAATCCACATAAAGGGTCCAATCCTCCAGGTGGGTAAGTCGCCACCTCCAAACTAGGCTCTAAGTTATGACTTTTTCAGTCACTGCAATAAATAAAATCCCCTGACCTAAACCTAAAGAAAGTTCAGTTGACATAATAAGAAACATAGCCTCCAGTTATTCATGTTTAATAACTAAACATATCTTCATAGATCGCCTTGGCATTAATTTTCTGTATTTCATATTTAATAGATCAAAATATCGATAATTTTTTGATAAATTTGCTTATGGAAGGGTATCAATATAAATATATCCATCGATATTCCATTAATTGGTTTAATTTTAAAAAAAAAAATTAACAAAAATTTCTATTGATACCGCTAATATTTTCAATATTTCTGAAAAATTAAAGTTTCAATATTTTTATAAAACTCAATATTTAATCCTTGATTTTAACAGACCAAGTATTACTGTATCATTCACTTGACAAATAAGAAACACAACAGCATAGAAAAAGAAGAAAAATAAAATATAATAAAAGACAACATGTAAGTATTTGAAACTATTTCTCAATTACATATCTTGAGGTCCAGGTCCTTTGAAGATGTGAAGTTTTTGGAGCCTATGCAATTTGCTGGAGTTCTTTCTTTTCAAATTAAATGTTTCTTAGTAATATGGAAAGTTGTTTCAATTCAACTTTTACAGACATGTTCTTTATTCAAAATTGTTCAAAGCATGCGGTTCTTTTTGCACCCCAAGGCTTAAGAGGTTTACACCTCAGATTTTACAACTTCCTGAGCACTGTCTTTTCCACCAGCAGAACATTATTTTAGTGACACGGTGCTTTCTTCAGTAAATTTTATTTATTAACCAAACTTCCTCTCATACATTTTGCAAATACATCTTTAAGGCTCTCATTGAAAAATAAATTTGATTTTTTTATGCAGGAAAAGAGAAATTAATCAATAATTAAAAATACCCAATTACTATCATATTGAACTTTATTCCTCTTTTTTTTTTTGCTCACAAAAAACTAACTTTACTTCTCATTCACTTCAATTATAAATCTGTGATCATACGTATTATATATATAATTTCTAGTGGGAAAATTGAGGCTGATGCCTCGTTCCGCCTTGTTAGAGTAAAATGCCTAAACTAAACTAGCCTTTTGAAATATTGTCCCTTAGTTTGATACTTTAAAACTTCATAAATGCTTCCGTTCCTGTTTTGATTAAAAGGATCTCGAAATATGTTCAATCTTCTTTTCTTTTAACTGTTGCATGAGGTAAGAAAATTAAGCTTAACCAAACATCACTAATGTTTTAGAATTTAGACTCTCACGATAAAAAACTTAACTCAGTCCACTAGTTTGCACCATAAGTATTAGGACCCTATTATAACCATAGTTCTTATTTCAGCAATATCCACTACCCTGCATCATTCATAGAATTTGGCCATACATTTTCAAAACCAAAAACATTTTTAATAGCAAATAATTATACATTCGGCCATAGCAGCCATATTACAAATACTGTGACTGACAAAAAAAAACTCAATCCGCTTTAAGAAAATTGGATATCATATTAAAATGATTGCCAGACATGCCGTGAAAATTACAAAGTTATTTTTTACATGATAAAATATGGTGTGATTCCAAGCATGACTTGAAATAGGGAAATATCTTAACCACCAACCAACCACATCCACAACATATACTATATGCTATATAACATGAAAAGGAATTAACTTTATTCATGTACATACTAAATAAAAAGAATAATGACATTAGCACATAAAAACAATGGTAAAAATATAATTTTAAAGCAAAGGAAGTATAAAGCCTTACATTGGACAAGCCCAATCATTGGGACCAAACAGTCCTCCAGTGGGTACACCAACTGATCGGCCTGGGCCTCCGGTCTCTTGACCACGACCCCTACCCCGACCACCTGCACCACTGCCAGAAGCCCCAGAAGGTCTAGCAGTTTCACAGCGATTGCAGACACCACGAAATGCAAAATTTACGTTCCCACAACTGCCACAAGAAATACAGATAAGAAGCCATTCACAGAACATTCAGTATGTCAAACTAAATCATGAAGCAAAAAAGAGCATGAAAGTGCTGCTCACCGATATCATATCACAGACCTTGTATTCGGACACATCCAGTCTCCATCTTGTTGCCATGCTTTCACAGAAGCATCGCCTCGACCTCTACCTCTAGCACTATTCCCATCAACATCTGGAGTAATTTCTTCTAGTCCACCATATTCAGCTGCACCAGTTTGATCGTCTTTACTTTTCGACTCTGCTATAAAAACTCCAATGATGTTACCATGAAAATCCTTGTCATTAAACCACTCAACAGCTGCATATGCAGCATGTGGATCTTCATAAGTTACTGTAGCATCCCCTTTTGGTTCATTTGTCTCTTTATCATGGTATAACCAAATCTTTGGTCTGCCTGTTCTCTTGTCTTTCTATATAGAAGAAACCAAAAGTGGAAAAGAAAAATGTATTTCAGATGTGATAAGTACACGTAAAGATAGATACCAAAAGTAAGAGAGGGAAACTTTTAATTTCCAACAATACCTGGTCAGCTTCCTACCTTTAGCAACCCAATGGTGCCAAAATACTCGGCCAACATGCTTTCATCAGTCCCGTGAGGCAAGTTGCAAACATATACAGATCCATTTGAAGCCATTCTGCTCCAACTTCATGAAAGTGAAGCAAACAAACAACTCCAGACGCTATAAAAATGTATGGTTACTCAGTAAAATTTACCATGCAAAGCAAAGACAAATATGGTTGCATACCCAAAGTTTAACATTGAAATAGATCCGTAAGTAGCATAAGTTTGTACGTAACATTTTTCGAGATAACCAGATGCATATCATTCATATCTCAGGCAGTAATTTAAAAAATATAAACAAGCTGCGAGCACATTACACAGCAACAATAAGGTGAAATCACATTTCATACTCTCATTTGGTTCTACATCTCCTGATACCTCCAGTTACAGAAACTGTAACCAATGTCAATGCTCCAAAAGGAAATCACAGTAGTAGACAGCCGATTATTGGTAGAAACACTTTATATTCCAATAATCTAAGAAATTAAGCTCATATTACATTGGACTAAATAAGTTGAACGAGAAAGTGAAGCGTGCCCTTTCACTAACTTGGAACGGGAAAGTACGTATAGTACGGGCTGACCAGAAGCTGAAGTAGCAACAGTACCTTAGCGCTTTGATGCGTTCGGTCCCCTGGCCAGGCGACGGCGAGTACTTTCGGGCAGTTACGCTGATGAGAAATCTGACCCCTTTAGGGTTCGAAGAAATCCTTAAAGAGAATTGCCGAGAGAGAGAGGCCGTTTAGGCAAATGGCGAAAACAAAAGTAAGTAAACTATTCGTATTTACATATACACCCCTAGATTGGGTGGCAATCCGTAGGCATGTTCATATTCAATTATTGTTTGATATTATAAAAAATAAAATAATTTTTAGATAAATCGATAATGGTAAGAAAATTTAATATTTTTATAAGGAAATTTTTTTATATAAGTTTAATTTTAAGAAAATATTATTAGTGTTTATATAAAATAGGACTTTTATATTCAAGTAAGCATCTAAGTAAAACAATAAATAGAGATGTTTTTTGTATAGTTTTTGGGTTTGATTCATATAAAAATCTTTTTTTTATAAATATAAAAATAATAATAATTAATTTTAATTTAAAAACATGTATCATATTGAATTAAGCTCCTATTCTAAATTGTAATTCGAATTATCACCTTCTACGTATAGTAGCAATGTTTAGGAAAAATATAAAGCAAAATTCATATCATTGAATCCATTTTTTTTAGGTAATATATTGGTTTTCACTTGTTTTAGTTTAAACTAACTTTACGTATATATTGTTAATGCATATATTTGTTATTTAATTTTATACGTTTATAATATAAGTTTTATATATATTTACAATAATTTTATTTTAGATCAATTTTTATATTAATTGATAAGATAAAATAACTTATATTGTTATTTCAAATGTTCTATTTTATATATAAATATATACTATAATTACTAAAATATTTAAATTGTTTTTATTTTGAATTTTAAATGCCATGCTCATTTTATGAAATTCTTATCTACTTAAAAAGTGAATACACTTGTTAAAATTATAATAGACAACTTTCTTAATTAAATTATTGATTAAAGAATAAATCTTATTCTTTCAATGTTAATATACATTCAAAATAATTGAAATTCACTTCAAAAATTAATAACTCCAAACTCCAAACTTCCATTTCATATGTTTATTTCAATTCTTAATTTATCAAATTAACACGCGTTAGTTTAGTTACTATTTATACAAAAATAAGCCTAATCATCCACATTCACTTCTAATAAGCTAGTGGCATAAAATCATTTTGAATAAACTATAAAATATCAAAATCATGTAATCTTTTTTGTTGAACATGTTACGTATAATTGTTATATTTGTTTTTTTTTATGAATTGGTAAGTGTATTATTTACTTTATAACATTAAATTTAAAAACTTTGACTTATTATATGAAAATGGTGTAAATTTATATATGACATGTAAGTGAAATATTTTTAGATATTGGTTTAAAAATGTTGCAAAGTTGTGATAAGTTTACTATGTTTTATAATATTGAAGTGAGTGTTTTTCAATGTATGCACTTACGATTAATATGGTGATGACGAGCATTATTTCTTAAGGTTTGCATGGTAGTTTTAGAGCATAAGACTACATCGTGGGAAATGGGATATGTGACTATAAAGATTATAGTCATGGGACACGAGACAATATGTTCTTGGACTAATAATGAGGGAGCAAAGATACATACAACATATTTTATAAGTTCTTATTGGTTTGTGTTGGCATTCTTGTGCTTAGAATACAGTATCTATATGTTTACTTGGTGCTTCTGTTGGTCCCCATGTAAGGTTGATTATTAGTGGTTTAATATAGAACACATAAGGTATGTATACATGTTACATACATCACTTTTAAGGGTTTTGTATATAATATGCATGTTTAAGTTGTATGTTTAATTTTGTGATTTGGGATGTATTGTGAAAAATACATAACATTTTTAAAATTAAAAAAATGAATTCTTGGATGCTAGTTGACCTTGTTAACATGTGTCATAAGGTTTACTTTGGTACTCTACAAGGCCATAAAGGTTCATTAAGTGACATCTATTAAATTTCTTTGGTGGCTATTATTCTCGTTGAATGGTTAGAAGGCTTCGTAGAGTGGCCAATAAGAATAGTCATCAAGATGTTTAAGAGATGGGATTTTTTTATAAATATTCCTCATTTGATTTATTTTTTAATTAGAATTCACATGAAAACTATGGCATTTTTAAAACTCAATATCTAAATTATTTTTCTAATTTAGTGTATCAGTGATACATTTTAAAAGTATATTTGTAAAAACTAGTTTTTGGGGCATTTAATTAATATGTATTAAAACCAACTCGTAGTTTATGTATCTTGGTTCATAAGTCCTAGGTTGTTTTTATCACTATATTGAGTCATTTGTGATTGACCACATCAAATGGTGGTGGAGCTCAAGGGACGAGCTGGATTTATTTGGATCAATTATTGCGTAAATATCGTGAGATAGCATTAGACATAGTTGAGCGTTATGCTTCAATTGATAAAGGTATTTACATTTATATTTTTTTAGTTGTGAACTATTGATTTGTTAATTATAATGAATTATTTATTGTTGATGGTTGCCATTGCAACCTATAAATGTTACTACATAAGTGCGGCCCAACTAGATCTCATATAGGTCTGCCATGTTACATATTGTGTTATGAATGATCGTATATTATGTTAGTATAATCAATTCTCTAACTAAATATGTTCATATATATATGAGGTATTTGAGTTGATTGGAAAGCTTTATTTCTTTATTGCTTTCCTTACATATGCATGCTTCTATTATTGCTTATCTTATATTTCTACATGTTTTTGTTTATTATCTTTCCTTATTATTATATACTTTATCATCTGTGTGTTTCTTGTTTTTATAAAGTGATAAGTCGTTAAAAGTGGTCATTTCACCTTCTTCTAAATTTGTTAGTATCTAATATGGACTTTCAATTGGTATCAAAGTGGTTCTAAATTTGTTAGTATCTAATATGGACTTTCAATTGGTATCAAAGTGGGTACACTTTATTGGGCTTAACCGTTCCAGTATTGATCATTGTTCTTATTTCTCTTTTTCACACAAATGCTTTCACCAAAATGATTTCTTATAAGGAGTGAATGTATGTAGACCTTAAGGTCTAGATGGCATGAATTATGCCTATTAGAAATCTAATATACATGTCTTTATTTGATTGCTTGGAGATCAGTTGTGATATGATTGAAAGTATCCCGTGAAGATGTTAGCTAATGGTTCCAAGGTTCCGAAACTCATGGAGGTATGGCTCAAAGAAGAAAGTAATGAAATTGACTTGAACTATTCTTAACTTTAAGATGAAGACATTGTAGCCACTCCAAAAGGTAAAATTAAGTTGATCCTCTAGCAAACTGTTCTAGTAGAATGAAAGTTTCATTACATTGGTGATGGTTTACTGACTTTACATACATGCTTTCTTTCTACTTGTCACCAATGTGGTAAGAAGTGGTATATCAGATCACGTTGTGAGAGACAAGCTACTTACCCTAATGTGAAAGTTAGAGATAGTGTTTTTCTCCTTCTTCTTCTCCTTGTACTACTATTAGGAGTTAGAAACCCATTAATTCTCATTCCTATGCACATTCTTTCTATATACGTGGTATTGCTAGCCATTTATCTGAACAATGTCATAGATTTTCTTGAAATAGCTTTAGGAGATCTTCTCCTCACTTATCTCACTCTAATTTTTCAAGTAGTACCTACTGTAGTTCACTTGAACACTTTCAATCTTGATACATCATGCATTGTCGACGTTACGCTAAAAAAGCTCAAGACCTATTTTCAACAGCCAGCCTAGTCGTCAGTATGAATACGCTTCTGTTGAATTTTCAAGGTTTTCAAATAAAAAGAAAGCATAAGTATTTCATATTGTTTAGAAGAATGTGAATCATAGGTTATATGATGGTAGTGCTTCCTCATAAAAGTTCTTTTCTAAAAGAAGGAATGTTGTTTGATCATTACCGTGAGATTATTAATGTAAGAGAAAGTTTTTCCTACTCTTTTTTCTCTATCTGTAATCTTTATGTTCGTGTTTTGTTGTGGTGTATTTAATTTTCTACCGAAGGCATTCATATACTTCTACTTATTACTTATGGTGGTGATGCATCTGAATCTTAACTTTAGCTTCATGTTATGGCCAAGATCTATCGGGAAGAGCGTACTCTCTCCTAGTTCCTCTAGCGCTTTCTATGTAAGTTTAAAATTTGGATTTGTTTAAGTATTAATATTTTGGCTTGACATAGTTGTCAGGGTTTTATAGAAGAAATATTAATAAGTGCTTGAAAATTGAGATACTCGAATCGAAGATGCCATAGCCACGATGCATCTTTGTAGCACGATTTCAAACACTTTGCAATGTCATTTTGTATGTTGATCATGACCATTCTATTCTTTGACATCGGCACATTAGCAATGAAGTTATTCTTACCATATTTTATAGAAAGATTATATTCCTTCATACAAATATCATAACCATTCTCTAAAAGTTGTCCTAAACTAAAGATGTTACTTTTCATATTGGGGACATAGTAAACATTGAAAATAAATTGATGTCGTCCATCTTTCAAGCAAATAAGAATGTTATCTATCCCTTTCAATGCTACGTTAAAATCATCTCCAAATGAGACATTTCCGCTTATTGACTCATCTAGCTCCACGAATATGTCTTTCCTCTTACACATATGGTTGCTTGTACCACTGTCAAGATACCATAAATTTGGTTGGCCACCATCACTCTCTTTCCATGATATAAAAATAGTTTATTTCTCATTGGTCTTCTCCTCTATGTAGTTGATTTTCTCATCTACTCTATTGTTGGGAGCTCTACATTCTAAAGCATAATGTCCAATTTCTGACAATTATAGCACTGAACTTGAGATTTTCATACCGTGAGTTCATATTGTCTCTTCCACGACCTTGTGTTGAGCTTTCCCCTCTCTCGAAGTTGTTGGAATTGTTGTTGTAATTTCAACCTCATCCACGACTACGGCTTCCACCTCATCCATAGCCTCTACCTCTACCTCAATCACGTTGGTTTTTGTCATTGCCTTGGCTTTCGTGCTTATCCTTGAATTGAATTTTGAAGAGTTGCTCAATGATCTCTTGCTTCTTTATATGCTTGTAATTACCCATTGAGTTCATCAATGGTCATTTCTTCCAAATCTGTTGTCTCCTTAATTGCCACGATGATGTGCTCAAATTTGGAATCTAATGAACAAAGTATCTTTTCAATTATTCTGACATCTTCCTACATCTCACCATTTCTTTTCAATTGATTAGAAATAATTGTGACTCTCGAGAAATAGTCAAAAATAGATTCAGAAGCTTTCATATGTAGAGATTCAAATTCACCTCTTAGTGTTTGGAGGCAAACCTTTTTCACTTTCTCGGATCTTTTGGAAGAGATTTGAAGCTTATTCCACGCTGCTTTGGAGGATGTTGCATTCAAAATCTTCTCAAACTCATCATCATTTAAGGCTTGATAGATAAGGAAGATGGCTTTCTTGTCTCTCTTTCTCGAATCCTTCAAAGATTCTTTTTGCACTTGTGTTAGAGTAACTTCATCGTCTGACTCACTTAAACCTTTCTCTACAACTTCTCATACATCATGCATACCCAAAAGAGTCTTTATCTTGACACTCCAATTATCATAGTTGTCATTGTTGAGTGTCAAGACTTGAAACAATGTCATACCTCCATTTAACATAACTCTCAATACAATGAGAATTTGCAAATTCTAATAGCACAAATGGAAAAGAACTACTAAAAGGAAAGTCAGGAAAGCTCAAACCATATCAATAAAGAAACAATTTGTAAGAACTTAGTTCAATTAAGTATTGTGACCTAAATTTTCACTAGGTGAAGTTGAAAAGGAAGCTGGTATAAGCACTAAAGTAATCTATGTTATTGGAACTTTTGAAAATCCTCAACAGTTCAATTCACAACCACATTTGATCATTATTGATGGTGGGGAGATGACCAATGATATGCCCTCAACTCATAAATGATTACTTTTAGCTGGAATGGCAGAGGCTTAGTAAAGCCTAATGCTAAAAGAACACTCGAGTATTATATTAGAAAGAATAATCCTTATATAGTATGTGTTAAATAAATTGGCCTAAAATAGATTTTTTTAGCACAAAACCCAAAACACTAACCCTATTATATATATATATATATATATATATATATATATATATATATATATATATATATATATATATATATATATATATATATATATATATATATTTCCCTTACCTCTTAGCAGTTGGGGATATATATTTGTTTTTCTCTGCAGTTGCGTGAACTAAAAACAAAAAGAAAAGAAAGCAGCTAGAGTGGCTACCAGAGCTTCCATTCGTCTCCAACCACCAATAGTTTCTCCTTCCACCAGTTTGTCAACCTATTTTTGTGTCGCCTCTACTAGTAATAGCCTTGCAAATCAAAAACAGTTAAACTTCGTGCCTCTACTAGCTCTAATCTCTCCGAGTAAAAGTTGTTGCAACCTCCAACTTTGTTGAGGTTTGGTCTTTGCTGCCCTTTCTTTTCGTCAGTTTTTTCACCGTTCACTAGTAGCAAAGCTGCTACTTGTTTTGTATTTTAAAGGAGGGTCGAAAATATGCAATGAGCGGTTGATATTATTTTTATGGTAATATTTGATTGAATAGAAAGTTTGTTAATTTATCTTGCTATATATTATCAATAAATTAGAGGAAGTTATTTTGTATAAGTATATTTGGGTTTTTGGTATATTTTATTGAAACTCTCTGAAGATTTATGTTTGTATCTTCATTTGATTATTACTGGATTTTCCTTAGTGTGCTGTCGTCAGTAGAGTAGACTTTTCATATTGAAAGGTTGAACCACTTAAATCATTATGTGTCATTTATTTTTCTCATTGTTTATTATTTTGCTGTTACCCATATTATATATTTGTAAAACCGAATTAGACCCAAACTTTGCTTATGCTAGTGCTAATTAATGAAAAGTTGGTATCAGAGCATTGGGTTATTCAATTATTTATTGGATTTATTTTAAGCTTCTAGTTATCTGATTGGTTTCATATTTTATAGGTTGTGCTTCTGTTTATTTAATGTTGGGTTTTCTATCATTGCGGCAAAATACGAAATTGAGAGATTTAATGGTAGGAATGATTTCAATCTCTGGAAAATAAAGATGTAGGTCATATTAGTTAAAGAAGCGCTCGTTAAGACACTTGAAGGTAAAAATAAATTGTTAGAAAAATTGACTAATGAAGAAAAAGATACATTAATGGAAAATGCTCTCAGTTCAATTCAGTTATCCTTGTCTTATGAGGTACTACGTGAGGTTGGTGATAAGGAATCTTCGGCTGGGTTATGGCTTAAAATGGAGAATTTGTACATGACCAAGTCTTTGAAAATTCGGTTATATTTGAAGTAGTGTTTGTATACATTCAAAAATTCAGAAGGTACACCTTTACACAATCACCTTAATGAATTTACTAAAATTATTTGTGATCTAAAAAATGGTGGTGTTAAGGTTGATGATGCAGATCGGGCCTTAGTTCTATTATATTCTTTATCTCATTCATTTGAACATTTTGTTGATACCATGCTATATGAGCGAGACACTATTTCTTTGGAAGATGTCAAAGTAGTTTTGAATTCCAAAGAGTTGAAGAAAAATGTGTCTACTAGCAACGATGATAATAATAGTGGTTTATTTGTCAGAGGTAGAAATCAAGAAAAAGGCTCAAGCAACAATAGAGGCAAGTCTAGATTCAAATCTAGAAAACAAAAGGATAAATGCAACTATTGTCGGTAGAAAGGGCACTAGAAAATAAATTGTTCCAAACTCAAAGGTAAAGGAAAATCTACCACAACGTATTCTGGTACTAATGATGTTGCTGGTATTGTAGATAGTTCTGGTTTCAATGGTGAAAATGTTCTATCAGTATCTATTTGTTCTCCTATAAATGTTTGGATTCTTGATTTGGGTTGTACTTACCATATGTGTCCCAGGAGAGACTGGTTTGCTTCTTAGTAGTCTATTGATGAAGGTGTTGTCTTGATGAAAAACAATGTGTCATGTAAGGTTGTTGGTATTGGTACTGTTCAAATTAAGATGCATGATGGTATTGTTAGGACTTTGAAAGATGTTCGTCATGTTCTAGATTTGAAAAAGAACTTGATATCTTTGGGTACTCTTGATTCACAAGGCTAAAAGAATGTAGTTGAAGGTGGAGTTTTAAGAGTTAGTATGTGTGCTCTCGTTGTTATTAAAAGGAAATTGTCACGTGGCCTCTATGTGCTTTAGGGTAGCATTGTTATTGATAGTGTTTCAGTTTCATCCTCATCATATCAAGATTCAGATACTACTCTATGATGGCAATAAGTGAGGAAATGATGTCTATTTTGAGCAAGTGAGATTTTCTTGGTGGTCAAAAAACTAGAAAGTTTGATTTATGTGAGCACTATGTCTATGGAAAGTAGTGCAAGGTCAAGTTCAGTACAACCATCCATAAAACGAAAGGTACTATCGATTATATTCATTCAGATATTTGGGGTCCTTCTCGTGTTATGTCTAAGGGTGGTGCATGGTATATGTTGAATTTTATTGATGACTTCTCCCGTCATGTTTGGGTGTATTTTCTAAATAACAAGAATGATGCGTTCTCTAAATTTGTAAAATTCAAGGCAAGTATAGAAAATTAAACAGGCAAGAAAATCAAGCATTTGAGAACTGACATTGGTTTGGAATTTTGTGAAAGTCAATTTAATAAGTTTTGTGAAAGAAATGACATGGTGAGACATCGCATTGTGCATCATACACCACATCAAAATGGAGTAATAGAACATATGAATATGACTATCTTAGAAAAAGCTCGTTGTATACTCTTTCAAGCTGACTTGGATAAATCCTTTTGGGTTGAAGTTTGTAACCATGCTTGTTATTCGGTGAATCGGTCTCCATCAATTGCAATTAAGTTGAAGACTTCATTTTAGGTATTCTTTTGGTTCTCCTGCTTATGCTTATGTTAATGATGGTAAATTTGAGCCTAGGGTATCGAAATGCATATTTTTGGGGTATCTTTTCTAGGGTGAAGGGTTATAGATTATGGTGTGTTGAACCCAAGTCACCTAAATTTTTGATTAGTAGAGATGTTACGTTTGATGAGTTTTCCATGTTGGAAAAGAAAAATGAGTCTATTATTACTGGTAAAGACCATGGTGTTAGTGAGTAGATGAAGCTTGAGAGTGGAGCTCCTAGTTAAGTGCAAGAGGGCATTTTAGATCAACCATCTGTGGATGAGGTAGATGATTCTACTTATGATGTATCAGAAGAGCAACATGAGCAACCATATAGTATCGCTAAGGGTAAAATAATAAGAGATGCCCTCAGAGGTATGTAGATACAGACTTAGTTTCTTTTGGATTGTCTATGGTAGAGTCTATTGAGATGCATAAACCTTCTAGTTATCATGAAGTTGTCACTTGTGATGAATCTGTTCAGTGACTGGTTGCTATGAATGAAGAGATTGAATCACTTCATAAGAATCATACTTGGTAAATAGTGAAACTGTCTAAGGGCCAGAAGATTGTTGAAAACAAATAAGTCTTCAAGAAAAAAAGAAGGTATACCTGAGGTTGAAACAGCTAAGTTCAAGGCACGTGTTGTTGCAAAGGTTTATTGTTAGAAAAAGGGTATTGACTTCAATGAAGTATTTTCATAAGTTGTGAAACATAGCTCTATTTGTGTGTTGTTTGCTATGGTTGCATTGTTTGACATTGAATTAGAACAACTTCATGTCAAAACAGCCTTCTTACATGTTGAACTTAAGGAACAAATATATATGCATCAACTAGATGGGTTTGTTGTTCCAAGTATGAAAGATCATGTTTGTTTATTGAAAAAGTTTTTATATGGGTTGAAGCAATCTCATATGCACTGGTATAAACAGTTTGATTCTTTTATGATTGATCATGGTTACTCTAGGAGTGATTATGATAGCTGTATTTATCATAGAAGATTCCATGATGGTTCATTTGTCTATTTGTTGCTTTATATCGATGACATGCTTATTGCTTCTAAGAATAAGTCTGAGATTTATAAATTAAAGTCTCAACTTAGTGGTGAGTTTGAGATGAAATATTTGGGTGCATCGAAGAAAAATTTGGGCATGAAAATTTACAGGGATAGACAAGCGGGAAAGTTTATTTGACTTAGAAAATTTATATTGAAAAGGTTCTTGAACGCTTTGGTATGAAAGATTGTAAACCTGTGAGTACGTAGTTAACTACACATTTTAGGCTTTTTTTGAATTTGTCACTACAGTTAGAAGAAGAAAAGCAGTACATGTCTCAGGTTCCATATGCTAGTGCCATTGGTAGTTTGATGTATGCTATGGTTTGTACTCGTCTAGACATTTCACATGCAGTTAGTGTTGTCAGTAGATATATGGGTAATCCTGGCAAGGGTCATTAGCAAGCAGTGGAATGGATACTTTAGTATTTGAGAGACACATCTAATTTTGGTTTGGTATATGATGAAAGTTATAATACTAGTTGCAATGTTATTGGTTTATGGACTCTAATTTTGTTGGTGATTTGGATAGAAGAATATCTTTGACAGGTTATGTCTTCACTCTTTCTCATTTTGCCATTAGTTGGAATGATACTTTATAGTCTATAGTTGCTTTGTCTATCATAGAGACACAATATATGGTAGGAGCAGAAGTAGTGAAAAGAAGTCATTTGGCTTAAAGGTTTAGTTTATGATTTGGGTTTACAACAGAATACTTCTGTTGTATTTTGTGATAGTCAGAGTGCAATACACTTGACTAAGAATATTGTGTATCATGTTGATGTCAGATATCACTTTGTTCATGAAATTGTCTCTCAGGGTACTATTATTATCAATAAGATAGTCATAACAGAGAATTCAATTGATATGTTAACCAAACCAGTTCCATTTGACAAGTCCAAGCATTGCTTGGACTTGATTGGTGTTTGTAGAAGATGATCACTCTTCGGGGTTTTGGACAATGGTTATTTGGTAATATGAGGAATTTTATATTTGAAGATTTTTTTTTGTTTTGAGCCAAGGTGGATATTTGTTAAATAAATTGGTCCAAAATAGATTTTCCAACCCAAAACCCAAAACACTCTTAAGCCCTATTTTACCATTTTGTCTTAATTAACCCAAAACACTCTAGCCTTGAATACTTTATACTCTCTGATTCTGATTCTGTTCCTAATATATATATATATATATATATATATATATATATATATATATATATATATATATTTGTTTTTCTCTGTAGCTGCGTGAACTGAAAACAAAAAGAGAAGAAAGTAGCGAGAGCGGTCGCCAGAGTTTCCATTCATCTCCGGCCACCAACAGTTTCTCCTTCCATAAGTTTCAACCTTCTTCGACTTCCTTCATCTGTTTCAGTCTGCATCCACTTATCATCAAACACCAGTCTGTCAGCCTGTTTTGGTGTCGCCTCCACCAACAACATCCTTGCAACTCAAAAATAGTTCCATCTTCGTGCCTCCACCAGCTCCAATCGCTTTGATTAGAAGCTACCATAGCCTCTAACTTCGTTGAGGTTTGGTCTTTATTACCTTTTCTTTTCGTCAAATTTTTCACCTTCTACCATAGTAGAGCTGCTACTTGTTCGACAGTTTAGAGGAGACTAAAAAATATGCGGTGAATAGTTGGTATTATTTGTATGGTAATATTTGATTAAATAAAAAGTTTGATCTTGCTATATATTACCGGTAAATTAAGAGTTATTTTGTGGGAATATATTTAGGTTTTTGGTATATTTTATTAAAATTCTCTGAAGATTGGTGTTTGTATCTACATTTGATTATTAGTGGATTTTTTTCTATGTATCATCATCAGTGGAGTAAATTTTGCATATTAAAAAGTTTAACCACTTAAATCATTGTGTATCATTTATTTTTCTCACTGTTTATTATTTTACTGTTACTCATATTATATATTTATATAACTAAATTGGATCTGAAATTTGCTTTCGCTATTACAGATTAATAACAGTATGGATTATGGAAACTAAGTGATAATCCAGATATAGTATGGATTATGTAAAATAAGTGTTCGATTGACTCTAGTAGACAAATTCAACATGGTTTAGAATATCCAAATAGTTTAGCATGTTGTTGACCATAGAGGTGGATTTCTTTGTTTTGGGATTCTACCATTAATTTCCAAGTTTATCACGTTGGTAGAAGATTTATTTTGATGGAATGTAACCCACGAGCAAATGATATGGAAAGCTGGTACTATACTTTTGTTTACATTCCACCTTATTATTACCCAAAAAGACAAACGTGGCAAGAAATTATGAACTCCTTCACAATTTAAATAAACCATGGGTTTTAATGACATTACTCACCAATTTGAAAAACAAGGAGGAAATCAGATTCATTATAATGATCGAAATCCTTTAATTGAGTTAGTAGATAAAACTGGTGCTCTCAAAATCCAAGCAATTGGTTTAAGATTCACTTGGTGAAATTGTAGTTATGGCATAGATAGAATTCACAAAAAACTAGACAAAGCTTTATGTTCTTCAGATTTGCTAAGAAACTTCCCGAAAGCACACTTAGTGAACCTATCTGCATACCAATCAGATTATAATCCAATTGGTTTGCATCAGTTTGGACTAAAAGACCCCTTTGTCCCTAGACCATTTAGGTTCTTTGCAACGTGGACCCGTGATGCAGATTGCCATAGGGTGGTATTATGATTTTGGAACTCATCTCAGTCTTTGGAAACTAATGTGAAACTTTCCACCCTTTCCAAAGAGTTATTTAAATGGAACAAAGAGCATTTCGATTTTGTTGATACTGAGATAAAAAAGTTGAAAGCTCAAATCACTGATCTATAAAATAATGCTAGTAATATTTCCAACTGATATCTCCCTTGAACAAGAACTAATTCTTAAACCTGAAAAACAATATATCATAAAAGAATCTATTTGGAAGCAAAAATTAAGGGAACTTTGGCACAAAGATGGCGATCGCAATACCAAGTTCTTCCATGTCTCAACTTTCCAAAGAAGGAAGTCCAATCATACAGCTGCTCTGAAAATCAATGAAAGAGATTGGATTTGGGACAGACAAAAAATTGGAATCATTTTGTCAATCAATACCACGAAATCTTTCAATCTGACATTGTGTTATCCAGGCAAGGTAAAGATGAAATTCAAGAGCTTTTTCCTCAAGTGATATATGCTATAGATAATGAGCTTCTCACTGCAATTCTAACATCAATAGAAATCAATAAAGCTCTTTGGGATATGCATCCTTTAAAGACACCAGGGCTTGATGATTTCCCAGTTTTATTTTACAAAATATTGAGATATTGTAGGCTCAAGTGTGATCTCGGAGATTCAACAATTTTTTTGCCACAAAAAGAATGAAACCTGCTTTAAACCAAACATTCATCTCACTGATTCAAAAAAATGCACATCCATTTTCAGTCAATCACTTTAGAAAAATTAGCATGTGCAATGTTATCTATAAGATCATTACTAGAATTTTAGTCAAAAGACTCAGAAATGTGATTAATGAGCATATCTCTCCCATGCAATCATCTTTCACGCCAGGTAAATGGATTGCAGAAAAACACTTTGCTTACTCAAGAGCTAACAACGGCCATTAAGAGGAAGAAAAAAAAAGGGCAAGGAACTCTTGCTGGAATCAAGCTAGACATGCAGAAAACCTATGTTAGAATGAAATGGAGTTTTCTACTTCATATTTTACACTGCATGGGCGTTTCAGAAGCTTTTGTAATCTAATTTTCCAATGCTTATCCACAGCTAGCTTTTCAATCTCCTGAATGGAGCACCATATGGCATAATTCTACCACAAAGGGGTTTACAACAAGGCGACCCTATTTCTGTTGGTGTGTGTTGTGGTGCATGCTGCAATAGTGGCATACACCAATGCTCAGTGGAGCAAAACATAGAGCAGACAATTATTAGTGGAGCCATAAAACATTGATGTGCAGGAATTATGGTTATTGTTTAATCTTTTTTTTTCATTGTATACATATAGTTAAACACTTGTATAGAAATCAGAATAGAAAGAATAAGGAAATATACATGATAATTATCAGAGAAACACAATATTTATCATGGTATCAGAGCAAGTTATTGCTGATTAATGGAATTACCCTACTTGATTTACGATTGATTGATTGTGGTTTGATGATTTAATTTTTGTTTATTGTAGGCTTGATTTACATTTTTGTTTATTGTGGTGCTTGATTTACGGTTTTTTTTTTGATTATGGGCTGCTTGATTTACATTTTTGTTGATTGTAGGCTGTTTGATTCACGGTTTTTCTTTGATTGTAGGCTATTTGATTTACGTTTCTTGATTGTGTTCTTTGGTTTACATTTTCTTGATTGTGGTTGTTAATCTGAGATCTATTTTGGGGTGGCCATTTTGATTTCTAGAGTGGCCATTTACGATCTCTCGACACTTTCCACCATCGGTTTCTTTTACGAAAAAAACGAAACACGACGAGAAGGCTGTAGTTGGAGTCACGGTGTTCGCGATCCATCTACGTGGCCGTGGGCAAATTGTCTGGGTTTCACGACTCTGTGAAACTTGAAAAACAACAACATATAATTTGTGGTTTTGTCTATGTACGTGTAGTGGTAGGTCTGTCTGCGAGTTATGGGTAACCATCACGTTCTTAACTCGGACAAGCTTGGAGCGAGATGGAGCTGCCACGAGAGGTGTGAAGGAAAATTTGTTGTGAAACCACGCGAGAAGAAGAAGGCGTGAGGCAGCCTTGAGAAAAGTTGGGTGAGGAACGTAGAAGAAGGCTGCGTGAATCTAGATGAGAAGAAGCACGAGGTTGCATAAAGGAAGGATTCTTTGTGAAACCATACGAGAGAAGAAGAAGGCTACGCCGAGGAACGAAGAAGAAGTTGGGTGAGGAACGCATGAGAAGAAGGCTGCATGAATTTTGAGAAGAGCTGTGAACTTAGGCCCAGTTAGGGTTAGAAATGCCTGAGAGAAGGCTATGTTAATTTGTAAATTTTGTTTTTAGTGATACGTATTTTTCTTTATATAGTGTATGAACGAAGTGTAAAAAAAAAGGAAAAACGGAAGGAAAAAAATTTAGAATTCATGGCGGAATCTAGAGATTTAACCACCAATTTCATATTGGAAGATTTGGCGACGAAAATGACGGAAGTTCTAACTAGAAGCTCCAGGCCGTCTCCTGACGTCCCAGCTTGAAGCGTCGGGCCCTTACAGGTGGTATCAAGTTGGGAGGATCAACTATGCCTTATGGTCCCAGTGGTGGAGATGTATATCTACGGCAAAGACAAGCGGGATATATTAATGAAATTTCCTCGACTTCTTTGAAATCGACCCACTCGTTTAGGAGATGGCGCTTGGCGAAAATGCCATTGTGAAAGGATGGTTGATCAATTCAATGGACCCTCCAGATTACAAATTTTATTAGATTCCCAATTGCGAAACAAGTTTGGGACTCTGGCTACCACCTTACATGATGGGACGAGAATCGTCCCAAGTATATGATCTTCGCGTCGAGTTACTCGTATGAAGCGGAGGCGGGTGGATCTGTTGAAAAATACTACAATGACGCCCGAGGTTGTGGCAAAAATTGATTTCCGTCGTCTAATCCCAATGGAGTGTGTGAATGACATACAAAGATACAATTACATCGTCTGAAGATCGATTGTATACCATTCTTGATGGACTTGATGACGGAACTCGACAAAACTTCGAAGTGATGTGCTTGAATCAAGCCATTCCTGCGGTAGAACAAGCATGGATTTATTCGTAGGGAAGAAGTACGGCAGAACCGTGATGATCACGGGTATAGATACTGACACCCGAAGCCGGTTATGGCTTTTAAAGGGTCGAGGACACACATGTCTGATGCCACCAAAAACAGGACCTTCCTTGGGTAGCAAGAAATTCACGGGAAATCCACCATCTCTTGACATGAAATGTGGCCATTGCGGATTTTTGGATGTGTTGCTTTTGTCCACCTCCATAAAAATCAACGAACTAAGTTGGATCCATGTGCTGTCCGATGTGTATTCTTGGGGTATGGCGTACAAAAAAGAGATTCTGAATCTATGATCCAATTGCTAAAAGAACCTATATTACCATGGATGTCACTTTCCTCGAATTCGAATGTTTTTTCCCATCACCGATATCCAATTACACTCTTCAGGAGGAGAGTTATGGTGAAGAACGAAATTAGCTTGATATTGACATATTAGACACTAGTCCAACATACTCGGATCGTACCAATAATATGGAGGAGCTAGTATCTGACCCGAGCTTGAACTTCCAATTGGTGGTAGTAATTGAATCTCCGAGAAGATGAAGTGGTTGATGTACCCACTCAACTCTCTACAGTACCCGGTGATCCTTTTCTTTGAGAATACTCTTGAGGTAAGCTATCCTATCACACCTTTACAAACTAATGCTATAGATACATACATTGGTTATGTTTTACCTTTCCCGGACCTGATCGAGGCAAACCCCCAATTGATACTCTCCCGAGAAGAGAAGGAACGACAATCCAAGTATCCAATAGCAAATTATGTATCTCTTTCCAAAGGTTATCGGAACCTATAAGAGGCATTTGCATAAACAACTTTTCCCTCGTGTCAAATTCCAAGTAGCATTGAAGAAGCCTTATACGATCAAAATGGGCTCGACTATAAAAGAGAATTTGAGGCATTGCGAGAAAGAATAACACATGGGTGTTAAGCAAGTTACCTCGAGGAGGAAGATGGTAGGATGCGAAGTGGATTTTCTCCCTTAAGTATAAAGCAGATTGGTTAGTTGATCGATACAAGGCGAGGCTTGTGGCGAAAGGATATACAGAAACGGGATAGATTATCAAGAAACCTTCTCACTTGTGGCTAAACTAAAAACCGTTAGAGTCTTGTTATCTCTTGCGTACATTTAGATTGGCCGTTGCACCAACTTGATGTAAAAAATGCCTTCCTTCATGGTGATCTTGAAGAAGAGATTTACATGGATATCCCGAGGATATCTTTGTTACATCGAGAAAAGAAAGCGCATGTAGATTATAACGAGAATTGTATGGACTAAAGCAATCACCTCGAGCGTGGTTTGGTAGGTTGAGTTCGGCAATGAAGAAATATGGGTTCCAACAAAGTAACTGCGATCATACTCTTTTCCTAAAACATCGATTAGGGAAGATAACGTACTTATAGTCTATGTAGATGACATGATCATTATAGGGGATGATAAAGAAGAAATCTCTACAGCTTGAGAACAAGCGTCGAATGAGTTTGAAATGAAGAATTTGGGAGGGCCTCAAATACTTCTTAGGTATTGAGGTAACAAGATCAAAACAAGGCATATGTCTTTCCCAGAAGGAAATATACTACTGGACTCTTGCACTAGCGGCCGAGGACTACTAGATTGTAAACTGTCGATATTCCAATGGTTCAAAATCGCCAAACTCGGAGAATATGTGGACGAGTACCGGCGGATAAACGGAGATATCAACGGTTAGTAGGTAAACTCGTATATTTATCTCATACTCGACACGATATTGCTTATCTTTGTGAGTGTCGTGAGTCGATTCATACCTTTGCCCAGTGAAGACCATATGGATGCGGTCGTACGAATACTTCGTTATTTAAAATCCTCACTGGGAAAGGACTTATGTTTTCAAAGATTGGTCAATTGGGAGTCATGGATATCTGATTTAGATTGGGCGGGGAATATGAAGGATAGGAAATCTCTTTCTTTGGGTACTTTACGTTTGTGGGGGGCAATCTTGTTACATTGGAGGAGCGAGAAGCGAAAGGTAGTTGCCTTATCTAGTCTTGGTGAATTTCGAGGAATGAGTGAAAGGAATATGTGAGCTCCTTTGGTTGAAAAAACTTCTAACGGAGATTGGTTTTGCTCCTAACTCTGAAATGAACTTATTTTGTGATAACACAGCAGCCATTGCCATCTCTCAAAATCCAGTTCAACATTATCGCACAAAGCATGTTGAAGTGGATCGGAACTTCATCAAACAGAATCTTGAAGAAAAGATTATTAAGCTTCCATTTGTTAAATCAGAAGATAAATTGGCTGATATACTCACAAAATCTGTATGTGCAAGGAACTTTTATAACTCACTTGACAAGTTGGGTATAAGAAACATATATGCACCAACTTGAGGAGGAGTGTTGGTGTGTGTTGTGGTGCATGCTGCAACAGTGGCATACGCCCCCGTGCTCGATGGAGCAAAACATGGAGAGCGGGACAATTATTAGTGGAGCGATACAACATGGATGTGCAGGAATTATGGTTATTGTTTAATCTTTGTTTTCATTGTATACATATAGTTAAACACTTATATAGAAATCAGAACAGAAAGAATAAGGAAATATACATGATAATTATCAGAGAAACACAATATTTATCAATTTCTCCCTATATATTCATTATTATGGCTATATGCCTTTCAAGACTGAAGATGGGAATTTGTTGCATGGTGTTAAAATTGCAAGAAATGCCCCAACAATTTCACATCTTCTTTATGCAAATGAGTCCATTTTCTTTTTAAGAGATAATGCAAGTAAATTTCCTAAAACTCAAGAAAATGCTAAATTATTATTGCTTTTAGTCTGGACAAAAAATAAATTTACAAAAGTATAACATTTTCTTCTATAAATTCCTCCCAGAACCTACAAGCAAGCTTGAGTGCAATTCTCAACATTACTCATATTGGAGGATCAGTTACATACTTGGCACGTTCTTTTTTTTATCGACATTAGGAAAAGGCACGAGTTTGGGAAACTTGTTAAATATGACCCAAAACAATATTAGGGCAAAACCCATGTATTAAAACCCTATCCCTTTACCTATATATATATATGTTATATATATTTTCGGTGTGGAGCTACCGCCAGAGAGCTTGTTGAAATTAAAAGAAAAATCTACATTGAAGCTGAGAACAGAGAACAGAGAACAGAGAACAGAAAGAGAAGGGAAATCAGCCTAAGGACAAGCTGTACATTTCTACTGCCATTTGTAGAGTTTCTCTAATTTGTATGGTAATATTTGATTTAATAGCAAATTTGTTAATTTATCTTACTATATATTACCAGAAAATTAGAATGAGTTATTTTGTGAGTGTATTTGAGTTTTCTTGGTATATTTTATGAAGCTCTATGAATATTGGTGTTTCTATCTCCATTTGATTATTAGTGGATTTTCCTCGGTGTGCCGTTGTAAGTAGAGTATACTTTTCACATTGAAAAGTTGAACCACTTAAATTATTGTGTGTCATTTATTTTACTCATTGCTTATTATTTTGCTATTACCCATTATTTATATTTGTGCAACCAAAATTGGACCCGAACTTCACTTCCACAAGTGCTAATTTATAATTGGTATCAGAGCATTGGATCATTCTGCTATTTATTGGAACTAATCAAGTTTACTATTTTGGATTTATTTTGAGCTTCTGGTTATCTTATTTGTTTCATATTTTCTGGGTTGTGCTTCTGTTTATTTAATATTGAGTTTTCTGTCATGGCAGCAAAATACAAAATTGAGAAATTCAATGGTAGGAATGATTTCAGTCTATGGTGAATGAAGATACGGATCGTATTAGTTAAATAATGGCTTGTTAAGACACTTGAAGGTAAGGATAAATTGTTAGAAAAATTGACTGATGAAGAAAAAGATGCATTGATGGAAAATGTTCTCAACTCAATTCAATTATCCTTGTCTGATGAGGTACTACGTGAGGTGGTGATGAGGAATCTCACGTTGGGTTATGGCTTAAATTGGAGAATTTGTATATGACCAAGTCTTTGACAAGTCGGTTATATTTGAAGCATTATTTATATACATTCATAATGCCATAAGGTACACCTTTATAGGATCACCTTGATGAATTTACAAAAATTATTTGTGATATAAAAAATGTTGGTGTTAAGATTGATGATGAGGATCAGGCCTTAGTTCTATTATGTTCTTTACCCCATTCCTTTAAACATTTTGTTGATATCATGTTATATGGGCAAGACACTATTTCTTTGGAAGATGTCAAATCAGCTTTGAATTCCAGATAGTTGAAGAAAAAGGTGTCTACAAGTAACAATGATAATAGCAGTGGTTTATTTGTTAGAGGTAGAAATCAAGAAAAAGGCTCAAGCAACAATAGAGGCAAGTCTAGATCCAAATCTAGGAAAAGAAAAGATAAATGCAACTATTGTCGTCATGAAGGGCACTGGAAAGTAAATTATCTGAAACTCAAAGGTAAAGGAAAATCTACCACAACATCTTCTGGTACTAATGATGTTGCTAGTGTTGCAGATAGTTTTGGTTACGATGGTGAAAATGTTCTATTAGTATCTATTAGTTCTCTTGGAGATATTTGGATTCTTGATTCGGGTTGCACTTATCATATATGCCTTAGTAGAGACTGGTTTGCTTCTTATCAGTCTATTGATGTGGGTGTTGTCTTTATGGGAAGCTATATGTCCTACAAGGTTGTTGGTATTGGTACTGTCTGAATTAAGATGCACGATAGTATTGTTAGAACCTTGAAAGATGTTTACCATGTTCCAGATTTGAAAAAATAACTTCATATCTTTGGGTACTCTTGATTCACAAGGTTACAAGTATGTAGCTAAAAGTGGAGTTTTAAGAGTTAGTAAGGGTGCTCTTGTTGTTATTAAAGGGCAATTGTCGCGTGACCTCTATATGCTTTAGGGTAGCACTGTTATTGGCGGTGTTTTAGTTTCTTCCTCATCATATCAAGATTTAGATACCCTCAATTATGGCATATGTGGCTAAGGCATATGAGTGAGGCAAGGATGTCTATTTTGAGCAAACGATATTTGCTTTATGGTCAAAAAATTGGGAAGCTTGATTTCTATTAGCATTGTGTCTATGGAAAGCATCGTAGGGTCAAGTTCAGTACAACCATACATAAAACGAACAATACTATTGATTATATTCATTCAGATCTTTGGGGTCCTTCTCATGTTATGTCTAAGGGTGGTGCGCGGTATATGTTGACTTTTATTGATGACTTCTCCCGTCATGTTTGGCTGTATTTTTTGAAGAACAAGAATGACGGTTTCTAAAAATTTGTAAAATTTAAGGCTTGTATAGAAAATCAAACTGGCAAGAAAATCAAGCATTTGAGGACTGAAAATGGTTTGGAATTTTGTGAAAGTTAGTTTAATGAGTTTTGTGAAAGAAATTACATAGTGAGACACCGCACAGTATGTCATACACCACAGCAAAATGTATGAATAAGACTCTCTTAGAAAAAGCTCGTTGTATACTCTTTCAAGTTGACTTGGATATATCCTTTTGGGTTGAAGCTTGTAACCATGCCTGCCATTCGATGAATCAATCTCCATCAACTACAATTGATTTGAAGACTCCATTTGAGGTATTCTTTGGTACTCATGCTAATTATTTTAATTTGAAAGTTTTTTGGTTTTCCTGCTTATACTCATGTTAATGATGGTAAACTTGAGCCTAGGACATCAAAATGCATATTTTTGGGATATCTTTTTGGGGTGAAGGATTATAGATTATAATGTGTTGAACCTAAGTCACCTAAATTTTTGATTAGTAGAGATGTTAATTTTGATGAGTTTTCCATGTTGGAAAAGAAAAATAAGTCTATTGTTGCTGGTAAAGACCATGGTGTTAGTGAGTAGGTGGAACTAGAGAGTGGAGCTCCTAGTCAAGTGCAACATGACACTTCAGATCAGCCATTGTGGATGAGATAGATGATTCTGCTCATGACGTAGCAGAAGAGCAACATGAGCAACCATATAGTATCACTAAGGGTAACATAATAAGAAAGATTTGATGCCCTTAGAGGTACACAGATGGAGACTTAGTTTCTTTTGCATTGTCTATGGTAGAGTCTATTAAGGTGTATGAACATTCTAGTTATCATGAAGTTGTCACTTGTGATGAGTCTATTCAGTGGTTGGTTGCTATGATTGAAGAGATTGAATCACTTCATAAGTATCATACTTGAGAATTGGTGAAACCATCTAAGGTTCAGAAGATTATTAAAAACAAATGGGTCTTCAAGAAAAAAAGGTAGACCTGAGGTTGAAGCAACTAGGTTCAAGACACGTGTTGTTGCAAAGGACTATTGTCAGAAGAAGGGTATTGACTTTAATGAAGTATTTTCACCTGTTGTGAAACATAGCTCTATTTATGTGTTGTTTGCTATGGTTGCATTGATTGACATAAAATTAGAATAACTTGATGTCAAGATAGTCTTCTTACATGGTGAACTTGAGGAACAAATATATATGCAACAACTAGAGGGGGTTTTTATTCCACGTAAGGAAGATCATGTTTTTTTATTGAAAAAGTCTTTATATAGGTTGAAACAATCTCCTAGACAGTGGTATAAACGATTTGATTCTTTTATGATCAATCATGGTTACTCTAGGAGTGAGTATGATAGTTGTGTTTATCATAAAAAATTCCATGATGGTTCATCTGTCTATTTGTCGCTTTATGTTGATGACATGCTTATTGCTTCTAAGAATAAGTTTGAGATTTTGAAATTAAACTCTCAACTTAGTGGTGAGTTTGAGATGAATAATTTAGGTGTAGCAAAAAAAAATTGGGCATGAAAATTTACAGGGATAGACAAGCGGGCAAGCTTTATTTGACTCAGAAAAGTTATATTAAAAAAGTTCTTGAACGTTTTGGTATGACAAAGTCTAAACCTGTGAGTATGCCGTTAGCTGTGCATATAAGGCTTTCTTTGGATTTTTCACCATAATCAAAAGAAGAAGATCATTACATGTCTCAGGTTTCATATGCTAGTGCCGTTGGTAGTTTATTGTACGTTATGGCTTGTACTCGTCTAGACTTTCACATGCAATTAGTGTTATTAGTAGATATATGGGTAATCCTGGTAAGGGTCATTAGAAAGTAGTGAAAATGGATACTTCGGTATTTGAGAGGCACATCTAATTTTGGTTTGGTATATAATGGAAGTTCTAATACTGGTTGCAGTGTTATTAGTTATTTGGAGTTTCTCTCATTTGTATGGTAATATTTGATTTAATAGCAAGTTTGTTAATTTATCTTGCTATATATTACCAGTAAATTAGAGTGAGTTATTTTATAGGTGTATTTGGGTTTTCTTGGTATATTTTGTGAAGCTCTCTGAATATTGGTGTTTGTATCTCCATTTGATTATTAATGGATTTTTCTCGGTGTGCTATCGTCAGTGGAGTAGACTTTTCACATTGAAAAGTTGAACCACTTAAATCATTGTATGTCATTTATTTTACTCATTGCTTATTATTTTACTGTTACCTATTATTATATATTTATGCAACCAAAATTGGATCCAAACTTCGCTTCCACAAGTGCTAATTTATAACAAAACTCATTGATATGTTAAGATAAAAAATGGAGAGTTGAAAGGCAAAACTTCTCTCATATGCAGGGAGAACTACTATGATCATGTCCATGAATGCCAATATATTCCATGTACACATTCAAAATCCCTAAAATAATTTTTGATATGGCTGATTGAATTATGCACTGATTTTAGTGGACAAGTAAAGGAAATTATAACATTACCTAACACTAATCAACTGAGAATCCACGTGTTGTCCTAAGGTTTCTGGAAATTTAAGATTTAGGAAGATGGCTGATTTCAATTAGGAATTAGCATTTTAACCGCGGATAATTGAAAATGTGATTAACTGCATAAATATGATGGCTTTTTTCGAAAATAACTATCATCAATAAGGCGTAGGATGAGAATGGTTATTGCAATATCGGAACTATGGTTAACTAAAACCGAACATATACTAATATTTTTTTTAATATAGATATAATTACATTGAAAAATATATTTTAATAATAAAACATACCATACTTCGAATAATTATAATAAATTTTATTTATTATTACTTTTATATATTTAATTTACTTAAAAATATGTAATAAATTAATTAAAAAATAAAAATTAATATTAATATTTTAAATAATATACTAAAGTAAGAATTATATTAAGATTCAATTTTTTTAAAATAAATATATTTTCAAATAAATTTAAAATATAAGAAGTGTGGTTAAACTGCTACCAATTCATAATCGACGTTTATTATCTGAATGTACTTAAAACTAGTATGAAATGGTTATGACTATTAGCATAATTATCCCCGAGGATCCCTATACCCATTCTTAATTTCAATCAAGCTAGATAGGGGTGTTAAGTAGGTTAAGTGGGTCATATTTGAGTCGATTCGAACTCAAATCAACACGATAAGATTTGGATTCGAGTCACGATCTAACTATTAATTAGGTCATTTTTTTAAACTCATATATGACTTATTTATGATCGAGTCAACCTAACACAACCCATTTAACTTGCTTAATAAACAAGTTGGGTTATTGGGTTATGTCAACCCAACCCAATTGCTAATATGTAAAGATTTTTATAATTTCATTAATGGTAAAAACAATCTTTTATTCTAAATCCTAATTTATATAAATTATGTTGTATTCTAACATATAAATATGATTAAATTATATCATACAAGTACATGCTATGTAGTATGTAATGAATCAAGAAAAAATCAAAATAATATATTTTTTAAAATGGGTCATTAAACGTCACGGGTTAACTCGTGTCAACCCGCCTCAAACTTTTAATTAAATGGGTCTAAATGGTTGTCCCATTTTGACCCTGACCCAAATTTAATAATAGTTAACCCAAACTCGTTTAAGAGCATCAAATTCGTGATTGGTTGGTGTGTCATGTCAGAAATTCATATCTTTACATGCTATCAAAGGTTGTGTGGGATATTGTACATAATCCTATGTTTGGTTGGTATGTCATGTAAGAAATTTATGTCTTTACATGTTATCAAAGGTTGTGTGGGATATTGTACATAATCCTAACAAGTTTGTTTTTTGTTTTTTTTTAAGAATAAAATATGATAATTTTATTAAGAAGACTTGGCAATACATTCATCCCTATCATGAATAGGTAATAGCCAATAAGGATCCCCTCAATCTAAGTAGAAGAATCATTACAAGAAATAGCAAACTTATCTAATGAATGGGCAAATATATTTGCTTTACATGGACAATATGAACATGTAAGAGATCTTGCCTCTCTAACTAAATTTTTGATGTCTTCAACCCAAGGGTGAAAATGTCGATGATATTGTCGAAATTATTACAACAATGTCTATGCTTTATATATCCTAATATTGAAACATGATATCTATATTTTTTGATCGAATTGTCACAAAATTGTTTAAAATGTTATTAAAATGTGGCTTAAATGTCATTGTAACGTAAGTGTCATTTATATGTCTTTTTTTTATTAAAATGTCCCAAATATTGTATATATTGTAGCTAAAATATCAAAAATATCAATTATTGATTTATTTTTCTCTTTTTCCTACTTCTTTCTGAGCAATCATTCAATTCAATTTTTCTCACTTTTATATAAAAATATGTACTCTTTTTTTGTTTTTGTAGCATGTTTGCTATGTATGAAATAAATAGGTAAAAAATGAAAGATAAAATTATATCGTATATTACTCTATTTGGTGAGCACTAAGTGAAATACTAGCATTCAATCTAATTCTCAAATACAAAGTCAGCATGCATGTTTTATTTTTTATTGTTTTACGTTAATGTCATAATGTGTAGATTGCATTAAAGGGTATGACTCATTATTCTCTCTCTAATTATAAGTATTTTTAAAAATAAATATTTCTTTTCATACTATTGAGATTTATCTATTTATAATAGTTAATATAATTAGATAGTTTACTTAATTATTTCAAACCTTTTAACTACTTATTCTAAAATATTTAACAAAAAAGAATATATATTTTATAATACAATATTTTAATTAATTAATAAATTTATTGATTAATATAAATATTTAAGTATTTAAAAATATATATTAAATAAAAAATTAATTTAAATTATAAATAATTGATTTTTTGATGTTTTATTAAATTTTTCCCTATTTTTGATAGAGTTTCTCTAATTTTAGTAATTTTTTTAAAGTTTTTTTCGACAATATTATAGTAAAAATTATATATCAAAATCTTTACCGAACTTGATATTTGGAACTTTACTTCAAACAACATACCATGTGCACTCAAAGAAATATCAACTTATTTATCATATGAACAGCACGCAGGTAATCTGACTTTACAAGAATGTCTCTAAATCCCAGATCAAGACTAAACTTTACTCCATTCTAAATAGCTAAAAACTATGCTACCAAAGCTGAATAGGGATATGACTTTTTGTCTGCTATAGCTTCCCTTATATTCCCATCATGATCCCTAATAATGTAACCAATTCCAATATGGGTATTTGAAGTTGCAGCATCCACATTTAATTTACAAAAATCCTCCAAAGATATATATGCCATCATTAGCGCATTACAACCATCCCATGAATGAAAAGTGTTCAGCCAAACCATTTCCCCTAGCCAACCAAATACTATATATTATATATATTATAGACACTTGTACTTCTAATGAGTAAACATCTAACTTTTCCAATGCATACCAAATAACTTCCCCAATCGCTACGTGTTTATGATCATAGTAAAAAATTGCAAGTTTTGAGTTCTTCCTCTTGGCGCAACAGATAAAATTGAAATAAATTCAATAAAATAAAGTAAAGATACCGATAATTTAATATGATTCACCCTTTAATTTGGATTAAGTTCATGGGACAAACTTTGAAAAATATTTCTTCCAATAATAAAATTAATGGGTACAAAGTGAAAAACAATACAACAAATTAAGATAAACCCAAAATAGTGTCACATAATTCCCAAATTTACTATTTTGTCACTCTTCTTTTAGAAAAATATCTCAATATATTTCTAAGATATTCTCTTCCACTCTCTTACACACACAACATTATTTTTCTTCAAAGAAAATTGTTCTTTTGGTTTTGCTTTGCTTCTCTTCTTTTGGTTTGTTGGTGTATCTCTAAGGTAAAAACATTGCCTATTTATAGGAAAAATTACCTATCTCTTATGTGGCCATAAATTGGCCACATAGCTAACCAAATTTTAGCCACAAAAATATTAGATGCATTTGTCAAATATGATTGCATCTAACATTTGTGGTTACACTTAATATTTTTATTTTCTTCCTCTTCCATGTGGGAAGGACCTACAAATCTCCCCCTTCCGACTACATAGAGGGCTCCACCAATCCAGCAGCTAAACAAAAATATTCAAAATTTTGTCTTGGAAAATTTTTCATCAACATGTATGATCCATTTTCCTCTATATGGATCTTTTCAAGTTGTAGTAGCTTCTTCTCCATTACATTCCTAATCCAGTGATATCTCACATCAATATGTTTTGATCTCGAATGAAATGAGACATTCCTTCCAAGATAGATAACACTTTGACTATCACAAAATAACTGATAACTGTCTTGTTGCAACCCAAGTTCTTTCAAGAGCTTTTCATCCATAGCAATTGTTTACATGCTTTGGTTGTTGCTATAAACTCTGCTTCTATAGTGGACAGTGCAAAACATTTTTGTAAGTTTGACTGCCATGACACAGCTCCCCCTACAAATGTAATCAGATAACTTGAAGTGGATTTTCTGGAATCCACATCTCTAGTTATATCTACATCTGTGTATCTAACTAACACAAATTTGTCATTTCCAAAACATAGGCATATTTTGGAAGAACCTCGAAGATACCTGAAAATCTATTTCACTACAACCCAATGTTCCTTTCCAGGATTTGAAAGGAATCTACTCATAATTCCAACTACATGAGCGATATCTGTCCTTGTACAAACCATGACATACATCAAACTTCCAACTGCTGAAGCATATGGAACCTTTTCCATCTCTTCCTTCTCTTTGTATATAGAAGTGCTCTGCTTAAAACTTAGCTTAAAGTGATTAGCAAGAAGACAACTAATCGCTTTAGCCTTATCCATATGAAATCTCTAAAGTACTTCTACTGTGACAACCATAATTTTTTGGTGCCTTTGTCTCTAATAATACTCATGCCAAGAATCTGCTTTGTTGGCCCCAAGTCTTTTATAACAAAAGACTTACTCAACTATTTTTTCAAATTGTTGATTCTGGAAATATTCCAACCAACAATCAATATATCATCCATATAGAGTAAAAGAATAATGAAATCATCATCATAGATTTTCTACACAAAAACATAATGGTCTAAAGTAGCCTTTTTGTAGCCTTTCTCCCCATAATAGACTCAAACTTTTTGTACCATTGTCTCGGTGCCTATTTTAAGTCATAAAGGATTTTCTTCAATTTTTAAACATAATCTTCTTTTATCTTTTGCTTGAAACCCTCTGGGTTCTCCATATATATCTCTTACTCCAAGTCACCATATAGGAATATTGTTTTGACATCCATTTGCTCAACCTCCAAGTCAAGACTTGCTTCTAACCTTAGTATAGTATGGATGGATGTCATTTTCACAACTGAGGAGAAAATCTCATTAAAGTCAACTCCTTTTCTTTGGCTAAATCCCTTGAAACCAGTTTGGCTTTGTATCGCGGACTGGAACTATGTTCTTCATGCTTCACCTTGAACACCCATTTATTTTTCAAAGCCATCTTCCTTTTGGGTAGCTTCATCAGTTCAATTTTTTTGTTCTCATACAAGGACTTCATCTCATCTTTCATGGCTTCAATCCATTTTTATTTGGATTTTTTATCCATAACTTTTTCATAAATCTTAGGTTCTCCTCCATTAATGAAAGTTACATACTCATCTAGAGGATATGAGGTAAATGGTCATCTCACTCTATTACTTCTTCTCAATGGAACATGAGAAGTCGTAAGTGTTGGTACTAGATAATGAACATCATAATTTCCCTCATCTTCAAAGCCAACTTCTGTGGGAGCATCATCTTCATCAGGTGGATAAACGTCGTCTTCATCTCTAACTTGTCTTGGCATTGATGTTGGAGGAATTAATTCCAAATCTGATGAGTCACCATTGAAATTTGGAACATCTTTCTTCATTTTAATAATATCTTTAATGGTCTCATTTTTAACAAATACAACATCACGAATCCTGACAAGTCTCTTTACAACCGGATCGTAAAATCTATAGCTAAATTGATCTTGACTATAGCCAATAAAAATACACTGTCTTGTTTTGGCATTAAGTTTGGATATCTCATCCTTAGGGATATGAACAAATGCTCTGCAGCCAAACACTTGTAAATGATCATAGGAAACATCCTTTCCTGACCACGCTTTATCTGGAACATCCATCTTAAGAGGAGTATAGGGTAAAAGATTCAACACATGTGCAACTGTGAGTATGGCTTCACCCCAAAAAAGTTTAGGCAACTTTGCATATAAGAGTAGACATATGACTCTCTCCATTAAAGTTCTGTTCATCCTCTCAGCTAAGTCATTCAACTACGGTGTCTTTATATGCCGAATACCATGCTTTTTGCAGAAAGCATGGAAAGGTTCTGTGTATTCTCCACCATTATCTATCCGGATGCACTTCAACTTCTTCCCAGTCTATGTCTCAATTGAGGCATGAAATTCTTTGAAGACATCTAGCACCTGATCTTTATCTTCAGAAGATATACCCACATCTTCCTTGAATGATCATTAGTGAAAGTCGTAAAGTATTGAACACCACCAAGTGACTTTGGCATTGGTCCATATAAATATGAATGAATTAGAACTAAAATATTATTCATTCTGGAAGAAGAAGAACTCTTAAAAGCAACTCTATTTTGCTTTCTTGCTAGACAATTAACACATTTTTCCAAATGTACTTCATCCATTCCCAGTAGTATCTTCTTCCTGGCTAGGCTTGTCATACCTTCTTCACCCATGTGACTGAGTCTTCTATGCCATAATTTACTATGTCGATGGAGAGCTTCGCTTGTATTACATACAAAATTGTATGCTTCTCACCTCTAACCACTACTAATGAGCATTTTGTAAGTTTCCATTTGTCATAAATGAAGGAGATCCAATATCCTTCATTTACAAATTTACGTACAAAGATCAAATTTAGGCGCGTCTAACATCCTTCAGAAATATTATAGTTTCATTCTCTGTTACCAAGTAAATATCTCCTCTACCAACAACCTTTAACATGTCTTTATTTCCCATTCTAACGAGACCAAAACTTCCAGGTGTGTATGATGAGAAAAATTATCTATTCAATGTAGCGTGAATTATAGCACCACTATCAATCACCAAGTTGGTCTCGTGTAATGCAAGATTGATGAAATCTTTATCATAAACGATATTGAACTCATCTATGGTATTTGTTTTCTCATCATCACTACTATCGTATTTCTTCACTACTTTGCCTTCGTTCATTTCCTATTCCTTCTTGAACACCCGACAAAATTTCTTGATGCGATCCCTCCTCTTACAGTGATGGCATTCAACATTGGAAAATTTATTTGATTTGCCTTCACTCTTGCTTCTGAGTTTTTGTTCTTTGTACTGTCTCCTTCATCTGGACTCTGTATTAAGGGCTTATGCTTCTGAATCTCTCTCCTTATTCTATTTATCATATGACAATATGGCTTTTACAACAACTTCAAATTCCATCTTGTCTTTTGCATAAGTCAGAGTTGTTGTGAGATGATTATATGATGAGGGTCGTGATGCCAGCAACATCACAACTTTCTCTTCATTGCCAAAACTCACATTAAATCTTGCTAAGTGAGAAAGCTTGTTGTTGAAATCCCTAATGTGTTGCAGTATGCTCACATTATCTTCCTTCCTCATCTTATATAGCTCCTTCCACAAATAAAATTTATTGGCAAGGTTCTTTGACATGTACATGTTTTCTAGAGTCTCTCATGTTTCTTTAGCAGTCTTGCAATTTTTTGATTCAATATTTTATAAGACATTGTCTGAGAGATTTAGATGGATTTTACTAGCTGCAATCTCATCTATTTCCTCCCACTGTTCCTCGGTGACGGTTACTACCTTCTTTTCTTTCCACAACAATGCCTTATGGACCTTTTGTTGAATGAAAATATCTTTCATCCTCCTTTGCCATAAAGAGAATTATTATTGCTATTAAATTTCTCAATATTTACCTTCTAGCTTGACCTTTTTTTTCTCGCTATGTTTCTTTTTCTGTAAATAAATAAGCCCTAGATCTAATAAAATCTTTTATGATGTGGTAGATAAGTCTATGCTGCACCCACAGAATATATTAAGAATTATACTAGACCAACTCTGATACCAATTGTTGGGCACAACGGGTAAAAATAAAATAAATTTAACATAATAAAGTAATGACACCAGTAATTTAATGTGGTTCACCCTTTAATTTAGGCTAAGTCTATGGAGCAAACTCAGAAAAATATTTCTTCCACTAATAAAATTAATGGGTACAAAGTAAGAGGAAATACAACAAATTGAGATAAACCCAAAATTATCACACAAGTGTTTCCCAAATTCATTATTTTGTCACTCCCCTTTTAGAAAAATATCTTAATATTTTTCTAAGATATTCTCTCTTACTCTTTTACACACATAACACTATTTTTCTTAAAAAAAAATATTCCTTTGGCTTGTTTTTGCTTATCTTCTTTTGATGTGTTGATGTATCTCTAAGGCAAAGAAATTGCCTATCCCTTATATGGTTATAAATTGGTCATATAACTAACCAAATTTTAGCCACAAATATATTAGATGCATTTATCAAATATGATTTCATCTAATATTTATGATTGCACCTAACATTTTTTATTTTCTTTCACGTGGAAGGGAACTATACTTCCAAAATTCTTGATTTTTTGACAAAACTATAAAGCATGTGTGATTGTTTCACATTGATTTCGACAAACTAGACATAAGGTAGGACCAATAATTTGCCTTTTCTGCAACTCAGTATTACAAGGAAGAATATTATGTAGCATACGTCAGATAAAAATCTTAATCTTATTTATTACCTATAAGTTCCATATCTTTCTCCAAAGTCGTAGGGTCCACTTGCTTCTTCCTCTTTCAACTCCATTGACAAGCGATACCCACTACGAACTATGAATAATCCATTAGGAGTGTAATGCCAAATTAACTGATCATTATAATGACGAAGAGGTAACAGGATACTCAAAATAATTTCTGCTTCATCTTCATCAAAACAATTTTGAATCAAACATGTATCCCAAATACCAAATATGTGATAAGTTCACTTACTTTTGCGTGATCGTCAAAAGATCTCATTTCATTAAGGTGAAAACTTCTCCCATGGGGAATCCATGCATCACAATAAATCTTTGTCGTCTGACCATCTCTAATCCTCCATTGTAACCCTTTATCTAGAAGCTCTTTCCCTTCAAATTAAGCTCTTCCACATAAAGCTAGAATGTGAATTGCATTTTGCTTCATAAAGTGCTTCATCTTTTGAGTACTTAGCTTTAACTACTCTTGCTGCAAGAGATGTGTGATTTTCTATCATACGCCAAAATTGTTGTGCATGTGAAGATCGATTAAAATATTCAAGCTTCATAAAGCCCATACTACCCATGTGCTTTGGTTCACATAATGCATCCCAACTTAACCAATGTAGTCCCCTTCCATCCTTTTTATTTGTCGACCAATATCTCAATACCATTCTCTCTAACTCACGCAATGAGCTTTTGAAAGTTTGAATATACTCATCATATACAAAGGAATTGCCTAAAATATAGACTTTTTAAGTGTTTCCTTACCTATTTTTGAAGGCAATTTCTCCTTCCATCCTGATAAATTTTTCAAAATCTTTCACTAATCACTTGAATAATGCTCCTTTTATCTATTTTGTTCTCATTAGGAAGCCCAAGGTACTTTTCATTAAACTACACCTCATTAACATTTAGCACTTATTTTATGTCTTGCCTAGTAGTAAAATCAATGCTTGGGCTAAAAGATATTGTTGATTTATCAAAGTTTATTTGTTGGTCTGTTGCTTTCTCATATGTATGTAAAATTTCCTTTAACTTTAGACATTGTATCCTATAAGCATCACAAAAAAGAAAACTATCATAGACGAAAAATAAGTGTGAGATACTGAGGGCTCCCTCCACTACTCTTACACCAACTATTCTCTTATCTAATCCTACTTATCTTAACAATGCTAACAAGCCATATAAGTTCCGTTTTATTTTGTGTCTGTGTGTTGGTTTTTCATGTACAAAACATAGACCCTGTTTATTTTACTCAGTGTTTTGTCTTCCTCTATGTAAGGTTGGTTACTACGAATTAATAATGCATACACACACTTAGCTAGGAATACTATGATTGAAAGTATGTTTTTCACACACCAAAGGATTGGTTATTTAGTATGCATGCTAGGCCGTGAGTGACAGATTTTGGATTAGTTCAGATGCATGTATTTATGAAAATTACTCAACAATTTTTGGAATCGAAAATATGTGATTTTTGGCACCAAAAAAAGGTCCTCGACAAGGGCCTTGTTTCATCCACAACAAACCTCTAATTATGTGGTCAATGAGTAGCTTTAACAAAGTGGTCCAATTGATTGGTATTCCAAATTCATAAATACCCCTTCTTGTTTCTCTTTTCTTACCCATTTTTGTTGTGCCATATGTTTACCAAAGTTTTGCTTGAAAATCACATTTGATTCACAAATTTCTTTGGGAGAGCTTATGTATTTATATTATAGTATTGTGGGTAGAATAGAGTGCTTGAGTGTTAAGCTCAAGACTATTTTTCTTTCTGTGTGAGACACAACATTAACAGTTTGGGCTGGTTGTTATGCTAAGATATCAAATTGTTAGCTGCGTGCATACATGGATTGATTGTGTGTCATAAGTAGATGATTTGTGGCTTTTAGTGGACTGTGTGTCCCTTGGTGATTATTGGTGTTTCTCAAGGTTTATAGTACTTTACTCTTCACTTTACTGATATATGATTTTTGATCACACCATATTGGAAGGTGTTGGCTTTGGAGGAGAGCAGGGTTTGTGTGACACATCAGGTTTTTGTAGAGGCAACAAGAAAAGGTAGCAATAGGAATATCGAATAGAGATCTCGAATGATAGAGGTATTGGTGATTTTATTTCTATCAAAGTTGTAATTATTTTATTACATTGTGAATTGTTTATTGCTTAATGAATTATTTGCTACTGAGTGGTTGGTTTATAGTACTTTACTCTTCACTTTACTGATATGTGATTTGTGATCACATCACATTGGGTGGTGTTGGCTTTGGAGGAGAGCCGGGTTTGTGTGACAAATTAGGTTGTTGTAGAGGCAACAAGCAAGGGTAACAATAGACAATTCAAATAGAGATCTCAACTGATAGATGTATTGGTGGTTTTATTTATGTCAGAGTTGTAATTATTTTATTGCTTAGTAAATTGTTTGCTACTTAGTAAATTATTTGTTATTTAATGAATTATTTGCTACTGAGTGGTTCCCATAAGCAACTTGAGGATGTTACCATATAAATAAAAGTTATATTAGGATTTACTTCATTAGTTGATTGTGTTTAAATGATCCCTCGTGTTTTGAGTACAATCTAAATCTTAATATTGTATGCTAACAAATATGGGGTTAAGACTCGGATTAGTATTAGAATTGGTACGCCCTTTTTGGGCTTAATCGATCCAGTGTTAATCCTTTCCCTTTTCTTTGTATATTTAATTCTATTAAATGTCTTATAATGGATGACGTGGGAGGTTTGGTAAGTGGACCACCTTAGTTCAATGGCTTGTGTTATTTTTATTGGAGATTTCAAATGTGTTCCTACTTGAGATCTATAAACATTGATGTTTAGTCCATAATCAAGGATAGTTGGGCATGCCCTACACACATTACAAAGGATGGTGTTGTTAAACCTAAGCCATTGCTGGTTGGAACAAAAAGAAGTTTCATCCTAGTAATCAAAATTATCAAGGGTTACATCTTCTCATCAGCTCCGTTACTACAGAAGATTCATATCTGAGTTCTAAGTTTACTACTACCAAGGAAGATTGGGACTTCTTGGAAAATAAATATGATGGATGCTCCCTTCAGATGGGTTTTTCCACCCTAGAAAAAGCAGTGGTTGTTATTCTTGATTGATCTACTCTAGTGGCTTCTTGCTTAGAGATTGTTCCTTGTACCTCTTCTTATTGGACTGATGTTGGTGATAATGATAAGTTTTCCCTTTAAGAATCCTATGACCAGATTTTGTATGATAATATTAAGGTAAAGAACGTTATATCCAAGATCCACAACAATCTTATAGAAAAAGATAAGGAGCATTTGGACCTTTCTACTCAATTACTCAATCCCATCTTGAATGGTGAAAATGAATTGAATAGCCTGAAGTTAAATTTGGATAACCTTATTAAGTCACTTCAAATTCTTCTTCAAGATAATGAGAAGTGTATATTTTCATATAAGTGAGCTTGAAAAGTCAATTCAGGATAGAAAATCTAAAGCCCTCAAAGTTCAACATACTTTAGAGTCCTCATCTTATAATTCAGATGTTATTTGCAATCTTAAGAAAGATGTTTATATCTTGGAAGATGAAAATGCCATTCTTGAGTCTTTGTTAGAAGATCGTGATATGGAACTAACTAAGCTTCAAGCGTGTGTTGACATCGATACTAGAAAAGTTAAATACCTTGAATCCTATCTACTAGAAAAAAATGAAATGGTTGAGACCCTTCACCTTCAATAATATAACTTTAAGAGAGATTAAAAAATTTCACGAAGTTTGTCAAATGTGGTCCATTGGAGACACATGTTTTGATAAGTTGTTAAAGCTTAATGATATGCTTGCCTCTATAATTATTACAACTATTATTTAGAAACCTTCTCTCATTGTTGAGATTTATGACAATAAGTCCACCATCGATGTTTTTAGTGCATAGAGCCTCTCTCACACTCTCTCTCCTATTTCTAAAAATGTTGGTTACTTTTCTTCCTCTAACTCTCTTAAAGATTCTTATAGCTATGAAAAGGATATGTTAAGTCATATAAAAGAATTGTTAAATCTTTCTGTCTCCTTGACAATTGAAATTGTGGCTTTGTAGAATGGAGCAATAGTGATTTTCAATAAGTTTAGGTCTTCCCTTAGTAATACTACTAATGAACAAAATCTCAATTGTAAAGTCTTCCCTTAGTAATACTATTGATGATGGAAATAAGACATTAATTTGTGGTAGAGGATCTATCAGTGCTCCTAAAATTTCTAAGCTCATGAATGTTCTTTACATGGAAAGACTTAAAGCTACTCTTATAGTGTAAGCCAAATATATGATAAAAAAACATGATCAAGTTCACTCAAAAGGATTGCACTTTGTATAATGATTTAGGTAATACTTTGGTAAGAGGCATCAGATCAAAAGACACGTGTTACTGTGAGGGGATTTCTTTTGAGATGGTTTATAACAAGTTGAGTTTGAGTACTGAAAAGTTGTGGCATCATCAGTTGGGTCACGTCAACTACAAATTGTTGAAGAGAATTTACATTCTTAAAATCATCAAAGGTTTTTATACTATCTCTTATGTGGTCCTTATCAATTGGGAAAACATAGTAAGAGTCAGCATAAGAAAAATCAACATCTGTCTACTATAAGGCCTCTTCAATTTCTTCATATAGATATGATGGGTCTTGGGAAAACTACTAGCATCTATGGAAGAAAGTTTATATTGATTATTATTGATGATTTCTCCAGATATACCTTGATTTTGTTTCTAAGAGAAAAATTTGAATCTTTTGATGAGTTCAAAACCCTATAAATTAACCTCTAAAATGAGAAATTTTAATCAATTACTACAATCATCAAAATCAAATGTGACCATAGAAGAGAATTTGAAAATTCAAAGCTCAGTGCCTTTTGTGATGAAATGGGAACTCAACATGAGTTTGCTGCACCCAAGACCCCTAAACAAAATGGCATATTTGAAAGGAAAAATAAAATTATTCAAGAAATGGCAAGGGTCATGCTAACCAGCAAAAACTTAGCAAAACATTTTTGGGCTAAAGCTGTTTACAGTACTTATTATACACTGAATTATTGCTTCTTAAGGCTTGATACTTGTTAGTATTCGTGTGAGCTTATACAAGGAAAAGACCTAATGTTAAGCATCTTTGTGTGTTTAATAGTATTTGCTATATTCTCAAAGACATAGAGAATCTAGATAAGTTTGAGGCCAAGTGTGATCTTGGCGTTTTTCTAAGATACTCTAAAAATATGTGTGTTTACCGAGTTTATAACCTAAGAAATTCTATTGTAATGGAATCTATCAATGTTGTGATAGATGACTTTGGAGCAACTAAACTTGTTGAATATGATGATAGTGATATATTTGGTGTTTAGGGAACTCCGAAAAATGCTACTGACAATGTTGAGATGCCATCATTATTACTCATATTGACCCTCTTAGAACTTCTAAAGATGAGAAAGAAGACAAAAATATTCTTCCCTTCCAAAATGGGCAAAAAATCTCACTCTGTAGACAAAATTATTAGTAATGTGAAAGGTAGTGTTAAGACGAGACATCAATTACAAGAGACATTATACTATATGTGTTTTACTTTCTTATTCTTCCTAAAAATGTTAAGGAAGTTCTACAGGACGTATATTGAGTCAACTCCATAGATGAGGAATTTAATCAGTTTCAGAGTACCTGGTTCCCAAACCTATTGACAAATATGTTATTGGTACACACTGGCTATTCAAGAACAAGTCTCGTCTTGTTGCTTAAGGATATACTCAGATTGAAGGAATAAACTTCAATGAAACCTTTGCTCTTGTTGGCCGCCTTAAGTCTATAAGACTTTTCCTTGGTCTTACTTATTACTTTCTATTTAAGTTATATAATATGGATGTTAAAAGTGCTTTTTTGAATGGAGTTATCAAAGATTAGGTATATATGGAACAACCTAAAGGGTTTGAAGACCCCCACTTTCCAAACCATATAATAAGACTAAAGAAATCTTTGTATGGTTTGACATAAGCTCCCCGTGCTTGGTATAAGATCTTACCGCATTTCTCCTTAATAATGGTTTTTTGAGAGGAGGTAGTCACAAAACTTTATTTGTTTCAAGAATTCAGGGTGATGTGGTTGTTACCCAAGTCTATCTTAACGATATTATATTTAGGTCTACTAAGGAGGACCTAGATCAAAAGTTTGTTGCCACTATGAAAAGTGAGTTTGAGATGAGCCTAGTTATGGAATTGAATTTTTTCCTTAGATTTCAAGTCAAACAAATGAAAGATGAGATCTTTCTATCTCAAGCAAAGTATGTTAAGGAATTGGTCACAAAGTTTGGTTTAGAAAATATTACTCCTGCTCAAACTCCTATAAGTACCACCCTTAAACTTCACCATGATCCTTCTAGAAAGGAAGTAGAGTAGACTTTGTACTAAAGTATTATTGGGAGTCTTCTCTACTTGACTACGAGTCGACCAGACATCTTCTTTAGTATAGAAGTGTGTGTTAGATACCATACTAGCCCTAAAGAATCACATCTTACTATAGTCGAACAAATCATCAAATATGTTAACGGTACTTTAGAATTTAGTATATGGTACCCACAAGACACCACAACAAATTTAGTTGGGCATTCCGATGAAGAATGGATAAGGTGCAACGATGACATGAAAAGTACTTCAGGGGGTTCTTTTACTTGGATAATTCATTGATCTCTTAGCATAGTAAGAAATAAAGTTATGTGTCATTATCCACTACAAAGGCTGAGTATATTGATGTTGGGTTGTGTTGTTCTCAATGGATGAAGCAAATGTTGTCAAACTATGGTATCATTATAATAAACCTTATTTTACTCTGTGACAATACCAGTGCTATTTGCATTTCTAAAAATATTGTCCAATATTTAAGGACTAGACATATTGATATATGACACCATTTCATAAGAGATCTTGTAAAATTGGACACATTATCCTTGTAACATAATACCATTGATATTTAACATGCTGATATTTTTACTAAACCTCTAGACTTTCAAAGGTTTGAATCCCTAAGAAAGGCTATCGGTATTTGTATCTCTCCTTGAGAGATTGCTTCTTATGTTCTTTAGATTTTTATGTGTGTGAAGAACTTCATGTGTTGTTATTTTTCTTCTTGTTTCATGTTTTTTCATGAATTGCATTTTGTGTGTTTGTTCTTACCTGATTGTCATTTTACGTGAATGTTAGGATTATTGCATATTTGTATGCCTTCTCTCTAATGAGAATGACACAACGTTACAAAATTTGAGTGGACCCATCACAGGATCAAAGATAAAGCAACCCAATAAAGCATTGAATGGGCTTATTCAAGAACTCAATCATGATCAAAGAGTGACCCAAATGGAGCATAAGGCAAGGAATGAGCCCAAGCTAGTCAATGAAATTAAAACAATTCTGGAATTTTGAAAGTGCGTTGCAACATGGTTCAATGTAAGCTATGACATGACACCCACTGGATTAGATGGAATTCAAGCAATAGCATATGCACTGTAGTAGAGAAGAAGGAGTGTCGTGGACACTCCTTTTTTATCTTAATCGGTTTTCCTGTTTTCCATATGCATCGTGGCATGATATGAGTTGTGATATAGCCCATATAGATTAATTTTTAATTTTTCCTCACATATGCCTATTCCCTCGTTATTTATTTCCCCTTTTTTAGGGTTTCATCTTGTATCCCATATATATAATAATGCCACTAGTTGAAATAATTAACAAATAAATGTATTACATTTTGATTTAATATGAAAGTTGAGATCTTTAATGCTCTTTATTCCTCTACAAACCCACTTATCAAGGGTTTACAAACCTTGTGGTGTCTTATCATATTTGAATATTTGGTAAGTAATATCTGTTAAGTCAAGGTGAGTGCTTTTAATAAGAGTACTAGTTTTCTGGGATCTATTTCAATTTTGATGTTTGGTCTTTAGTCGTGTCTCTTATAGTTTTCAAACCACATCGCGTTTGTGGGTTATAAGGTCCATGTTCTTGGTTTCATATTATTTGATATCAGAGCCCTAGGTTCTAATTTTTAGATTCCTTTCCTTTTGTTTTTGTTCTTTTATCTTAGTATTCTTGATTTAATCTATATATCTGAGTAAGTTTCATTTTCTGCAGTATTTCGGAATCATTTTTCATATTTGTTACTTTTTTTCTATTAATTTTCTAAAATATTGTGTAATTTTTGTATTGTAATTTTCAATTTTGTTTAGTATTTTAGTTAATTTTTTTAAAAAAATTTGTGTTATTTTCGTATCATAAAATTTCAGATTTTTTTCTTGCTTCAACTAATTTTTTGAAAAATTTATATGATAGTTTCGTATAGTAATTTCTTAGATTCGTATCATAATTTTTGTGTTAGTTTCTTGGTTTGTGAGTAGATTTATTTTAGTTAAAAAGAAGAAACAAAAGGCCCATAATATAAAAACATATATGCTATAATCGAATACATTCATAAAATTTTAATTCCAAGAATTCTACTTTATTATTATTCATCATTCATATCCTTAAATTTTCCTTGAGTAATTAGCAAACTTGTATTTTTGGTGTTCCTTCTTGTTCTAATTTGTGTCTATTCTAATTTTAGGAAGTCTAAACACCTTGGTTTTATGTCATTATGCTTTGACTTAATTGGACATTATGAACCATCATTGGTAACAATGAATTCTACATTGTATAGAATAATAGAATAATTTGGTTTGATTAGGAGCTAAGGACACTTGAGAAAATAACTTGAGTACTGAACATGAGAGGTAGGTGAAAGGAATTAATTTATATTACCAACATTATGTCGTTGTGTTAGTTGTTCATAATGTCTAGTAGTAGCAAAGCGAATAGTTCGGAAGAAAGACATGATACAACATTCACGATGAGGGCTTTGCAACAATCAATGGAAAGAATGAATACAGTTATGTCAAACATGAATGATAAGATAGAGAGGCAAGAAGCCACAATAGCTAATTTACAACAGAGAGTTTTAAATGTTACGAGGCCAGGTAGACAAACATGAAGAAGAGCCTACTGAAGATAATTGGGAGAATAATAAAGACTTTGAGGAGGAAGAAGAAAGTGTATCTATATGAGAGAAGTATGGAAATAGAAGAGGTAGAAATGGTAGGGGAGGTATGTAGAGACCACCACATAGGCCACATGATGGGGTTGATAGAAACTTGGGAAGCATTAAAATAAAGATGCCACATTTCCAAGGAAAGAATGACCTTAAATTATACTTAGAATGAGAGAAAAAGGTGAAGCACATCTTTAAGAGTCACAATTATGATGAGGAGAAAAAGGTACAACTTGCTATCATTAAATTTATTGATTATGCATTAAACTAGTGGGATCAATTAATTATAAGCAAAAGAAGGAACCTAAAAGACTAATTTGATAACTGGGAAGATATGAAAGGTATTATGAGAAAAAAACTTGTTTTTAGCATTTACTATAGGAAACTGTAGCAGAAATTGCAAATACTTAATCAAGGATTTAAGACAGTAGATGAATACTGTAAGAAAATGGAGATGGCAATGATAAGGGCTAATGTAGAGAAGGATAGAGAAGCCATACTGGCTCAATTTATTAGAGGGTTGAATTAAGATATTGCCAACATTGTATAACTTCATGGTTGAAAGACATGGTCCATATGGAAATTACAGTGGAGAGGTAACTAAGAAAAAAGAGTAACTGATCACTACCACCAAACAAATCCCTACAACACTGAAACTAAATCCTACTACACCTTGGAAATCTAATTGGAAAAAAGATGAAGGGTCGAGTTTAAAGCCTAGATTCGAACCATTCAAAGCCAAAGAGGTGGATATAAGCAAGGATAAAGGTTAGATTGAAACCCTTATTCGTAATTGTGATATTAAGTATTTTGCTATCTTAGTATTGGTCATATAGAATCTCAATGTCCAAACAAGAGAACTAACACAAGAAAATGAGGAGGTTGGAACTGATGATAAGAGTGAAGATGAAGAAATGCCCCTACTAGAGGAAGCTAGTGATGAGAAAATAGGTGTTGTTAATGAAGAAGCGCTTCTGATAAAGAGAGCCTTTAAGTGCTCAAATAAAAAATGATGACATGAAACAACAAAGAGAAAAAATCTTTCATACTAGGTGCCATATGAGTAATAAAGTATGTAATGTTATTATTAATGGGGGAAGTTGCATTAATGTAGCTAGTACTACCCTAGTTGATTAGAGTTGCCAATGATTAAACATCCTAGACCTTATAAGTTGCAATGGTTGAATGATAACAAAGAAGTAATGGTAAATAGGTAAGTATTAGTGTCATTATCGATTGAAAAGTACAAAGATAAAGTATTGTGTGAGGTGGTACTTATGTAAGCTAGGCATATCTTGTTAGTTAGGCCCTAACAATATGACAAAAAGGTTACAAATGATGGGTATATGACAATATGACAAAAAAGGTTACACATGATGGGTATATGAAGAAGTACTCTTTTATGAAAGATAGTAGAAACATTACACTTGGACCTCTTACTCTTAAGAAAGTCTTTGAGGACTAGCTAAAAATGACAAAAGAAATAGAAAAAGGAAAAAAAGATAGAAAAAGAAAAGAGTGAAAAAGGAAAAAGGAAAGAGAGAGAGAGAGAAGAGCGAGGAAAATGAAAAGAGAAGAAAATAAAAATAAAGAGATAAGAGAGACACAAAAATAAAAGAGTGCAAAAGAAAAAAGAGAAAAAAATATGAGCTTTTATGTTAAATGAGGTCAAGCAAGTTATTTATGCACATTGGCCCATACTTGTACTTTTGTACGACGAGGCTAATTTTTATAATAACAACCTTAATGCTTCTTTGCATTGTGCTACTATTTCTTAGTTACATGAATTTGAAGATGTGTTTCCTGAGAAGATTCCTAATAATGTGCCACCAATTAAAAGGATTAAGTATCAAATTGGCTTCCTACTAGGAGCATCCCTTCCAAACCGATCAACTTATAGAATCAACCCAAAAGATATCAAGGAGATTCAAAGGTAGGTTGAGGACTATTTGACCAAAGGTCAAGTGAGGAAAATCTTGAGCTCGTGTGCAGTTCCAATGCTACTTGTTCCTAAGAAGGATGGTTCAAGTTGGATGTACGTTGATTGTCGAGCCATCAATAATATTAGGTAAAGTATAGACATCTTATTTCTAGGTTAGATTATATATTAGATGAATTGAATGGTTATTGTATTTTTACTAAAATTGATCTAAAAAGTGGATACCATCAAATTAGAATGAAAGAGGGTTATGAAAAAAAAGCTACATTTAAGACTAAACATGGCTTGTATGAATGGTTAGTCATGCTCTTTGGATTAACCAATGCACCTAATACTTTTATGAGACTTATGAATCATGTTTTATGTGCATTTATTAAAACATTTATGGTTGTTTACTTTGATGATATCTTCATTTACCACGTCTCACATTTGTGTTCTATGCTTGAGGTGTTAAGAAAAATAAATTGTATGCTAATCTAAAAAATTTCTATTTTTGCATGGAAAAACTAGTTTATCTTAGCTATGTCATTAAATCTGAAGGCACAGAGGTGGATGAAGAGAAGGTGAAAGCTATTAGGGAATGACCCACACATAAGTTTATTATCGAGGTAAGGAGTTTTCATGATTTGGCTAGATTTTATCATAGATTTGTTAAAGATTTTAATACTTTAGCTGCACCTTTAACTAGGGTTATTAAAAAGACTATTGGATTTCAGTAAGCTAAGGATCAGGAAAGAGCTTATTATAAAAGAAAGATTATGTTCTGCACTTGTTTTAGCTTTACATGATTTTACTAAAATATTTGAAGTTGAGTGTGATATTTCAGGTATAGGTATATGAGATGTTTTGATGCAGGAATGGATTTCTATTACCTATTTTAGTGAAAAACTCAATGGAGTAACCTTAATTACCCAATATATGATAAGGAACTCTATGCATTAGTGAGAAAACTTTAGACATGACAACACTAACTTTGGTCAAAGGAATTCATCATTTACACAGATCATGAGTCCTTAAAACACTTGAGGAGTCAAGTTAAGTTGAATAGAAGACATGCCAAATGAATGATATTCATTGAGACATTCCCTTATGTGATTCAATACAAGAAAGGTAAGGAAAACATAATAATTGATACTTTATCTCAGAAGTATTCTTTATTTTTCACATTAAATGCTAAGTTGCTAGGATTTGAATATATTAAAAAGTGTATGCCAATGATGATGAATTTTCTATTATTTACAATGCATGTACACAGATACTTTTGAGTTTCTAAAACTTAGATGGGTACTTATTTAAAGAAAATCAATTGTGTATACCCAACTGTTCTATGCATAAACTTTTAGTTAATGAGACTCATAGGGGAGGATCAATGGGACACTTTGGTATTAAAAAGACTTTAGAAACTTTGCACGAATATTTTGATTAGCCAAAAATGAGGTAGGTTATAGAAATATTATGTTCCAGATGGATTATTTATAAGCAAGCCAAGTCCAAGGTCTTACCCTAAGGATTGTATATAACCTTACCCGTACCTAACGCACCTTAGATAGGTATTTCTATTGACTTCATTTTAGCATTGCTTAGGTCAGAAAAAGGTCAAAACTCTATTTTTGTGGTTGTAGATAGGTTTTCTAAAATGGCACACTTCATAGTATGTCATAAAATAGATAATGCATCTAATATAGCGGAAATATTCATTTGAGAGATTGTTAGGTTACATAGGGTACCAAAGAGTATTGTGTCTGATCGGCATGTTAAATTCATTAATTACTTCTGGATGACTATATGGGCTAAGTTGGAGACTAAAATTTTATTTTCTACTATATGTCATCCCCAAATTGACAATCAAACTAAAGTAGTCAATATAACTTCGTCTACTTTGTTGAGAACTGTGATTGCCTTTTGTTGAGTTTGCTTATAATAGTAGTGTGCATTTAACCACTCACCATTCACCATTTGAAATTGTTTATGGTTTTATTTCACTTACTCCTATGGATTTATTATTTTTTCATGTTTCAGAAAGAACTGACTTAAATGATAAAAGGAAAGCTAAAATGGTGAAAAAGCTACATGAAAGCATTCATGAACATATTAAAAAGAAGAATAAGGAATATGCTTCCAAAGCCAACAAAAGATGGTGAAGAGTCATTTTTGAAGCCAATGATTGGATTTGGGGGTACACGAAGAAAGAACGATTCCTTAAAAAATGAAGATTCAAGTTGCAATATAGAAGAGATGGACTATTACAAGTGCTTGAACACATTAATGATAATGCTTAGAAATTAGATCTTCCATGTGAATATAATGTTAGCACTACTTTCAATATTTCTAATCTTTCTTCTTTTGATTATGCAGGTGATGATTCAAGGTTGAATCCTTTTGAAGAGAATAAGAATGATGAGAATAACATAATGTTACAAATTTCAAGTAGACCTATCATAAGATCAAAAATAAAGAAACTCAAGGAAGCACTGAGTGGGCTTATTCAAGAATTAAATCATGATCAAAGAGAGCCTCAAATGGAGCACAAGGTATGAAGGGATCTAGTCAATGAAATAAAAACAATTTTGGATTTTTGAAGGTGCACCGTGGCATAGTTCAACGTGAGATGCATCATGACACAAATTGGATTAGATGGAATTCAAGCAATAGCATGCATGCCATGTAGAGAATAAGGGGTTTTGTGGCTAGACTATTTCTGATCTCAATCGATTTGCTTGTAGCTGCGATGCGACTCGTGTAGATTAATTTGTAATTTTTTCTCACATACGTCTATTTCCCTCGTTATTTCTTCCTCTTTATAGGGTTTCATCTTATATCTTATATCTTATATATATAGAATAGTGTCGTCAGCTGACATAATTAACAAACACATTTATTACATTTTGATTTAATATCAAAGTTAAGAGCTTTAATGGTTTTTGTTCTTCTACAAATTGACTTATCAAGGGATTTGTAAGCCTTGTGGCATCCTATCATATTTAAATATTTAGTGAGTAATATCCATTGAGTCAAGGTGAGTGCTTTTAATATGAATATTAGTATTTTGAGATCTATTTCAATTTCATTGTTAGGTATTTAGTTGTGTCTCTTATAGTTTTCAAACCACATCGTTTTTATGGGTTATAAGGTCCATGTTCTTGGATTCACATCATTCTCCCTCACATAGGGATATTTCTTTGACTTTTTTGTCAAAAAGGGAGAAAAGCTTGTATGCACAATTATATGTTTGTTGCCATGTTATGTGTTGCATGGATGGTGAGTATAGGATTACACTGTATCTTATTGCCTGATTGAAAGCATTTTTTTCACACACCATAAGGTTTGTTGTTTAGTATGCATACTAGACCGTGAGTGATAGATTTTGGCTCAATTCAGGTGCGGTTATTTATAGAAATTACTGAGTGACTTTTTGGATAAAAAATATGTGATTTTTGGCACCTCGATGAGGTCCTCAACAAAGGCGTCACTACACCCCTTGACGAACCCCTGAAGAGGTGGTTGATGAGGACTCTTAGTGAGGCCACAACTAAGTGGTTTGGTCTATTGGTCTATTGATTTATTAAACTTTTATTAATTATATTTTCACCCACAAATATATTTCAAATTACATTTTAAACTTTCTTAAATTATAGTTTAGCCCTTTACTAATTTTAAATTAAATTTTTAAACTTTTAATAATTATAATTAAGCCCAAATTTAATTTAAATTATATTTTCAATTTTTATAAATTGTAATTAAGAACTATACTATTTGAACTTATATTTGTGGACAAAAAAATATCAAATTAAGTACATTTTTGATACAAATTATTTAATTTTATTAAAAATGTATTTTTAGTAAATAAAAAGAAAATATTAATTTATTTACAAAAATTAACTAAATAATAATAGAACGTAGCAATTATCATTACTAAAATTGATGAAAATAGCTATATAAAATACAGTTATCAACATCCCCAAACTTAAGTTTTTGCTAGTCCTCGAGCAAAAGGAAGAAATAAAAAAAAGATAAACTGCATTTAAAATAGTGATTTTCAAAATATTTCTTTTATACATTACAAATAACATAACTCAAAGAAATAAAAGAATTTTATCTAAGCATCAAAATCAATTTAAAAGTATATAACCTTTTTACAATGAACTTTTAAGTTGTGTGTAAAGTCTTTTCAAATTTCATCACATGCAATCCTGATCGGGCTTTATACAAATATAAAATCAAACAAATTATCGAAATCACAAATCTCATAGTTTATTTTCTCTCTCCACTAACGTAGACAAACACAAAACACTAAATCAATAGGACTTCATTAAGCTTGTAAATGTATGGCTTAGGTAAAGGTAGGAATGAAGGATAATATTTAGCTTAACTTTTCCCGAAAGCATAACATTTCGTGGATTGAAAAAGATAATTCTATCATCATAATAATTACAACCCAATTTGGGATTTATCATCACATACAATAATCATTATTTGTTTTTTTTTTTTATTTCTCGCTTTTTTTCAATAACCCTTTTTCTAGATATCCTTTCAACATTTACTAACAATTGTAAATATGTTAAGGAATAAGAACAATAGGTATATCTACATATATATATATATATATATATATATACTTTTAGATAGGCGTTTGAAATGACAAAAATATATATGTACTTTGAAGCTCAAAAATGGTATACTATAGATTATGACAAGGAGGTAGATAGAAAGGCTCAAACGATCCAAAGATGGCCTAAATCATTTTCTTAGTTAAATGTTATCTATAATTTCGCCTAGAGAAAATCAAACAAATTCTAAGAACCGTAACACCACAAAATCAATCAATTTCATACTCACATAAACATTCTCTAAATTAGCATAACAACTCAAAAATCAAGACTAGTGCTCATAAATATTAATTCTTGTAAAAGTGAAACATCCGTAAATCTTATTCATCGCTTTGCACAATATTCAAAATTTTCAAAGAATTATGCATCATTTAAATCAAAGAAATAAAAGTAAATCACTATTCATAGCAAAATATCTTCAATTAACCAAAGAAAACAAAACAACAATTTTTTTTTCATACAAACAAAAAATATTTCAATTAAGTTCAAAATATCTACCACCCCCAAACTTAATATGCACATTGTCCCAAATGTGTGAAAATTAAAGAACAAAGGAGATGTGTTAAAAGAACTTCCCTGAATGTTGAGTTGACTTGTGAGATTGAAATCCAAAAATCGTTTTACCTCCTCCGATTGCACCTATCAAAACAAAATAACAAAATGAAGAGTTATGCAACTAATACATGTTCTAAAACAAAATATATAAATAAATAAATAAATAAATAAATAAAACACATGAGTTGCCTCCCAAGAAGCGCTTGATTTAGAGTCATCACTGACCGCTTTCTCTTTGCTTTAGTCGATCACATAAGAAAATGGTGGACTTTGACGATCAATGTCACCCCTAAATAGTGTTTGAGTCTTTGCCCGTTCACTTGAAAGTACATTTTGTGATTCTTCACCTTTAATTTCAACAGCCCCATACGTGGTGTACTTTGGTACAATGAAAGGCCCCGACTCACTTAGATTTCAATTTTCTCGCGAAGAACTTCAAACGAGAATTGAAGAGCAATATTTTCTCGTCCCGTTCAAGTGTCGATGCAAGATTTTGTTGTCATGCCACCTCTTCGTTTTTCCTTATAAATCTCAAGATTTTCATACGCGTGTAAACGATCTCATCCATCTCATCAGTAGGAGACGCGCTACAAGCACCTAACTCAAAATTCAAAGTCTTGATAGCCCAATACGTACGGTGCTAATTCAACTGGGAGATGACAAGCTTTCCCAAAACCAACCGAGCATGGGACATCCCAACGGGTGTCTTCAGAGGCCGTTTCCGGTATGCCCGTAGTTGAATCGTCCAATATTCTTAGACCAATCCTTCCTTGCAAGGATTTTACCGTATTCTCCAAAATTCTCTTCACTTCTCTCCGTTGGATATCTCAACTTGTCCACTAGTTTCGAGGATGATAAGGGCCAGATCTTACGAGTGACACCGTATTTGGCAAGGAGGGTTTCAAAAGATTTGTTGCAAAAATGAGTTCCCCATCACTTATGATTGCCCTCGTGTGCCAAATCGAGTGAAAATATTTTTCTTTAGAAAATTCAAGACACTTTTTGGAATCATTGGTAGGCAAGGGAATTGCTTCTACCCACTTAGAAACATAATCCACAAAGAACCAAAATGTGTGAGGTTGTCAGACGAGATAAAAGGCCCCATGAAATCAATTCCCAAACATCAAATATTTCTACCTCAAGAATGTTGTTTAAAGGCATGTCGTGTTTCTTAGAAATGTTACCAACTCTTTGGCACTGTCACAACAGGAAACAAAGAAATGTATCTTTAAACAAATTTGGCCAATAAAACCGTATGAAGAACCTTAGCCGTAGTTCTTCTTTTTCCAAAATGGCCCCCATAGTCAAGAATGACAATGTTTAAGTATATTTTCAATTTCTTCCTTTGGGACACACTTTCCGATAATTTGATTCGCACAATGCTTAAACAAGTAAGGTTCATCCCATAAATAGTACTTAACATCATGTAAGAATTTTTTCTTTCCGTTGGAAAGATATTTCGTGTGGGAAAGACATTGCTTACGTATGTAATTAACATAGTCCTGGGTACCATGGCACACTTCTATGATCAAAGGAAAATAATTGCTCATCGTGAAAGTCTCACCAATGATAGTCTTATCCACGGCTCCATCATTATTCTCCAATCTCGATGTATGATCTACCACTTAATTTTCTGCTTCTTTCTTATCCTTGATCTCCAAATCAAATTCTCAAGTGAGGATCCATCTAATCAATCTTGGTTTTGCATCTTTTTTAGCCATAAGATATTTTATGCCAGTAACGATCGTATAAACCGTCACTTTAGTTCCGATTAGGTAGGAATGAAACTTTTCAAAAGCATATACAATGCTAGTAATTCTTTTCAAGTTGGTAGCATAATTCATTTTGAGCTTCTTGGCCAAAGTTTTTGCATAGTATAGCGGTATGAAAACTCTCTTTTTCCGTTGTCCTAAAACAAATTCTACCGCAAAATCACCGCATCACACATAAGCTCAAAAGGTAGATTCCAATCAAAGGCAACAATGACGTGAGCCTTGATCAACTTTTCTTTCAAAACCCTAAAGTTTCAAAACACTTTTCGTCAAATGTGAATTTTGTATCTTTTTCCAAAAGATTACACAGTAGGCTTTGATATCTTGGAAAATCTTTATGAAACGCTCTATGTAATCCTCCATGCCCAAGAAAGCTTCTAATTGCTTTCACCGATGTCGTGAAAGGCGAAGCCAATGGTTTCAATCTTTTCCCTATCCACTTCAATTCCTTTAGACGAAATTAGACGGCCGAGGAAAACACCTTCTCCTACCACGGTTGGCATTTTTCCCAATCTAAAAACCAAGTTTGTTTCTTCGCATTTTCAGAGGGACCAAAGAAAGGTTATGCAAGCACATATCAAATGAATCCCCAAAAAATGAGAAGTCGTCCATAAATATCTCAATAAAATCTTCCACCATGCTTGAGAAGATAGCCATCATACACCTCCGAAAAGTTGGCCGAGCATTACACAATCCAAAAGGCATTCTTCTGAAAGCAAAAGTTCCATACGGACAGTGAAAGGGGTCTTCTCGATCTTCGCGTGATAGCAATTTGGTCAGAACTGTAATAGCCATCCAAGAAACAATAGAAAGAATGTCCCGCTAACTGGCCTAGCATTCGTCAATAAATGGAAGGGAAAAATGATCCTTTCGGAAAGGGCCTCATTGAAGCCCGATAGTCCACGATACCCGCCATCCTATCACTTTCCTTGTGGGAATCACCATTATTGCTATTAGTCTCCACCGTAATTCCTCCTTTCTTGAACACAATGAATCGTCGACCCAAGAGCTATCCGAAATAGGATAGATAATGCCTCCATCTAACCACTTAATGATTTCCTCTTTTACTACCTCCTTCACGATTGGATTCAAACGACGCGATGCTCACATAGAGGGCTTGATATCTTCTTCAAACAAGATCGCGTGCATGCATATTGAAGCGGTTAATTCCTTTAATGTCGCCTATGTGACCATCCTAATGCTAGCTTGTAATTTCTCAACACTCTCAATAGCTTCTTTTCTCGATCGTCATCTAGAGATGCCGAAATAATCACAGTGCATTTCAGAAGTCATTTCACCCAAATAAGCATACCTTAGATGGGCAGGCTGGCTTAAGCTCTAGTAATTGTTTCTCGTTCCATGATGGCTTCCCATAGGTAAACTTAGACGGTGTTACAACTCAGTGATGCATCTTCTTCACAGGACTAAAGAGTCATGGGAGATGCCTTAAGTAACTCGAGATATTCAAGAGAATCAAAGTTATCAATAATATTGTCGTTCACAAGTGTAAGTTCCAAAGCATCAAGACTAAATTTTCTCCCGAAATTGCTTTCAACTAACGCATTCACCGTGTCAACTCTAAGGCAATCGTCGTATTCTCTTGAAATTTCATAGCTTTAAAGACGCTGAAAGTTACCTCGGGTCTCGACTCTCACGGTCAGCTCTCCTCTCTGTACATCAATCAAAGTCCTACCAAGTGCTAAAAAGGGTCTCCCTAGAATGATAGGAATCTCTTTATCTTCCTCCACGTCCAGAATTATGAAATCTCGGCAGAAAGATAAACTTGTCTACTTTGACAAGCACATCCTCTATAATGCCTCTGTGGTGTTTCAAAGACCTATCAACAAGTCAAGAGTCACAAAGGGTCGATCAGGCTCTCTCCTAATCCAAGTCTTTGGTAGATGGAAAGTTGGCATCAAATTAATGTTTGCACCAAGATCGCACAAAGCTCTACCAAAAATTTCTCACCAATAGTACAGGAATGGTGAAACTCCCCCGAATCTTTAAGCTTGCGTGGTAGCTTCTTTTCGCAGTGACGGCACTACACTCCTCCTCTCGCGAGAGCAACAATCTCAAAATCACCTAACCTTCTTTTCTTAGACAAAATGTCTTTCATAAATTTCACATAACCGGCATTTGCTCCAAGGCATCAAAGAAAAGTGCGGACGTTGATACGAAGTTTTTTTAAATACTTCAAGAAACTCGGGAGAACCGTTTATCAAGTTTTTGCTTAAGTATCGAGGGAATGGAATCTATGTGGATTATAAGGCTCGAGATTATCTAACACCGGTTTTATTAATGGATTTTCTCGTTGATTCATTCTCTTCAACTCTATGATTAGCCTTTTCTTGTTTTTCGAGGTCAACACCCTCAACAATAAGAGCTGGAGAAATGGGTTTTTGTATTTCTTCTAACTCTTTTTCCATTCCTCAATGTCACCGCTTACAATGCTCTTTTCCCTCCCTTTTCGATTGATTTCAAGATCACTAGGTAAAGATCCTCGAGGGCGATCATTGACGCAGAGCTAGTTTCCCTAATTGAACTCTAGATTTCTAATAGATGTTGCCCGATTCTCGAGAATAGTCTCATTCTTCGCCATATATTGAAAGCAAACATATCTTCTAACGGGCGTTTCTCTCCCGTCAAGCTGACTCGTTATGAAAACCCTGAGGTGAGCCGGCTTCATGTAAGATGATCGTCTTGATTATTACTCCAAGAAAAATTAGATGATTCTTCCACCCCCGGATTGTACGTGTGTTGAATAGTGGATTGTTTTGATTCCTACTATAATTGGAAACAAAATTGACAGATTCAGTAGTCACAGGACATCTCTCACCGGTGCATTTATTACCATTGCAAATTTCACATGCAACAAAAGGATTCTCAATAGAACGGACACCCATAAGATCCATCTTTTTCACCAAAGCGACACTTGTGCGCTAAAGCCATATAAGATCAATCTCATGAATTCCACCGCTTTCAGGCACAATCCTCTCCTCGATGGCCACTCATAACTATTTGAAGCCATTTCCTCTAATAAGTTGTATGCTTCATCAATTGATTTCCCATTGTAGCACCACCTGGCCGCAAAGATCAATCATATTTCTAGTTTGACCCATCAAACTATTATAAAATGTTTGAACTTGAAGCCACTTCGGTAATCCACGCGCGATATCTTCTAAGTAGCTCCTTGTACCTCTCCCAAGCTTCATATATAATGACTCGGAAGTCAAACCGCATAAAAGTGGTGATTTCATTCCTCATCCGCGCCTTTTTGCCGGTGGAAAATATTTGGCTAAAATTTTTTGAGCCAGATCCTCCCAAGAAGTGATAACCACACGGCAATGAATTCAACCAACTTCATTTTATCCCTCGCGAAAGGAAAAAGTCTCAACCGAATAGCATCATCAAGTGACTCCATTACGCTTAAAGGTATCACAAATCTCTAGAAATTTGATATAATGGGAGTTTGATCATCGTGGGGTAAACCACCAAATTGTACCGATGTTTGAATCATATGAATGATTGAAGGCTTAATTTCAAAATTATTGGCTTGAATTAATGGTGTTCTAATGCTTGAATGGATGCCACCAACCACGGGCACGCATAATCTCTTCTAAGGATCTCGTTCTTCAACTGAATTTCATTATCCATAGCTAGTTTTTCTAAGGTTTCTTGTTTATTATTTTTCTTTAAGTTCAAAATAGTTCTATGAATTTCTAGATCTAAGCGGAACTAAGTCAAGATTTCTTACGCTACGATACAAAGTCCCACTCTATCCAAAATTAAATCTAATACAATATATAAATTAAATTTAAAACATAAATAAACACACAAAGCCAAACAAGTAACAGTAAGCAATTAAACAAATAATATTTTTGTTTTTATTATTATTATTATTATTTTAATTAAAATCAGATTAATTGGTATTAATATTAACAAAAATTAGTAAAATAAACTTCAAGAACGGCGCTAAAACTTGTTGCGTGGTTTTTCAACACACGAACTCAGGCAAGTATACACGATCACAAGTAATAATATGATAAGTAAAATATCGCTCCCACAGATTTGTTACTAGTATTCGCAATTATTAAAATTATTTCAACCTAATTTTATCCAAACAAATGATAATTTGATGCAACACTAACTAACTTTATAACAGATTGCAAGAAAATTTAGGATTGCGCTTCACCAAATTAATCCACTTGAATCATTATATTTTATCTTGATTTATGTTATCGTGTTTTAAGTTGTTAACCAAGAACTCCTAATCTATCCATATATCTCTTCCGAAGCCCATACGTAAACATCTAGTTAAAATGATTCACTATATTCCTACGCTAATTAAATTCAACCGCATTTATTAAGTTCTCGAAGTTCTCATCGCATACACATATAATAAAAGTATATTTTATCCCTTATGTATATACGTTATTTCATCAATGAAAGCAAGACAAAAATGCCTTTTTCAAGTTTATTTAAATGTCACATATCAGCCTTCATTAATCTTCCGATAATTAAAAGCATTAAACACGTATAAAATAAACAACTTAAAACATGTCCATAAATCATTCAAAAATATTTAATTCAAATTTCATAATTTACGCTACATCGTAATCCCGTAACAAATGTATTAGTTCATAGCAGAATTTAAAATTACAACACAACAAAAATAAAATATTGCGAGAAAGAAAATTAAAAGAAAATAGATAAGAAAAAAACTCTTTCACGATTCCTCAATGAAAATAAATTTCATCCCTTTTCTTCTTCTTTGTTGTCTTTCTCTCGTAATTTCCCTAAGAAAATACCACATAAAATGTTAAATTAATACTCCGCGTGAGCCAGGTAACACGCAAACAAGAAAAAAGAAAAATAAAAATGTTACAAGGAAGAAAAAACTTGCAAGAACTGCTAGTTTTCTCCCAAAATTTCGAGAGAAAAAAAAGAAAAATGCTAGAACTTGAAAATGAACTAAAAGAAAGAGAAAAAAAATTCTTCTGGTACGCGTATCCCCCAAAAACATATATCACTTTTTTTCTTTTCTTTTCTTTTTATTTTTTTATATTTTTTTTATTATCAGTGGGGAATTTTTTTGATTTTTTTGAATTTTTTCGCATGCCACGTGTCACCATGTGATTCGCTGAGAGAACCAGAAGGACACGTGATGCCTTTCATCGACGGTAAGTCGGGGCGTACGAAGAACGCGTCGCACACGATTTCTCCCGGATTTTGAAACGGGTAACTACTGAAGCCGGGCGCCGATTCTCGCGTTTTATTTCACCAAATACATGCCACGTGTCACCATGTTATTCGCCGGAATATTTACGAGACACGTGGTCGGCCATTTTCCGTCAAGAGCGAGTGCGCACGCCGCTCGGATGGACCGCGTCACATAGGATTTTTACACGAGCTGCCCGGCCGCACGCTCACTGACGGACGCGTCAATCCGGGACCGTTGATCCGATCCAACTACCGCCGATCGTCTCGTGAATCTCGCGTATCCGACATGCGGGCCCACTCGACGCCGGCCCCGCGCGACACGCGCGGACCCACCGGCACGACGAGCCGCGCGAAAGGAATATCTCTCGTCCCCAATCTCCTCGTCGAAGCCACGGACACGCGCGCACCGAGCCGCTGACTCTTCGACCTGACTCGGCCCACGTTGGCGAAAGCGTGATCTACGCGCTGCGGACTTCATCTCCCCCGCGAAAATTAAACTTTTATTAATTATATTTTCACCCACAAATATATTTCAAATTACATTTTAAACTTTCTTAAATTACTTTACTAATTTTAAATTAAATTTTTAAACTTTTAATAATTATAATTAAGCCCAAATTTAATTTAAATTATATTTTCAATTTTTATAAATTGTAATTAAGAACTATACTATTTGAACTTATATTTGTGGACAAAAAAATATCAAATTAAGTACATTTTCGATACAAATTATTTAATTTTATTAAAAATGTATTTTTAGCAAATAAAAAGAAAATATTAATTTATTTACAAAAATTAACTAAATAATAATAGAACGTAGCAATTATTATTACTAAAATTGATGAAAATAGCTGTATAAAATACAGTTATCAATGTCTCTTTTTTTCCTTTTCCTTTTCTAATTCTTTTTTCTTTTTGCTTATTTGCCTTGTAATACAATCCACCTCTAAGCAACTCTCTTGTGACAATGATTTTGCTGTGGGAGATAATTTTGAGACTACATTTTGAATTGAGTCTAAAACACTCTCATGTTGTTATGCTAAATTTTCTTGCACCCAAAAGCTCTCAAAACTAGAAACATCCTTTTTTAGCACCCTGATCCCATGAAACATCATGTTCTTTATTAGGAAAAATAAGAATACGACAATGATCAAAAAACTTGCTCACTAAAAGTTTAACAAAAGCAAAATGGTACAAGTTTCGCCATATATCATTTACAACTACATGATCTAGTTTTTCATATATATTACTTATTGCATTCCCTCCTTTGTCCCACTTATAAGGATAACCATCAAATTCCAAACAAGACAAACCACAATCATCTAAAGCTCTACAAAAAATATTAATTAAGTAAATTGATCTATATATGCCTCCATGTTTTTCACCATTGTGCATAATCTTATTAAAGTCTCCCACTACCAACTAAGGAATTGATGGGGTTCTGTTAATTTTCCTCAAGAGATCTTATGAGAAAATTCTTTTATTATAATTGAAGGGACTATGACAACTAGTTAGTTGCCATAATTTTCTATTCATATATGGAATAAAAGTATCAATATAATCAAGTGTGCATGACAAGAGTGATATTTCAACTATATTCTACCATAACAAAATTAGACCCCCTACCTCTATCTTTATTTCGTTCCACAACTAATCAACCATAAAAATTTAAGTTGTATTGGAACCTTTCTACTTGTATCTCATTCAATATACTCTTAGATATGAAAACCACATGTGTATCATAAATACTAATAAGTTTTTTAAGAGCCCGAAATGCCTTTTAATTACCAATCCCTTGTATATTCCAACTTAAGACCAAGCACATAGCTACAATCAATAATACTAATGGATAAAATAACATTTATTATTTATGATCCAAATCTTTTAGGGATATTTTAAACTTTTTAAAACAAACTCTAATTTAAAAGAGTTCATAACAAATTTTGAAACATATTCGAAGAAAGATTCATCAAAACAAAGGAAGCTTTAAAAGAGATACATTTCTTAAGAAATGGATAGCTTACTATTTCAAGGGATAAAGTTTCCACCAATTCACTTCAAGTTAAATCTTTATCGCAGTAGATAAAGGAGTTAAAAACTTCAAAAACTAGCTCACTCTATATTTTCCAAGCCCTTCATGCAAGAAGAGAGAGAATCTGCCCTTCACACCCTCAAACCTCTCTAAGAATAGTGGTTATCTTACCTTTTTATCTTTAGTCTAGCAATCCTAATAAGTTATAGGTGTCCCTATTTTCAAGCAAATATCTACTATACATAAACTTTCTTAACAAAGATTCTTATGTTTGAAAAGGCTTGTTATAGGCTACATAAGACCTACTAAAACAAATGTGCTTCAAAATTGGTAATGGGTATGCAATAAGAGTGTTTAAGGGCTCATGGATTCTTAATTTAATGAAACAAAATCTTTTTACAAATATGGGTCATTAAAATACCAATTTGAATTTATGTCTCTCAAAACTTGCTACAAACAACCAGTGATAATGTGATAGAATTCTTAATCTATTCGGACCAAATATTTTGAAACTTGTCTTCATGCTTGAACTCCCTCTCAAAATAGTGTAGACAAAATTAACTAGTATGGTATTGGGTTGAATGCCTTTTCTATTAAAGAAGTGGACAACAAGTTAGTACACCACTGTGGTATAAGGGGAAACAAATAGTTTGGAATAAGTTTTGCATTTTGGCAATACAAGAACACCATAAAATTTTATTATGGAAAATTTACCATAATGCTCTACCTACTTGAGAAAATCTTCAAAAGTTCATAACCATTGTAAACACAAACTAGTATTGTATAATGAAGACCCAGAGGACTATAAACACCTCTTTATCAAGTGCAAAATCATTCGATCTTAGTAGAATGCTAGACATTGGGGTATAACATTCGATATGCAGACAAATTAGATATTTATCATACACTTAGATTTGCATACAAGTTAAGCATTTATTTTTATATTAAGTGATAATTGACTCCTCCTAAATTATTTAATAACATAATCGATGTAAATCAGTTTATCTTAACCGTTATTACTATGATTGAGCATGCTTGGAGGTGTGAAATGCTATTATCTTCGAGAAGAAGCCTTTACATTCTCACACCATTATGCATCTGTTGCGGCAAAGAGTAGAAAAATTCAGTAGCATTATGCTTCATAGTGCATTCATCTTACAAGATGACTCCTCTTATCATGCTTAAGTCCAATTAGAACCAACCAAATAAGCAAGATCACTAATGGTGCAATTAAGATCAATCTGGATGAACTTGGAAGAAATGTAAAAGAAGTACATGTTGTATAGCACGGGATTCTAATGATAATTTCATGAAGGGAAGAGCCATGAAATTTCATGCTTATTCACCATCACGGACAGAAGCTTTAGCCTTAAGATTAGCCTAGAAACTACCACACAAAAAGGAAATAAAATGGTATATTTAGATAGGGATGCAAAAGGACTAATTAAGGTTACGATGGAGTACAAATTCAATTGGATAATTAAATATATTTTTGAATAAATAAATAAAATGGTTACAGTTAAGTGAATTCCTATGCTCAAAAAGCTTTAACTCATGATTTGGATGTATTTTTTTAAGCAGAAGATATTCCTCTACTAGAGATAATTAAATAGCATCTGTTCTATTTTCAACAAAAAATAAAGTTTGTTTTTGTGCTATTAAAAAAAATACATTACAGATTTTTTATATGCTCATTTATATTCGGTGGCATAATTTTACAATTGTATGGTTTTAAATCTCCAATTTATTCTCTCTTAAAAAAGTTACCATCAAAACAAATTTATGTCATTTTGGTTAGAAAAAGGGACTAATTTGTATGACCTAATTTTGAGTACTGAACGCTTTCGCCTCACCGGTTGAAGATTAGAAAACTACTGATACAGTGATACTAGAAAAATAGCGCTTAAAGCCCAAGAAGCTGCATTACTTTCTCTGCATATCTCTCTCTTGGAAAATGGCCGCCGACAACAAATCAAAGTCCGCTTCCACGGATAACACCACGACATCCAAGAAGAGGAAGCAGCGCTATCTCCCACATAACGTTTGTTCTCTCTCTCTCTCCAAATATTAAAGAGTGAAATGATTTAGTTTTGGGTTTTCGAAAGCGACCCATTATTTTAATCGAAAAGTTTTGTATTTGATTTGCAGAAACCGGTGAAGAAGAAGGGGTCCTACCCTTTGCGCCCAGGAGTGCAAGGTTTCTTTATTACTTGTGATGGTGGTCGAGAACGCCAAGCATCCCATGAGGCCATTAACGTTATTGACTCTGTATGTCACCATTTTTTTTAACTGAACAATGTTTGTTTGTTTTTTCCTTTTTTTAATTAAGAAACTTATTTAGTTTCCCATCTTGTTGATTACCCAAAAAAAAAGGTTCCTATCTTGGTTTTTACTTTTTCTAGGTAAAATTTTCCGCTTGGTTTGTTTTGAAATTTGTACTGATTTTTATCCGTTGCTTATTATAGTTGTTCATAAGTTGTTGTGGATATGGGTTATAACCGTTATCAATCTGGAATTTTATCAAATTTATTTAAGACAAAGGTCGATGAATACACATTGTTATGCGATCGGAAGGGTGAGAGAGAGTAAAGCATTGAAATTGTATTTGGGGTTGAAATCTGCAAATAGTTAGATATCTTTAACAGTTACGTGGTTAGTTAGAAAATTTAGTGAACAATGGTTGGGTTTAGTTCGAATTGATTCACTGGTTCTGAAAGAAAAGAATTTCTTTTCAATGAAAAATAAATCTTTACGCAAGTAATCCAAATGGTAGTAATGTTGATAATATTAATTCTGCTCTGTGGTCAGAAAAATTGTAGTTTCAGTGTTTTAAAACAGTATCTGGGCAAGTAATCAGAAATTTGATTAATTTGTAAAATAACTTTTTCCACAAATTTTTCTACAAATTGTTCCATAAATTAGTGTTTTAACCAAAACTTCATGCATCTCAATATCAGGCTGTTGTGAATTCCCAGATAAAGTTTTTATTAGTCCAGATGGTACTAACTCGCTTACTATTAAGGTCTTAAGTGGTCAAGACCATATTCGAGAGTTGGAGAGAGTAAAAAAGATGCGTTACATTTCTTGAGATTGGTCTTCTGTATATATCAACCTGGTGGAACCATAATATCTTGGACAGGGGACCTACGTAGATATTCTTAAATGTGCGAACTCAGGTTCAAACATAAACTATAATCAATTCATTCTTGTTTGATAAATAAATATAATACTAGATTCTATTTATAAGATTGAAATAACAAATTAGATAGTCATAAAATACGAAATTCTAAGTAATAATCTAATAGCTAATTATGAGAAATCTAAGTATCAATACGAAATCTAAAGATAAATAAATAATATCTAAGGGATAATATCCTAATATAGATTAATTTAAATAATTATTATCTTATTTGTTTTACATCGTTGATAGAACTTTGTAGTTGGTTCTTGTGTGTTACCTTCTCATAAGTCACTGAAGAACTAAAGTTCAAGTTGCAAATTGAGAACTACAAATCAGTAGATTATTTCTGAATTGCTTGTCAGAAAATGGATGTCTCAGTTGTGAATATAATAATTTCAAATATAGTTGTTTTTATTAGTTTCTTAGATTTGGATTTTTCATAATTCTCACTTATATTGTTAAGTACCAGAAATGTTCTATGTTGCAGAGGAAATTATTCAAATTAAAAATATCTTTGGTTATTAGTGTTTACATGAGCTAATAATAGAATGACAAGTATTGAACTTTTAGTGCATGAAGTTCCTCTTCAAGTTTTTCTCCTGATTATTGTCTCTCTGCTTAGTGATGGCACAATCAATCAGTTGCTGTCATTTATTTTATATCCCAAGATCGAAAACAATTTATTATTTTCAAAATTAGAGATGAACTTTTGTGCTATCTGTTGAAGTTGGTTGTTTTATTAAGGGAGAGTACTCTGAAAATCTGGTCTGTGGAATATTGATTTATTTGTCTGTGTTTTATTTTTGTAGTTTTATGAAGAGCTAGTACATGGAAATGGTTCAGGAGGGAGGGTTGCTGGGCTACCCAATAAACCTATGAATAAGAAAATTAAGTTTTCATATTCTGAATCTTCTGGTAGTGATGATGAGTACGGCGAGGCAAAAGAGGAGGAGGAAGAAGAGGAAGAAGAAGAGAAGGAAAAACATAAATGTCCTAATGATGGAGATCAGGGTGAAAGTAATGGTCAAGCAAGTAGTGAGACATTAGATCCCCTTAAAAGTGAAAAAGTGTGCCCCGTGAGTCAATTAGAGGGAGAACCTAATGACAACAAAAAACATGAGAAAGTTAGTGAAAGTCAAGCAATTGAAGCCTTGGAACCACCAACTGAGAAAAAGTGTCTAGAAACCGATGCATCAAAAGGTGACAACCCAGAGAAAGTGAAAGAGAAGTCCATTGATAAGCTAATTGATGCCGAATTAAAAGAACTGGGGGATAAGAACAAGGTGAGAACAATGCATAACTTGGTCAATTTCATTCTTCTCTTTTTATCTGATGTACATCAACACAACTCTTGAAATACCACCTTGCTTGTACTGTTAGGAATTTTCTTAAGATTTCTATTTTTCTTTGCGGGTGGCATGTCATCTTGTTTGCATTTTAAGATCAAATATCCGATGCATCTTTTGTAGCTTATGCTGGATTATGATTATTCAAAAATTGTGCAGAGACTGGCTGTAGAATATTGATAGTATTTGTGACGATGTATTCAATCCTTGTATGTGTGATTGTTGCGAACCACATTAGCATTTTCTCTTTGTCTTGTTGCAGTGCAAACGTCTTCCCCTTATTTGGAATTGTAGCTTCAAATATAACTTGTGTCAACATTTATTTGGGAATATCACTTAGTTTATATGTATTCAGTATTCTATTTTTCATGCCCATTTTATCCTGTCATTTTTTTAATTCTTATGTATCAGCAATGCAATGTTTCTCATCAATGCTTTATTTTATTTTCTCGAGTTATTAATGATAGCATTTAGCTAATAGAGACATGTTTGCAAGGATTATTTTCTGTTTCAGACCGCTAATTTACAGATGTGAAATGTTTTTAGGAGTTTTTAATCTTATCCTTTAGAAAAGGCAAACTAGGTCCCAGTCTGGCATCTCTGAGATAATGGTACTTGGCACCTCAGATACGACCACATGTTTCAATCTTTTTTAAAGTTCAAACAATACGGAATGTTGTGCATTCATAATGACCTCACTGAAATAGTGGTGCATCAAACCTTTGAAATGAAGCATGCAATCGGACTAAATTATTTTCTGTAATTAATTGGTGAATTGGTTATTTCTTTGTTATTAACTCTACTTGTCAACGGCTCTTTATCATTTCATCATCTGGCAATTCAATTTTAGCATTTGTAGCTTTTGGGGATTCTGATTTGGGTTAGATGTCCTGGTTTTGTACTGTGCCCTTTTCTTTTCATTTATTTTTGCAAGTTCAGTAGTTGGAGTATGCTACATCCTTAAACCTTCTACTGCCATCATTGACACTGCCTCCTTCCCACGTTGTTTTTTGCTTGTGCTGATCATAGTTTGTTTTACAGAGGCGGTTTTTCACCCTTGATTCTGGTTGCAATGGTCTTGTCTTCGTTCAAATGCGGAAAAAAGAAGAAGACCCTAGCCCCAAAGATATTGCCCAGCATATGATGACATCTACTGCTGCTACAAAGAAACACCTGTCAAGGTTCATGCATGGCTTATTACGTTAAATTTGTATTAAAACACACGCACAAAATATAAAAAGCTAATCAACAAGAATGCTTAATTTCACATGTAGGTTTATTTTAAGAGTCTTACCTATTGAAGTAGCATGCTATGCTTCAGAAGAGGAGATTTCAAGAGCAATCAAACCTCTTGTGGAACAGTATTTTCCTGAGGGAACCGAGAATCCACATAAGGTGATATGGTTGTCATCTATTTTAACAATTCTTTATTGCTTTTTGCCTTTTCCTACTTAGATATTTATTATTCTGCTTTGGAAGATGGCAATATATGAGCATAGCATACAAAAGATTTTTGACTTGTTATTTTTGTGACAGCTTTTTTTACTCTTTAGATGTGGTTAAACATATCTTTCATCAAAATATATGATAGGAAAAATAAGTGATCTAGTTATTATAATAGAGCAAGTTAAGTCCAAATGGTTAGGCAGGAGAGGCCCTAAAAGAGCTTAATTTTTTTCATTTAATTGAATGCAAACATTAAGTAACCTTGCTTCTAGTTTCATCTCATCGTTGGATCTCTTTCAAGGTGAAGAGTAGAATACGAGTGGCAATTTCTGATCTGTGAACACAATTATGACACAATCAAAAATCATTAAAGCAGGAGTTAATCACTAATGATGCAATAGAAAGCTCATACTACTATATTCTTATTATTATAAATGAAAAATACAAAAAAACTATCTTAATTTTTTAGCGTGTCAACAAACAAAAAAATGACACGTTTTCCACCCCTAGAGTAGAGTTACACCATAATTTTGATACCCATGAAGTGTGATCCAGAAGCAGAATGCTATATACATGTGGCCTTGTTAGAAGCTTAAAAGAAACTTCATAATCTTCCAAAACCTGCCACTGCCACTTGCCACAAGGCTAATTGAGTGAAAAATAGTTAGTCGTTGGGGGCTATTGGAATGACAATTGGCATCTCATTTGTGCACCTCTCACTTCAAAAGGTTGTAACTGGCCTTGTATGTCTTGGCATTCACAATGTAGCCTTGGCTGTATAGATTCCCATCTCTCTAGCCCCTTTTGTAAGTATTTAGGAGGGGAAACTTGTGCGCTCCAAGACATGCAGTTTTTAGGTTTATATTAATATGTTCTTTTTCATTAGGGGGAAACAATGACCCGTAGAAATAAGTTACAATTTGAGAAATTTTCTTGGAAAACCTTGGAAGCTGGGAATTACATGTAGCTAAACATTGGATTCAGTACTTTTGAAGTCATTTTGCTTGTGTCAAGTGGGCACTTAGGTTACTCTTTTAGTAAAAACTGGACGAGTTAGTCACTTTTTGAACAACACAATATTATTTTATTAACAAATTTTCTGACAGAATAATAAAGTATTTTTAATGGGATAAAATTATCATTTTAAATTTTTTCCTCTTTTATAGTTGAAAAATTTGCCCCATTTTATTCTGTCAAATTTTTTTATTAATAAAATAATATTGTACTGTTTAAAAAGTCACTAATTTATCTTATTTTTATTGAGAAAGTGACCCAAGTATCCTTTGTGAAAGCAAAGTGACTAAAGTGTTCTGGTGGCACAAGCAAATTGACTCCTAAGTTTACTTAATCCACAAACATTTTGTCACTATTAAAGTGATTTTTATTAATTCCTATCAAATGATATATTCCTTACATTGTACACGTGTTGAGATGATATGGACTTCCTAAATCTGTGCAGTTTGCAGTATTGTATGAGGCTCGGGCAAATACTGGCATCGACAGGAAGAAAATCATAGATGCAGTTGCAAAATCTGTCCCTGGACCTCATAAAGTTGATCTTAACAATCCTGATAGGACCATTGTAGTTGAAATTATCAAGGTAAGCAATTTTCTTTTTCGTAGGAATTGAAACATTGACTTTTAGATCAAGCTTTTTCAAGCCTGAACTGTTTACTGATTCTTGGGATCTTCTTGATTCTCTGCTTACATGGACTGATCTTAATATTATTAGGGTTGCGATATTGTCACAATGCAATTTGATATTATCACAAGAATAATTTATTAATGACAACTTTATCTGATGGTAGTGGTACTAAGGTGTAATTAATACTAGTGGTAAAATGAACATTTTATACATTTTTATTGTGGTAATATCATTACCCTATTATTAACTATGGAAAATAATTTTTCTTTTTTGGAATTTCAATTCTTTTTAAACTTATCATATGGAAAAATAGTGACCAAGTTCACTATGTGCCATTGCACATATCTGCAGGTTGGATGCAAACTTAAAATAATCTACATTGACGCTAAAAACCATAGCTTCATGAATGCGTTCTCCTAGTCATGAATCTAATTCATTATTTTCCTTTGATTGTCAGACCATATGCTTGATCGGGGTCATTGAGAAATACAAGGAGTTAGCCAAGTACAACCTAAGGCAGCTGACATCACCATAGGTATAGGATGTTACATCTTTATTAGTGCATAAACTTTTGACAGTTGACAAACCTGAAACGAGTATGCTGCTTTCTAGTCCTTTACTCTTTGTCTGGAATTCTGGTTTGTACTCTTTACTAGATGTAGTTGGGTCGGGCGAGATAAAATTATGAAGTTTATGCAAATCATCAGAAAAAGTTGATGATCCCTGCCGATGCTAAAGGTCAGTTGAAAAGAAGTTCGGGTTAAAGCTGCTGTAGATTTTTGGGCAGACAGTTATATGTTTGATTCCGGGGTCGTCCCACCCGTACCATGTACATTCCTAAAAATGATTCTAAATGTTTAAGTGATTTTTAAAATTTTAAATCCATAATCCTAAAGTTGATGTAGTAGGTTATGATCAATCAGAATGATTGTAAAACTCTAGACAAGAGGGTTTTATTCTAGTCGAGCACAAATTGGTTGAATTCCGCTTCAGTTTGGTATTTTAGTTGTTACCATGCCTTAATTTGTTTTGCTAAAACCCGAGTGTTTCATACTTCAAACGGGAAAGACAAAAATGGTATATATTTCACAGTTTTCTGCAACCATTTTCCATGTATATACGAGGCTATATAACGTGCTAAAGGGCAGTCCCCGAATGCATTGAAAAGAAGTTCATGTTAAACCTATCGTCGAGCTGCTTAGATTTTTGGGCACGTTTGATTTTGTGGCCGTCCCACACCGTATCCATTAGTAGATTCTACACTTTCGGTTTTTTTTGTTGGATGATCATACAGGTTCACTAGTTTTTCAAAATTGAGTACTTAATTATAATAATTTTTTTTTTGTTGAAGTTTAATCTATTAATTAATTTTTAAAAAGTGACCATTAATTTATTCTATTTTATTAAATTTTATTAAAAAACTTCTTTTATAATTATTCTTGTTAAAATTTTCTTTTTTAAATACAATTAAAAAAAATTAAAAAAATTAAAAACCTAAAAATTGATCATTTAGACTCGTATTATTTTTTTAAAGCTTGTAGATTAAATTATTTCAAAAAAAGCTATTGAATTTAAGTATTTTAACTATCATAATTGGTAGTTTGTTGCAATATTTGTTCCTTTTTCTTCTTCTTTAACTCAATATTAAGGTATTTGAAAGTTTTTTGGAACTATTTTCCATGTATTTATAGGAGACTATATGTACCGTGCTAAAGATCAGTAAGTTTTAATAATTAAATTTTCAACATTTATCTTCAAAAAGTGATAATATGTAACACACATGTATATATATATATATATGAAATAAGAAAAATAATAGTAAAAGTATGATGGTTATAATGAAAATGTATTTTAGTAATAATAAGTTCGCTATCGTTATATAAAAGATAGTAGAATTTTATTTTATAAAATTAATGGATTTGTATTGTTTTATTTTCTAAAAAAATGGAACATCACAAATTCACTCTGACTACACTTTCAAAAAATAAGTATTATAAGTTCATTACTTTTATAAAATGAATTTATACTATATTTTTATAAAGATAACATACTTTTATTATCTCATCTAATATGTACGAATTTAAATTATATTTTTATTAAAAGTAATAAACAAATTTCAAGAGTTAATTTATTAAAAGTAATGTACTTATATGCTCACAACAACAATATCATGACATAAATGAATGTTTTGTTGGTTTTCTTTAGCGGTGATAAATGAGCAATTGTTTGTCTAATGAGTTGATAGGTTGAAATGGACAAGCTTATTTTAGTTTATAAGTTTAAATAAGTTAACTAATTTAGTTCATAAGAATAGCTCGTGAATTCATTTTAAAATATCTTTAAGAAGATAATTACTATTATGCTATTGTGGCAAAAATGCATTTATTAGATTCTATTTTTTTTATTTTATAAAAATATAATTAAAAGATAAATACTAATATTTTTGTTTTTAAATAAAATTATAATTTTTTTTATTTTATAAATGTAAATGAACTACTTCATGGGTTGTTCAATCCAACTCATTTAAAAATGAATCGAGATGAATTAGTTCATGTAAAATTTTGATGACTTAATGTAAGTTAAATCTAAAGCGAATGAGTTAAACCTAAAGTAATTTTAGTTCATAAAATAGAAAAGTTATAAAATAATAATGGTAGTAGAATTGAATATAAATAAAATAATACTATTATTATTATGTTTGATTTGATTACTAAAATTAAGGGTGTTCATACCATGTATTGATTTAGATTTGAGTTAAAATTAAAACCGAACTAATAAAATCGGTTCTTAAGAAGTAAGAAAAAATATGATACAATAAAATCTAAAAAATCAATCCAAATTGATCCATTCAGATTTGATTGTATTGGGTGGATTATATATATATATATATAATTTATTAAAATTTAGACCTAGAAAGATTTTGATTTTTTCAAATAATAAATAAATAAAAATCATGTATTCAATTATAAATTTTAAATAGTATGAAAATTAATATAAATATTTAGATTAAATACATAAACAAATGTTTAATTTAAATAATAAAAATGTGAAAATCATAGAGTTAATTATATGATACTGGGCTTATGGTCTCCTACTTTCATTTTCTTCGGGAACTTAGGGTTAAGAAATTAGATACGGTTAATAGGTTATTATAAAGAAACAAGGAATGGTTATTTAGAATTTTAGAATTTTAAAAGGTAAAATACATTAGTGTAACTATTAAATAAAATTAGTATATTAAAGTAAAAATTAAAAATATATATATAATTAAAAGTTAATCTAAAAAAATTTTAAGTAAGAAAAAAATATTTTAATATTTTTTTTAATATTATTTTCTTACACGTCAATATCACCTTAGAAATTAAAAATAACTTTTAAAGTATATGGCATACATATATTGACTTAATTCCAATTTAAATTCAAAATCGTGCATATTAATTATTTATCTTTTCCGATTTTTTTTCAATATATTTACAAAAGTTTTTATATAGAATTTAAAAATAAAGTAAATAAAAAAAGTCAAAATGTAGTTGATGTAATATAAGCCGGAAAGAAAAAGCCCTTACAAAGGTTTGGTTAACGAATAACTTTTTCGATTTCTTCGATAAAGTAATTACGATTTTCAATTAATTTTAAGAAAATCAAATATGATATTAAGAAGATTTATTTCCATATATAATTGATTGAAACCAACTAAATATCAACTAAATAAGTTTTGCCGTCTCAGCTGATATAATCCTTTAATTTTGTTATTGCAATCAAATTATGTTTTAGTTATTTATATTTAAAAAAAAATTATTAATCATTTTATATATAAAATATATTCATTAGTTTTTTTATTTACAAAAATATGTAACATGAATACCTATAATAATATTAATAAATATTTTATTAATAATTTTAAAAAATAATATGATGGTATTATTGAACATTAAAATAATAAGGGATACACTAATAACTTTTTTATAAAATAATTTTAAAATTATTAAATATTTTTTTAAAATAAAAAACACTGAGCGACATATACTATCTTTAAATAATATATTTTGTATAAAGATTATTTTAAGTTATATATATAAATATTCTTATATTTTAAACTATTAATATTACTCGTTATTTTTATAGTCGTAGCCTTACACAAAAATGAGACCTAAGTGAGATCTCTTTACAAAGATTCTTTTAAGTTAGATTTTATAAAGAATAGCCTCACACAAAGATGAGACCTAATTGAGATCTTTACAAAGATTGTTTTAAGTTAGATTTCATAAAAGATAGCCTCACACAAAAATGATACCTAATTGAGATCTTTACAAAGATTGTTTTAAGTTAGATTTCACAACGAAAATTAACAAAGATATTGACTCATTATCTATAAAGAGACAAAAATCAAAGGTATCAAGAAGAATATAGATAGATTCTACACTCAAAAAAGATGAAAAGTATAGTTAGTAAAAAGTTTAGTTTAAATTACTCACAAGAATAACCTTAATAAATTTAGATAAAGTTTGACAATAATGAAAGAGAAAACTTTTTCTCAAATTTCAATGAAAATCTTCTTACAATAATTCAACCTTATATGTATAGTAAAATAAAATATAAAATTAACTAATAAAATAAATACAAAATCCTATCAAATAAACTACAAAACTAAATAGGAAATTAATTTTAAATTCTTTACTGCATCTTATGAGACCTTTTTGGCCTAGTAATCGCTCAAATTGTAAAATTTATATTTGTGTAAAGGATATATCTCATTGAGTCAGATTTTCAGTGTACTTTGGTTTACATCAATTGAATGTTGAATGGTAAATATATGAAAATAATTATGAAAATTGTTCAATAAAACTTTTTATAGTGAGATTTTATTTGATGATTACTGGTTCTCAAGTGTGGATCATGTTCAATAATACTATTATTGATCTATGACTCAAATTCTAATTAACTCATTAAGTAATTCTTTGATTATTTAATCTAATTTATATGTGTAATTAATCTTTCAATAATGCTTTTGAATTTTTATCATTCTTCGTTTCATCGTAAAGATTTGTCCTCGAATCTTCACAATAATAATAAAGATAATTTTCATCACGAAAGATAATTCAAGATCAAGATGCATTAATTTCATGGTTAACTTGAATAAATTTGTTTGATAGAATATGATAAAAAATTTAAGTAGATGCCTACAACATTAATTTGAGACTTTACTCCAATAAAAAGATATTTTATATAGCTATCAAAATTTTGCAAAAGAGAAACAACAACACTAGGCACAATTTTTTTATTTTTTTTCATTAGTACTTGAACTTTCTTCTATTCCCTCTTTTCTTTTGTCACTAGGTGAGACTTTATTTTCTTCACTGTTTTTTTTTTATATTTCTATTTAATTATCTCTTCTTTAAACTTGCTTTATTTATGCATCGCATTCTCTTTTTGTAATTTCAGCCTCCCTTTTTTTTTATCACTCTTTTTTCCCTCTCACTAGCTTCTTTTTCTATTGTCTCAATCATCTCTTTTTTCTCACTCTGTTCTTTTTTTTTTTTTAATTTCAGTTTCACTAGCTCTACGACTCTTGCTCTCCTTTTTCATGTCACCCTCATTTTTTTTATCATTTTTTTAAAATTCATTTTCCTATTTTAACTTTCTCTCTTTCTTTATTATTAATTCAAACTCATTATTTATCTTATGTTGATAATAGTTTAATTCATCAAGTAATACATCTAGTTGAATAGGGATGATTTTTTTGGGGTGACTCTTTTCCAAGTTAGCAACAACGATGTCTTTCCTATGCAACTGATCCTGAATCACATAAACCCTCAATTCTAACAGACAGCTTTTTGCTCTCCTTTTTCATGTCACCCTTCTTGAGACATATTTATATCCTGCAAAACAAAACGCCTCCATACTTCTCTTTCTATTTCTTTGAATTTCAACACTAGAATTTCCCTTTCTCTCTCTCTGTTTTTTTTTAAAAACAACATTAATTTTTTAATAACTAAACATGAACGTAAACATTGCCAAGAAAAACAAATTACAACAAAGAAAACAAAAAAAAAATGATAGATTAACTTTGATTTCCGCAACTTCCCAAATTAGGTTCGTCTACACTTCTGTCACAGGCATTCCTCTCGCTCAAGATGTCATTTATAAATACCAAAAGAAGAATATTTAATGTCCCTGAAATTATAGAAACATATCTGAGAATGGAAAGTAAGCAGTAAAGAAGCAGCAACCATATATGCTCGAAAACCACTCTCCTATTGCACTAACACCGATATATCTTCTCATTCATCTTTAGCACTCCCTTATGTCCTCCGTGACAACCTTTCTCTTATGGTTTGTAATCTTATGTTTTGTAATAGATTCTGGTATGACCCAAATGGTACTCTCTATTTTGGAACTGATTCACGTAGAATTGTTGGCGCTGCAGCAGAGAATAAGTTGTACCGTGGATGTCAAATGGATTGCCAGTTTTCCATCCGCGCCGTAGCATGGTATGATTGGCACCGCGGTCCACGTAGATTATTTGTAATGTTTCCTCGCTGGCGCCTGTTTACTCGTTATTTTTTTTCTTCACTTTTTAGGGTTATTTGTATCATATATATCCATGTACTACATCAGACCGTTTGGTTATTAAAAATGTTATAATCAAATAGTTTAATTAGATTTTATTAATGATTTTTAACGGTTTAATTAACATTTTTTAATGGTTTAGTCTAATTAATAATACATAAATATGATATACCTAATGATATATGTTTGATTAAAATATAATAAATTTAATCAACGGTTCGTGAGAAGTAATATGAAAAATTTAATATATTATTAAAACTGGTTCTATCCGGTCTGACCGGTTTAAAAATTAATATAACTGGATTGAACCGTTTGAAAAACAATTTTAATTAATACAAATCGAACTAGATCGTTTGATTTAAAAATTATTCTGATCGATTCGATCCAATCTAATTTTTCGGTTTAATTCAGTTCAATCTGATTTTTGGACACCCTATATATATATATAAGAATAACAACTAGTGAATAAGGAATTAGACCAATTTTATGAAATTTGGTAAAATATCAAATTTATGAGCATTTATTGCTCTAATTCCTCTCCAATGAATTATGAATTATCAGGGGAATTGCATAACAAAGAATTAGACCAGTTTTATGAAATTTGGTATTGTATCAAATTTGAGAGCATTTATTGCTCTAATTCCTCTCCAATGAATTATGAATTATCAAGGGAATTGCATAACGCCTTAGTAATATTTATGGTAAAATGAGTGTTCTAAAATCTAAAACTTATTGATAGTGAATTCTACAATTGTTTAGAATACCTAGACAATTTGGTTTGTTTAAGAGTTAAGAACACTTTGAGCAATCAATTGAAGGTTAAATACGAGAGGCAAGTGAGAGAAAATTAATTAATTTTATTATTAATATTTTGTTTATGTTAGTTGTTTGTTTCACAATGTCTCTTAGAAACAAATCAATTAATCCTGAAGAAAGACATAATATACAATATTTTAGGGCTGTTGATTTATTTATAAAAGGAGAGAGTGAGCAAAATAAAAAGAGTTTAAAAGAAAAAGTGAACAGAAAAAAGGAAAATCGAACGAGAAAAGAGAAAAGAAGAAAATGATAAATTATAGAACAGATAAATAAAACTGTATATATTTTCTGTGTTTTGTACAAAGGTTGCAGGACCACTATATACAATAATACTTAAGTCTACATATGTTAAATCTACCTAATCAAGGAACATAAATAAGTAATATACAATATGAATCCCAAAATATTAGGAGAAATGTTTTTCTTTAATTATCGACAAGATCTCTGTTTGATATCTCCTCTCAAATTAATGGTAGTTGTCAACAAGCATCAATTTGCTCACAAGATACTCATGGCGAGAAAAATACATAGGTTTAATGAACAAGTCTACAATTTGATCATGGGAAGAGACATGAACAAGGCAAAGAACTTTATCTTGAACCAATTCACGAATGTAATGACAATCAACTTCAATGTGTTTAGTCCACTCATAATGAATTGGATTGGTTGCAATGCTAATAGCACTAGTATTATTACCAAATAGAGGAATAGATGTATGATCACCAGTAACACCAAAGTCAAGGAGAAGTCACAGAAGCCACACAAGTTCAGAACTCATAAAAGACATAGATCCATACTCAACCCCAGTAGAAGATTTGGATACTCTTTTTTACTTCTTACACTTCCATGAAATGGGTGAAGCACCTAGGAAAACACACTAGCATATTGTGGAATGGAGAGTGTCAACACACCCTTCATAGTTAGCATCAAAATATTCTTTAAGAGTAAGAAGTGTGTTGGAAGAAAATAGAAAACCACGGTCACAAGTACCTTTAAGATAGCGAATCATTCAATGAAGTGCTGAAATATGAGGATGCTAAGGTTGAGAAAAAAATTGACTGGCAACTTGAACAGTAAAACAGATACCAGGATGTGTGATGGTGAGATAAATAAGGCTACCCATCAAGCGCCGGTAAAAAGTAGGATAAAAAATAAGTGCATTATCATCATGTTTTAATTTCAAATTTTATTCCATCAGAGTCGAACAAACTTTATTATCAATCAAGTTGGCCAACTTGAGGAGATCCTCAATGTACTTGGGTTATGTAAGAAAGAGGCCGTTAGAGGAGGATGACACCTATAAACCTAGAAAATAAGTAAGAGTCCCAAGATCCTTCATATGAAAGACATCATGAAGCAACTTTTTAAACTCAATAATTCCTTGTTGATCACTACCCATGATAACCATATCATCTACATAAAGAAGCAAAATAACAATGCCATAAGAAGAGTGACGAGTGAATAGAGATGGATCATTAGAACTTTTCTGAAAACCAACTGAATAGATAGTATAGTGAAACTTTTCAAATTATGCTCAAGGTGCCTGTTTGAGACCATAAAGAGATAGGTTAAGTACCACATTAGAATCATTAAGAGAATAACCAGGGGACATTTCATATAAACAGTTTTCTTCAAATGACCATAAAGGAAAGCATTTTTGACATCTAATTGATACAATGACCAATGTTGACAAGATGCAATTGCAAGAGGAATTCTAACGATAGTTATTTTTGCAACTAGAGAAAATGTTTCTTCGTAATCAGTCCCATATTCCTACTTGTAGCCTTGAGCTACCAGCCGGGCTTTATAGCGATCTAGAGTGCCATTAGGCTTAGCTTTAATAGTATTAACCCATTTTATCCCTATGACAAAAGTATTAGATGGTATGAGACTAAATCCCAAGTATGATTCTCTATCAATGCCTCAAGTTCCTCACAACCTTTTTCCAACGTGCTTGCTCCATTTCCTGTTTATAAGTAGAAGAAATTTGGACAGCATTAAGGTTAGTAAAACAAGTTCAACGATAAGGTGGTTTACCAAAATTGACACGAATGTATCATTTTAAAGGAGGAAAAGTCAATGGTGGTGTAGTACTTGGGACAATGGTGGAAGGACCTTCAAGTTCGTGATCAGGAAGAAGCACATCGAGTGTGTTAGATCCAATACTAGATGAACCAAAAAATGAAGGATCCAAAAAATTGTACAACATGGAAAATGGTAGAATTTGGAAGCAATGCACTTGAAAGTGAGGCATAAAAATACAAGTTCTAAAAACAAAGACATTACAAAATATCTGTAGGCGATGTTGTTAAGGATTATAACAAATGTAACCTTTTTGTTTATCACTATACCCAATAAATATACATTCAAGAACCTTAGCACGTAATTTATATCGTTCATAGGGTGGAAGCAAAACAAAACAAACATAACCAAAAACACGAAAATGCATGTAATTTGGTGATTTATGAAAAAGAGAAACGAATATAGATTGATTACCAAGTATAGTAATAGTATTCTTGTTTATAAGATGAACAGTGGTATGTATAGTTTCTACCCAAAATTGAGATGGAACACAGGATTCCAATAAAAGAGTTCTAGCAATTTCCATAACATGACGATTTTTAGGCTCAATCACTCTATTTTGTTCGGGAGTCAAAAGGGAAGATCGTTGAGCTAAAATACCTTCTTTAATGAAGAATTGAATAAGTTTAGACGCACAAAACTCTCCACCAAGATCAGACCAATTTTTTTTTATTATCTTCCCAAATTATGTTTATATCATAGTGACAAATGTTTTGGCAATATTGACTAATTCATATTTAGCACGCATTAAATACACCCAAATATAACGTGTAAAATAATCAATAAATAGAAAAAATATTTATAACCAAGTTTAGATAAAATAGATGAAGGTCCCCATAAATCATAATGAATAAGATCAAAGGGTGCATCAACTTTAGTAGTATTAGAAATAAAAGGTAATTTAACAAATTTGCTAAGAACACAAATTTGACAACGTCTAAAAATATGATTCTTATCATTCAACCTATTAGGGAGAATTTGATATGTGAACATATATTCTAATCTACTTATATGTGGGTGACTCAAACGAGGATGCCATAAATCCCAAGTGTTTTTCTTAAGTGAAGTAGATGAGGTGACAGTAAGACAAAATGAAGATTTTTTTTTCGAATCAAGATCAATGTGAAACAAACGCCTATGTTTATGCTCCTTTATGATCACTCGCCTCGTTTGAAGGTCCTGCACATCACAACCACTAGGTGAAAAATTGACTGAACAATTATGATCGGTCAATTGTCCAATAGAAATCAAATTGGCTATCAATCGAGGAACATAAAAGGTATTATAAAGACAAATGAATTTTGGAGAATTAGTTGACAAGTAAGCAACTCCAATTCCTTGAATTCATAATTTTCTACCATTTGCAATAGTGATAAATTGATTTAAGAAACAAGGTTTCAAATCAACAAACACATGTTTTTGATTAGTCATATGATTAAAGATGGATGAATTGAGAAACCAAGGATTCGATTTATTTCATGTACCTGGTATCCCAACAATAGAAAAAACTGAAGAAAGAACACTTGGAAATGTTGACTTGATCGAGTTTTGAATCATCTTTTGTAAGGCTTGTGGTGTGAAAGATAGTACATTTGTACTTTCTGTTGTTGTATTTGCTACCATTTGATCACAACTCATAGTAACATAGGTCTGTTGGCTTTTCTTATTCTTTAAAATTCTGCACTCTAAAATGATATAGCCTGGTTTCTTACAACAGTTGCATATATTTCGCTTCTGACAATGAGATTACACATACCTGAGTTCTTTGCAATAGTTACATCGAATATCTTCTTTGTTTCCATTCCTTTGTTTTGATTAATATCTACCACGTGAAACAAGAAATACATAATCAATAGTATTATTTTTCGTGTCCAGTTGAGCTTGATATTTCAGGCTTGTTTCATCAAGAATAAGTTCACCCAAAATATATTTCATATTCAAATCACCACAATTGATCAAAGTACCCCTTGCTGACTCAAATTTAGGTTGAAGATTTATGAGAAATTGCATCACTCTTTCGCAATATCATTCTTTCTTTACTTCAGGGTACGTAGTAGGTGAGATTGTTGAAGAATAGATAATGTCTTATTCTGTCCATAACTTTAGCATTGCAACATAGAAACTGTCAATATCTCTATCCTTTTGGCTAATATTTGCTATTTCATATTCAATTTCAAATTGTACTGACTGATTCATCTAAGAATAAATCTCATTTAGATGATCCCATATAGCAGTAGTGGTTTTGAAAGATCGAAGACTTAGAGCAATGTCAAGTTCAACCGAGTTGAGTATCCAAGTGATAATTTGTACATTATTTGTTTTCCAATTGCTCTTCGCCTTCTCATCATCTTCTTATTTTTCAGAGTCATAAAGAATTCTAGATAAACCTTTTCTTTTAACAAAAAATCAAAAATAGAACTCCTAAAGTGCAAAATTTCTACCATTGAATTTGACAGTTATCATTTCGAATTTGTTTATATCCATGATAAATGATCACAATAATTAAAGCTAGAGCAAATCGTTTAAAAGATAATCACAAAGAATGAAGAAAAAAATCTCAAAAGAATGTAAACTAGGACGTAAAAGATTTTCTCAATGCTTTGATACCATGATAAACTATGGAACAGAGAAATAAAGTTGTATATATTTTTTGTGTTTTGTACAAAGGTTACAACACCACTATATATAACAATACTTAAGTCTATATAACAAACCTAGCTAATCAAGGAATACAAATAAGTAATATATAATATGAATCCCAAAATATTAGGAGATATTTTCTTCCTTAATTTTCTGCAAGATCTTATCTGTTTGACAAAAAAGAGTGAGAAAGAAGGTGAAGAAAAAGAAATACTTAAAATAAACGATAACAAAAAAAAGTGGAAATGAAAGGAAAACTTTTGTTGGTATGGAAAGAAAAGTGGACTATTTTGTTACTAACGAGAATTTTATTCCATTGTCTAATGTTGCCCTTTTTGCTTCGTAAGTCTTAGATGTCATACAACAAGTGGATTTTATTGGTTTGCTCAACCTACTATGATAAACAACAAGCATCAACTCTATGTTATAACTGTTCAAACCAATCCAAATAGAGAAACCAAGCTGGTTATGAATAGTGCACTTGAATTATCCTTCATGACACAAATTATTCCCAATATTATGGCAAAGATTTGAGGAAAAATATTTCTTAAAGAACGAGGAAATGATTCAAACCAAAGGGTGCTTTGGCATGATATCCTCTGTTTTAGAACTGATTCACATAGAGGTCAAATGGATTGACAGTTTTCCATTTGCGACATGGTATGATTGGCTTCGTGACTTGCATAGATTAATTTGTAATGTTTCTTGCATATACTTATTTCTTGTTATTTTTTCCCTTTTTAGGATTTCGTTGTATATACATATAGGAATAGCTACCGGTGAGCAAGGAATTAGACCAATTTTATGAAATTTTATATAATATCAAATTTGAGAGCTTTTATTGCTCTTATTCCTCTCCAATTACTTATCAAGGGAATTGCACAATGTCGTGGCTTTTTATCATTTTGAATCTTTAGTGAGTAATATTCACTTAGTTAAGATTAATGCTTTAAAATCTGAATATTAGTTTCTAGGAATCAATTTTTATTTCATTGTCTGGTCTTTGGACATGTCTATTATAGTTTGCAAGCTAAAATATCGTGTTTGTGTGTTATAAAGTCTTTGTTCACGGGTTCGTAACATATTTCATTTGTGCTTCTTGCAATTTTAGGAGATTGTTAGTTCTCCGATTAGGTTGATATTATAATTTTTTTCAAGTTTGGAGTATTTAAATCTATTTATTAATATGTATATCCTTGATTGGATATATCTTGTTAGCAAGGACTTTGTTAAGAGAAGAATAGATTTCACTAATATAACTTTAGATGTATCTTTATATGTAATATGTTATATCATTTCTATTTTTATATTTGAAATGGTATATCATCTCCGTATTTAGATGTAACATGTTATATTACCTTTATATCTTTATATGTATCATGTTATATTATCTCTATTTTTGAATGTTATATATTATATCATATTTATTTTTAAATGTAGTATGTTACATCAAATTTATCTTTACATGTAACATATTATACTATTTTCAATGAAATTTTTGATGTGTTTTTGGAACGAGGATAGTGAAATTGCGTGCATAGGGGACTGAGATTTTAGGATAATTAGAAGACAGTTTGATAAAATGTAATATAATATTAATATTAAACTGTGAGTTTCTGTACTTATTTTTGTTAGTTTGAAAAAAAATAAACAACAATACTAAATATGAGTTATTTAGTTGAAACAAGAACAAGTGTTGACAAACCTCAAAATAATTTTAACCAGAAATAATATGATTTTTTTGAAAAAAAATTACTATATTTTTCCATCTAGTTATGTATAGTTAATAAAATAAAATAAAAACCCTAATTATAATTCCTAAATATTAAAATATAAAATCATAACTAATAAAATAACTACAATCCCACCAAATAAACTAAGAAACTAAATAGATAATTATTTTTAAATTCTTAGCATATCTTGTAAGGCCTTTTTCGCCTAGTAATCATTCAAATGGAAAAAAAAACTTATATTTATTTAAATAATATAGTTCATTAAGTAAATTTTACAATGTATTTTGATTCGAATTAATAGAATATTAGATGCCAAATAAATGGCAATAATCGTAGCTGTTATTCAACCAAACTTTCTATATAGAATTTATTTGTTGATTATTTGTGATCCACGTCCAAGCCGTTCCAATGTGGATCATCCCCGATAACCTCATTCTTGATCCACGATCCAAATATTAATTAACTCATTAAGTGAATTTTTTATATTATTATTTAGTCCAATCTATACGTGTTATAGATCATTAATTCGATGATACTCTTGGATTATCGTTACTAATTATTATATCGAACAAGGACTGTAAGGATGATAATCACGAAGAAATATTAAATTTACATGATAATTATAGTATTTTGTGGAAGTGAAGAGGTTATGAGCAAACACTCCAATAAAGTGTGAAAGTTTATGGATCCTAGAAAAAAGCGTTGAAAAGAAGCACAGTTTATAAGAATTGATGCAGAGTTTGTTTATGGGATGATGGTAAACAACGTACGTAGCGACGGAAAAAATATATTTTTTGCAGACATTTAGTAGGGATAGCAAAAGAGAGCATATAACCCTTTTTTTTTTTTAAAGAGTGCTTAATGATTTCTAATTGTACTAGAATATATTTAAAAGAGAAGGCAATTTGCAATTAATTTTTTTTTGTTTTCTTAGTTATACTATGTTTCTATTTATTTAATTTAGAGAAATAAAATATTTTATTGCCAAGTTAATTAACTATTGCATTATACCTTATAAATTGAATAAAAAATAATATTAAAACTGTAATATAATTTTGTTTTCTAAAAATACATTATTTTATGTAATTACTATATATATATCATTTTTTAATTTGAAGAGTTTTACCCAACTTTTTTTACATATTTACAAGTAATACTATTAAACTTAATTTAATATAATTTTATCTTTAAAACTTATAATTACCATCTTTTAAAATATTATACCTAAGGTAAAATAGGAATAAATAAATAAATATAGATAAGAAGTTAAACCATGACTTAAAATTGGTTGTTATATAATGAGTTTTTTTAAAATCGTTTTCTATTTATTTTTTAATCATCATGTTAAATTTCTATATAATAGTTTGGCAATCGAAAAAAAAATTACTATATTCACGATCATGAATTAGTTGAATGAGAGATCAAGAGACGGATAGGGGGAATGGCCTATCAATCATTGGTGGACCTTCCCTTGAACCGGTCACAGAGCTCTCAACTGAGTTCTTTAGGTTCTAGAATTCCATCTCTAGTTGGGGGTTTCGGTTCGAAGGTTATAAAATGTGGTGCAGGTTCATCTCTCTCTACCATAATTTGTACATTTTAATTAGTTTAGGTTGATACGAATTTATCCAACAAATTTGTTCAGTTTAAATTGATCAAATCCTAATTCAAATTGAATTTAATTTGGGTTATGAATTATCAACTTTAATTTTAGTTGGTCTAAACTAGCATGAATTGATCCAAACTTTTTATTTTTATGTATTAATTTTCCTTTTTCAACTTATTTTCGATGTTGATATGAAATACTATAAATTTTTTTATGATTTTTTTAGTCTAATTAGAATAATAATTGTTTTAATCAAATTCAATGCATTCTAACAATATTAAATATATAAATAATATTTTATTACAAGTTTTTATAAAAATAAAAAGTAAAAAATTTTAAAATTATAAATATATTACAAAATAACTCAAGAAATCACGACATAAAATTAAAATAAATGAATATTTTATACTTAAATTTTATATAATTTTGTTTAGTAATAACATAATATATTTAGAAAAGTATATAAAAAGAATAAAATTATAAGCTAATTTGACAGATTCACGAATAAATCAATAAATTTATCATAAATACTTTATATGAAATAACTCATGAATTCAAAAGAAATTATAACAAATCTAATTTTTAAATGAAATTTATAAATTCTCATATAACTAGTCACGTTTGTATTGATAAAATACTGTATAATTCTTATTAATAAATAAATAATCAATGTTTGAACATGAAAAAAGTTACAGTAAAAATAGTAACATAAATATGTTTTCATGACATGAATTAATAGACTTAACATATAAAAATATATTAGTAATAACATATAAAATAATTATAATTATTTTTCATTTTGGTCTTATCTACCTAGCCCTAACTTAACCCTAATTTTTTGTATTATTCGAATTGTGTAAACTTTGGCCCAAATTTAATTTAACCCGTGTTTAATTTGTATTTTTCGATTCATATTTGGTTTGAACAATCGAGTTGTAGTTCAAATTTTTAGCCTTATTTGATACTCTTAAAAGTACATACTTGTGAATTAAAATAAAATTAAGAAACCAATTAATTATTAGTATTGTATAAGTTATAAAATTATTAAAGGTAACGAGATCTCGAGGTCATTTATTTTATATCATTAGAGTATTTTGGTAATGTAGTTTTTGCATGTAATATATTAGTCATTAGAGTTATTTAATTGAAACACTTTAATCACTTAACTTCATAATTATATAATTAAAATATTTATTTTTTATAGTAAAAAATATATACTTTAGTGACATAACTATAAAAAATATACATTTTATTCACATAGTTATAAATTTATGTGACTAAAATATTTTAATTTAAATTTTTTAATGATCTATATATCTCATATAAAAATTAGATAAATAAAATATCTAAATAATATATTTTTAATGATTTTAGGGTAATTTTTTCAATTATTAATAACATTTGAAAGATAAAAATATTATTATTTTTATTTTCAAATCGTTAATTAAGTTTTTTTTTAATTTCACGTGCAAATGAATGTAAAATATTTTACTAGATTTGACATATTATTATATATATTTGTTAATGTAGAAATTTTCAAATTTAGATATAATTTTTTATAATTGTTTGAACTATTTACCATAAGGCCAACTTTAATTTGATTTTTGTATTTTTGTATTTTTGTAGGTTTTTTTCCTGTTCAAATTACAATTATTTATTTACTTCAAAACTTAATTGTATTATCGTACCTTTTATTTGCTACTGTTGCTTTTTATAGTGATTAACCTAAACCAACTTTTGATTATTTTTATTAACAACCTACATATATTATTTATATGCGTATGTAATGAAAAACCTAGCTCTCCGAAAAAAATTAACCAAAGTAAATAATTTTTTATTTTTTATTACAATCACTTGGAGTTTGAAACTTATCACAGCAATTATAAACCTTATTTTAAAGAAATTTTAGTAAAAATATAAAATTTATGATAAAACGTTACCGGATATGTGAAAACATTTGTCCAAAATAAGAAGGTTTATTAGTGACATCTATTGTAATGGTAAGGCTTATTATTATAAAACAATTTCTTATTATAATAATGATAAATCTTATTCCGAATCAATTTTAATAAAAAATAGAATTCATAATAAGACATTAGTTTGATGTGTAAAAATATTGGTACATTTTTAAAGGTTTACTATTATCATTTATTGTTGTGATATGTCTTACTATTATAAGATAATATTTTACTACAACAGTAATAATCCTTACCACACGAGTGATTTTAATAAATAAAAAAAATCCAACTTAAATATTCGACTAGTTTAATAAATCACTAAGGTGACGTTTGGTTCATAGAATGAAATCAGAATCGGAATAGAATAGAAATAATGTTGTTTTGTTTGATTATTGGAATCAAATCAATATTACAGTGTTTGATTTGCCACTGGAATGAAATGAAAAAAACTGTAAATTACTTTATTATCATTTAAGTTTAAATAATATCATTTAATTATTATTTTTCATTAGATAAAATACATTATTAAAATCATTATTTTTCTAAATAATTATTACTTAAAAATAAAATATATTATTAAAATTATTATTTTTCTAAATAGAGTTTAGGGTTTTGATGTTTGGGATTTTAGATTTAGGGATTTAGCATTTAGGGACTTGGGATTTGGGATTTGGGATTTGAGGTTTAGGGTTTAGGGTTATATTTGTGGGTTAAGGTTTAGGGTTAAAATTATTATTTTTTTAAATAGGGTTTAGGGTTTTAGGATTTGGGATTTGGGATTTAGAGTTTAGAATTTAGAGTTTAGAGTTTTGGGTTTTGGGATTTGGGGTTTTGGGTTTTTAGATTTGGGGTTTAGGGTTTTAGGTTTAGGATTTTTGATTTGGAGTTTAGGGTTTAGGGGTTAAGGTTTTGGGGTTTTGAAATTTTGGAATTTTGGGATTTTGGGATTTGGGATTTGAGTTTAAGGTTATATTTGAGATTTGGTAAAAATTGAAAAAAAAATTGATATGAGAATGGAATCATGATTCTTAAAGGGAAATTCTTTCTCTCTTAATAATCGATTCCATTCCTAACTCATTTTTCAACCAAATTAAATACACAAATATAAGGAATTAATTCTAATTTCTTTATATTCCCTCTAACCAAACACATCGTAATGTCACGTCCCGCACGAAATGCCCCTAAAAATCCAAAATAAATGGTGGTTGCTTAAAGGATCTAGACTATTCTACATGGAAAGTTTTAGAGTTGGCTAGAGATGTCTAGAAAGGGCTAGAGTTTGATGGACTCAACTCAAGCTTGAAGACCCTAGAATGTTCTAGAGCACGCTGGAGAGTGCTAGAATGGGCTTGAATATTCTAGAACATGTTGGATGGTTCAGGATGGATGTAGAAGCCGTTGGAAGCTTACGGAACATCCCAGAACGTGCATGAAGGAACTAGACAAACATAGAAGACTCTAGAGTTGGATAGAAGGTCCTAGAACCTTGTGGCATATTGTACATAAAACTAGAACTCTCTTGTACATTCTAGAGTTAGAATGATCTAGAGAAATGTGGCATAGTCTTAAGCTTAGAGCCACACTATATATTGACCCATTGGTCTCCATTTGTATTCATCTTGGAAATTCCTAACTATCTTGGGAAATCTTGGGAATTCTTAGCATCTTGTAAGATAAACTCTCTCTAGAGCAATACAAAGCATTCTTTACAAACTCTCTTTCTAGTCTCTTTGGAGTTTCATTCGGATTCAAAGACACGCTTAGTGCAACGGACGGTGTTAAGTAACGCACGATCGATACTTGAAAAATAAGGTCGTGACAGTTGGTATCAGAGCTTTCGGTTGAAGCATTTCTACCTTTGGCATAATGAAGAACGCTGCACCATCTACACCAAGCGTCGATGTTCCACCTATGGAACGTGGCCGTGAGGAATCTCGTAAACCCCCAAAGGAATCTCGAGCCAAGTCGAAAGACATACTTTCTAGCTTAGAAGCACAAGTTGGGAGTGCGTAGGACAACTTAGGAGAGCTGCTTGACAGTGTGGACAACTTAGAGGAACGTTGCAATGGCTTGGAGGCCGAGGATGTGGAGATCCATGCAGCGGTTAAGATATCCCTCAACGAGCTAGACGGTGGGTTAAGGCAAGAGATTGATGGGATAAAAACTGAACTTGCCAAGGTAAGGGATCTATTCCAAATAGAACTTGCTAATGTCTTGCTTAGAGTGGAGGACATGAGTGGTGATCTGGCCTACATGTAAGCGGTATGGCCGCGTGTAACTAGCACGACCAACATCGTTGAGGCTAAGAGGGTGGATGTTCCCCGAGCACTAAGACCTTGATGGTGTTAGGAATGCTAGGGAGGTGGAGAACTTCTTATGGGGGGCTAGAACAATGCTTTGAGGCTACTTTGGCGTAACGGACCGTACCCCGTGAAGATCAAGCTATTGCCCATGTATTTGTCAGGCAATTTTTGCTATGTTGTGGTGGAGACGAAGCGTGGAGATGTGCAACGAGGGGTTTGCACTGAGTGAAACTTTGACAACTTCAAAAGAGAATTCAAAATGCAGATTCTTCCCCGTAAATGTTGAAGAGGAGCGAGGTTGGTATGGCGGTTAAAAAGCAGACGGAGTGGCATGGGGATTATGTGAAGGAGTTCACAACCATGATGCTTGAAGTTCCTGACACATCAAACAAGGATGCCCTATTCTTGTTCATGGATGGTCTTCAATCGTGGGCTAACCTCGAGCTCAAGTGACGTGGTGTCCAAGACTTGTCTTCGGCCATTGCGACTGTAAAAAGCTTTATTGACTACTCCACAAACAAGGAGAGCTCAAAATCCATAGATAAGAAGTTTGTTGGAGGAAAGAGTGGGGGAAGCCGTAGTAAAAGTCAGGGACCTAAGAATTATAAAGACAACTCCTCATTCAAACCATGGGACAAGGGGAAGGAAAATAAGGATCGTGGTGCCTCAAAGCCCCGTATGATGTGCTTCATTTGCGATGGACCGCATTGGGCATGTGAATGTCCGAAAAAGAAGGCCTTGAGTGCCTTAGTTGCTTCCACCCATGACCAGTAGGGAGGCGAGTCGGACGAAGGTGCAAAGATGGGTTCTTTGCGCCTACTTGGTGCATTGCAGAGTGCCCCAAAGACCCCAAAAGGTTTGATGTACTTAGATGCCACCATTAATGGGAAGGTCACCAGAGCTTTGGTGGATACAGGTGCATCTCACAACTTTGTTTCAATGGAAGAAGCAAAGAGACTTGGCCTTAAGGTTGTCCATGGAGGGGGATATCTGAAAGCAGTTAACTTGGTAGCACTACCATTGCATGGAGTCGCTCGAGGAGTTAAGGTCAGTCTTGGTGCTTGGGCGACGATTGGACTTGCTCCGGTAGCGCGCACAGTGACTGGCTACTCGATAGTATTCGGTATGGAGTTCTTGGACCAGGTTAGAGCTTTCTTGGTGCCATGCTCAAACTCTATATGCATAATGGATGGATCAAAGGCGTGTGTGGTACCGACGGACAGGACTACAAAACGTACGACCCAAGCTCTCTTAGCACTTCAATTCAAGAAGTGATTGAAGAGAGAAAAAGAGAATTACCTAACCATCTCAAAAGAATACGATGAAGAGGAGGAGTCACCAAAGCCAAGCTTGCCGACAGACGTGCAAGTTGTATCAGATAAGTCCCATGAGGTGATGCCGGACGCATTGCCCCAACGGTTACCTCCAAGGAGGGAGGTGGACCACAAAGTTGAGTTGGATCTTGACACAAGACCACCAACACTGATTCCTTATCAGGCAGAAAAATCAAAGTTGCACAGCGGAAGTGTTGTGGTTGACCCGCCAAGCCGAAAGGCAAAGCTAGCAGCCTTGAGTAGGCCAAGTAGTCCTCTGTTGGAAAGGATCAAAGAAGGGTTGGAGCATGATACCCTTGCTCAAAACCTCCTTGCCCTCATCAAGGAAGGAAAGACTAGGCGATTTTGGTTGAGTGACGGACTACTCTACGCCAAGTAGAATCGTATCTTTGTGCCGAAATGGGGGAGCTTAAGGAATGAGCTTATCAAGGAGTGCCATGATTCAGCTATGGTGTTGGACACGGGAATGAGGCACGCCGCACTTTGATAAAATCAATCTCTGCGGCACTCGGCTACGGAGACGATGTTGAAGCTTATGTAAGGACTTTTCTTGTATGCCAATGAGACAAGATGAGCGGCGTACACCGGAGGATTGCTAGAGCCGTGCACATTCCGGAGAGACCGTGGGAGAGTGTCTACTGTGGATTTCATCAACTTTTGCCAAAATCGAGAGAGGGCTTTGGCGGCATTATTGTAGTGATTGATCGCTTCGGCAAGTATGCAACATTAAATGCACTGCCTCGACGGATTGTACGGCGGATGAGGCAGCACGTTGTTCCTCGAAGAATGTTGTGAAGCATTGGGGAATCCCGTCTAATATCGTGAGTGATCGAGACCGCGTGATTCACGGGAAAATTTTAGTGAACTATTCAAACTATTGGGATCGGGGCTTGAATTTCTCTGGGTTTTCATCCCCGACGACGGGGAAAACGGAACGTGCCAATGCGTTCTTTGGAGTTGTACCTTAGGCAACTTTTGTGAGTGCTAATCAAGCGGGATTGAAGGCGAAGGCTGTTGGATGTAGATTTTCATATAATCTACGAGAGAAAGGAGTCCGCATGCAAAGAGTCACTTTGAGATCGTCGTGGGCGACAACGGCTGACTCCCTGCCTTGGCCACGAGTTATGAAGGGAAGAGCCTACTGCGAGTTTGCCAAGGTGTGGCGTGAGCAATGAGAGTTGGCCCGAGCCTATTTGAGCAAGGCGTCCCCAGAAGATGAAGAAATGGGTGACAAGAAGAGGAGGATGGTGGAATTTCGGGAAGGAGATTTGGTCTTGGTTAAACTATTGCCCCGACAATTCAAGTCCTTGCGAAAGGTTCGCCAAGGGGTTGGTGCGGAAATATGAGGGACCGTTTCTTGTCCTCGAGAAAGTCGGTAAGGTGTCGTCATCTGACTCACTCAAAGCTTAAAATCTATCCGGTCTTTCTTGTAAGTATGCTAAAACCTTTTCGTGGAGACAAAGAAGACATGAGTAAGGGGAGAATCCGAGGGGCGCCTACGCGGTGGTAACCTACGCTTTGATAGGAAGTGGACTCGATTTTGGTGGACCAACGATCAGTGAAGAGGCGTACGAGTTATAGGGAATACTTGGTCAAATGGAAGAATGCCTTGGATGAAGAAACAAGTTGGGAACCTAAGGATTCCTTGTGGCAATTCAAAGATGCCATAGAGAGATTTCAGCTTGAAGGCGCGACGAGGGCGTCGCGAACTTGAGTGGGGGAGGGTGTCACTTCACGCACGAAATGTTCCTGAAAATCCAAAATAAATGGTGGTTGCCTAAAGGATCTAGACTATTCTACATGGAAAGTTCTAGAGTTGCCTAGAGATGTCTAGAAAGGGCTAGAGTTGGATTGACTCAACTCGACTTGAACGAAGACCACTAGAATGTTCTACAGAACCTGTTGGAGAGTGCTAGAATGGGCTAGAATATTCTAGAACATCTTGGGATGGTTCGGGAATGATGTAGAAAGCGGGTTGTAAACATGGAACATCCCGGAACGTGCGTGAAGGAACTAGACAATGACACTAGAAGACTACGGGGAGTTGGCTAGAAGGTCCTAGAACCTTGTGGCATATTGTACATAAAACTAGAACTCTCTTGTACATTCTAGAGTTAGAATGATCTAGAGAAATGTGGCATAGTCTTAAGCTTAGAGCTACACTATAAATTGACCCATTGGTCTCCATTTGTATTCATCTTAGAAATTGCTAACTATCTTGGGAATTCTTAGGAATTCTTAGCATCTTGTAAGATAAACTCTCTCTAGAGCAATACAAATCATTCTTTACAAACTCTCTTTTTAGTCTCTTTGGAGTTTCATTTGGATTCAAAACAACTTGAGTCTGACGAATGATCTTAAGTGTCGCCTTGATCGATACTTGAAAAATAAAATTAAATGTGATGAAAGCTCTTTCAATGTGTTGCATTTTTTGCCTATGTTTCTTAATTAGATTTTAAATCTAATTAATATAAACAAAAGTTTTGACTACTAATAGTATAAATACATCATATATAGCATGATTTTTCAATACATATCTTTAATTTTATTAAAATACTACAAAAATATTTATGAAAAGAAATATAATTGTTTATGTTCGATGAGATAAAGAGTTCTATATAAAGGAGATAAATAATTATCAATATTTTATCTATTAATAATTTATTATTTATCAAATAGTTTCTAATTCAATGATATGTAATCCATTTAGACATATATATATAAGGTATTAGATTCAAATCTCTACTACTTGTGTATGAATAATGAAGTTATTTTAAAATAAATTTTAATTAATTGATAAAAAACTAAGTATTTTAAATAAATTTTACAATAACTAAGAGTAATAATAATATTTACTGTGAATAATTTTATTTTATAATTAATTATAAGATATAATTTAAATTTTTATTAGAGGAGTTGCAGGATATAATTGAAATAATTTACGGTTACAATTATGAATGATTTTACTTAAGTTAAACTTTATAATTATATTATTAAATATAAATGACTTTTTGGTGGATTTTTCCTTTTTTTATATTCATAATTTTAATAAGTTACAAAAACACACAATAAAAACAAAAATACAACGTAAAATATAAAACGTGCATTTACTTAAAGAAGAACATCCACTTATTCACCTTTCTTTCTAGGCGTGAGCTAAAAAATAATATTTTTTTATATAATTTAAACTCTCACAATCAAACCCTACATCTTTAATATATCCAAATAACATAAAACATTAATATATCCAAATAAATTTTATTTTATTGAATATACTTTAAATAAAAAATATACTTTCAAAAATAATTGATTAATTGTTCCATTCGCATGGCACATAAATTAGACGGATGATCAAATTAGCTCTTTTGAATGGGTTATTTAGGTTTAATAGTTTTTTTAATGAAGGTTTGATTCATCATTTTTGAAAAAATAACATTACATATCTAAATAATCATTTTTTTATATTTTATTTATTTTTCTATTTTTTTAAAAAATTATTTAAAAAAGCTTCTCAAGAAATATTCATGTTAAAATTTTATTTTTCAAATGCAGTTAAAAAATTAAAACCTAAAATTTAATCATTTAAATTAAATCATTATTTTTTAAAACTAATACACTAAACTATTATAAAAAAATTACTAAACATAAGTATATTAACTATAATAACTAATATACCTACTCGGCATTTATCTCTATAAATTAAATAAAACGACATGTTATTTTATCACCCAAAGCGGCACAAAAAATAGGAAAAAAAAAACTAAACAAACAATAGAAAGAGAGGAGAAATGAGTGAGAATCATGAGAGAGATATATATGGGTGAGAACTGATAAACATGTGAAGAAGAATATAAGAAAGGTGGTAAATAAGGAGAGACAATTATTATAAATAATATGCACCATATTAATTTTATTAGGTCACTTGGCATGCACGTGTTAAATAAGTAACTATTTCCACACAATAAATGCACAAAACTTTTAATATATATAAATAACTCCAAGTTAACTAACTATTATAATTTATAGCATTTCGATATCATACATTTATTTTTCAAACAATTTAGTTCATATTTCTTATGAGAAGTGACACCACAAGTTAAAAAAATGAAAATAATTGCTCAATTACTTAATAATAATAAGTAATAATAAGTAAAAAATATTTATTTGTTGTGGTGGATAAATTTATTTTTACGTTGACTAGAAACATAATAAAACAGATCATTGAGGAGAAACCACAACTACTTGTTTTCCAACATTGCGACCGGAAAACAGACCAATGAGAGCTGCAGGACCACGTTCAAGGCCTTCAACTACATCTTCTACATATGAAATCTTACCTTCTTTGATATAAGGAAGAACAAAATCCAGAAATTTTTGATAGAGGTGATAATATTCAGTTACCAGAAATCCTTGCATGCGGATTTGTTTGTAGATCAAACACATTAAGTTATGCACTCCTTCGGGTTCGACAAGGTTGTACTGAGAGATCATTCCACATACCGCGATTCGACCGTTCATCTTCATGTTTAGTAACACCGCATCAAGCATCTTTCCTCCAACATTCTCAAAGTAAATATCTATACCATCAGGAAAGCACCTGTAAAAACAAGAAATTTGATCACTCCTTTAAATTTGTGTATTTTTGTAACACATGAACATGCATTCGACACACGTTTTCAAGATTTTTTTTATACAAATATGTATTCATTTATATAAAAATAGATAAATAATCTTATTACAAAATAGAGGAAGACACATTGAACATATATTAGGTGTTCAATGTATTCATAAATATGCCTTGAACACATGCAAATAACGTCATAAAAATTTGAAAGTGTTCAGCCCCCGGGAGGTGAGTTAGCAAAGGAACTTAATAGAACTAAGTGGATGATAAACACACACTGCATATTATGGAAAGTGATAATATCAAGCAGTTGTATAATACTACCAAAAACTTCATAATCACATGGAAAAGTTATAATAGCCTATGAAGCAACTATTGGTACTGACCTCATCAGAGCTGCATTCAAATCAGGTTCTTCTTTATAGTTAAAGGCCTCATCAAAACCAAACTTGTTTTTCAGCAAGTCAATCTATTATTAAAGAAACACAAGCAAACAAAAATCTTATCGAACAAATATAAAGTTGTTTAATTCATAAATACTCAACATAAAACTGTGAAGTCATAAATATATAGAAACACAAGAAAATGCCTTTTATTGTACAGGTTATTTCATCCGAGCAAATGACTAACCATGTACAAAAAAAGAGACCAACATAGGGATTATTTTAACTGTAGCTCAGTTGATTATAGAAGAATCCCGGCCTCGTGTTAACTAACTAGCATGTAATTAATATAATTGGTTCTAAAATAGTATGTTAGTTGTGCATATCATGTCCATATGTTATAGTTACACATAGAACATGATGTATATTCATTTATGTATAGAGGTACATAAACTAGATACATACACTGTAAGAAATGAATTTATTGATTATTAATAAACGAATGTTTACAACCTATTTATACAAAAGAAAAGCAAAATTGTAATAATTAAAAATAAACACAATTATGGAGAGGCATGTTCTTGGACAGCCTATCCTTCCCCACCAAGCTGTTGGTGGCTGCTTCCAACTGGTGTGTTGGTTGTCACCAGCTGGATCTCATGTTCTTTAACATTCCCCTCAAGTTAGAATATATGTTAATTATTCCTAACTTGTTAAGTAAGCTTGAGAACTGTGGAAAACTCAGGGATTTGGTAAATATATCTGCTGGTTGCTCTAATGTAGAGATATGATAAGTTTTGATCATTCCAGCTTGAATCTTTTCTCTTACTAGATGGCAATCGATCTCTATGTGTTTGGTTCGTTCATGAAACACTGGATTTGATGCAATGTGAAGAGCTGCTTGATTGTCACAATATAACTTGGTTGGTTGAGAGTGTTTGATACCCAAATCATCCAAAATATATCGTAACCAGGTTACTTCGCAACATGCCGCTGCCATAGAGCGGTATTCTGCTTCTGCACTTGATCGTGAGACTGTATTTTGTTTCTTAGTCTTCCAAGAAATTAGCGAGTTTCCAAGAAACATACAATATCATGTGGTTGATCGTCGTGTATCTGTGCATTTTGCCCAATCTGCATCACAAAAAGCATTTAGTTGTAATGAACTAGTTGCTGAGAAAAAGAGACCTTGCCCTGGTGTGTTCTTGACATATCGTAGCACTCGTTGAGCTGCTTCCAAATGTGGTTGTCGTGGTTTATCCATATATTGACTGAGAATGTGCACGACATACACTAAGTCGGGCCTTGTGATGGTCAAGTATATTAATCTCCCAACAAGTCTTCGATAGGATGTGGGATTACTGATGAATTCCCCTTCAACCTTGCTGAGGGATAAATTTTGTTCCATAGGTGAATTGGCAGATTTGGCACCAAGATAACCCATGTCCTCCAATATTTCAAGTGCGTACTTGCGTTGTGACAGAACAATTCCCTTCTTGGAACGTGAAACTTCTATGCCCAAAAAATACTTTAATTCACCGAGATCTTTAAGCTTGAATTGTCTCATGAGATGATTCTTAGTTTCTTCAATGTCTTGTATATTGTTTCATGTTATGATTATATCATCTACATAGACAAGAAGAGCTGAGAAGGAATTACCACGGGTTCGGACGAACAATGAGTGATCATACTTGGATTGGTTAAAACCAGCTAGCTTAAGTGTTGTTGATAGCTTGATGAACCACTGTCGTGAGGCTTGTTTGAGTCCATACAAAGATTTATGTAGCTTACATACTCGTGTTTCCCCCTTTCGTCCGAATCCAGGTGGAAGGGACATGTAGACATCTTCATGAAGATCACCATAGAGAAAAGCATTGTTGACATCAAGTTGTCGAAGATGCCAATTTTGAATAGCAGCAATGGCAAGGAGAAGCCGAACAGTGACAAGTTTGGCTACTGGTGCAAAAGTTTCTTGGTAGTCAAAACCTTCAATCTGACTGTATCCTTTGGCCACTAATCGAGCCTTGTATCATTCCACAGAGCCATCAGAATTATACTTGATTTTGTAGACCCATTTACAACCAACTGGTTTCTTGTTTGGAGGAAGCTGTTGAAGCGTCCAAGTGCCATTAGTTTCAAGGGCATCCAGTTCTTGTTTCATGGCAAGCCGCCATTTTGGATCATTGAAAGCTTCAGCAAAAATGGTTGGTTCCCTGAGAATGGAAATAAAAGTAGCAAAGGCACGATGTGTAGGTGATAATTGGTCATAGGTAAGTACATGAGATAAAGAATGAGAAGTACCTTTGTCTTTGGACGATGCTGAGTGAGACGAAGGGAAGGACCGAGAAGGTAAGGAAGTTTTTACATGATATTTTTGAAGGTAGCTAGGAACATTGATGGATCGACGAAGCCTATGTGTGACTGGTGTTGGAGAAGTTATGTGTGGTGGAGAAGTTGATGATGATGTTTCCGAAGATGAATCTTGAAGATGAAGAGTGTCTAAGTTGATTGTTGGAAGGACAGATGATGTATGATCAAGTGATATATTTGGATTGGTTGATTGACGAATGTTGGGTATGTCATCATAAATAATATCTTCTGATGGAGGAAATAGAGTTGGAGTGTTGACAGCGGAAGTGAAATAAGGAAATACATGTTCATGAAAGATAACATCACGAGACACTAAAGTCTTGCTTGTTTCCAGATTGTAGACACGATAACCTATGATCCTAGATGGATACCCAATGAATATGCATTTATGTGATCTAGCATCAAACTTGGTGAGTCGATCATGATGTGCAGACACAAAACAAAGGGAACCAAAAACACGAAGATGTTCATACCTAGGAGTTTTGTGAAAAAGGACTTCAAATGGTGTTTTACCCTTGAGAACAGGTGTTGGAGTACGATTTATGAGGTATGTAGCTGTAAGAATGGCATCTCTCCAGAATTGTTTAGGAAGATTGGCTTGGAAGAGCAATGAACGAGCGACATTGATAAGATGACGATGTTTGCGTTCAGCAACACCAATTTGTTGAGGGGTAGAGACACAACTAGTTTGATGAAGGATTCCCTTGGTAGAAAACAACTGGGTCATAGAAAATTCTGGTCCATTGTCACTACGAATGATTTTAACTCTGGATGAAAATTGTGTTTCAACAAGATTGATGAAGGTGGTAAGAAATGTGTGTGTATCAGATTTAGCATGTAAGAGATAGACACATGTGCATCTTGAGTAGTCATCAACAATAGTGAGAAAATAACGTGCTCTATTAAGTGCTGGAATGTGATAACCACCCCAAATATCGACATGAATCATTTCAAACGGTGCTTTTGTATTGATGGAACTTAAAGGAAATGGATTACGTGTTTGCTTAGCTAATGGACAAATAGAACAATCACTAATGGAACAAAAATGTGTGTTGATGGAAAGAGAAATTACACGCAAACTGTTATTAGATAAATGACCAAGTCGTTGATGCCATAGATGAGAGTTGGTGGAAGCAGTGTTTGAAACGGAGAAACATCTAGCCTTTTCAGAAATAGTCAGGTAGTAGAGTCCTACTTTCTCAGTTCCCATCCCAATCGTCTTCCCTGAGCATTTGTCCCGAACAAAGCACATATTGTTAGTGAAGGTGACATGAAATAATGAGGTTTGAGTTAGTTTGGCTACTGAAACTAAGTTTAATTTGAAGGAGGGAACACACAAGACATTATGGAGTATGAAATTATTTGAGAAATGTACAGTGCCAATATGTGTGACATGGGCAAGAGAATGATCAGGTAAATGTACATGTCGATTAGTGACTGGAATCTTTGGAGCTCATAAGGTTTTGGGAACAGACCATGTGATCAGTTGTCCCTGTATCAAAAATCCAACGGGTTTCTGAATGGAAAACAGTTGCACATAATGTGTTACTTGAAGAAGTAGTCACTTGACTTGCCATGCTACCTGATTTGGATTGATTGAGAAGTGTAAGGAGCTCTCGATATTGGGCAGATGTAAGCTTGTGGAATGGTGTTGTCTTTGTGTCGGAGCAGCTTTCTTGAAAGTCAGTATGATGAGCTTTGGAAGGGAAGCCATAACTTGTATTTCTCTTATCTTGAATTGCTCCTTTCTTTCGACACATGTTGATGTCATGTCCATTCAAACCACAAAAATTATATTTGAGACGCTTTCGGCAGTTTTCAAAATTGTGTCCATTGAGACCACAAAAATCACATTTGAGGTGACTTCGGCAATTCTCAGAATTATGGCCTATATTATTGCATTGATTGCACTTGAGATGTGGATTCCTTGGTGGGTAATTCTTGTGAGGATATTGTGGACGACTATCTCTGGCAACAAGTGCAGCAGCTTCTGGCATCCTTCCCATGCTTTGCGTGGAGACAGCTCTTTGCTTTTCATCTTGAACAATAAGTGAATATACCTTATTTACTGTAGGTAATGGTTCCATGAGCAAGATTTGTCCACGTGCTGATGTGTAAACATTGTTAAGCCCCATGAGAAATTTTATGGTTCGCTGCTTTTGTTGATATTCTTGTAATTCCCTTCCGGCATTTCCTCCACAATATGGAAGAGGACATAGTGCATCACGACTATCCTATAAGCTTTTCAATTTTGTATAGTATTCTCCAATGCTTACACCTTCTTGTATGCAATCATGGATCTCTTGCTCAATGTGGAATAGGTGCACGTTGTTGGTGTGCGAAAAACGTTCCTTTAATTCTTCCCATAACTCATATGCAGTATCACTATACATGACACTTTCTGCAATTTTGGGCGATATAGTGTTGAGGATCCATCATTTGACAAGAATGTTGCAGCAAGTCCATTGTTTAATTTCCGTTTCAAGGTTTGTTGATGGCCTTTTGATTGTGCCGTCATTGAATCCTTTTTTGTTTTTGGTTATTATAGCCACGAGCATTGCATGACTCCAAATGTGATAGTTTTCTTGGTTTAAGGATTGAGCTACGAGAACCATGCCTGGTTGGTCTGAGTGGTGTAAATATAATGAATGGCTAGGATCATCATACCATTTTGGTAAGGTAGGATTGGTATTGGTAGTCATAGACATTATTTGTTGAATAAATTCGAAAGTACGGGATAGGTTTAAGTGTGTTTTAAACAATAATGACTATTTATGAAATAAATAATGAACTAAAATATGCTTTATCTTATAGAAAATGAGTTAAGGATTATAGAACCGGAAATTTCAGCCGAAGAACCGGTCGGAAAGTGGGTGAACCGGCGGTTGGAATGGCAAACAGCTGACGGTGGAACCACAGGCAGGATGAAGGCAGAAACCGGACCGGACCGGACCAGATGAAGGACCGAACCGGGTGACCAATGCGTCGTTTGCTTCAACGGCGCGCGAACGACGTGTCGTTGGAGTCATCTTCCTCAGCAGTTGGTGCGTGTTGGCACGTGTGTCTCCGGTGAGGCGCGTGGAACGCCGGTGAGTTTAAACAAGGCGCGTGTGAGCGCGTGAAGAGGTATTTTGGCTTGATTTTAATTGCAGATTGCTCGGATGAATCTGAATAATATGATGGGATGAAATTGAAATTATTTTGTGAATCGAAATTGGTTTTGAAAAAAAACAGATTGAAGAAAAATGGGAAAAAATTTCTATGAGCTGAATTTTCTGGGAATTGTTTCCTAAGCTCTGATACCATGTAAGAAATGAATTTATTGATTATTAATAAACGAATGTTTACAACCTATTTATACAAAAGAAAAGCAAAATTGTAATAATTAAAAATAAACACAATTATGGAGAGGCATGTTCTTGGACAACCTATCCTTCCCCACCAAGTTGTTGGTGGCTGCTTCCAGCTGGTGTGTTGGTTGTCACCAGCTGGATCTCATGTTCTTTAACATACACATGTGTGAACCATCATAGAAGGCTAGGATAGGCGATAGCCTGGTAGAAATTTTAAGAAAAAGTAAATTCGTATTAATCTCAACTTATAGTAATATTCATTAATTCAATTGAGTGATGAATCTAGTATTCTAATTTGAACAATTTTTTGTAACAAACTTCTTTAATTTGGTATCCTAAACATATCTAGATTGATAAAATTGAATTTCAACTATTCTTTAAATTAGTAAAAGTCTCTTGAAAATTTATATGCTTAGGTTTAAGAGAGAATAACAATGGCTTATGTAACTTGATATGATAACTATGAATAAATTATAAATATTGTAATTATAAGAGCATATGGTCATTTTGGTTGGTTTCTTATTCTTGTAAAGTGTCGATTATTTTGGTAAAAAAAAGTAGTTTCATTTACAAAATTTAACGTTAAACTGTTAATTACAACAAAGTTGATTAGGATACCTGCAAAATTATGAAATGACGAGCAACTTTACATTAAAATATGTAAATATGTTACAAATTTAGTAATTTGTACTAAATTTAAATATTATGGAATAAAATAACCAATGTTCCCAAAACAATGTGTCAAATTTATTATTTCTTCTAGTAGAGTATAATAGTTATGAAATATTTCAACCCTTTCAGGAAAACATTTATGGGCCCGCCCCTGTATATACATATCCATATACATACGAATATGTCATTTTAAGACCAATTCAAATATGTATAATATATACGTTTTATTTTGAGCTTTAAATCAAATAGTTTAAAGAAAAGCACATTTATCAAACTATAAAAGTTTCTTCACCTTTTCTTTGCTTCCTGCACTACCAACAACATAGCAACCCAACAGCTTTGCGAACTGTCCAACGAGCTGACCAACTGCTCCTGATGCTGCTGAAATGTAGACAGACTCTCCTTTCTTAGGAGAGCAAACCTCATAAAATCCAGCATAAGCAGTCATACCAGGCATCCCTACATAAAAAGTACTCACATAAAGAGGTTTAGCATCAAGCAGAATTTTTCACGAACTAAAAGACAAAAAATTACTATTGACAACATGTGATTCTTTATCACATTAAATTAAAAGTAGTGATTTATGCAGTAACATATATTCTTATGTCTTCGATTAGATAACTGTGATTCACAAAGCATTTACTTCACAACAACAACACTGTCAGACCAAGAACAGAAATGATATGTATTACTCTAAACTACTAAAGAAATCACAGGTGACAAAGAAAAAACAACTTGTCATAAAAATCGGAGTTTAGTAAATGCATGTTTAGAACCGATACGAGCTGCTAAACTTTAAAAAGGACAAATGTCAAAGAAGTCCTAAATTATGCCATTAGTTAGGTTTGGTCTCTTATATTAAAAATTGTATCATTTAATCACCTACTTCTAGAAAAATGACCAATTAAGAACAAAATGTATTATTTTAGTGTATTTCTATTAAAATATTATTTTTTATGTTAAATGATTAAAACGAGATTAAAACGCGAATCATTAACAATGTTAAAATGACAATTAATATGAATTTTTTCACAAAATATTTATTTTCATATTTTTTATTACCACTATTTTATTTTAATATTTTATTAATTTTTAATTTTTTTAAAAAATTAATATAAATTTAAATAAATTTTTGTTTGAATATTATTATTGATCTTTTTTTCTTAAAGAATGTTAAAAGCTAGTGTTTTAAAGCTTAACAATATTTTAATAAAAAATTATTAAAATAATATATTTTATGGTACTAAATCATCATTTTTAATTTAAATAATAAAACGACACGACTTAATTTAAGAGATATGTACGACCCGTTCTCAAAAACAAATGTTCTTTCAAAACTTAAGAATCAATTTTTTTGGTCAAAAGAAATTAAGAATCAAATCGCTGTGGCAAATTTCCACAGCTACAATAAACATTTCTTTTTGGGTAAGGAAACATGAAGCAATGGAAAACATATGGAGGTAAAAATAAAAGTAAGATACTTCTTAAAGATAACTTGACTTGATCTTTGACATATCTTACTGTTTGGTCTCAATAGAAGACTTATGAGGAATAAGCTCTTCAAATAATACTCTCTACCATATATTCTCCAAATTACTACGTAAAAATCAAATTATCAAAAAGAAGAAGAAATTGAAATTAATTTCGAATAAACACTAAAATGTTAAAACATAAAAATATATCTCTTCTCAAAATATCCACACAATCCAAAATTCTCTCATAATCTAAAAGCAAGATAGAACTATAAATATCATCTTATAATTGCATCATATTTCTCAAATTTTATCTGTATCAAAAGTTGATATAGGGTGTTAAGTTATATTTGAATTTGTAATTTATTTCACTTGTACTACACTTCCACTATTTCACTTGTACTACACTTCCACTACACTTGTACTACACTTGTACTACACTTGTTACAATCCTATAAATAGGGTTCTCTATGTACATTCTATACACACCAATACAACATTAAATCTTTCTTTCTTATTATCTCTCTATACTCTTCACATGGTATCGTGTTCTCTCATATACCTCTAAAATTTCTATCAAAATTAACCGCTCTTCCTCGCCCAAACCGGGCTCACCTCAACCCGGCCACTTCCAAACCCGCTCACCTCAACCTCGGCTCACTCTAAACCCGCTTACCTCAATCGGCTCACTCCAACCCGACTCACCTCCACTCGCTCACTCCAACTCCTGCCTCCTCAACTCGGCTCTCAACTCCTGGCCTCAACTCGGCTCACTCCAACCCGCCACCTCAATCCTGGGTTCCTGTGCTTGTTTTCAACTCCTTTTTTTTTCATTTTTAAGGATATCTCCTTTATACTTGCTTCTATATATTTGCTTTATATTTCCTCCATTATTTCGTTAAATGACCGAAATGATATCCCAAAACCAATCTCTACCACCCCGATGATACTAACTACCTAGCCTGGGCACAAGCAATGAAAAGTTTCTTGAAGCGACGCAAGCATGGCAAGCCATAACCGGTGATATCTCATACCCATCCAAGAAACCACGAAAACAACTCCTTATTTCGTCGATCGCCTTGAAGATCGGGGAGAGTAAACATCATCAAATTATTACCCTGGTTCCGTAACACCACTTTACCCTCCATTCACGGTGAATTTGGGCGTTTGACACCGCCAAAGAAGTTTGGGAATTTCTCGAGGCTCGCTTTACTACAACAGATTCGCCAACCAATATCAACTTTTAACAACTCTTCATACCAAGCAACTAAAGCCGATCAAACCATTAACCAATTTCTCTCTCGAAATGCATACTATTTCATCAACTCGCCTCTCCGAACCAACTCGACGAACAAGATTGATGTGCCGAGATGTTTGCAACTAATCGTAATCACCACTGCCTTGTTATTTTTCTCATGGCTCTCCATGATCGATTTGAACCCGTTCGAGCTTCCTTACTCCATCGAGTCCTTTTCCATCCTTAGATACCGCCGTGGACCGAGCTTCGCTCCGAAGAAACCCTACGGATGGGTTTTCAAAGTTCATCATACAGATTCTCCCGTTTCTTGCCACCCCACATTTTATCGCCCTAAAGGAGGTTCTAAAGAGGACTTCAAACATCAAGGTCGCACCTAATGTCATAACCCCAATCATGAGCTTCTTACATGTCCCATTCGGTATGTATATATTGTCACAAGAAGTGGTCCAGGGACACTTTAATAGATTGCTTTCGGAATCCTCTCGCATTCCTCACGGAATCCCTCTCAAAGATTCCTCATGGAATCCCTCTCGCATTCTCTCGAATCCCTCTCAATACATGCTTCAAAAATAGTAACTCATCTATCACCGCCGCCGCTTCCGAGGATAATCATGACAAATTTACTTTCTCTACTCAAGAACTTGAAGGTCTTTAAACATGTTCTCTCACAATCTAGTAATGCTTCTCCCACGCCTTGTCTCTCACATCGTAAATCTTTATGGTATTTTGATTCATTTGTAACCATATGACTCATGATACTCACATCTTCTCTCCACACAATCTTCCATCTCCAAACCTTTAATTCAAACCGCCAATGGTTCACATATGCATGTTAATGTCGTAGACAAGTTTCCACATCTTCTATATCACTTTCTCGACACCTTTCATATTCCCCAACCTTACTCTAAATCTTATCTCTCGTTGGTCAATTACGTGAACTTGGTCTTACTATTACATTTTCCTCTTCCTGGTTGTCAGCGGTGATCCACAGACAGACGGATCCTCGGGATGCGCGTAAGGTCGACGATTATTTGAACTTATCAACCTTCATCTACCCAATTCTCCTCACACTTCCGTTGTCGTTTCTACCACTCCTATCAACCTATGGCATGCCTGCCATACGCCCATACAGTGGGGCGTCTTCGTCCCTTAGCATCTTACGGTAAATTAGGATACGTTTCTATTTCGATAATGTAAATTGTTTGTCACAATTGGGAAAACAACCTGCTTTATGTTTTAATAAAAGTAATTCTACGTCTCCCCTTTTGACTTAATTCATTCCGATGTTCAAGGTCCATCCCCACATCCTACTATGGGGATGTGTTTATTTTTGTCATTTTTATTGATGATTATTCAAGATTCACATGGATTTTTCTCATGAAACATAGATCCTGAATTACCCAAAATTTATTATGATTTTGCCCAAATGGTTAAAACCCAATTTTCTCAAAATATCAAAGTTGCTTAGAATTTGATAATGCTATGGAATATAAAGAAACAAATTTTTTAAATTTTCTTCGACAAAATGGGACTCTTTCTCAATATTCTTGTCTGGCACATCTCAACAAAATGGAAGAAAAGCGAAAAACACAGACATATTCTTAATATCGTTCGTACTCTCCTCATTTCTAGTTCTTGTCTAACGCTTTTGGGAAAGCTCTTCTTACTACTGCTTATACCATCAATCGTGTTCTATGCCTATTATTCACAATCAATCCCCTTACGAACGTCTCTATAGTACTCTCCATCTTATGAACTACTCAAAGTATTTGGTTGTCTGTTTTGTTCTTCACCCTCATGAACACAATAAATTAGAACCTCGTTCTCGCCTTTGTTGCTCTTAGGGTATGGAATAGAACACAAAGGCTATCGTTGTTGGGACCCTATCTCTAAACGATCAAGGCATCTCTCGTCATTGTCATCTTTTGGGAACATAAAATGTTTTCCTCTATTTCTTCATTTCATGTCTCATCTCCTACCTCACTCTCATTTTTTAATGACCCAACTATTGATTTATTTCCTCCGACATTACTCCATTACCCTCACCATCGCCTATTACGGCCTTCTCCCACGTGTCCGTCCTTTCTGGCCGATCCTACCATAACAACATCTTCTCGAAGACCAACTACCGATTGTCTGTCATCACTTCGTCGTTTCTACTCGTAGTAGTCTTCCTTTTTCATCTTCGTGATTACCAATGTTTCTCTACTATTTTGTCTCATCATGAACCCCAAAACTATGCAGGTTTAGTTCTAATCCTCATCGGGCGCAAGCTACGACAGATGAATTACGGGCATTAACAAAAGCACATACACGGGATCTGTTGATCTTCCATCTAATAAATCTTTGATTGGTTCAGGTTTTAAGTGGATCTTCAAAATCAAAACTCATTCGACGTGGTCCGTGGAACGATATAAAGCTCGTCTGGCCGCAAAGGGTTTTACACAGAATATGGAATCGACTATGAAGAAACTTTTGCACCGTACCGACTACTCGTCCGTATCATTGCTGCTGTACGCTTCAAAATTGGAACATGTTTCAAAATGGATGTCAAAAATGCTTTTCTCACGTGGAGACATAACCAGGAAGTTATATGAAACCTCCTCCCTGGATACACTCATTCACCTCATCAAGTACGCAGACTTGGTGTTTCCTCTATTCAAACAAGCTCCTCGAAAGCTTGGTTTTGCCAAATTCACTCTACACTTACCGACTTTGGTTTCACTTCCGCTCTTATGACTCCTGCCTCTTTATTCTAAGACTCCCACCGGTGTAACACTTCTACTCCTTTATGTAGATGATATGATCATAACCGGAATGACTCTAATGGAATTATTAATCTCGCGCTTCGAGTCATCAATTTGAAATGAAAGACCTTGGTCGTCTCCACTACTTCTTGGGCCTGTAAATCTCATCTCGATTCTCAAGGATATTATCTCTCTCAAGCAAAGTACTCTTCCGATATTCTTAATCTGGCCTACTTTACCGATTGCAAACCGCATCAACACCTCTAGAAACCAATGTCAAACTTACTCCATTAGATGGTACTATTCTCTCGTATGCCACATTATACGTACAACTAGTAAGCACTCTTGTTTATCTCACACTCGTCGACATTGCCTACATCGTTCATCCGGTTAGTCAATTCATGTTCCGCTCCACTCGCCTACCCATTATACCGCTCTTCGCATTCTTCGCTACATCAAAGGCACCATGTTTCACGTCTCCACTTCTCCAACAAGTCTAATCTTCTTCTTTCCGCCTACTCGACGCCGATTGGGCGTGACCCAACCGATCGTCGCTCTACCACCGGATATTGTTTCTTTCTTGGAAACTCTCTTATATCTTCGCGAAGCAAGAAACAATCTCTCACTTCTCGATCCAAAGACCGAAGCCGAATATCGTGCTCTGGCCGACACCACTCAAGAACTTCTTTGGCTCCTCGTTGGTTACTGAGCGATATGGGTGTTCTCCAATCAACCGTAACTATCCTATATATTGTGATAATCGTAGTCTATTCGCATTGCTCACAATAATGTATTTCATGAACGAACAAAACATATCGAGATTGATTGTCATTTTGTTCGCCAACATGTTCTTCAAGACACTGTTTGTCTCAAATCAATATCCTCCACAAATCAAACAGCTGACATCTTCACCAAATCTCATCTACCATGCAGATTTCAAGAATTAGTTTCCAAACTCAAGTTGATTGTTTCTCTTCCTCCTTGAGTTTGAGGGGGGATGTTAAGTTATATTTGAATTTGTAATTTATTTCACTTGTACTACACTTCCACTATTTCACTTGTACTACACTTCCACTATTTCACTTGTACTACACTTCCACTACACTTGTACTACACTTGTACTACACTTGTTACAATCCTATAAATAGGGTTTTCTATGTACATTCTATACACACCAATACAACATTAAATCTTTCTTTCTTATTATCTCTCTATACTCTTCACATAGGGAAACTGCTGCTTACCGAGAAGTCCAGTATAATATGAGAGAGGCACATCAGTGTGAATAATTTTAAACAAAGTATATGTTGCATTGATTATACTGTATTCTTCCCAACCAATAATTCCCCAAATCAGATCACCTTCTTTGAAATTTGGATGCTTGGAGTCCAATACTTTGGCTACTCCATAACCAGTGATAGGCTGCCCAAATGAGAGCAATTAAATCAAGCATAGCTCTAAAATTGAAATGAAACCACATGTATGTTGCTTCTTTGGAACATATAACTTTTTTTTTAATAGAAAATTATATAATTTAGGCTTGGGTTTGCAACAATTTCACAATGCAAGTTGAGAGCTATGATATGCCATTTTTAAACTTTGTTACGGTTAACCGAGTTTAGTTACACACCTATATAACTGTGTTTAAAAAGACATTATTGTGAAATAACATAACTAATAACTAATATTGGAAACACAATCCTAGTTAATCATTCCTGCAGTATTATTGGATTTAGCTTCACTGTATTTTATCATCTTTGTCTCGCTCTACTAAATAATATAACACACTACTCTCAGGTGACAGACGTATCTTGTATCGTGTTATTGTTTCCAAGTATTGAAATGTTAATATCACCTATTTTTAAGCTCATACCTTTTATATTGTATCATCTGTCATAATTCTTTCTTCTAAACATTAGAGAAATTATTCTTTCTTCTAAATAGTATTGAAATGTAAATTTGTCTGGGTGCCAACTTAAGTGTAAATTTGTGTCCTTGGCATTCCTTTTCCACGAATGCCTTTAGTTGCCGCAGTATAATAACACCATAGAAATTATTCATTACAACATGATTGAGTTATGATATATCTATCACTACAATATTTTTGTAAATAAAATAGTTTTAAAATAATGTAAATAACATGTGCTTGTATGTTTATATTTAATATTCTAATATTTATATTTTAAATTAATAAATATAATTACTTAAAATTTAAAAATTTAAATGCCTAGCCCCATTATTGTTTGAGCTGGCCCTGATTGGGGCGATTCCAACTATTTCAATTGTCCATTGGGAAGGGTACCGTACTCATCAAACATAGCATATATAACAGTTCCAATAATATTAAAAAAATACAAGAAACAATAAAGAAAACAATTTTTGAGGACGAGAAAAGAAGAGTTTTTATAATAGTTTAATTTTTTTTATTTTGAAAAAGTGATAGTAAAATCACAAATAATTAATTTTTTATTTATTTTTTATATTTTTTAATTATTATTGAGAAATTGAAAAAAATAAAATAAAAATAAAAAAATTTAAAATTTCAATGATTTGAGTTGTCAATTTTTTTTTATAAAATTAGACTAAATTGTTATAAAAAATAACAAAAAAAAATTGATCTGATATTCTTCGCGTAACTAAGAGAGCTGTATGCATTTGTCTCGAAGAAAAATGAGAAAGTAAAAAGAGACAGAAATCGAAGAGAAATGGGGTGTAAAAACTCACAGAACCGGGTTGGAAAGGACCGATATATGAAAGAGAGACACCGATATTAGGCTTATTCATACGACCTCGCATGTAGGGATCACAAGATAAGTATAAATTCTTAACCAAAACGCCTTTAGAATCCTCTGGAAGCTTCAATTTCAAAGAAGAAGTAGTCACATGCATATCTGATTCCTTTGGAAAACCACTCACGTAGTCTCTAAATATCACTTGCTTGTTGCTCACTTCCGCCATTTTAGGTCTCTCTCTCTCTCTCTCTCTACAGAACACATTAGCGAAGGAATGTAGATAAGACCTTCGCCCTTTTAATCGTTTGGAGATGGACACGTCTTCTTCTTCCTTTTTTTTTTTAACAAGTGAACCAAGTATTTTAATTACGTAGTTATAACAATTTCATTATTTTGATATTTCTTTTTAGTAATTAAGTAGTTTTATCATCTTCTTAGAAAAAAATACTTTTATTAAAAAAACAAATAATTAAATTTTAAATTTTTTTGTCAATTTTATAATCAGTTATTTATTATAAAATATATATAAAAACGATATTTGGTTAACAATTTAAAATAAAAAATTATATATTTATTTTAATATTATTTTTTTAAAAATAATATGAAGACATTATTATAAAAAATAAAAAATAATTAAATTACTCTTCAACGTAACTAAAGTTATGATGTCACCCATATTTTGTTTCCTCTTTATTTTCTTGTGAATTCAGGTGTATACGTGCAAAATAAATTTTTCTCTCCTTTTTTATTAGATTATGTGTAACAACAAATACAAAAGCAAAATCAGGTTTTTTTTAAAAAATTAATGGTAATGATAATAATATTGTTATAATTATTTTTAAATAATATTATTATAATATAAATTATTATTATTATAAAAATAATTAATTAATAATAATCATATATAACTAAAAGTTAATAATGCATGAAATAATATCTAATTGAAAGCTAACGAAATAATATCTAATTGAAAGCTAATGGGTGAATATATTATTATTTTTTTAATTTATTAATTTAAATTTAATAAATAAATATAATATTCAAATATATAATCTCATGTAATTATAAAAAATAGAATAAATATCTATAAATTTTTAAGTAAAAATAAGATAAGTATAGAGAATCATTTAAAAGAAAAATTATCTACTCATCGACCATTTAATATTTTTATTATGAAAATTAAATATTTTAAGTACAAACTTGATCTTATACTATTCTTATAAGGATAATAACAAAACTTATTTTACTTACAAATCTCTGATCTACTTTTACATCATCTAAGATTAACATAACTAGATTATTGTACTAATTATTTTTTCACCAATCATATGCATTGAAATGGTTAACATATAAAGACAAATATTTATGTGTATTTTAAATGAATTTCAATACTAAATAAATTTTAAACTAGTAGATTCAATAAATAAATCGTTCCAAGAAATTCTAGAACAATTGATTTAGATAAAGGTAAATAGACATAACTTCTTTAAACTTAAACAATTAATTCAATAAATTAAAATAAATAAATACAAATATTAGAGAATCTTAATGAGAAAAAGTTATATGATGAAAGAAAATAATTAATAAAAATTATGAAATTAGTAAAATTTAAAAATATATAGTTTTTATGTGCTTGTGTGGAATGTAACTATAAAGATTCTGTTTTATTTATAGTAAAAATATTATGAGGAATTTGTTTCATTTATAGTAAAAATCAAATCTCTAATCCTATATTATCGTTAAATGAGATTCATACTTCAAATATAATCAATAATATTAATTAAAAATGGATCATATGGTATTTTTATAAATTTATTCGAATTAAAATAAAAATTTTAAAATTTATAAAAAGGGTATTCGATTGATTGAGATCCTATTCGATCAATCTAATTATACTCAATCAATTGATACTTTTTTTTTCAATCCATGATGGTATTAATAAGTCTAACAAAGATAAGTCAAATTGATATATTTTAACTCGTGAGAATTCGATTAAACTCTATCAATCGATCAAATTCTTAAATTTTGCAACCCCAAAGTACTTAGATTGATCTCAATCGATCGAGCAATAATATTTTGAGCAACAAATTTAATTCCAAGTATTATGCGATGTGCTCATGAATGCATGAATATAATTAAATGTGATTGTACATAAGTTATAAAAAAGTGCATCTATCTAGAACTTCTATGTTTCTTCGAGTTTATTTGAAATACGTGATACAAGCCTAGAAATTAGTGTATAAATAAATATTTTGTTCAAAAAAATTACTAATCTTATGATATCTTATATTATAATAATGATATTAATATGTAATTAATGTTAAAGATAAAATAAATATTTTATATATTTTTATTGTTATAACAATAAAAATTATAATAGCAATAATATTAACCTTACTTTTATTATTATTATAAAAAAATTAAACTGCGTGAAATATTTATAAAATGTTAATTTAATAAAATTATTATTAATACATTATAATTATGATAATATTAAAATAAAACTATGGTATTATTGTCACTTAACATTATGACATCTGTGGACTATCTTAAAACGGCGTAACACAAAAAAATATTAACGTATAATTTAGAGTTAGAATATGTCAATTAGTATAGAATCTTATATACAATGAGTTATAAATGTATGATAAAACAAAATTATTTTTATTTTTTATTTTATAAAAAAGAAAAATGTGTTAGAGATAGAAACGAAAAAATATTAACATATAATTTAGAGTTGAATAGGCAAATTGTTATAGAATCTTGTATATATTGAGATATGAACATGTTAAAATAAAATTATTTTGATTTTTTATTTTTATAAAAAAAAATACATTAAAAATAGAGATAAAATTAATAAAAAATATATAACATATTGTATATAATATTTTTTCGATGAACAACCTATGAATATTTTTTTAAGCCAAATTATACCGTTATAAAACAAATATTCTAAGTAAAATTAATGTATTCATAATAAAAAATAACATGTATTAGATATGCTAAAATTTAAAATTAAATTACTAATTAATTTTAAAAAAATAAACATATTAACTAAAAATAATAAAATAACTAATCATAATCATATTATTATTCACTACTTGTCTAACAGTAAAATTTTCTTTTTCTTGTTTATTGCACCGATTACCAATTTTTTAAGATAAAAATGTTTTTGAGAAGGAGTCTTATTAATAAACCATTAAATGAATTATGATAAATTATTATTTTATTAAAAAAATTGTAACTTTTTAAAATTAATTTTTACTTTTTTTTCCTTTTTCTTTTTACAATTGCTTAATAAATATGTGATTATCATATAAAAATTAAAACCCATTAAAACAGTCCTAATAAAATAAGAACTAATTCAATTTAATAAAATTTATAAAATTAATTCAAATCGAGTTTTTTTTGGATAAAGTAGATCGATTTTTATTTTTCATTTTTTTTCCTCTTTTTGTAATCATCAATTTTTTCTAATAATAACAAAATAATTATTGTATTAAATTTTATGTTTAATATTTGATTAAAACTAAGACCTAAAAGAATTTTAATTTTTTTTCTAATAATAAATAAATATCATATCACCTAATTTTAAATTCTAAATAGCATAATAAATAAGAAAATAATTTTATATTAATTTATTTAAATATAAATTGAATGTACAAATAAGTGGTTTAATAAGATTAAAGATTAGTCGGAAAAGCAAAGGTGACGAATAGAACTTAATAAACTTAGTTTTTATTTAGTTAATAAAAATAATATAATATATGTATGGGCGAATTTGTTCTTATTAAAATTTTAATATCAATAATCAGTTTAATTTATCTTGGATTGATTTTCATATTTATAAATAAGAATAAACTCAATGATAATAATAAAAAAAATGAATAACTTGGGTAGACCAATTTGAATTGTATAATTGAATCAAAATCGTTCCACGTTTGAAAATTGTTTATACATATGATTAAGTAATTTCAATTTTTATTAACAATAAAGTAATTAATTCATATATTTTCATATTTTGTGTATCATTTTATTTACTAATATTAATTTTAAAATATATGGAGTTAAGGTCCACTTTTTATGTACTAAATTGCATAGTTTTAATACTTTTATCTATATATTTATCCTTTATTTTTTACATTTATAATGTAATTAATTATATAATAAATTAAATAAATGAGGTAGATGTCATTATATTTTAATAAATTGAAAAAGAAATTAAATTAAAAAAAAAGATATATTTACAGTTAAATATGATTAAATTAATATGATTAAAAATAATTTATTAAAACTATTTGTTAAAATTACTTGCAGAAAAAAAAACATTTCATAATATTGTGAATTAATGAAAATGGGTGAGAGAATTTAAATATTAATTAAAATTAAGGGTACTTCATGTCTTCATGCAACTATCTTACGCAAGACTTTCTTCCAATTATAACATGTCTGATTAGTGATTACACACGATCATGAAACAATTTTATGCATGTAAATTATTCTTACCCAATCAAATGGAGCCCTTAGACCGAGAAACATTTATATTTTATCTTTATTAAAAAGTCAAACTTAAAGTAAATAAATAGTATTATTCCCCGCTATTGAATCTATAATCTATGCAAGCTGCCCTTTGGTTTTTCCCTTTTTATTTCTCTTTGAAATTATGCAAGCTTTTGTTAAGAAAAGAATTTTAAGGACATTTGTTTTTTAGAATAGAATTTTCAATTATTCATTATCCAAATTATTAATAATATCATATATAAAATAAAATTCTAATACATAATGGATATATTATATATTAAAATATTAATTAAATTAAAATTATATATAAATTATTTATTATTTTTAAATTAATTAGGTTTAATGTAAAAAGCTTATAGAATTCATAACAAATATGCTCAAAACATTTTAAAAGTTGTAAACATACTAACAATATTATATAATATTATTATCCTACCTAACCATTAACATACATCTAATGAGTTAATGAAATAGATAATATGTTGTCTGTGTAACCATTTTTAAGGATATTTTGATAAATTTATGTTTTAAGTAAAAGATAAATTTATCAAAATATATGTGTTCATTAATTTAATATAAATAGAACGTGTCTCGCACCATGTATTTTTTTAAAGATATTTTATAGTTAATTTTTATTAGGTAAAAAAACCTAAAAACTAAAATAAATAAAAGTAAAATATTTGAATTCTATGGTTGAATGACCTCATTATGGATGCTGCTCATTTGTCTCTTTTTTTTTTTTGTCAATGTTGGTGATCGTAGGTCCAAGATGTAACTAATAATCAAATCTAATCATCTTTGATCGGAATTTTAAGGGTGTTTTAATTTGATGCCTTAAAACCTTTTTCTCTTATTAGGATGGTGTAAAAAATAAATTTTTAAAATTAATTGAGAATAGGTTTAAGGGACTAACCATATATATATAAGTATGTTTGAGTACTTTGTACGTTAAAAAACAAAACAGAACTACACTTAGGGTTAAGGGATTGATGAACGTTGGTGAGTGATAGAAATTGTTCGGCCACATTCTAGCCAATTTCTCAATTAGTTACCAAGATTTTAGGAGAAATTAACATTCTCTTACTTGATCCACATATTTCATCATTCAACCTTATGAGAAATAAAACACATGAATCATGACAATATGTCCTCTAATAATGAATATTATTTTCAAAGTATTATAATGTATTATGCATCTCAAGCCCATACTACTTAATGAATAAATTCTATGTTTGTTCGAGGTTCATAACTTAAATATATTTTTCTCAAAATACATGAATAAATAAAATATGCGCATAAAATCATATGAGAAAACATCAACTGAATAAGAGTTTCATGAATATTTACATCATGAAATCAAGTCTCATTTTTACTACATGATCCTTAAAATTCTTTGGTGGCATGCCTTTAATCAAAGGATCAATAATCATCAATTCTGTACTAATATGCTCAATTACCACTTTATTTTCCTTAACACATTCTCTTATGGCTAAGTATTTGATGTCGATGTTATTACTACGAGTACCACTCTTGTTCTTCTTAGTCATAAACACGACAACTAAGTTGTCACAGTACAATCTCAATGGCCTAAAAATAGAGTCAACTACTCTAAGTTTGGAAATGAAACTCTTCAACCATACACTATGTGATGTAGCCTTAAAGCATGACACGAACTAGGCCTCTATAGTGGAAATAGCAGTCAAGGTCTACTTTGCACTTTTCCAAGACACGACTCCATTGGCAAGTATGAAAATGTAACTAGATGTTGATTTGCGTGAATTAACATAGCCAGCGAAGTTCAAATCGGCATAGCCAATCACTTCCAGATCATTTGTTTGTCTATACACCAGTATGTAATCCTTTGTCCCTTGAAGGTACTTCATCACCTTCTTTTTAGCTCTCTACTGGTTAACACCTAGATTATTCTGATATCTCCCTAGCATCCCAATAAAAAATGCAATGCCAGGTTTGGTGCAGATATGAGCATACATCAGGCTTCCAACGGCTGAAGCATATGGAATGGTTTTCATCTATTCCCGTGCAAGCTCATTTTTAGGGCATTGGTTTAGGCTGAATTTGTCACCCTTCACAATGGGTACCACACTTGGTAAACAATCCTTCATCCGAAATCTCTCTAAGACTTTATTGATATAGGTCTCTTGAGACAAACCCAAAATTCCTCGAGATCTATCCATATGGATCTTAATGCCAATGACATAAGATGTCTCACCTATATCCTTCATATCAAAGTTCTTCGAGAGGAATTGTTTCACCTCATATAGCAAACCTTTATCATTGGTTGCAAGAAAAATATCATCCACATATATCACTAAAAAAATCTTGCTCCCATTGACCTTCTGGTATATACATTGATCCATGACATTCTCTTCAAAACCAAATGAAGTGATGACGTCATGGAATTTCAAATACCATTGATGGGAAGCTTGTTTTAATCCATATATGGATTTATTAAGCTTATATACCAAATGCTCACCTTCACTAGAGGAGAATATTTTAGGTTGTTTCATATAAACCTCTTCCTCTATGTCACCATTAAAGAAATCCATCCATTCTCACATCCATTTGGTGCAAATCCAAATCAAAATGGGTAACCAATGCCATTATCACTTGAAGTAAATCTTTCTTAGATACTGATGCTTATTTTCGCAAGTGTACGAATCGTTCAAGTAATAAAGTGTACAAAAGTACGGATATCGAACCCACAAGGAATGGCGTTACTAAGTACCGAAATTGACTAACCCTAACTTTATTTAAAAACCGAATTGTTGAAATTGTTTTAAAAGCAAATTAACATAAAACTAAACGCAAATAACAAAATTTAATGTTGTTCACAAATGATTAAAAACGCTAAGGCATTTGATTTCGCTAAATCAATTCAATCCGATTTCAAGTTATGTTATATGAGAATCAAAGTTAAAAGTTATGGTTGAAAAACCCAAATTTACATACTACTCTCTCTCGAGTTATATTAGAATTACTTATCTATGAAAACCGACTATATTTCTATGAAGATTTAATCACAAAAAAGCACATTACGATTTATGGAATTTTTAGAATAACCACATACATCATGCATTAGTTCTCACACTCGCATTCAATATACGGTATTTATCACAAGAAGCGTTCATTACACATCTCCTCTCGGTCTCAATATAATGCAACAAATCATTTAAATCTTGATCAGAAATTTAAAAGCATTAAGCATGGAAATAAATACTCAACTTGAAAACAATGAATTCATATAACGATAACACAAGAAATCAGATTTTCATGATTCAACTACATCATAGCCTTAGCAAAAATGAATTAGTTCATAACGAAAATAAGAACAAACATTATTTCAATTGAATCCATGAATAACAAATATCAATAAACTGCAGAATATAAAAACTAAGAAGAAGAGATGAAAAACTCTAGAAGATGAAGGCTTGGTAGCAACAATGGTGAAGATCCTTCAAGTTTCTCCAAAATTTCCTTCTCTTCTCCAAAAATGCCTTTGAACTCTGTTTTTTGCCGTCCCCTCCTTCTCCATCATAATGTATATATAGATCTAGGGTTTTGGAGGGCAGTTTTCGAACAAAACAACATAAAAAAATGTTTTCGAACGAAACTCGCCGGCGGCGAAGTTATTCACGCTGCGGCGAGATTTTTGAAAAACTTACGATTTCGGTTCCGCTAAATATCACCGGCGGCGGGATTATTGTGGCCGGAGATGAGATGCACTTGGCCGACGGCGAGATGTACTTGGCCAGCGGCGAAATTGCTTTGCCAAAATCTATGCTCCCTGCGTGATTTTCAACATTTTCTCGGTAAGATTTTCGCCGGCGGCGAAATTCCAAATGTTGAAATTTTGTTTTCTTTTTATTTGCACTCAATCCCGGTCATTGAAATTTGTCCCAAACTTCTCCATAATTATGATTTTACCTGAAATTGCACTTTAAACACGAAATACCCGTGAAATGACATTTGTGGATTAAATAATAAAATAAAACACAATTTTCACACAAATATCAACCTTTAAGTCATAACAAAAATGCAATAATTTGACTCCTATCAACAACCGCCAACCAGCTTCTTGCTAGTCTCTAGCAAGAAAAGCGATCTATGAATAATTTCAAAGGAGACATTAAAAGAAAAATTCAAAGGAAATTTATTCTATTTACAACATTACATTAAGCGTATGCAATAAGCCTTTAAACCCCTAGGCGGCCCTAGTAGGACGAGTTGTAGTCTCGTGAGGGCTTCCAGTGATGACACCCACAAACATCTTACCTATAACTATCCTAACTTAAAACAATAAAATCACACAAAAATTAATTTGCACAAATGTCTCAAAAATTGTAAATAACACACAACACATAGAATAATTAAATGTCACCTAAGCTTTAAGAAATCTCAAATGCCAATTTCACTTTTGTTATTGACTCTTAAACATCCATCAAACCACAAACCAATAGCCATAATGCCCAGATAATATTATGCAGAACATCCACAAACAAAAAGGTGAAATCTCAAACTCCATAGGCTCACTCTTCAAAACTCTCTCCACTAATGAAGAAAAATACACCAATTTGGATCAATAGGACTTATTAGGCTTATAATGTTAGGCGTAGGTATTTGATTAAGAAAGAACGGGAAGTGTCAAAATACAAATAATAGCACTTATTAGATTAAACACAACCAATTAAATACAAGAGTAACACCATTTAACCCAAATTGTTTCTTTCGATCATAACCCATTTTTCCAAAGATAAACAATAATTCTTCCTCAATCTTTCACCTCAGTACATCCATTACTAACGCTCTTTTATTTACTAGAGTGTGAAGGCCTTTTTTCACTTTTTTTCTTTTCTTTTCTTTTTCTTTCTTTTATTCTCTTTTTTTTAACATAACCCCCAACCAATTTCTTCAAATATATGTGGAAGATGTTTTATTTTTTTATTTTATTTTTTTATTTCATCCTTACTCCAATTGCTCTTGAAAAGTTTGTGTTCAAAATTAAGTGCTCTTAACAAATAAGGTAGGAATTATATATATATATATATATATATATATATATATATATATATATATATATATATATATATATATATATATATATTTGGCTTAGTAAAAGGTAGGTTATAGAAGGCAAAAAGAAAGAAAAATAAGGCTAACAATATATTTAAATAGGCTCAAAGAGGTAACTAGTGAAATAAGGATAACAAGGTAGGCTTAAAATGGCACAATCGATCCAAAAATGGCCTACATCATCTCTATGATTGCAATCCCAAATTATTTCGTCTTAAGAGGTTTTCAAATGAGTTAGAGTTTGTTGAGATCTGAAAAATGTCCATGAAAAATTCGCACATAAGACTTCTCTAAGCATTTAGACTAATTAACCAAATCATACCACATACCAAAAGTCGCCAGTAGGTAAAATCGACATTTGAAATTATCTTTTAAAGAAGCAAAATTTAATGTCTTCTAAAAGCTACTTGTTATCTGATCACATTATTATCATCGGCGTGCAAATTAAAATAAGTAAAATAAAAAATAAAAATAAAAGAAATTAAATCAAAATGCGAGAAAAATAAATGGAAAATCAAAATTAAACACAAATAAACACCTGAAACAAAACTAATAAAAATGAAGGGAAGAAAAAGATTCTGGTTTACCTTTCCCGACAAAACCTTACATTGTCTTCCAGATGTAAAGAAAAGAAAAAATTGTAAATGGCTTTTTTTTTTTACTTATGAGAAAAATAAAATAAGAAAATTTAATTAAAAATAAAATTATCATAAAATGAAGTGCATAATTTAAAATTTCTAAAATAAAATGAGATAAAAGATGAAAAACAAATCGATGGGTTGCCTCGTTAAGCGGCTTTAAGTTATAGTCGTTAGCTAGACTTTATGTCATCTTTACGCTTCTTGAATTCTCGCGTCAAAATATGGCCTGTTATTTGTCCGTTTACCTTGAAAGTTCTCTTTGTTTCATGGTGATCTCGATTGTTCCATAAGGAAACACCTTGGTTACTAGAAAAGGTCGACGATGAGATTTTAGTTTTCTTGGAAAAAAGTCTAAGGCGGGATTTATAAAGCGGCACTACATCCCGCAGTTTTTGCCTCAATGTGCTTATCGTACCCAAACCTTCATCTTGTCCTTGTATATTCGGTCATTCGCCAGCTTGTCGTTCCTCGTTTCATCCATCTCATTTGTTCTTGATTTCACAAGGCAAGCTTAGTGGTATGAGAGTTCTGCTCCTCGAAGCGTTTAGAGATTAACTTGTCGAGTGTTAATTTGAAAAGCGAGAATGTACCTCAGCGGAAATTTCATTGCTTCAAAAACATCAAAGTCAACATTGTTAAATCTTGCAGTAGAATGAGCTTTCCTTCTTTGAACATCGATCAATGTTCTTTTGCGAGCGGTCTCCCGATATCAACGGTACCTCTCTGTCTTCATCGTGTCGGCACCACGAAATCTACGAGAGAAAATAAATGTGTCGACTTTAATTAAAACATCCTCGATTACCTGAGGATATTTCAGCGTCGATCCTAATTGTAGAGATTGAAGTGGGTTTTACTATACTCCCAGGCCTAGTTTTTGAGAAAATAGAAAGTGGCATTAAATTAATGCTTGCTCACAAATCACGTAGGACTTTATCAAAATTGCAACTTCCTATGGTACAAGGTATAGTAAAACTTCCTGGGTCTTTCAATTTCTATGGCGGTTTTCTTTGAAGAAGCTGCGTTGCCTTTCATTTAGCATGACGGTTTCATAATCTCGACTTATACTTTGATAGAATTTCCTTAAATGAATTTTGCATACTTGGGAATTTGTTCCGACATCTACGCAAAGGAACGTTAATATGCAATTTCTTAAAAATATCCAAAAATTTATCAAATTGATTATCGAAGCTTTTTCTTATTCAATCTTTGAGGATATGGGATAGGAGGCGCGTATTTACGCATTTGGGGAAGGTTGAACATCTTGGGATGTTGATGGCTTTTCTTTAGATTTTTCCATCATTTTCTCTGATTTCCCTTGCCATTCAAGTTCTTTCTGCTTCTCGATGTGATAGCACTTTATATCTTTCTTTGGGATTTATTGTGTCCTTAGGCGATGATCCTTGAGACCTTTCTACCGATCTGCTTTGAAAGCTACCACTAGTTGGTTTTGGATGTCACTGTTTATTGCCTCTTGATTTAAAATTTATTCTTGTCTCTCAATGAACTTTCCCAAAATTCCTTCCAAATCTGTTTGTTTCTTCTCTTGGGGTTGGTAGGAAGATGATGACGGTTTGAATCCGCAGTTTATTTCTCGTGACAAATTTAGATGATTTACCAACCTTTGGATTGTAGGTGTTCGAATATGGGTTATGTTGAGGTTTTTGGAAATTTGAAACATAATTTACTTGCTCGACATTTGGTGAAGCAAATGGATTTCGACTTGGCCTTCGATACTAGCATGATTTCCGCGTAAATCACGTTGTGTAGTTGGTTTGGATTAATTTGGGTGACAAAGAATCCATCTTTCTTGAAAGAGAAGCGACTGACTTGGTAAAAAGCATTCATGAATCAATTTCATGCCTTCTTCTTTGGTCTTTTTGCAATTACCATTCTGAATGCCTTAGCGATTGTTGTTTTCTACCATGTCTCTAACAAGCTTCGTGAGCGTCATAGGTGTTTTCCATTAAAGATCCTCATTTCATGACATCAATCATTGCGATAGTTTGAAACCAACCCGTTATAAAATGTAGAGACTTGCGACCAAATTGGTATACCCGTGATGTGGTAACTTCCTCGACATTTCTTTGAATCTTTCCCGAGCTTTATACAATGATTCTTGGTCGTATTGTGTAAAAGATGTGATTTCATTCCTCGATTTCTTTGTCTTAGCCAGGAGGAAAGAACTTGGACAAGAATTTGAACCAATTCATTCCGTATTTGTAATTGATCCGGTGGTAATGAGTTTAGCCAACTCCTTGGCTTTATCAAAGTGAAAAAGGAAAAACCACCGATCTTATAGCATCTTGGAACACCGTTTATCTTGTAAAGATCTTCCTTTCCGAAAAAGTAAGCAATATGTGCGTTTGGATCATCGCTTTGACATTCCACCACAATGATTTGATTGAACCGTTTGGATAAAGGATGGTTTTATCTCAATGTTATTTGCTTGAATAGTGACACTCGCTATACAGAAATAGTTCTAGCAACATTAGGCGCGGCCGTAATCCGCCAGCTTCTACGATTTCCACCTCGCCACAAATGGTGAATCCGTAGCTAATTGTACAGTAGGGTGAAGTTGAACGCTTCTCTCTCGATTTAGATGCCTATATGTTCTATCAATCTCCAGGATCAAATGGAAGAAGGTTAAGGCTTAACTGTATGTGTCAAATACAAAAATCCTGACCGAGAAAATCAACTAACACGCTATGACACAAGGTTACTTTTTTTTTATGATAAATAAAATAAAACAGCAAAATAAACAAAATTAAAAAAATGAAAGAAAGATAAAGCAAATTAACTTCAAATTAAAACTAAGATTAGGTAGTATCGATATTAATAAAATCAAATCATTCCCTGGCAATGGCGCCAAAAACTTGATGCTTATTTTCGCAAGTGTACGAATCATTCAAGTAATAAAGTGTACAAAAGTATGGATATCGAACCCACAAGGAATGGCGTTACTAAGTACCGAAATTGACTAACCCTAATTTTATTTAAAAACCGAATTGTTGAAATTGTTTTAAAAGCAAATTAACATAAAACTAAACGCAAATAACAAAATTTAATGTTGTTCACAAATGATTAAAAACGCTAAGGCATTTGATTTCGCTAAATCAATTCAATCCGATTTCAAGTTATGTTATATGAGAATCAAAGTTAAAAGTGATGCTTGAAAAACCTAAATTTACCTAATACTCTCTCTCGAGTTATATTAGAATTACTTATCTATGAAAACCGACTATATTTCTATGAAGATTTAATCACAAAAAAGCACATTACGATTTATGGAATTTCTAGAATAACCACATACATCATGCATTAGTTCTCACACTCGCATTCAATATACGGTATTTATCACAAGAAGCGTTCATTACACATCTCCTCTCGGTCTCAATATAATGCAACAAATCATTTAAATCTTGATCAGAAATTTAAAAGCATTAAGCATGGAAATAAATACTCAACTTGAAAACAATGAATTCATATAACGATAACACAAGAAATCAGATTTTCATGATTCAACTACATCATAGCCTTAGCAAAAACGAATTAGTTCATAACGAAAATAAGAACAAACATTATTTCAATTGAATCCATGAATAACAAATATCAATAAACTGCAGAATATAAAAACTAAGGAGAAGGGATGAAAAACTCTAGAAGATGAAGGCTTGGTAGCAACAATGGTGAAGATCCTTCAAGTTTCTCCAAAATTTCCTTCTCTTCTCCAAAAATGCCTTTAAACTCTGTTTTTTGCCGTCCCCTCCTTCTCCATCATAATGTATATATATATCTAGGGTTTTGGAGGGCAATTTTCGAACAAAACAGCATAAAAAAATGTTTTCGAACGAAACTCGCCGGCGGCGAAGTTATTCACGCTGCGGCGAGATTTTTGAAAAACTTACGATTTCGGTTCCACTAAATATCGCCAGCGGCGGGATTATCGTGGCTGGAGATGAGATGCACTTGGCCGGCGGCGAGATGTACTTGGCCAGCGGCGAAATTGCTTTGCCAAAATCTGTGCTCCCTACGTGATTTTCAACATTTTCTCGGTAAGATTTTCGCCGGCGGCAAGAATATTCACGCCGGCGGCAAAATTCCAAATGTTGAACTTTTGTTTTCTTTTTATTTGCTCTCAATCCCGGTCATTGAAATTTGTCACAAACTTCTCCATAATTATGATTTTACCTGAAATTGCACTTTAAACACGAAATACCCGTGAAATAACATTTATGGATTAAATAATAAAATAAAACGGAATGTTCACACAAATATCAACCTTTAAATCATAACAAAAATGCAATAATTTGACTCCTATCAGATACAAGAGAGAATATATTCGTTTAGTCGATTCCCTCCCTTTTAGTGAATCATTTAGCAACGTGTCTTGCCTTATATCTGTCAATATTGTCTTATGAGTCTTTATTTGTCTTGAAAATCCATATTTACATCCAATGGATTTTACACCATCAGGCAACTTGACGAGATCCCAAACTCGATTAGATGCCATAGAATCCATCTCTTCTTTCATGGCATTGTACCATAGGCTCAAAACCTTAGAACTCATGGCCTATGAAAACGTCTCAGGATCATTTTTGGCTCCAACATTATAGTCACACTCCTGTATATACACAACATAATCACTAGAAATCGCCGATTTCCTTACTATAGTAGATCTTCTAAATGATGCTTCAAAATTCTCCCGAGGAGCAGGATCATGTTGTTCAGTTGGTTATGCAACAACTTCAAGCATTTGTTGAAATTCATCATCTACTGGATCTAGATCAATAGTTTGTGGTACTTCCAAGACTGGTTCTTCAACACACATTTTTTTCTCGAGGCTCGTTATTAAAAACAATGATTAGACCATTACTTGAAGTGGCACACTAAGCATCTGAATGATCTTTCTCAATACCAATGCCTTAAGATCGATCGATCGCTCCCACTATTCAAGTCATTCTCAAGAAATTTTGCATTTCTTGATTCGACAAACCTAGTGATATGAAATGGAAAATAAAACCTACATCCTTTAGACCTTTCAGCATATCCAATGAAATACCCATTAATGATCCTTGGGTCTAGCTTATTCTCTTATGGATTATAAATCCTCACTTCAGACGGGCATCCTAAACATGCATATGTCATAAACTTAGTTTCCATCTTTCCATAATTCAAATGGCATATTTAAGATAACCTTGGTTGAAACTTGGTTTAATACATATATAACTATCTTTAAAGGTTCAGTCCACAAGGATTTAGGAAGATTAGAGTAGCTAAGCATACTTCGTACCATGTTAAATAATGTTCGGTTTCTCCTTTATGCTATACCATTCTGGTATGGTAAACCAGGCATAATGTATTGGGAAACTATCCTATGCTCTTAAAGAAACTTAACAAACAGACCTAGTGCTTGTCCATTCTCAGTATATCTAGCATAATATTCACCACCTCTATCTGATCTCACGAGATTTATTTGCTTTTCGCATTGTTTCTATACTTTAACCTTAAAGCCCTTGATGGCATCTAATGTTTTGCTCTTATTATGAAGCATGTAGAGATCATATATTGAGAAAAATCATTAATAAAGGTGATAAAATATTTCTAACCTTGAATGCCCATATCTGGACAACATATATCAGTATGTATGATTTATAATATGCTTGAACTCCTATTGGCACCTTTATTTGACTTGTTAGTCTGCTTTTCCTTAATGTAGTCCGCACATGTCTCAAAATCAGTAAAATCTAGAGTACTAAGTACCCCATCTTTCACTAATCTTTTAAATCTTTCTATGGAGATATGTCATAATCTCTTATCTTATAATATAGAAGAGTCATCATCAATAATACACATTTTAGTGCCAACTTGAACATGCATAATGTTATGAGTCGCATTATTTCATAAATTAATGCAGTAAAGACCATCAGACAAAATACCATTCCCAACACAATCAAATTTATTAAATAAATTGAAAGATGTTTTTGAAAAGTGAAAGGAATAGCCAGAAGGTACAAATCTTGATATCGAAATCAAGTTTCTAGAGAAACTTGGAACATCAAAGGTATTTTCTAATTCTAAAATAAAACCATTACTCAAAATCAAATTGCATGTCTCTATCGCCTCGATATATGAGCTCATCTTGTAACTGAATAAAATGTATGTCTCACTTCCTACTGGCTTTCTTAGGTTTTGCATACCCTGTAAGGAGTTTACAACACGTATTGTTGATCCAGAATCAATCCACTAGGTGTTAATATTAACATTAACCATATTATATTCATAACAAACAAACGAGGTTGGTTTACCTTTACCCTCAAGCAATTTTTGGAATTTTATACATTTCTTCTTCATGTGTCCCTTCTTTTTATAGAAGAAAAACTTTCCTTCTTTCTTAATACCAGCCTGAGGTGGAACTATACTTTTTCCTTTCTGTTTGTATTGAGATTTACCTTTCCTGTACATTATAACAAACATTGTACTTTCACTAAATTCTATAACAAGCCTCCCTTCCTCTTGAACACACATGGTCATTAGTTCATTGATTGACCATTTTCCTTATGTGTTTTGTACGAGATTTTGAATGGCATGTATTCCTGTGGAAGAGTGTTAAGGATATAGTGCATCAGGAAGGATTTTGATATCTCAACCTTGAGATTCTTAAGTTGAGCCTCAATGTCCCTCATTTGCATAATGTGCTCAAGTACACCTTTCACATTGGTGAGTCTAAGCAAGAGAACTTCATAATAAGGGTGCTTGCCAAAGCCTTATCCAAAGTGACAAAATGATCATCAATGACCTTTCATGTCCCAAACATTGTTATGCTGATCAACAAAACCATGAATACCAACAGAGATCTTAGTCTTAATGAACATCGCGTTAAGGTGATTAGATCTCTCCCATTGTCTATAAAGTGTGATATTTGTTAGAGTGTTGGTTTTAGTAATTTTTGGTTCATTTTTCCTAATAGCATAGTCAATATTCATCCTTCCTATATGAAGGAGAATTATTTCCTTCCATACTTTATAATTATCCCCTTTCAATTCGGGAATGCCACAACAAATATCAGAGAAATTCAAGTTGTGAAGCTGTGATTAAAGATTATATGCTTATTAAAATTTGAGACCTAAATTAAAGTCATTATTTATCAATTTAAATTATGAAAAATATGAATATAATGACATAAAACTTATCTATGGGCTAAAGTTCTAATTCAATTAGATTCATCTTAACTTTACAATAAAATTATCAAATTATGTTCCTTTTTCTATTCCCTCTAGATAAATTAAAAAATATAATTTTATATTCTATCCTAATTAATCACACTAAATATAATAAAAATTTCCGTGGGATAAGATTATTATATCATATATGATTAGCCACAATAAATATTTATTTTTCTAAATGTGATTAACTAAATCCCTAGGCTCAATTATTACATAAAATCACAAGCAATATTAATTTAATTCCAAATATACAAATACTATCTATCTTGATATGACATGTATAAATAAATGACAATAAATTATACAAGCAAAATAAATAATATAAGTACTAAATAAATTCATAAAGAGCCATTAAGAATTAATTCTATTATGCATAAATTATTTAACAAAATTTCATATGTATAATAAATTACAAAATCTATACATACAAATACCAAAACAAATAATTTAAGCATAACGAATTTAAACATAAATTTTAATGTGCCAAAAATAACTTAAATAAATTTCACATGTATAATAAATATTCTATATGTGACAAACCTAAGTTAAATACTTAATCATATTAAAATTATATTCAATATTTTTTTAATAAAAACTAAATTCTGAATTCATATAATAATAAGCCATATACATATAATAACACAATATTCGTTATGGCCCAATGGTCTAGGTGCTTAACACTCTCTCATGAGACTCGGTTTTGAGTCCTACAAACATCACATTTTTATGGAAAGTCATCTTCAACCTCCAACCGGGTCAAAGCGACCCATTTTTTTTATCAAAATTCTCATAATTGAATTTCAAAGTGATTCCTGATCTAAGTTTGAATCAAAAACATCATTTTAAATAAAAATTTAATTAATACATTCCAATGAACATGAATGACGAATTTGAATGATGTTTTTCATGGTTTCTCATGTTTTAATTCACAAAATCATTGGAAAATCAATACTGAAATCATTTATAATTTCCATATGCAAAAAAACTGAGCCTTTCAAAAAGCTCAATTTCAAGGTACTCGGTAAAACAGTGATCATTTAAAACTGATCAAGATAGAGGTAATATGTGCTATGATATCAAATGTAAGCATAAATTAATCTACCCAAACATGGAATAAAAAAAACTAAAGGAATCGAAAACAAGCAAAGAAAGGATCTTACCTCCATCCATTGAAATTGTTCTTAAAGCTCCAAATTGATCAGAAATGATTTGCTCTCTATGTTATGAAATTATAATATCTTAATAGCACTCAAATATATTATGTATTTCACTGAAATTGTGTATGTTAAGCTTAAGGATCATAACATCTCTTTTATAGTCGTGCTTTCCATCAAAGCATTGACACCATTACCAACTTCAGCCATAACCAATGAGCTCTTCAATGACAGAAAAATTTGGACCACTAAATGATCTGTTAGAGAAAAACATAAATGAAAATTGAAGAGTTTAAATGGATGATCAATTGGAACAGTGAGTAGTGAGCAGTGAAAATAATAAGAACATTATAAAAGTAAATGTATTTTGAATGCTTCAGAACTCTTTCTTTGATTGGAATTCATCTAGCCAAATATATATTCTAACAAATAAATAATGAAAAAAGTACCTCCACAGACTTCATATGCATTATAAATCAAAGTAGACGTATATTTTGCCTCTTGAAAAGGCTGGAATTTGGGTTGACCAAGAATCATAGATGGCTCTTCAGAAGGCATTAGAAGGTGTTTATCCTAAAAAATCAAAGCTCTTTCCTATAAAGAACCAACCATTTTTTTTGTACGTCCATATAAAGATTTCGCACATGCAACCAACAAAACTTGGGACATTTCTTCATTATGGCCTTCATTTGTTGTAACATTATTTCTTCTTCTGATATTGCCAAGTTTTCCTTGGTTTTCTCTGAAGATTTATACATTATCTCCTTAGAAACTGAAGAAACAATTTGACCAAAAATGTGGTAGTTTACATAGCCAATTTGAAGTTGCATCTATCAAGTATACATTTTCCTTGTAGTTTTTGTTGAGTAAAATTTCGAATACATAACTCTAAATTTACTAATATTGGATCCAAATAAGTAAACAAACAACTTGTATTATATCCATAAAAAAAGACACTATAACACCTTTAAAAGGCATCTTACAAATTGAAGAGAAATACAAACACTCAAAGAGAAAGCTCTCAACTCACACTCAAACTAATAATACAAAGACTTATTTGTTTTTGTTGGGATGATTAAACCAAATGCAAGATAGGATATTTATAGTCATTACCATGCAATCTATACCACACAAATATAAAACTAAAAAATAATTCTAGCCACACAAATATTATCACATTTTACACACTTCATTTATTGAGTTAGTGTTGATTTTCAACAACTTTCTTCAACCACTCTCTTTATTGAGTTGGTGTTGATTTTCAATAACTTTCTTTAACTACTTCATTTATTGAGTTGATGTTGATTTTCAATATTCCCCTTCAATACCAACTCTAACTATTTTGATATGCCAAGCTGACGGCGAAATATTTTGAACTTACCAATGCTTAAGCTTTTTGTAAACAAGTCTGAAACTTGATCATTTATCTTAATTTGCCTTATCTTAATTTCTTCTTGAAGAACCTTTTCTATGATAAAGTGATAGTGCACTTCAACATGCTTAGTTATTGCATAAAAGACTAGATTCTCTATCAAATGAATTTCTGAATGATTGTCACAATATAATTGAACTACATAATTTATTGGTTGTTGTAGATTATTTATTAGTTGTATCAACCATGTACTTTCTTGAGCTACCATTTTCACTACTTGATACTCAACTTTAGTGGTTGATAATAATATTGTCAATTGTCTCTTGCTACACCAAGAAATTGTTCCAGAGACAAGCTTAAACACATACCCATTTATTAATCTCCTAGTGTCATGATCTATTGCATAGTCAGCATCATAATAACCAACTAACTTGTCGTCTCCACCTTTCTTGCATACTAATTGCATAAGAAATGTCTAGTCGAGTTAAGGTTAAGTAAATCAAAATACCTATCAATTGTTTTATACATTGTCTCATCTTCCAAATCTTTTCCTTCATGTGTACACATTTTGGCATTTGGTTCCATCGACATTGAAATCAGTTTGCATTCAAGCATTCTAAACCTCTTCATCAAATATTTGGAATATTTTTGTTGATAAAGAAATATTTCTTCTTATGTGCGGTCAACCTCTAAACCAAGGAAGTGCTTAAGTTGTCTAAGTTCATTCATCTGGAAACAGAACGATAAATTCAACTTTATTCAAAATATTTTTGCCTCATTATCACTATTTATGATTAAAATCATCTACGTACACTAGCACGATAGCTAGCTTTCCTTTATTGGCTTTGAATGGATTCTACAAGTGTTACTGAAAAACTACTTTGTGTTAAAAATTTGGCAATATTATCATACCATGCCCTAAGTGCTTGTTTTAATCTGTAAAGTACTTTCCATAGCTTACACACATATTTAGGATGATTTTGGCTCTAAAAACCCTTTGGTTGGATCATGTAGATCTCTCGATCTAGATCTCCATGAAGAAAAGCATTATTCATATCCATCTGCCCCAAATTCCAATCTTTGTTGGTTACAAGTGCAAGTAGGACTCGTACAATTGTAAGTTTTACCACCAAACTAAACATTTTATCATAGTCTAGTTCGTACTATTGAGAGAAACCACGAGTTACAAATTGTGCCTTGTATCTCTCAATTGACCTATCTGGATGATGCTTTATCTTATAAACCCATTTTAGGATATGGGTCTCACATCTGCTGGTTTTCACACCAGATCCCAAGTTTGATTTTTTGAAGTGCAATGATCTCTTCTTTCATAGCTATTATCTACTCAGATCTTTGTGATGCTTTTTCAAATGTCTCAGGTTCTATTATAGTTGTTTCTTCCATTATGGTTGCATTGGCATATTTGGGATTTGACCTTCGGAGTTGAGATTGTGGAATTGATTCTTTGGATTCACTAGGACCACCTTCTTCATTTAGTTGTTGATATATTCTAGTTTTCCAAGGATTCTAAGTTACTCGTTTGGTTCTTTGGATTCATCTAAACTTGGTTAGAGTTGAACAGTATGCTCCTCTATCTTTTGTTGCACCTTGTTTGAGTTTGGCAATGCCTCCTTCTCTAAGGACCACCAAGAAGATGCTTAATCAAATACCACATCTCGTTAAGTATACCATCTTTCACTCGTTGGATCACACATTTCCATCATTTTCTCTGGCTATCGTATCCCATAAAGATACATATAACAAATTTCTTGTCAAACTTGCTCCATAAATGATCAAGAACAAATACATAACATATACAACCAAATACTCGAAAGTAGTTAACTGTGGGTTTAATGTTCCACAGTTTTTCAAAGGGTGAAACAAATCCTAACCTTGGTTGAGGAAGTCTATTGATCACAAAGGTTGCAGTCCTCATTGCTTTAGCCCAAAACCTTCTAGGTACATTCTATTCATGTAGCATACTTCGAATTTTCTTTGCAAGATTCTAGTTCTTTCTCTCTATTACACCATTTTTTTGTGGTGTTTTAGCACAAGTACACTGATGACATATTCGACATTCCTTTAGGTATTGAGAGAACTCGTTTGAGCTATATTCTCCGCCATTGTCTGTGCACAAGCAACAAATTTTCTTTCTTACTTTTCCTTCAGTTGACTCTTTGAACTATTTAAACTTTGAGAATGTGTTAGATTTTTCTTTCATAAAGAAAACCCATATATACCTTGAGAAGTCATCAATGTATCGCATATCGCCAATTAATGGTTACTTAATGGCCTCAAATACATCAAAGTGAACTAACTCTAATAGTTATTTTTCTTTAAATGTTGATTCATCGTATGGTAATTGGTGAGCTTTACCATACTGGAATCCTGCACAGACCGTGTCTGTTTGCACATCTAGTTGAGGAAGCCCTTTAAGTATCTACTTCTTCACCATCACACTTAACTTGGAATTGCTAACGTTACCTAACCACATATGCCATAGGTCTACTGTCTCATTTCTTCTTGTCCTATCTACATATGTATTCCGAACAATACATAGTGACCTGATGATGTCAATTGAGCCATATATAGCAAGTTTTTTTTCATTCCTCATACATGATAAACATCTTGAAGTGGTACTTGATTAGTATTATATCGAGGTGTAACTATCGTCTTACCTATGTGAGTTATCGGTAACCTTGAGTTGTTAGTTGTCACTACTACACAACCTCCCTTGTACTCACACATGATTTACAACTTATGTTTATCTCCCATCATACGATTTGAGCAGCCCGAATCTACAATCCAATCATTCTTGTAGTCAATTTGTTCTGGTGATGTTATTGTGAGAGCTAATTCTTCTTCCCCTATAGCGAATAATGCTTTGGCAATCCAACCATCTTCACTATTCTCCTTAGAACTAGAAGTAGCTGTATTACTTTAAACATGCTTTTTTTACTCTAACAATCTTTTGCCATGTTACTATAATTTTTCCAAGTTCCCCCTGGATGAAAGCTTCCTTTTCCTTGAGAATTTTTTCCTTTGTCGCCATCCTTGTTAGATCCCCTAATAATGTACCTCTTCAAAATGCCTTTACTTTTGCTAGTGTAGAACGCTTCTTCCTCACCCTTCAGCGACACTCCTCCCATTTGCTTAACCATAGCTTCTTAACCGGTCAACAAATTCTCAAACTCAACAAGAGATGGTTGTTTCGGCCATCCTTCTATAACAGTAAAAAATCCTCGATATTTAGGTCTTAAACCATGGTTAATTATTCTCTTTATCCTGGTTTCTACAATAGGAGCTTTTGGATCTAATTCTAAAATTTTGTGGCATAACGACTTCACCTTGTGAAAGTACTGGGAAATCTTCATGTCGCATTGCGCCATCGATAGCAACTCATTCTCAAGAATTTACAATCATGTATCATTCTTTTTTGAAAAGAGTGTAACAAGAGTGTCCCATGCTTTCTTTAGTGTTTTGGCATCCCAAATGTGCTTTAACATTTCTTCTTCAACTGTGGCCTTTAAAGCAAACATAGCTTTGCCTGCTTTAATTTTCCAATTCTGCAAGATGTTGTTTGCATCTTCCATTGCTGGTTGTGTAAATTCGTCACCATCAACAACCTCCCACAAGTCTTGACCTTGTAGGTAAGACTCCATAGATGTTTCCCATATGTTATAGTTTTTGTTGTTGAACTTCTTTATTCTTCCAACTACTTGAAGATCATCCATCGTGTTGGCATGACTTTGACTATACTGAACAAGCTTAACTAAGAAACTTGTAGAGTACCAAACTCCTCACAACTCAAGATAGCTTCATTAAGAACAATCCTTGACCGTCTCGCTCTGATACCAATTGTTGAGTAAAATTTAGAATACATAACTCTAAATTTACTAATATTGAATCCAAATAAGTAAATAAATTACCTGTATTATACCCATAATAAAAGACGTTATAACACATTTCAAAGGCAATTCACAAATTGAAGATAAAAATAAACACTCAAAGAGAAAGCTCTCAATTTATATTCAAACTAACAATACAAAGACTTATTTGTTTTTGTTGGGATGATTAAACCAAATATAAGGTAGGCTATTAATAATCCTTACCATGCAATCTACACCACACAAATATAAAACTAAAAAATAATTCTAGCCACACAAATATTATCACATTTTATACACTTTTCTTTTCTACGTCCTTCTAAATTTTTTCTTAAAAATATTTCTTTAACCACTCCATTTATTGAGTTGGTGTTAATTTTAAACAACTTTATTTAACCACTCTATTTATTGAGTTGGCATTGATTTTCAATAACTTTCTTCAATCACTTGATTTATTGAGTTATATTGATTTTCAATAGTTACAACAGTCAAGGAATTGCTAACTGTGCCACTGGTGTCATTGAAAAAGTATGCAACATGCAGAACCTTTCTTGGTATGTCAGACTGATTTAAAAATTTATCAGGACGCTTTGGTTTGTAACCATTTCTTGATTTTGTTTGTCTCCTTGTGATGTCAACTGATCCTTTAGAAGTACTGTAACTCCCTGCCATGGACATTATATCTTTCAAAGTGTTAGGGCTATTGTTGAGAATGAAGGAAGAAGAAGAGAAACTTGAAACAGAGGAAGCAAAATTTTAGCTATATTCAGGTATATCTTTAACTGAATTTAAGAGGCTTTATATATAGCCTTACAGGAATGGAATTGAAGGACAATATCTAACTGATTTCTAACATTTCTAACCGACTTCTAACCCTAGTTTTGCTGATTTATTCAGTGGTTCCTCTTCTGAATTCTAACCGAATTCCCTGTACCTTCTTTGCGCGCATCCATGCGCTATGTGTGCCTGGTGCTGCTCCAATGATTATGAGCAGAGTTTGCTCATATCACAAAGACTTCAAAATATCAGAGCTAAAGATCAGAATATGAGGCATTTGAGTTTTCTTCTCTCATCGTTCTCATTGTTATTACTCATGGTTCTGTAGATGCGAATTGTACCAAGTTTGAAAAAGCAGAGATATGCCCGTTTATTGGAAGAGTTCTGGAAGGTGTGTGGTAGGAGTAGTTCGTGTAAAATTAACAAAAAACAGTGTAAGGAGGGTGTGTTTGGCAAGAACCTGTTAATGATGTCTTGAAATTTAATGTGAATGGAGCTGTGGATTGTGAGTCTAGACGTATAGTATAGTTGTGAGAGATTCTCAAGAGAATTTTTTTGCTGCTAAAACCAAGCTGGGAAGAGGTTTTGTCAGTCCATTGGTCGTAGAGCTTGCACTATTAGACTGATGTGTATTAGCTGAAGAGATGAATGTTGATCAAGTGGTCATGAAACAGATTTTTTGTCTGTGATTGGATTGATTAACAACGCAGGGCTTCACATGTCTTTCAATGGGAGTATCAACGATGAGATTAAAGAGATTATTGCAAGAAATAAATGGATCGTAAAGCATGTACCAAGAGATGGTAGAGCAACGTTTGAAGGAGCCAGAAATCGTGTGAGATATGGAAGGAGTGATGTTTGGAAAGAAGCTTGCTCTGAACTTTGTAAACTCATGATTTCAATAATAGGAATTTAGACGTACCAAAAAAAAAACATGAAATATGAATGAGTTTAACTATAAATTGACCAACAATCCAACAAGTTACACTTTGGAGAACTTTTTCCGTATTTTCACTTAAATTAAAAAACAGTGAAAACAACTTGTTCTAATTTTTTTTTATTTTTTAGATTAATTTGTTTTGGAAAATGATACCTTAGAAGCAATGGTCAAACACCATTTATTTGTTTTCAAAAACCATTTTTTGATCTTAATTACATAAAACAGTTTTTAAATTGCTGACAAAACAAGTCCAAAGAGATTTAAAAAAAGGGAAAATTTCAAAGAAAATATAAGAAAAATATAAAAATGAGGTATAATATTCGTCCACCAAAACGAGAGAAGCAAGTTATAAAAGTACTACAATAAAAATCCATAGCTACTATTAGTCTTCATATTTTACAATTTTTTCATGTTAATTGTAAGGATTATAAGTGTTGATTATATTCGTAGATAAAATATTTTCATGTAAACTTATTTTTAAACACGCTATCAAGTCTATCAAGCAAAGTAAAAAAAATATCAGAATTCCAGATAGTCATACTTCAGATATATCTTTTATAACTATAATACATAATATTGCACTCATGTATTTAATAGCATATATATAAATCTAAAATTATTTTTGCTGTTAAAATATTATATAAGATATACTCTAAATTATAGGCTAAATTTTAGCCTAAAATATAGGATAAAATACACTTTAAAAGAATTTTTTTTAAAATATAAGTCTTCTTGATTAATGAGTTTACTATAAGAAATCTTATTTAAATACGAGTCTTCTTGATTGACGAGTCTATTTTAAAAGAAATATTCTTTAAATAGGAATCTCCTTGATTAGTGAGTATTATTAATCCTATTTGTAATAGAAAAGATAATTATCAATTATATAGGATTAAGAGTTTTAATTTTTCTTATAAATAAAACTCATTTCTCATTGTTTCAATTAACCACACAAGATCCTTATTATTTTCTTCTTAATATTTCTCTTGTTTTATAAATATAAGATCATAATTCTTTAGATTTCTTTATTTAGTTAATCTATCAAATATTGATGATTATGTTTGATTGATTAATAAGCCTAATTAGTTTATGATATTTTGATCATATGTTCTTATAGCTTCTTCTTTATTTTTGTTTTTGAATTATTAGATCAAATAATTGTGTTTGTTATATCATAATTATTTGATTTGATTATTAATCTTTAAAGAAGTTATTTTTATTAAACTTGTGTTTAAAAGTTTTGCTCTAAGATTTGTTAGTTGATTTGATTAAAGTGACATATGTTTTGAATCATCTAGTTAGGATTATTCATTATTAAATTCATTCTAGAATACACACGGGCACTTGTGATTTTGTGCTAACCCTTTTGCAGTTGATTCGTATACATATCAGATTGGCAGGGGAGTTTATTGGCACGTTAGTATGGAAATAGCTAACGCTAATATTAGAAACTGTGAAAACATAACAGTGGCTTGTAAGTAAGGTACATTGGAGCAGTATCCTAGAGAGGGTAGCATAAAATCAAGTTTGTACTTGAACATTTGTTTTTCATAGTAAAAAGTAGGTGGTCTAGTGGATCGATAGTTTTCTTTTTAGGTTATGGTTGTGACCTAAATTATTTCTACCTAAAAATACCGTGTGTTATTCTTTTATTTCCATACTTTATTTTTACACATGATTATATGTCTGACCAATTTGTTTAGGTTATTAAATTATAAATTGATAAAAATTAAAAATAACCTATTTATTCCAAGTAGGTTAATTAGGTCCATATTTTATAAACTTCGTTAACGATCACAAGATTATAAATTGAAAGGCAATTGAAGTCATTTTACCTTCTTTTTATTCCCTCCAATCATCATCTTCAATGATACAAATAGCCATTATCATCCAACAAACATCTTTAGCTAGAAAGGCCATGACTATCACATGTCGTCGTTCTCACCACGTCAATCACAAAACCACCACCGCATCAGAAAACTCCCTGATGCTATTGTCTGCACTTTCTAATCATCATAGATGATTTTGAGTCAATCTCCACTAGTGAACTCTCATTCAAGTCCAAAGAACCTAGATTTTAAACTATTAACTTGTATCATTGGTGGAATCAATTTGCTTTGAATCCATAAACATCCTTGCTCATGAATTCAAAGTTAACAATCATCTTCAACCTTATGTTGGTGTGAGCTTAAGGTTCAAGCTTAATTCATCTGCATTTTATAGATTAGTGACCCTGTTCTTTAAGAGAATTAAAACTCAAACATGTAATGTAATTATTTTGAGAGTACCAAACAACTCTTAAACAATGGATCACATCACAACTTTTATTCAAGTAATATATATGGAAGGTGGAATGCATCTTGATGAATCATATGATAAGATCATGAACATGATGGTATGAGGTGGAGTTAGGATTATAGTATTGGTGAGAACAAATTTAGGCCTAACCAGAGCTAGGGGCTTATGAAATTATATATGGAATCTGATACAAATCAAATGCAATCAATTATGCTTATTTGTAAAATAAATTAGAGAATTTCTTTATACTTAACAATATGCCTTTTAACTGTTGTTCTTGATCTATCAGATGATCTGCAAAGTGAACATGTTACTCCTTTTGTTATATGGGCATTAGCAATTGGGAAATGAAAAATGACATTAGATGATAATAGAATGCATATACAAAATAAAAATGATAAGACTCCTCTATTAATGGATGTCATATGGAATTATAGTACCTCGTTTACTACAAAGAAGGATAATGTATCTTTAAGTGACTAAATTTTTGTCAAGGTTATAGTCGTTAACTAAAATGTCTCACTTACATTTTCAATGTCATTTTCACGTGGTGTATCCATTTATTTTATGGTTTCTTTTTCTTTTTACATCTCTTTTTATTGTTGTCTGGTTGTCTCCAACAAGTACAAGATACACTCATTCTAGTAGTCTTTCTCACTCTTCAAGGTTTTGGACCACAATCCCTTTAATATCTTCTTCAATATAGTCTTATGCCTTCCAGTCTTAGGTTTGTCATGTTGGGGCTTCATAATGGTAGGCTTTAAGATGATGGCCTTCCATTAATATCTATGCAAAACTCTAAGCTTGGGATATGATATATAACAGGACTATGCAATAATTAAACATACATTAGATAAAAGTTGTAATTCAAATTTTAAAAAGAAAAATATATACAACATAAACAATAAGATCATATTGTATAATAGTTGAAATAGTTGTTGTTGTAAGTCATATTGTTTTAGTGTTGATATTTCCACATGAAAAATGAAATGTATGTATTTTTACTTAATGATTTGTTATCTTCTATAAGGTCAACTCTGGCTATCCAATATTTTACAATCACATAGATTACATCTTTTATGTTTATACAACACCACTTGGGGGGTTAGAGCTTGTACTTGGCATTACGGCAGAGTAGCTGATCAAAGCCACGTGTTTATCATTATTATGACTCCAAATCTAATTTGAAGACTTTTAATCTTAAATTAATACAATGAAATAATTAATCTGAATTCATACAAATTGAATTTTTTTATCAGATAATGTTGGATTGAGCTTAAAACTTACATATAAATTATTAACGTATATAAGACACAATATATACACCATTTTAATTTTAAATTGATGTATCTTTAACAAAATTTATTTTTTATTGTCACAATTAAGAGAATAATAAGTGTTTGGACATAAGGCTCGATATAGAGTCTAATCCTTTAATAGCTCGATCCATTATGTGCCTTGCTAGACACTATGAGATATGTTCGTGCCTAAAGTAATAATCTTAGGGTGTCCTCACCTTTTCAAAACATTCTGAAGTATTAAAAAATTGACCATCAGCTTGGTTTGTCAATATGATCGAGCCTAAGTCAGTTTATGCTTTTACTAATATATTGTCTGATATATAATAATGTGCACCCCATATATAATTTCCACTCCTACATGTAATATTCTATCTATCTATCTATCTATCTATCTATATATCTATGTGTGTGTGTGTGAGAACCTAATATGAAATCTATACAATTTACTCTGATTCTATAACTTTTTTCTAGTTTCTCTCTATAAAATTAGATCATCCCAACATTTTGGCGCCCACCGTGAGGCTCAGGATTTAAAGGGTGAGCTTTTTTTAATGACCTCGTGTTTTCTAGGATTCACCTATAGTTTTGAGAGAGAAACCTCGTGAACAAACACTTCACCTCACGATCTTTGAGAACCACATTCATTATGGTTGGAATGCGAGTTTAGGAAAATTGAGGCTTACAAATGAAATGGCTTCACATGATAACATGCTATCCACTTATGAAGAAGATTGAGCTAAATACCAAAATGAACCATGAGATGATGTTCTAGTTGAGATTGACCCTTAATAAGAGTTAGCTCAGCAACTTCTCGAGTTAAGGAGAGAGCTCGAGGAGACCAGACAAGAAAATAAAGTGCTATACGTGCGAGTAGATCCAGATGCTTCCTAGGGTTGAGCTAATAACCTAGTTGAAGAAATTGGACCAGGCTTATGAGAAAAAAACCTACCTGAGCTAAGAATGTAGTAGATAGTGTCTAATAATATAATGTTGGAATTGAGACACATCCAATCCAAAGGAAAAATGCAATTAGGCATGACAATGAGCAATTATTGGAAGCACGAAGGATTTAGGAGGCATGCTTTCAAGCCTTAGGAGAAACAAATAGACAACAAGACGAGGCCCTAAAAGAAACTAACGGAATGCAAGACAAGGATAAATCACACTATGACCTTGATAGAGACTACAAACATCTATGTGTCTCCCTCTTCTCTAATGAAATAGAGAATAATGAACCACCTACCAAATTTAATGCCCCTAAGTGTCCAAACTTCCAAGGAATGAAAGATCATGTGACTCATGTTATGCATTTCAAAACAGCCATAGCCCTTGTGAGCCTTACCCGAGACAAAAAATATGTTATGATATGCAAACTCTTTACAGGTACTTTTGTGATGATGCTCAAAAATGGTTTAATAACTTGGAGCTCTATACCATAACCTCATTCTCTTAGTTTGCTAAGTTTTCCATTACCAACTATGTTAGTAACAAGCCCATGAGGAAAGAGTCCATCATCTCTTCTCAATCACCCAAGGAAATGGATAGTCTAGCATACCTTCTCAAGATCAGGTAGAACAATCTAGCTTAAAATTTCATGTCACAAACTGGTCACCTTGGTTAAGAACCAGGTTGAGTGCTCTGACAGATGTTATAAAGAATTTATTACCTTGGCCATAGATGAGGTAGAACGCTCATGCTAAAATTTCATTTCAAGAGCTGATCACCTCAATCATAGACCAATGAGAGCATTCTCACTAATCCTAGAATAATCACTTAAAGACACAATATCACAAATATTGTAGGTTTGTTAACTCATCAAACAAAACCACAAAGTTTGATAAATTAACTCAATGAAAAAACCTATTTTAAAAATATTTTGCAAAACAATGAGAGAGATATTAAGATGTAGAAAAGAATGCTTGAATGTGGTTATCAAAATTATGAACCAATGGTATAAGTAAGTAGCAAGAATTGAAACCCTAAGTCAAAGGTTAATTACAAAACTACCCTTAAAAGTATTTAGAAAAGATAAAAAAATATAAGAACAATATAGTAAAAATATTAGTTGGCTCTAATAAAAATCAAGTTAAATTTGAAGATCTGGTTGTTTGATCGATCTATGCTTAATTTAAACGATCGAGATCGATCTAGTAAAGCTCCATTGATCGACTATGAATAGTTTGATCGATCTAGTAAAAAAGTAATTTAGAAATACTTGTATTGATCTACTCACTAATTTCGATCGATCTATTGCTTGATTGATCGAGTTAATGATTCGATTGATATAGTACTATTAAAAATTAATTCAATTAATTTTAATTAAGCTCGATCGATCTAGTCACTACTCGATCGATTGAGTGACCTATTTGAACTATGTTCATATGTATCTAATATTAAATCTAATGTACATGAGAATAGAGATATATCTGAGATATGATCATTGAGGCTCGATAATTTTTCGGCTTGAAAATATTCTTGAAAGACACCTAGAAACAAATATTACATGCAAATATTTTTTTCTAGAATATTGCCAACACTCAAAAACCTTACAATCTTTCCCTTTGGCATATTTGTGTGATAAAACCTTTCTCTCACACTACATAATACTCATAGGAAAAAAATACATAGTAAAACTATCCTATGATCTGGTGAACCATCTTCACTTTTATCTTGACATCTCCTCTTTACTTTGAAAAACAAAAACATCAATAAGCAAATAACTTGTCCTCAAGGGCTCGTGTTCATAATAGTTCAATGTATCTAATAATATAAAAAGCAAAGAATATTCAAAAGAGGATTAAACAAATGATAAAAATCAAAAACAACTCCCTTTGATTCAAAATTATTCAAAAATAAAAATCTCCCCCTAAATTAACCATCACCTTCATTAATGTTTCAATTTTCACCTCATTTTTGTCATACAAATAAACAATATAATCATAAAACAATAACAATATGTTGAGCAAGCAAATAGTATATTTAATGACTAAAAAGAAGAGTACACATTCCGAAAAGTTTAGAACAATCAAGAGAGAGAGCTAAAAATAATATATAATGTTTTCCCAAGTTCTATGACTCCTATAAATAAATTAGTATAAAACAAAAAAATATAAAAATTGATATATATATTGAATTGAGGGTAATAGATTTAGCTTAATATGACTACAATAGTATCCACAAATAATGAAATTAAATTTGTTTAAAATGTGACAATATAAATATATGTAGACAAATCACATAAACATACTACAATAGTATGTCAATTAGTCCACTTATGATTAGTTATAAAAGATTTAAATAAAGGGGTATCACCTATCATAAAAATTACAGTTGAATTCATACTTGTACTAAATAAAATTAGTTTACCAAGAGAAAACTTTAATCTATATATATATTTTGCATTCCTTTTTTGTATTATTTGTGAGGGATTGGTTATTTATTTTCTTTTTGTATGATTAATTGTGGCTATTTCTTTTTGGCATGTAATTACTTTTATATTTTCCTTTTTCCTTTAATATTTTAAGGAAATATGCACAAGTCAAAACCTAGAATGATGACTTCCATACTAGTTGTGATGTAGCCATCTTCGTTCACTAGAGTAGCTTTACACATCATAGTATATAACTCTCTCAAAACTAGGTGTCTCTCGATAGGAGCATGTTAAGTGTAAGAGAGAGCTCATACACAATTCTAGCAATCTAGATTCATAAATACTCACATAATCAATCATAAATTTCATACATGACATATATATGTGTCAAGTGAGTGTATGAATAGGATCATGTTGACATCGATCACTAAATGCATAAGATATGTAAGTGCATAAGTCATATTATCCAATTGTTAAAGGCATGGTAAAAAGTACAATGGTGGTATGTAATGTTCATATCAGTGTTAAAACAATCCACTTCCCTCTTTTTTTTTATTTTTTTTCTTCATTTTTTTTGGAACTAAAGGAACATTAATAAAAATAAAAATAAAAAAACAAACTTAAGATGTTCACTTAGGGTTAATTGAGCATTCAAATAAAATTATCTAGGTGAGGTTAATTGAGCATTCAAATAAAATTATCTAGGTGAAACAATAAAGAACGATAGTTAGGTGACCAAAAATAGAATCTTTTCTAACCCAAACTTTCTTAAATTTTGGTTTCTTTATATCATTAGGTTGGAAATCAACTACTTTAGTCGTCATTGGCATATTCTTGGACCTACCTTTATATTTTTCATTCATCCTCAATGAAGATGCAACATATATGGTAGGATAATGATAATTATTCCTAGAATTAAATGTATTGTATTTCACGTGCCTCTTTGAGCCAACAACTTCATGCTTTCTAGTAGGATTTTGGAACATGTTACCATAATTTCCATTCACCCTAGAATATGATGCAACATACAAATATGGATGATGGGTATGAGTCTTACTATGCGAAGCATTGAAAGTATTATGAAATTTAAGAGTATTTATCAAAAATCTACACTTATGCCTAATATGACATTTTTTACCACAATAATGATAGATAGGTATAAACTTAACAGATTTTTCAATCATAGGTGCAACCGTTCTTTTAGTATAATAGGTAACATAAGGAGTAGGGCTACAAAGCCTTATAGATGTGATTTTTGATTTTGACGGAATGGAGCTCTCATTCATATAATGTGAAGAGGATATGTTTGAAAGTTAGATAATTCAGTTTATTTTGTAGAAGACAGCATAGTTTGCTCTTCTAAATATCCTAGCCCTCTCTTGTCTCCAGTTGTCTTTTCATAATCTAGAACTTTGTTCAATCTTTCAGCTCCAATTGTTATAAAAAAAATTAGCACATTTAAATAGTTAAATTTTTTATTTTTCTATAATTGAGGGTTTTATTTCAAATAATTTAAGTTTATCATTTAGTTTAGCTACTTCACTTTTGCATCTGACATAATCTATGAATATTTCATTAATACTAGTGATACTAAATTTGTTGAGTAAAAATTCAGCATCATTTTCCTCACCATTTGGATCAATGTTAGACTTGTTGAATTTCCTACCTAAAGTTACTGTAAATGCCAAATAGTTGTTGTTTGATTCAACTGGATTGTCGTTATCCCTTTCAGAGTTAGTAAGTGTAGCATTGAAAGTTCTTCCAGATTGATTCTTCTTATTTGCACAGTCAATTTGTGAAGGGACTATATCTATACATTTAAAACATTAAAGTCTAATGGCTTTAGATTTCTTACCATCAGAACTCACAAATTTGAGTTCTCTTAGATTTTTATCCTTTTGATAACTTGATTGTCCTTTGTTTCGAGAAATCTTTTTGTTAAGGATTTTATTAAATCTTTTGGTCAGGAGTACCATTTCTTCATCTTTGTTATCACTATATTCAATTATAGCAGTTTTGAAAGAGATGCCTTTATTCTTTAGAGGTTTTCAAAAAATCATCTCAAAGGTTTGAAATGAGCCAACAAGTTCCTCTATTTTGATGGTATCTACATCCTTGCTTTCATAAATAATAGTGACCTTAGCATAGAAGTGATTTGGTAACGAGTAGAGAATCTTTCGAACTATCTTGAAATCATCAATTCTCTCTCTAATATTGGTAGAAGATATTAGTAATTTCACATAATCTAATATAAAATTTATAGAAAGTTTTATCTTCTTTCATTCTAAGATTTCCAAATTGACTACCAAGTATACAAAGTTTAGTTCGTTTAACTTGTGTGGTTCTTATATAGACAACCTTTAAAATATCCCAAGCATGCTTATCATAATCAATATGAGAAATACGATGAAACTCATCAATAGATATAACACTAAAAATAGAATTAATATACTTTTGAGTCCAATTGCTAGTAGGTTTATTTTGATTGGTTAATTCGTTCATAGGCTTAGGAGTGACTAAATTATCTTTGGTAACCAAAGGTAGTTCCCAACCATAAAGTACAAAGTTCTAAACACTCTTATATGTAGATTGTAGAAAGGCTCTCATGCAAGCCTTCCTATATGGATAATTAGACCCATCAAAGTAAGATGCACGGGTAGTAAAAGAACCCTCTCTTAAATTATCCATAACAAAGTCTTAGGCACACTCAGTGTTTCTAGTGACCCACTATGATACCAATTGAAAGTTTCTTATTTATTTACAAATATAATTAGCTAGAGAAGGTGAATAGATAATCAACAAAATACCATCAAATTAAAATTTTACAGAATAACGAAGCATGCAAACATGTGTAAATAGAATACTATGAAAATATGAAGATCAATAATGAGATTTTTAGGAGGAAACAACCTATGACCTAAGAGAAAAACCACTAATCCACCACACCACCTAAGTATCCACTATAAAAAAATAAGGTTAAATTACAAGGGTATGACTCAAACTATCCACCAAAGTAATGCCCCCAAGTAATCTCCTTACAAGCCATTGTTTTCATCATAGTCTCTAAAAAAGTGTTTAGATTTGGACTAACATTTTGTTGAACTTGAGTCATATGAGTTAATCAAACCCTTACAGCTAACACTTGAAAGATTAGTAGAATAACACAAGTGTAAGTGTGTATCCTAGACCATATTCAATAACAAATAGTTGTAACTAGATGATTAATAGCTTAACAAATAAAACAAAATCACTAGAAATTCTAGAAAAAATAGTTAAAAGAACAATATCACAAATATTTTAGGATTGTCAACTCATCAAACACATCCACAAATATTTAATAAATTAACTCAATGAAAAAACATACTTTCAAAATCTTTTGCAAAACAATGAGAGATATATTAAGATGTATAAAAGAATGTTTGAATGTAGTTGACAAAATTGTGATTCAATGGTATAATTAAATAGCATGAATTGAAACCCTAGGTCAAAGGTAATTTACAAAACTATCTTTAAAAATATTTAGAAGAGCTTAAAAATTTAAGGACAATATAGTAAAAATATTAATTGGCTAGAGTAAAAATTAGGTTATATTTAAAAATTGGATTGTTCGATCGATCTATGCTTAACTTGATCAATTGAGTATGGTCACTTGATCAATCTCGTCAAGCTTGATTGATCGAGTATGAATAGTTTGATCAACCCAGTAAAAAATTAATTAATTTATAAATAAGTAGATCGATCTATTCATTAATCTCGATCAATTGAGTTAATACTTCGATCGATCTAGGCATATTAAAAATTAATTTAATGATTTTTAATTAAGCTTGATTGATTTAGTCACCACTCAATTGATCGAAGACTAGATCGATCGAGTGATCTATTTGAACAATGTTTTTATGTGTCTAATATGATATTTAACATGCACAGGAATAGAGATATACTTGAGATGTGATCATTGAGGTTCTATAGTTTCTTCGGCTTGAAAATATTCTTAAAAAATACACCTAAAAACTAATATTACATGTAACACCCACAAACCTCATAGTAAAGATGATCATAATGAATTTTTTCTATTGATAAGCTTTGTCATCTTGTTATCCATTATGTATCCATAAAACATCATAAGGAAACCTTAGCAAAATAGTCAAAATTTTCACTAACCTTTATCTCCGTAAGAGGTGATAGGTAGAGAGAAAGAGAAGAAAAGCCTTAACTAGAGGGTACCAAAATGCTAAAGTGAACACACTAGTTAAAAAGATAGGAGTTCATCAAATTACTTTGCTCAAACAAACAACCAATGCATGTTTACGTAAGAAATGATTTTAATTCACTTAATGAATGAATGTTTACAATCTAATTTATACAAAACAAAAAGAAAATTGTAATGATTAAAAATAGACATAATTATTGTGGAAATGGTCTTGGATCCTTGTTTCCCCTAGGTTTTGGTATTGCTTGCTTCCGATTGTTTCTCAAGTTCTTCAACATTCCCCCTTAAGTTGGAATATATATTAATTATTCCTAACTTTCTAAGTAAGCTCGAGAATTGTGGAAAACTTAAGGATTTGGTAAAGATATCTACTGGTTTCTCCGATTTAAAAATATGATAATTCTTGATCATTCCAACTTGAATATTTTCTCTCACCAGATGAAAATTGATCTCTATATGATTGGTATGTTCATAAAACACTAGATTTGATGCAATGTGAAGGGTAGCTTGATTTTCATAATCTAATTTGGCCGGTTGAGAGTATTTGATACCCAAATCATCCAAAATGTATTGTAACCAGGTTACTTCACAATAGGATACCACCATTTAATGATATTCTGCTTCTACACTCGATCGGGAGACTATGTTTTGCTTCTTAGTCTTCCAAGAAATTAGTAAGTTCCAAGAAACATACAAGATCCTTTGGTTGATCGTCATGTGTCTATGCATCTAGCCAAATTTGTCACATAAAGCATTTAGCTGTAATGAACTAGCTGCTGAGAAAAAGAGACCATGTCCTGGTGTGTTCTTGACATATTGTAGCACTCGTTGAGCTGTTTCAAATGTGGTTGTCGTGGTTTGTCCATATATTGGTTGAGAATGTGCATAGTATACACTAAGTCGGGTCGTGTGATGGTCAAGTATATTAATCTCCCAACAAGTCTTTGATAGGATTTAGGGTCACTAATGAATTCTCCTTCAACCTTGCTAAGGGATAAATTTTGTTCCATAAGTGAGTTGGAAAGTTTTCCACTAAGATAACCTATGTCCTCCAATATTTCAAGTGTGTATTTGCATTATGACAGAATAATTCCCTTCTTGAATCGCAAAAATTCTATGCCCAAAAAATATTTTAATTCGTTGAGATCCTTTAGCTTGAATTATCGCATGAGATGATTCTTAGTTTCTTCAATGTCTTATAGATTGTTTGTTGTTATGATTATATCGTCTACATAGATAAGAAGAGCAGAAAAGAAATTACCATGGGTTCGGAAAAATAGTGAGTGATCATACTTGGATTGGTTAAAATTGGCTAGTTTAAGTATTGTTGATAGCTTGATGAACCATTATCGTGAGGCTTGTTTGAGTCCATATAAATATTTGTGTAGTTTACATACTCGAGTTTCCCCTTTTCGTCCGAATCCAGGTGGAAGAGACATGTAGACATCTTCATGGAGATCACCATAGAGAAAGGAATTGTTGACATCGAGTTGGAAAAGATGCCAAAATTGGTGCAAAAGTTTCTTGGTAGTCAAAGCCTTCAATCTGATTGTATCCTTTGACCACTAAACGAGCCTTGTATCCTTCAACAGATCCATCAAGATTATACTTGATTTTGTAGACCCATTTACAATCAATGATTTTCTTGTTTGGAGGAAGTTGTTGAAGCATCCAAGTGCCATTAGTTTCGAGAGCATGTAGAAAAGGCATGATGTGCAGGTGATAATCGGTCATAGGTAAGTGCATGAGATAGGGAATGAGAAGTACCTTTGTTATCAGACGATGTTGAGTTAGACAAAAGGAAGGACTGAGAATGCAAGTAAGCTTTTACATGATACTTTTGAAGGTAGCTAGGAACATGGGTGGATTGGTAGAGTCTATGTGTAACTATTGATGAAGGAGTCACATACGGTACAGAAGTTGATGATGGTGTTTCAAGAGGTGTATCTTAAATATTAGGGGTGTGTTAGTCTATTTCTGGAAGGACAGATGATGTATGATTAAGTGATGTATTTGGAATGGTTAATTGGCGAATGTCAAGCATGTCAAGATAAATAATATTTTCTTATGGAGAGAATATAATTGGAGTATTGATAGCATAAATGGAATAAGGAAAAACATGTTCATGAATTACGAGGTATGTGGCTATAAGCATGACTCAAGAACCTTTTATCCCATATGGATACCCAATGAATATGCATCGATGTGATCTAGCATCAAACTTGGTGGGTCAATCATAATGTGTAGGCACAAAGCAAAGAGAACCAAAGACACGAAGATGTTCATACCTAGGAACTCTATGCAAAAGGATTCCAAATGGTGTTTTACCCTTGAGAACATGTGTTGGAGTATGATTTATGAGGTATGTGGCTATAAGCATGACATCTTTCCAAAATTGTTTAGAGAGGTTGGCTTGGAAGAGCAATGCACTAGCTACATTAAGAATGTGACAGTGTTCGTGTTTAGTAACACCATTTTGTTGAAGGGTAGAGACACAACTGGTGTGATGCAGGATTCCTTTGGTAGAAAACAACTAGGTCATAGAAAATTCTGGTCCATTATCACTACGAATGATTTTAATTGAGGATGCAAATTGTGTTTCAACAAGAATAATGAAAATGGTGAGAAATATGCATGTATCAAATTTAATGTTTAAGAGATAAACCCATGTGCATCTTGAGTAGTCATCAACAATAGTGAGGAAATAACGTGCTCCATTAAGTGCTGGAATGTGATAACCACCCCAAATATCAACATGAATTAGTTCAAAAGGTGCTCTTGTATTTATAGAACTTAAAGGAAATGGATTATGAGTTTTATTAGATAGTGGACAAATAAAACAATTACTAATAGAACAAAAGGGTATATTGATGGAAAGAGAAAGTACATGCAAACTGTTATCAGATAAATGACCAAGTCTTTGATGCTAGAGATGAAGGTTGGTTGGAACGTTATTTGAAATGGAGAAACATCCATCCTTTTCCAAAATTGTTAGGTAGTAAAGTCATACTTCCTCAATTCTTATCCCAATCATCTTCCGTAAGTGTTTGTCGTAAACAAAACACATATTATTAATGAAGGTGGCATGACAAAATGAATTTTGAGTGAGTTTGGATACTAAAATCAAGTTTAATTTAAAGAAGGGAACACATAAGACATTATGGAGTATGAAATTATTGGAGAAATGTACGGTACCAATATGTGTGACATGGGTAAGTGAATGATCAGGTAAATGCACATGTCGATTAATGACTAGAATGTTGGAGCTCATAAGGCTTTTGGAACATACCATGTGATTAGTTGCCCTTATATAAAAAATCTAACTGGTTTTTGAATGGAAAACACTCATATATGATGTGTTACCTGAAGAAGTGGTCACTTGACTTGTCATGCTACCTGATTTGGCTTGACTAAGAAGTGTAAGGAGCTCATGCTATTGAGTGGATGTAAGGTTGTATGATGGTTTCCTTGTGTCGGAGCTACTTGCTTGAAAGTTAGTATGGTGAGCTTTGGAGGGGAAGCTATAACTTGAATTTTTCTTATCTTGAATCGTCTTTTTCTTTCGACATATGTTGATGGTATATCCATTGAAACCATAGAAATCACATTTGAGGTGTTTTTGATAGCTTTCAGAATTATGGTCGATATTGTTGCATCAATCGTACTTGAGATGTGAGTTCCTTGGTGGGTAATTCTTGTAAGAATATTGTGGATGACTATCCTTGGAAACAAGTGCGGTAGCTTCTAGCATCCTTCCTATGGTTTATGTGGAGACAACTCTCTACTTTTTATCTTGAATAATGAGTGCGTATACCTTATTTACTGTAGATAAAGGTTTCATGAGCAAGATTTGTCCTCATGCTGTTGTGTAAACCCCATGAGGAACTTTATGATTCGTTGCTTTTGTTGGTATTCCTATAGTTCATTTCCTTCTTTTCTTCCACAATGTGGAAGGGGGCATAGTGCATCTCAAGTATCCCATAAGCTTTTCAACTTGGTATAGTATTTTCTAATGCTCATACCTTCTTGTATGTAGTTATAGATCTCTTGCTTGATTTGAAATAGGTGCACGCTATTGGTGTGTGAAAGATATTCCTTAAATTTTTCCCATAGCTCATATATGATATCATTATACATAACACTTTTCGCAATTTTAGGCAATATGGTATTGAGAATCCATCTTTTGACAAGAATGTTGTAGTGAGTCCATTGTTTGGTTTCGATCGCAGAGTTTGCTGGTGGCCTCATGATTGTGTTGTCAATAAATTCGTCTTTGTTTTTGGTGGTGAGTTCCATGAGCATCGCATGACTCCAAATATGATAGTTTTCCTGATTTAGGGATTGAGCCACTAGAACCATGTTCGGTTGGTTTGAGTAGTGCAGGTATAATGAATGGCTAGGATCATCATACCATTTTGGTACATTGGGGTTGTTGTTAGTAGTTTCAGACATGATTGTTGAGTGAAAAAATAGAAAACGAGATAAGGTTAAGTGTGTTTTAGACAATAATGACTATTGATGGAAAAATAATAAACTTAAATGGGCTGTATTTTATAGGAAATGGATCAAGGATTCTAGAACTGAAAATTTCATTTGGAGAACTAGTTGGAAAGTGGGTGAATCAACGTCTAAAATGACTAAACCGACTGCTGGAAGATTGAAACGCCTCACAATGTATTGTTGTTTTTGTTGAACGATGTTTCGTTTGCATTGTCTTCTTCAAAGAGCGTGCGTGTAGGCACATGTGACTTCGACGAGGCGTGTGAGACTCTGACAAAGTGCGTGTGGGCTTGTGGATGGTCGTCTTGGCTTGAAAATATTTGTAGATTGCTCGAAATTTTTTGAAGATTATAATGGGATGAATTTGAAATTGTGAATGTTATTCAAAATTAATTTTGAAAAGAAACAAAATTTGGAAGAAAAATTGTATATGGTTTTTCTGTGTGAGCTGGATTTTCCGAGAGCTTCTTTTTCTGCTCTGATGCCATGTAGGAATTGTTTTAATTCATTTAATGAATGAATGTTTACAGTCTAATTTATACAAAATAAAAGAAAAATTATAATTATTAAAAATAGACATAATTATGATAAAAATGGTCTTAGATCTTTATTGTTCTCTTGGTGTTGCTTGCCTCCAACCGATGTGTTACTTGCCTCTAACTAGTTCTTGAGTTCTTCAAAAGTTTCTAGACCTAGATGTTCATATTGTCTTGCTTTTTTACTCGTACCAGCTTGCAATTTCTCCCGGCCCACACAGTTCAGCATATACATTTGTACAAAAGAGTTTGTCTTGTGATCACTTTATGGAAAATAATAGTATTAAGATGGTTGGTGCATTTAATCCTAATAAACTTCCATTACTTTTCTATTTTTCCAACCTGTTTACGTAGATTTTACATTTTATATGAAATGAGAAATACATGTAACGAAAATATTATAGTTTTTTTGTTATTATTTTTCAAGAATGTAATATTTATTTAATTTTTTTATTAAGGGTTATTATATTTTTCTAGATCTATTAACAGAGTGATACGTTCTTAGTTGCATGGGATAAGCATAATATTTTTTATAGTGTATCTTTTCTATTTGTATATGGTTTAGTATTATTTAATAGGAGAAATATACATAATGGTAATCAAAATTTTGTAGGTTAAGCTTTAAGTAATATTAGTCATATAGAATATAAAATTTGTTGTTTGTCTTGTTTAAGGTGATAGAAGGATAAAAAGTTAAATTTTAATAAAATTTATAATATAATAATATTATTTAATATACGATTAAAATATTATTATTTAAATAGGATAAAATAGATATCAAAATTCAAAATAAATAAGATAGAAGGATAATAAAACATTAAAATATAAGAATTATTGAATATGAAAAATAATGATTAAAAATGATAACTCGAACTCTTTATTAACTAAAAAATGTTAAAAAATTAATTTTACCTTTCTACGACTAAATTCTTAAAAACAATTAGATAAAATATGTTATACTTAAATTACAGAATTAATGATTCAAATAACTTAACTTAAAAAACTATTACAGTTCTCCGTCGGCTAAAATGGTTTTATTACTATAAAAGTTACTTTCATTTACACAAATTTAAGTAGAATACTAATTATGAACCTATGCAATACCCGAGATTAGTATTTGTTATGGAAAATTATTCTAATAAATATAATTAATAGACTAGTTACTCTTATTAATTATGAATCTATGCAATACACGGGATTAGTATTAGCTGTTCAAAATTATTCTAATAAATATAACTAATAGACTAGTTACTAAGTGAGAAAGTTTTAGTTTTAATATTTTAATCTTAATTAGCCCTCAACTTAAATTTTTTTAATTCAATTAAGCAAGTGAATTTCATTTTGAAAAAAAAAACTTTTCTAATCAATTCATTGGACGAAAGAATTCAAGTTTATTTCTTTCTCACTTTTGTTACAACTATATATATATATATAAGCTTAATATATGAAAAATGGGTTGAGAGACACCTTTTATGGTGAAGCAATGGAGCAACAGGATAAATTTTATAGAAAATAGAATCTTAAGTGGATTTGAAATAAAATTTTGTAAGTTGCGGTAATTATGTAAAATAGTAAGATTATACTTCACTTTCATCATTTTTTTTATTTGATTGATGTATGTCACACAGTCAGCATAACACCGTAACACTCATTATAGTTGAAAGACCTTACTATGTGTGTATTGATTCTAAGCTTTTTTTTTTCTCTAAAGTCAAATATTAATATCTTGTCGTGCACGGAAGCAATAAATAGCGATATATGAATATATCAAAGCGATAAAATGAACACACAGAATTTACGTAGTTCGACAATTCACTTAGATATACGGGAGGCAGCAGATATTATTTGAACTGAATAAGAAATATACAGAATACAGATATAGATTTCCTCACTAATAATATCTCTCAAGTGTTTCCCCAAACTCACAAGTATTTTCTCTCTTTGAATTTGCTTATACTCTCTCTGATTTTTTCTGGTTTTTTCCTTGTTCTTCAATGCATGAACTCTTCCCTATTTATAGATGAAGAAAGGCTCATTTTCCTTAAATTGTGCCATAATTTAAGCCTTAAATTGTGCCATAATTTAAGCCTTAAATTAGGCCACCAATTTCCTTAAATTATGCCACTAATTTCTTTAAATCATGCTACAAATTATGCCACAAATTAGGCCACTAATTTCCCTAAATTATGCCACTAATTTGTTACTTTTAGAGCCAATATTCAACAATCTCTACCTTGGCGAAAAAGTTCATAACGCTACCTCCAAATGCGCCCTGGGCGCTCTAATCTCGAGAGATGTTGATCAAGTTCAAGCAGTGTCGAAACTTGATCCCTGTAACCACCTTTGTAAGCATATCTGCAGGGTTATCTACAGTTCTGACTTTTTGGAGTATAACATTCCCTTCATCGACGATTTCTCGAACAAAATGAAATCGAACATCGATGTGCTTGGTGCGACCATGATGAACTTGGTTCTTTGCCAAACAAATGGCACTCTGGCTGTCGCAGAAAACTTCCACGTTCTTCTGGAAAATACCCAAATCTTTGGTCAACCCGAGAAGCTAGATAGCTTCTTTGAATGCTTCTGTTACAGCCATATACTTTGCCTCTGTAGTAGACAAAGTTACAGCTGACTGCAATGTTGATCTCCAACAAATTGGTCCTCCTGCCATTGTGAACACATACCCAGTTGTAGATCGACGCTTATCCAGATCTCCAGCATAGTCAGAATCCACATATCCAACTAGGTGTTTACCTTCAGTCTTGTCTCTCTCAAACTTCAAACCAATATCCACAGTACCATAGATGTACCGTAGAATCCACTTCACTGCTTTCCAGTGTCCTTTACCCGGATTATGCATGTACCGACTCACCATACTAACAGCGTGGGAAATATCAGGTCTGGTGCAAACCATTGCATACATCAAGGCACCAACGAAATTTTCATATGGAACACGTTCCATTTGCTTCTTCTCATCGGTGGTGCTAGGTGACATCAATGCACTCAACTGAAAGTGAGGAGCAAGCGGTGTACTTACTGGTTTGGTTTTTTCATCAATGTCAAAACTTTATAGTACTTTCTTCAGATACTGAGTTTGTGTCAGACAGAATGTTCTTGCAACTCTATCTCTTGTGATTTCCATCCCAAGAATTTTCTTAGCTTCTCCAAGATCTTTCATTTCAAATTCTGAACTCAACAGAGCCTTCAATCTGTCGATCTCCACCTTGCTCTTAGATGCAATCAACATATCATCAACATATAAGAGCAAATAAATGAAGGTACCCTCTTGGAGTTTCCGAAAGTATACACAGGGATCAAACTGATTGCGTGTGTACTTTTGCTCTCTGATGAAGCTATCAAAGCGCTTGTACCATTGTCGCGGTGATTGCTTCAAACCATAAATTGACTTGCTCAGCTTACAAGCCCAATTCTCTCGACCTAGAATTTTGAAGCCATCCGGTTGAGATATGTAGATTTCTTCATTCAAAGTACCATGGAGAAAAGCTGTTTTGACATCGAGTTGAGCTAACTTTAGATCAAACTGTGCTACCAAAGCCAATAGTATCCGAATAGATGAATGCTTAATAACAGGTGAGAATACCTCATTGTAGTCTATTCCTTCTTTCTGAGCATAGCCTTTTGCTACCAGTCTGGCTTTGTATCTGATGTTGTCTTTACCAGGAGCACCTTCCTTCTTGGCATAGACCCATTTGCAACCAATAGTTTTCTTTCCTTTGGGAAGTTGAACCAACTCCCAAGTCTGATTCTGATGTAGATACTTCATCTCTTCATCCATTGCCATTTTCCACTTCATACTATCAACTCTTTGCACGGCTTCTCTATAAGTGCATGGGACATCATCATCAATTACTGGAAGTGTGAATGCTACCATGTCTGTGTATCTGGTAGGCTTCCTAATCTCCCTTCTCGGTCGAGTAGTGGCAATAGATTCTAGCTGCTGATTAATCGGTGGTGATGGTGAGAGAACCTCCACCTCAACTGAGATCTCTTCTTGATCATCAATTTCATCTTCACCACGATCGGTAATTGGTGCAATCTTTTCTGGATCTTCTGGAGTCTCAAGCATCACCTTAGAAAGAGTATTTGGACTTTCATTCTCTTTCTCTGAACGTCTCAGCATAACAGACTCATCGAATGTAACATCTCGGCTTAAGACGATCTTCTTGGATTCACCACACCAAAGTCGAAATCCTTTAACTCCTTCCTTAAAGCCCAAGAAAATAGATTTCTTTGCTCTAGGATCTAGTTTGGATTCACTAACATGAAAATATGCTGAAAATCCAAATATTCGCAATGAATCATAATCAGTAGCAGGTTGTCCAGACCATACCTCTTTAGGAGTTTTCCCATCTAATGCAGTCGCAGGAAGTCTGTTGACTATATGAGTTGCATATGACAAAGCCTCAGCCCAAAATGCCTTGCTCAATTTGGATTGAGATAGCATACATTGAACTTTCTCAACCAAAGTACGATTCATTCGTTCTGCAACTCTATTCTGCTGTGGTGTACGAGGAACTGAAAAATTTCAGATTATCCCTTCATCTTGACAAACTTTAAAGAAGGGATTTGATTTATACTCACCACCATTATTAGATCTGAGTCTTTTAATTTTCCTGCCCGTCTGAGTCTCAATCATTTTCTTCCATTTAAGAAAGATATCTAGGACTTCATCTTTATGACTCATGGTGTATATCCAGATATATCTAGAGAAATCATCAATAAAAGTCACAAACCAGTGTTTACCTCCAAGTGAAGCATTCTTTGAAGGTCCCCAGACATCCGTGTGAATATAATCAAGAGATCCCTTAGTAGGATGAATGGCAGTGCCGAACTTAACTCTTGTTTGTTTTCCCATTACACAATGCTCGCAGAAATCAAACTTTCCAATCTTGGCATCTTTCAAAAGACCTTGCTTCATTAAGCCTTGCAAAGCCTTTTCACGAACATGCCCTAAGCGCATATGCCACATGCGTGAATAATCATTTGTCTTTTATTCAGAACTACTTGAGACAACTGCTCTTCCTGTAACTGTACTACCATCTAGGAAATACAAGTTCGCCTTCCGAGTACCCTTCATCGCTACAAATGCACCTCGTACAACTTTCAAGACTCCATTTTCCAATGTTACCTTATAACCATCAGAATCTAGAACACCTAAAGAAATAAGGTTTTTCTTTAGGTTAGGAATATACCTTACATTTGTAAGTCATCTGATTGTACCATCGTGCATCTTTAGTCGTACTGTTCCAATCCCTTTTGTTTGACAAGAATTGTCGTTGCCCATAAGCACAACTCCTCCATCGAGCTCCTCAAAACTCGAAAACCAATGTCTGTTTGGACACATATGATAAGAACATCCAGAATCAAGGATCTACTTATCTGAGTAGGTTTTTGATGATGAAACTGAAAAGGCTGATTCTTCATCTTCATCGGCCTTATGTGCAACATTTGCATTTGACTTGTCCTTGTTTGGACAATCTTTCTTCCAGTGCCCTTTCTGGTGACAATAGGCACACTCGTCCTTCGCAGGACGTCTTCTAGATGACTCTCCTCTGGACTTTGATCTAGATTTCTCCCTATTATTTGATCCGCTAGATTTTTTGTTGTTAGTGCTACCTCTGACTGCCGCCAATGCTTCTGATATTGAGTCTCTGTGATCATGTTGATCCTTCTTCCGGTACTCGGTATTTACCAAAGCATTTGAAACATCTATGAACTTAACCTCATCCTTTCCATATAACAAGGTTGTGGTTAAATGCTCATAGCTCTTAGGTAATGAATTCAACAACAACAAAGCTTTATCTTCATCGATAATTTCAACATCTAAATTTTGCAGATCGGCCAAAATTTTATTGAAATTATCTAAGTGCTCAATCATAGGGATACCTTTCTTGTACTGGAAATGAAAAATTTTCTTCTTCAAGTAGAGTCTGTTCTCAATACTTTTCTTCATGTATTTGTCCTCTAGTTTCTTCCAAAGAACTACGGCTAGATTCTCTTTCATGATAAAGTACTTCTGATCTTTTCCTAAGCATAGTCGAATTGTGCCACAAGCTTGTCGGTTGACATAATTCCAATCTTCACTTGAATAATCTCCTGGCATGGTCTCCAAGGCTATATTAGATCCTTCTCGGAACAATAGATCTAATACTTCACATTGCCACATGCCAAAGTTATTGATGCCGTCGAATTTCTCCACCTCAAACTTTGTGTTGGACAACATAGTTCTTCGAGTAGAACTTGGTTTGCCATAAATTCTATGGTCAACTTTTTCACCTTCTTCGATCTCTCCTTTATCAGCCATAAGTACAAATTGATAACAGAAATTTTACACTTACAACTTAAAACAGTGTTTTTCTAAATTTTATACCTTATTTGAAAAAACGGAGTCCATAGTTGAATCCGGAATGGTCCAATTAGCTAGGAATAGATCCAACTCAGTTGAAAACGGATGAAAAACAGACCAACTCGGTCCAAATATCACTAGTGACTGAGTTGACTCGGTCCAACTCGGCGAGTTGACTCAATTGCTGGTAGTAGGACTCCGGTAGCTTCTGGCGGTGATTCTGACTTTCGATTTGAGCGATTCTTTCACCGTTATGTTCCTCTCGTCGAGAGCTTCGATTTGATATATAATACTGCTATATTTGGCTCTGATACCAATTTGTTGTGGGCGGAAGCAATAAATAGCGGTATATGAATATATCAAAGCGATAAAATGAACACACAGAATTTACGTGGTTTGACAATTCGCCTAGGTCCACGGGAGGCAGCAGATATTATTTGAACTGAGTAGGAAATATACAGAATACAGATACAGATTTCCTCACTAATAATATCTCTCAAGTGTTTTCCCAAACTCACAAGTATTTTCTCTCTTTGAGTTTGCTTATACTCTCTCTGATTTTTTCTGATTTTTGCCTTGTTCTTCAATGCATGAACTCTTCCCTATTTATAGATGAAGAAAGGCTCCCTTTCCTTAAATTGTGCCATAATTTAAGCCTTAAATTAGGCCACCAATTTCCTTAAATTAGGCCACCAATTTCCTTAAATTGTGCCATAATTTAAGCCTTAAATTAGGCCACTAATTTCCTTAAATTATGCCACTAATTTCCTTAAATCGTGCCACAAATTAGGCTACTAATTCTCCTAAATTATGCCACTAATTTGTTACTTTTAGAGCCAATATTCAAAATATATTTTGTCAAATAATTTCTCAAATAAAAAAAATAGAATGGTATAAAAATTGAAATATAGAAAAGGGAAAAAGAAAATCTGACAAAAAAAAATAAAAATAAATTATACAAGAATAAAAATATCAAACATATCTTTTATCAAATAATTGATATTATGGATAAGGGGCAACACTGTAATATATGCTATAATATTTTTAAATATACTATCCTACAGGAATGTCTATGGTCTAGTCCGATCTGATTTATTTTTTTTAATTAAATTGGACTGTTTATATTGTTCAAACTGGACCGGATTGGACCATTTGACTATCCAAAATGTTATAACCGAACGGCTTGGTTAACGATTTTGAACAATTAATAATACATAAATATGATTCAGTTTAATATGATATAGTCTAATAGTATACAATCAAATGTGATGCTCGTTAATCTATCATATATAGATAGATATTATTGTTAAAATACATAAGATGTTATCGAAATCTAAAATAAAAAAAAATTAGACATGAAGAAATGAATTTCAAATATCTCATTTACACAGAATTCTTACACATATGCAAACATTCAAACTCACAATTAACAACAATATATCATTAGATGATAATATTTAAAACTTACCCATTATTAATCATCAATGATCAATGTAGTGTCTTTAATGAACTCTACAATCAAATAAAATCAACATCTTCATAAATTTTTAGGTCATCATTGTATTCTCGTAAGGCAACATAGTCATTATTAATGGCAGAACGAAACCAATTTTTACTACATACTAATGCCTCTATCATTTTAGGATTCAAAGCACTCCTAAATGGATCAAGAATGCGCCTTCTTGTGATAAAAGTTGATTTTGATGCAACAATTAAAACTTGAACTGCTAACACATCACATGAAATGAGAGAGATGATAGGAAACCTAAAAGAATTTGTCTTCCACCATTTCAATATATCAAACTTATTCAACATGACTTTTTCACATGGAGTGTTCAAATATTTCTCAACCTCAATCTTCAACTCCAAACTATTTTTCTCCTCTAAGCTTTTAAGAAATTTCAACTTTCTTGCTTCCTCAGATGAAGGAATCCTTCCTATTACATCTTGTGATTGAGTCACATTAGATTGAAAATCCTTTCCATGCACTAACATATAGTAAGCTTTGAACATATCCATAAAAGTATTTTTGACATTATCTCTCAATTTTTGAAAAATTTCTAAATCATAAATCTCTTCAAATAGGAATTTCAAATACTCTAATTTGTACCCTAGATCAAGTACAAATGCAATATACAACATCTTATTAGTCTTATCTACATTTCCCCAATACTTCTCAAATTTTGTTTTCATGCTAGTAGCCATATTGTTTTACAAAAAATCATTGGAACCACACCATGTAAGTATTTGAGATTGAATTTTATGCAATCATATAAAATATAATTTTGATATGGTACATAAAGATGCATTGAATGCTAAAGTAGAGTCATAAAAAGTCTTCAAAAACTTGACAAAGACATTAGCATTCTTCCAATCATCTAATTTTGGAGGGCTAACATTCGATTGCTCCTCATGAAAATAAGAAATAAAGTTGTTTCCTTCCTCTTCTTCAAGACGATCAAATGCTTTTTGAAAATCTAAAGAAAATTTTAACATTAGATATGTGGAGTTCCATCTTGTAAGCATGTCTAGCACGACATTTCCTTTGGACTCAATATTTTCCTTAATATAACACATTTTAAACCTTTGTAATCTCAAAGGAAAGGATCTAACATATCTCACGGCACAACGAATACTCATAATAGTATTGTGAAAATCTTTAAGTCCTTCTCTTACAACCAAATTCAAAATGTGAGCACAACATCGCACATGAAAGAACTTTCCACTCATAACAAGTCCATCATTCCCATTTTTTAGCTTTCCTTTTCAAGTATGACACAACAATATCATTTGAGGAAGCATTATCAAGTGTTATGGTGAATACCTTACATATACCCCAATCACGCAAACTCTGTTCTATCACTCTCCCAATTGTATCATCTTTATGATTCTTAAGTAGACAAAAGTTTATAATTCTCTTTTGTAATTTTTAATCTTTGTCAATATAATGAGTGGTTAGACAAATATAATTAATATTTTGAATTGAAGTCCAACGATCACTAGTAAGACAAACTCTTTGCTTTTCACTTATGGAAAAGTTTCTCAAACTTTTTTTCTCATCTAAATAAACTTGAAACACATCTCGAGAAATTTTTTGACGAGATAGCACATGAAACTTAGGACAAATTTTAACTATAAAATCTTTAAATCTCTCATCCTTAACAAACCTAAAAGATAATTAATCAATAATAATCATTTTTGCCAAAGCAATTCTAGCACGTTTTGCATCAAATGATACAACAACTAATTTATGAGTTGTCGTATCACCCTTTTCTTTTTGTGTTTGAAAACTTAACATCTTTTCTCTTTTATCCAATTCTTTAGGAATCTTTTTACATAAATTTTTAAAGTGATATATCATCGAAGTAGCTCCATTCCTTGTGGGATGAGCAATATAACTTTTTTTACAATAATGACATATAGCTCTAGGATTTTTCACATCATAGGGTAAAATATATGGAAAATGATTTCATATTTTTGACCTAAAATTTTTTGGTTTCTTCATATCAGATTTGTTATCAGGGTGAACATTACTTATTTCTATTCCTATTTTTGAAGATGATTCATTTAAATTCTATAGTAGATTTTCCATTTCATCCGAATGAATTTTAGGTTCAATGTGTTTAGTCATAGACATAGTAAAGTCTGAAAATTGACTTGGTCCAATAATCTCATGTAAATAATTACTTATATATAGAATATAGATTAGTACATATTCTTAATATATTAAAATATTACCTTGTGTACTTAATCAAAAATCATTTCAAAACTAAAATAACTAAATAATCTTAGTTATAAACAACATGATTGGAAGTAGGGATGTCCATTTATACTAAAATTCAAATCCTAAATATTTTGCATGCTTAGATATAATAATTTGACATTGGATGTGGTCTTGTGAGTTCCTAATTCATATTAATTAGATGAGGCCAATCCATACTAATTAGATCAGGATGGACATATTATGATATAAACAGGAAAAAATATTATCCATTTCATTATAAATAGATCGAAACAAACGTAATTATATGCAATTCTGTAGCTTGAATAACACGTTATATATTAAGGTAAAAACATGTTATATTTTCTCCCTTTTTATATTTTGTTTGTGATTCTGTGATTTTGTAATTTTGTGTTTTCTGCTAGTAAAGAACATGTATGTTAATACTGGCTAAAATCAGAAATCACATGCTATTTTATACTTGATTTTTTATTAGAAATAAGGGGAAAAAACATGAAAAGAACATGTTATTTTCTGTTGAGCCTATGTTAATACTTGAAAATGAAAATGATTTTTCAATATTGAAATACAAAGCGTATTTATTATTTTAATCACGATTAAGGCTTAAAGAATGAATAAAATATTAGTAATGTTGAGAATATGTAATTAAATTGAAATTGAAAATGATATTTATTATCATTTTTAATAAAATGATTGAAACTAATAATTTAAAGCAATAGTGATTGAATTTTTGGTATCATATTTAAAAACTTTGACTAATATTTTAAATTTTGTATATCTAATTTTTTTAATACTTTACATATTATGATATAAACAGAACAATTTCGTTTTTTACACTAATAAGATGTGCAAATTGTAAAGTGACATGAAGAATTGGTGTAGTTCTATTTAGGATCCTGAAATTATTCACTTTACATATTAATATGTATATACTATTTAGTATATGAATTCTTCAATTGTGTGTTCAATATTTGAAAATGATTCCAAGGTAAGGTAGACGACTCAAAAAGACAAACAAGATGACTTGATAATTTTGGCCCCCACAGCTAGTGAAAGAGAGAAACAAAAATTAGGGGTATCCAAAAACCCTATCAGAAACTAAAAAAAAAGACTTGACAATCAATCCAAAATACAAACAATGTCTCGTACACGAAATTGTATTGAGAATGTTTGGATAAGTCACACGAAACAGTTCGTCCATAAACTCAAACATATATTAGTCAGCTCACCATATACCTATTTCGTCCATGAATAATAGGACACGAGATGACGCGAGGAGAGGTGGTTGGCTGGTGGTAGAGGCGACGCGAGGATGGTTGGGTGCTATTGGAGACGATAACTGCTGGCTAGGGTAGCAGAACTTTACACTTGTAGACTTTGAGTCTCGTAGAGAATGAATGAAATGAAATAAGGTTAGGGTAACTCGATAATAATCAATTTATATATATGCTGCTTAATTAAAAATAATAATAATTTATTAAAAATGGTCCAATCTGGTCTGATCGGTTTATAATTTTTATAACCAAATCGAAACATTTGAAAATTGGTTTTACTTAATACAGATAAGACTAGACTGATTTTTCGATTTAAACTGATTTGACCAGGTTTTTAAACACCCCTACTATCCTAGATTATTTTTTTTAAAGCCAACAAGGAAGGTACATAAGTGGAAAATTTTATTTGTTAATTTTCGATACATTAAAAATACGTGAAATGTATTATTTGTATGAATTGGTGTTTAAAAACATAAGGAGATTATATTTTTGTTATCAATTTATTATTATCACTTTTTAGGTAATTTTCTCAATTATATTCATATATAATATAAAAAGATTGATAATCTACTAAGGAGATTATATTTATATTCTTGATTTATTATTATCCATTTTTTTGGTAGATAATTTGTTCTACTATATAATAATAGTAATAAATATTGATAACTTACTAAGACTATTAAATTAAAAAAATTAGAGTTTTAAAACGAAAATAATACCACCCTATTTAAAATCCCAAAAATAAGTATTCCTACTAAGATTTTGCAAACTTCCTAATTAACTAAATCCCAAAAATTTCAATATAATTTAGCCCATTATCTCAAAATTACTACTAAATTAACCCATTAAATATAACTAATGTGGGATAGTTAAAAAACGTTATGGTTTGATTTAGAAGCGTTTTATCTCAAAATCCCCCACTTTTTTCTTTTCACTGACGCTGCCCCCAATTTCATTCACTTTGAAATCATCCCTACGAGTCACGACCATCTCGCCATCATCTTCCTCGCAGCTCATCTGACTCTCACACCATCACACGTTCTCCCCATCGCACCATTTCCGACACCGTCTTCCTGTAGAAATAGAAGAGGCTGTGAAAGGGAGGAGAAAAAGAGGAGGGCGGAGGGGCAGAAAAGCCTACAGCGATAGCAAAGTGAGGAGCACTGCCGCTCCACTACAGCACGGCCGATTCATCTCGAGACTAATCTTGAGTTAGCCTCAAAATTCACCAAAGAAGACATTTGGCTCGTTTAGAGGTAAATTTTTATTGCTCTTAGATTATATATTTGTGTTGTGTATGATATTCTTAGTTTGTTATAATTATAGAAAGTTGATAAGTTACAAAGTAATTCAAAGTCCGACATAAGCAACAAAAAAAGAAAACATTCAAAATAAATATTATTTTATAAAAGTATAACATGTCCCCTAGAAGTAAAATGATATATATAAAGAAAATTTGCTTGTTAAAATTAGAATTGAAATTAACATTACCTGTCCATACAAAGAGTTCAAAATTTTTTTTTGTCATCCATAGAATTGTCATCAAACCAAAAGTTTCGTAGTCACCCCAAGGAGAAAGACGTTCAACCGCTGCTAACAAAACAAATACATTAAATAAGCCTAAATTCCTTTCTTAGCAAGTCCAACAAAGTAACAAAAAATTCATCATAAGAGCTTAAGAGATTTGATGAGTCATGGCCCCTAAGTTTAGGCATTTTCAAAAGTCCTTCTATAGTTAGGTAATTCTGTCAACAAATTTGCTATCTTAAAGTACTCCTCATTACTAAGGTCTTACATGTTGTTCATGATGTCAAGGCATTCATTCAACTCCTGCTTAGGATCTTTCATGCATGATGGAGATTAGACACAAATTTAGCAGTTGAGGTAGATTCGGAGGCCATTTGTCATCTTGCGATATCATTTTTCTCTATTATACGATCAAGAAGCCTAGAAACTACAAATAGAACGTCTAGTGCTTAATTCGGTTTAACTTCACTCCACAGTATTGAGTAGACTTTTAGATAGGTAACATAAAATGGAGAATGTGTTGGATTCAGTAAGTAAAAAACTAGTCAATGGTGAGAGCAACTGATATGCAGCACACATAAATTAAGTTTATGAGTGTTGTATTAAAGTGCAACAAAGCTAAAGGTAGGGAGATTGTGCTCATGTTGGGTTACACAACTTACATTAACATGGATGATTAACTTTTTCGTCCTTATTAATGAAGAAAAATTAATATACTTTTCCTTATTAACTTTTTCTGTGTTAATACAGGAGCTTGTTGAAAATGCAAAAATATTGCCCAAGTTTTCCCCTTTATCAAAAACCTTTCAATCTTTATCTCAGTGAGGCACCTAGCATTGTTTGGAGAAAGGGGTATTGAAGGTAGCAGCAATAGAATCTGAAATGGTAAAGAGATTACTTTTATCTGTGTCAACCAAATCTTCATATTCCAGTCATGCTTCTCTGTCTCGCATCTTCTTCTCAAGTTCTGCACCTGGAACACTGCATCAAGGAAAAATTGAACCCTTTAATGAGCGGGAAATTGGAGAATCCTCAAAGAACCAACCACCCATTAGAATCCAAGATCAAGAACTCTTTGAACAAGTTCAAAAGCTTCAAATTCTTCTACAACAGGGTCATACAGACACTGCTCAGAGGCTCATGAGGTCTCTATTTCTCTCAAGATCACCCTTGTCCTCCCCATCTGAGCTTTTTAATCTTTTATCCATCTCTGCATCCTCTATGAAGCCCACTTTTTCAAATATGCTATTAGCTGTTTGTTTAGAGTTGAAAATGCCTGCTGAAGCCACAGAGGTGTATGTTTTGATGAAGAAAGATGGTATGCTTCCTTCTTTGGCTTCCTTTAATATGTTGCTTGAAACTTTGGTGTCTAATAAACAGTATGACAAGACCCTGGAGTTGTTTTCCGAGATTTTGGACTTGGGTATTAGACCTGATATATTCATGTATGGAAAGGCAATTCAGGCTTCTGTTAAGTTGGGCGACCTGAAAAGGGCAAGTGAGTTGGTATTTTACATGAAGAGAAGGCACCTGTATCCTGGTGTGTTTATTTATAACGTCTTGCTTGGTGGTTTATGTAAAGAGAAGAGAATAAGGGATGCAGAGAACTTGTTTAATGAAATGGTTGAGAGAAAAGCGGTACCAAATTTGGTCACGTATAATACACTTATCGATGGATACTGTAAGGTAGGTGAACTGGAGGGTGCTTTTAATATGAGAGAAAGGATGAAGGCCGAAAATGTGAAAGCAAACCTAGTCACTTATAATTCAATGGTTAACATCCTTTGCAGAGCAAAGAAAATGGATGAAGCAAAACAAATACTGGAAGAAATGGAAGCAAATGGCTTTGCACCCGATTGCTTTACTTACAGTATACTCTTTGATTGGAGTTCAAGGTATGATAATAGTGAGGCATTGTTGGCTTTATTCGAGGAAGCAGAAAGGAAAGGGGTAAGGATTAATAATTATACCTGTAACAATTTATTGAATGGCTTATACAAAATTGGGAAAATAGAGATGGCCATGGAAGTTTTTAAGAAACTAATAGAAAATGGGCTGGCTCCAGATCTTGTGATTTACAACACTATTGTGAATGGCTATTGTAGAAGGGGTGACATGGGAAAAGCTTTTTCAATAATTGAAGAAATGGAAATTCGTGGGTTGAGGCCGAACTGCATCACTTTTAATTCTTTGATTTTCAAATTCTGTGAAATGAGAGAGATGGACAAAGCAGAGGAATATGTAAAGAAGATGGTGGAGAAGAAAATTTCTCCAAGTGTGGAGACATATAACATACTTATAAATGGTTACGGACAGATGTGTGTTTTTGATAAGTGTTTCCAGATTTTGGAAGAAATGGAGAATAGTGGGATTAAGCCAAATGTTGTAACATATGGTTCTATCATAAATTGTTTATGCAGGGATGGTAAGCTCCTTGAAGCTGAAATCACTCTTAAAGACATGATGAGCAGAGGTGTTTCACCAAATGCACAAATATATAATATGATCATTGGCTGTAGTTGTAAAGCTGGGAAAATGAATGGTGCTTTCAGATTTTTTGAAGAGATGGTGAAAAACAGGATAAATCCAACACTTGTGACCTACAATGTACTCATTAATGGGCTTTGCAAGAACGGAAGGATGATGGAAGCTGAAGACTTAATTTCTCAAATTACAAGTAGTGGCCATAGTCCTGATGTTGTCACATATAATTCACTAATTTCAGGTCATTCTGATACAGGCAACATAGAGAAATGTCTTGAATTGTATGGGACTATGAAGAAGTTGGGGTTAAAACCTACTTTGAAAACATATCATCCTCTAATCAGTGGATGGATCAAGAAGGATATTGTGGTCGGTGAGAGTCTGTTAGATGAAATGCTGCACATGCGTTTGGTTCCTGACCGTTCAATATATAGTGCACTCATTCATGGCTATGTGGAGCATGGGAATACACAAAAAGCTCTTGCCCTGTATGCTCAGATGATAGACTCGGGAATTAGTGTTGACAAGATGACTTATAATAGCTTGATTCTGGGTCATTTCAGAGAGGGGAATCTGTCAAAAGTAAATAACATTGTTAATGAAATGAAGGCTAAGCTTTTGGTTCTTAAAGCTGATACTTATACCTTACTTGTCAAAGGATATTGTGAGCTGAAGAATTTTAGTGGCGCATATTCTTGGTACAGAGAAATGTTTGAGAATGGTTTTCTTCTTGGTGTATGTACATGCAATGAGCTTATTGCTGGCCTTCAGCAAGAAGGTAAGCTGCTGGAGGCCCACATTGTCTGCTCAGAAATGAATGCCAAGGGAATTGATGATATTAGCTCTAGTGAGGAGCCACCTGTTCCTGTCAAAATGTAGAGAATAGACGTTTAGCAAATCTCTCAGCACAGAAATTCGCCTGCGGAAGATACAATTAATCATTACTGTGCTTTTGTTTTGGATTCACACATTACGGGGACAATGTTTGGATATGATATTATTGGCCTGCCTTCTAGTGGAGTCCATTTCAAAATACTAATGGTTTCTCTCTTGTAAGAAGGTTGGAGCTGCATTAACATATTATTGGGTGAATATTGTATACAATGTTCTCTGCAAAGGGACCTGAGAATGTACGACTTGCCTTGCTTGTGGACAAGTTCTTGGGAAATTACAGATTGCAATTCTTTCTCCCCTGCCAAAAAAAGGAAAAAGAAAAGTAATTAAGACTCATATTGTCTGTTTATCTTTTGGAAATCACTTTTCTAAGTTGACCTTTTTTATTTCAAATACTAGGGGGCAGGAAGAGTAGAAGTTGCTGAGATGAGACGAACCGTATTGTAATGGTTTTAGTTGTGAGCCCAGAAGCAGCTAAAAAATCCTTGAGGATGCAAATGGCATGTAAGACTTACCGCATAGGTGAGGTTGTAAATGGTGGAGTAAGCTATAATTGAATTCTCTAAATGGATGCTATTCCAATAGCTCATTAGAGGACAGAGATGGTATTTGTGGTACTTGTAACACACTGCCAAAGTAACAGTGTAATGACCAAGATCAAGAACAAGGAGTGAATTTTCCTGCATCAACAGAGACTTGCCTCAGTCAGAAAGCAATCAGAGAAGAAAACCCTGGCCAATCACAGCACCCAGGAGTCCACTCTCCATCTGCCTCTCAGGCTTCATGGAGGCCATACAGATATTATTCATGATGCTGGCCACAAATAACAATTATGTTCCCCTACATGTTCATAATTTGTTTATTGTTTGTTATCGTTTTGGATATGATATTTTCATAATTTGTTAACTTCTTAATGGTAGAGGAACATAATTTGTTTATTTTTACTCAAGTTTTTATTTTATTTGGCATGTAGTTAATAGTTAACTGAGAATATTATTGTATTAGATTTTATGTTATTTAATTTGCTTTTCCTTAAGCTCTTACTTTAAATTTCAAGATTTTTAAATTTCTGTACTTTTTTTAATATAATTTTTTGTTGATAACAGTAATATGACGGTTTTGTAAAGTTGAATGCTCGATAATTTCTATATTTTAATCCTTGCAGCTCATATGCATAATAGCAGATGTATGTTGGAGGGAATATAAGTTAAATTTTTTGTTGACATAGTTTATTTTGGTCCAAGTACATATGTACATAACTTCTCTTATAAATATAATTTTATTTATAAATTTTCTTTTACGTATTAAACATATTTATTTATTTTATATAATTTAACGAGTGCATGTTTAATTTTATGATACTAAGTTATTTTTGTTAGATCAATTTAATTCTTTTGTTATTTTTTTATAGCAGTTTAATATTTTTATTATAAAAAAAATGACAACAAAAAGAAAAATAATTAAATTTTAAAACTTTTTTATTTTTATTTTTTATCTTATTGTTAATTTTGTAATAGGTATTGTTTATTATTATAGACCATCTATAAAAATAATATTTCAATAATTAAGATAATATGAGAAAAATAATAAAAAATTACAAATTAATCACTTATTTTTTTAAGGTCTATTTTTCAAAACAAAAGAATTAAATTATTATAAAAAATAACAAAATAATTAAATTATTCTTCTCGACATAACTAATACAATTAGAGTCACAAACCCTTATTATATTCACTTATAGCAAGGAATCTATTCTAATTAATTTTTGTTTATTTAAATAATATTTGTATTAAAATAAAAATTGATTAAATATTTGCAGGGTTGTGATGCACCTATAATGCTAGAAGATAGTAATTTGTTCACAGGTGAAAGAAATGCTGGACCAAACAGAAACTTAGAAAGAGGTTATGAAGTTGTAGAAGCTGCAAAGTCTAAAGTGTTATGATTGATTAAAAATAATATTAGGTTTATTAGTCAAAATAGTAGGTGACTAATTTAGAAGAAAATTCATAGAAGGTGGCTTACCATATTGTCAAAGATGGAGGTGCCTAACTTTGTTTGAATAAAGAATAAGAAAATTAGGTAGCCTAATTTTGTTGAATGAAGAAATGTTTGGCATATGAAATGAAAACTTGAAGGCTATAAATATGGCTTCATTTCTTCATTGATAATCATCCCAAAAATAGAGAAAAGCTTGTATGAAAAATTCTTAAGTGAGAATTTTGTGGGAAAATTCTCTTGGGTTTGTAATTGCTCTTGTCTTTTGGGTGTGTGAGAAAATTACTGAGAGTGTGATTGTAACAATTTTCCACATAGTGAATTTTTCTCTGGTTGTCTTTTGACAACGAAAGTGTTTTTTCTCTAATTTGGAGTTTCCACTATAATTCTTGTGTTGTGTATTATCTATTTCTCTGTTATTTGATATTCTGCTATGGAAGATCTTAGGAGTGATAATTTGTGATTATACCATTTTATCCAAATTTCCTAACAACTGGTATCAGAGCCAATTTCAAAGAAAGAAGGAGAAATGTCGAGTCAAGATTGACATTGAGAAATTTGATGGGAGAATCAATTTTGGCTTGTGGCAATCAAGTCGAATTTGTTGATCAATATGGGTTACCTGAGCGTTAAAGGGGAAACTGCATTCTTTGGTATTGAGTCCAATTAAAACCAATATAAGTGATGAAGATTGGAAGATCTTGATCTAAGAGGCTGCAGTGCAATTAGGCTTTGTTTGGCCAAAAATATTCTTTGCAAATGTGCATGGAATATCTATGGCGAAAAGAACTCTGAGAAAAGCTTGAAGAATTGTATCGGTAGCGTTTCAAATCGAGTGTATTTGAAAGAAGCGGTTCATACTTTGCGTATGAATGAAGGAAGCTATTATGTTTGACCATCTAAGTGTTCTCAATGGTATTGTCTCGAATGGAAACCATTGGAGTTAAAATTGATGATGAAGATATAGCTTTAAAGGCTCATCTAGTCTCTTCCATCTTAACATGATCCACGTGAAACCTATCTTGACTACGTGGAAAGGAGAAAATATTTTTTCAAAAGTTACTAGCAAGTTGTTTTACGAAGAAAAAAAGGTAGTGGTGAAAGAAGTGTTTCGCTGGAAAACTTAGCATTGGTAGTGACAACGAAAGAAAAACAATTTCATGAAAAAGAAGATAGTGTCTTTGGGGGTGTGGACAATCGGGGCACCTCAAAGAAATTGTCCAAAGGGTGGGCTGATCCTGAAGCTCAAATCTGCGGCGGTGGCAGCTAATAGTATGTCTGTTTTCAAAGACTATAGTAATGCTCTTTGAAAAGAGCGTGTACATCCTACGTGGCATGCCGCTAGTCTCTAAATATTGCCATGAAAGAGGGTGTGTTCTTGGTAAGCGGGTCCCTGTGAAGTTTGCACACGCGGGCATTGGCTTGGTATAGATGCAAGGTGTGTGGTGGAAAGGATGTCGATGGGTGATGAAGCTCTCGGGAAAACCAAGTGTGAGAGTTGCGCATAAATTTCACAAATTTTTTTTCGACATGAGCCGATGTGAAATTCTTAGAATTGGTGATTAATTCTAAGTGGGTGTACTCTTTATGGTGGAATATGATAATTCTCGGTGTAGAGAATTATAGTGATTGGAATAGACACTGTTATAGTGGTAACCATGTTTATTTTTAATCAAGGTGGAGATTGTTATGATTGATTAAAAATAATATTAGGTTTGTTAGTCAAAATAGGAGGTGCCTAATTTAGAAGAAAATTCATGGAAGGTGACTTACCATATTGTCAAAGATGGAGGTGCCTAACCTTGTTTGAATAAAGAATAGGAAAATTAGGTAGCCTAATTTTGTTGAATGAAGAAATGTTTGGCATATGAAATGAAAACTTGAAGGCTATAAATATGGCTTCATTTCTTCATTGATAATCATCCCAAAAATAGAGAAAAGCTTGTATGAAAAGTTCTTAAGTGAGAGAATTTTGTGGGAAAATTCTCTTGGGCTTGTAATTGCTCTTGTCTTTTGGGTGTGTGAGAAAATTACTAAGAGTGTGGTTGTAACAATTTTTCACATAGTGAATTTTTCTCTGGTTGTCTTTTGACAACGAAAGTGGTTTTTCTCTAATTTGAAGTTTCCACTATAATTCTTGTGTTATGTATTATCTATTTCTCTGTTATTTGATATTCTGCTAAGAAAGATCTTAGGAGTGATAATTTATGGTTATACCATTTTATCCAAATTTTCTAACATAAAGTGAATACCATATGCCTTGGTGTTGTATCTTGTGCAGGTATAATAGCCGTTGCTCCAAGAGATGCTACAACTGCTGTAAGTGTAAAGTATATTATAGTCTATTCATACATATATTAATTACATATAGTAAAATGACTTCAAATTACTTCTATTAATTTGGGATGTGTAACTCTATGTATCATTAATGGTTAAAAAACATACAAAAAAAAAAAAATTAATGTTCTATTTGTCATACAACAACTTACCCATCTTATTTTTATCCATATGTTTACTGCATCAGTTCTGATGACGGATGGCTACCAGAGCACACTCGAGCCATGTTATGTCCCCATAAATATTTTAGATTGTAAATAATACATTTTAATGTGTTCAAATTAATTTTGTTTTTAAAGGCATCTTTAATTTTGTGTATAAATTAACTATGTCAAAAATAAAAAAAATATTATAAAGAGTGTCTAAAAGAAAAAAAATTGTTGTTTAAAATTAATATCATCATATTGTGAAATATACATATCTTATAAATAAAGCTTATATTACTTTGATTTTAAGTAAATAATGGATTCCATATTTTCTCATAAAGGAAGAAGGATATTATTAAAAAAATAACAGACAATGCCATCCCTTGTCCAAAACAAAAATTAGATGTCTTTAGTATATGAGTTTGAGTAAGTGTGCAAGCCTGCAATTGTAATTTTAGAAAAAAGAAAAGGAAAACATCATATGTGTTTTTACTCTATTTATTATTTATTTTTTTTGTTTTTGTTTTTGTTTTTCTTTTACTTGCCTAGCCAATAAATATATGGAAAGTTTTATAACTTTGATGCATAAAATTGAGAGAATATATATGTATTCAGGTTGGGGTCCATCTTGGACAGTGAAGCATGGAAGATGAGATTCCAGCCAAACACTGAATTTTTTTTTATGAATTAAAATTGCTTTAAAATAAAAAAACTAGGAGTTCAATGCTTTAAATTGATTTATAAAGCAATTTTTTTTATGAATTAAAAGCATGGAAGGAGATCGAAGGGAGAAAGGGATCGAAAAAAAAGATAAGAAAAAAAGGAAAAAGAAAAGGCAAAAAAGAAGGACAAAAGTGGAGTACAATTAGAGAAGAATTTTTTTGTGATTGTATTTTCTATCTAGAGTTAGGTTATTCTAATAGAGTTTAGATATTTAAAAATTCATAAAATAATAAAATATAGTGTAAGTTTATTATTATTTAATCGTTTTATCATTTGAGATAAGTTTATTTAGTTCTCTAATATCGACGGTGAACAAAAAAATTATCTTAAGAACATTGTGTAATACACAGATTTCGATTCTTTACTCTATTTAATTTTTGTATTTATAATATATATATATATATATATATATATTTATATTCGTATATTTTTAATTTTAATAAAATAATTTTATTCTTAACTTATTTGTCTATGTATTATTTCTACAATCTTAATATATATATTTTTCTTATTTTTTGGACAAACAAATACAATTTTTTAAAAGAAATATTTTGTGACAAACAAATTATTTATAATTTGTTATATTTATTTGTTCTATTATATATATTCTACTATCATTATCGTTCAATTCTTTCGTCTCTTTATTAATTCACTTCATGATTTATTAATATTGCCTTTATCCCTTCTACGTAAATTATCACTTCATCTCTATCACTATTTTTATTGTTTCTCTACTATTTACCGTTTCTTAATTTTCTTTACTTTATATTTATATTTTACTTTTACTATATATATTTTTTATAATTTCATAAATAAATAAATTATTTTATTTTTAAAACTATTTAATCACTATAATTAATAAAATTACAAATATAAATGTAAATTAACATATTTTTATTATTTATTTATTGAATATATTTTTTAATAATCTAAAACTTTATTTGGTGATTTTTAAAACATGGGTTACTATTGAAAAGTAAAAAAAAAAAAGATTATGAATCTAAAATTACCACTCCAGTGTTCTAAACTGAAACCCAATTGTGAATATTACTGATTTTATTATGGGTGGTTTTACTACAAATCAAATGATAAGGTCTTCTGTGACTCATGGGGTAACTCCAATGTTTTCAATTTATATTCGTAAGAACCATGTTGTGGCAAAGAAATATTAGAAGTTTAATAGTTTGAACTTCAAGAAATGGAGGAGTAAGATAATGTTTTATCTCACCATCTTCAATTTGGAAAAGTTCTTAACTGAAGAAGCTCTTGATCAACCTGAAGGTGAGCAAGAGTTTTAGTCTGCTAGTGCTATTGAAGCATGTAAGCATTCTGATTATCTTTATTTTGAATAGTATAATCGATTCCTTGTACAATGAGTACAATAAGGAGAAGAACTAAAGACTTATGGGAATCATTAAACCAAAACTATGAAACTAAAAATGCCGGTTCCGGTGCCAAGAAATTTTTGGTTGGTCATTTTCTTAATTATAAAATGGTGAACCCTAAATCTGTATGCAATCAACTACGTAAAATCCAAGATATCTTAACAGAGATGTATGATGAATGGATGGTACTTAGTGAAATCTTCCAAGTTATAACTATTATTAAAAAGTTTCCCTTTTCATGGATAGGGTTCAAGGCTTCTCTTAAGCACATGCGAAAGGAAGTATCTTTGAAAGACTTACTAATAAGATTCAAAGTGGAAGAAGATAACAAGGCAAGCTGGGTAAAGAGTCTAAATTAGGACCTAGAGAAGCAACTTTTAAAAGGTTAAGTTTCAGAGGGATTTACTTTAACTATTAGAGGATAGGGCATAAAGCCCCAGACTTTAAGTTTCTAAAAAGAAACAAGAATTGTGAAACAAATATGGTTGATGACATCACTCATGATATATCTGATATTGACTTGTGTGCCTTCGATTCTGAGGCAGGATCAAACCCAAATGAGTAATGGATTGATACTGGTGCAACAAGGCACGTATACTCAAATAAGAAACTATTCATTATTTTTAAACCAGTAAAAGATGGAGAGAAACTCTACATGGGAAATTCTACCACATCAACCATTCAAAGGTAAGGCTAGGTCAAACTAAAGATGACTTCTGGGAAGGATCTTACATTAAAAATTGTACTCTATATGCCAGACATCCGTAAGAATCTTGTTTTTAGCTCATTGCTAAACAAGCATGGCTTTTAGATAGTGTTTAAATATGATAAGGTCGTTGTGACCAAAAATAAAATATTTGTAGGAAAATGATATGTATTTGATGGGTAATTTAAGCTCAATGTAATGACTACAAAAGTTAAAAATATTAATAAGTGTAATTCTTCTTCTTATTTGCTTGAGTGTTCTAAGTTGTGGCATGGTAGACTAGATTCAAAGCATAAGTGTGAGAATTGTATTGAGGTAAAAATGACTAAATCGTCATTTCATTCGATTAAAAGAAACACTGAACCCCTTGACCTAATCCATACTGATCTATATGATTTGAAATTTCCTCAAATAAGGGGTGACAAAAAGAATTTTATTACTTTTATTGATGATAGCACGAAATATTGCCATTTGTATTTGCTCAAAAGTAAAAATGAATCTATAGAGAAATTTATTCTTTATAAAACAAAAGTTGAGAATCAACTCAACAAAAATATCAAGGCACTGCGTAGTGATCGTGCTAGTGAATATGAAACACTGTTTGGTGAATTCTATATACAACATTTAGTTATCCATGAAACCATAGCGCCTTATTCACCTCAACAAAATCAAGTTATTGAACGTAAGAATTGTACCTTGAAATAAATGATGAATGTAATGCTATTAATTTTTGAGTTGCCACATAACTTGTGGGGGGAAGCTATTTTGTTAGCTAACTACCTTCTAAATGAGGTACTCCAAAAAAAGAAACATATGAAATAATATGAATTATTTAAATAAAGGGTACCTTCCTATAAATATTTATAAGTGTGAGGGTGTCTTGTTTAATTAACTGTACCTATACCTAAGAAGATGAAGATAGGTCCAAAAATGATAAATTTCATCTTCATTGGATATGCACATAATAGTTATTGGTTTCTTGTGCATAAGTGAAAGATCCTAGACATACATAAGAGCACGATAATGGAATCAAAGAATGCATCATTCTTTGCACATGTATTTCCAACTAAATCTCAAGGAGAATCAAATTCATCTAAATGAACGTATAAGACTATGAATGAAGATAGTCAAAGCAAACAACCTAAACTAGAAGTTGAGGTTGAACTTAGACGTACTAAGAGGGATAGGAAAGAAATGTCTTATGGTCTAGATTTTTGATCTATTTGTTAGAAAGTGAATCTCAAACCTATGAAAATTCTTCTGAAGGTCTTTAATGGAAATAAGCCATTATTAATAGTAAAATTGAGTTCATTTTGCAAATTTACACTTGGGAACTAGTTGATTTACCTCAAAGTAGTAAAACACTAGGGTCCAAGTATATTTTCATAAGAAAACGTAAATCAGATAGATCAATTGATAAATACAAGGCTATGTTTGTAATTAAGGGATACAAATAACAACATGGTCTTGATTACATTGATACTTATTCTCTTGTGAATAGAATAACATCCATAAGGATGATAATTTCTATCGCCACTCTTCAAAATCTTGAAATACATCAAATGGATGTAAAGATAACCTTTCTTAATAGAGACTTAGATGAATAAATCTACATAGACCAACCCAATGGTTTTTCATGCCTAAGGCAAGAAGGAAAGGTCTATAAATTGGTGAAGTCTTTATATAGCTTGAGATAAGCACCAAAACAATGGCATGAAAATTTTTCTAATATCATAAGGACAAATGGTTTTAAAATCAACGAATGTGACAAATGTGTATATATCAAGAATAAAGAAGATGGTTATGTTATCTTGTGTCTTTATGTTGATGATATGCTAATTGTAAGTACTAATGATCAAATTTACTAAGATTATACTGAATTCAAGGTTTGATATGAAAGATATGGGGCTTGTTGATGTAATTATGAGAATTAAGATATCAAGGATATCAAGCGATTTCATTCTAAGTCAATGTCATTATGTTGACAAAATACTTGAGAAATTCAATAATGGTGATTCTAGAATTGCGAGAACACTAGTAGATGTAAATCTACACCTATCTAAGAATAAAAGTGACAGTGTGTCTCAACTAGAATATTCTGGAGTGATAGGAAGTCTTATGTACTTGATGAGTTATATGAGACCAAACATAGCTTACGTTGTAAGAAAATTAAGTAGATATACTAGTAATCCAGGATCTGGTCACTAGAAAGGTATTACAAGACTACTTAGATATTTAGGATATATACGTACCTATGGATTGTACTATACAAGATATCCAGTTATATTACAAGGATATAGTAATGCAAATTAGATATCTGACATAAAATACTCAAAGTTTACAAGTGGAATATATTCATATTGGGTGGTGCATTTGTTTAATGAAAGTTCCCTAAACAAACGTGCATTACTAGATTCACAATGGAGTTTAAGTTCATTGCTTTGGATAAATATGACGAAGAAGCCGAATGGATACACAATTTTTTAGAGGATATTTCTAATTGGGTGAGGCCTATGCCTTAACATCCATTGTGATAGCCAATATGCTATTGGCAGGGCATAGAGCAATATGTATAATGGTAAGTCTCGATATATACGTCATAGATATAATACCATTAGACAACTACTCTCAATTGAGATTATCTCTATTGACTATTTGAAGTCAAAAGATAACATAGTGTATCCTTTAACTAAAGGGTTAAATCGAGAGTTAGTTGATAAGTTATCGAGAGGAATGAGACTAAAGTCCATAAATGAATAAGGATTTGTAAAGGAAACCCAACCTATTTGATTGGAGATTCTAAGATCTAGGTTCAAAGGGACAACCTAATTGTAAATATTTAGTGATATCACTATAAGGGTTTATCCTTAAGTCCATTCCTATGATAAAAAAAGTGATACTCGTAAGATACAGGGTAATAAGTTAAGGATTTTAATAATTCTTATGAAGAGAATACCGAACGGAGTATACGGGTTACTCTTTACGAATTGCTTTTAAAGATAAGAGATTACTTATGTGAGGGAGGAGTGAGACCGTTTCGAAAGAGAATTGTGTAGGGCTCAATTCTTTAAAGACTCTCACAGAATCAGTCGTATGTTCATGGGCAAAACGAACATAATAATGAGAATTGAATTATGTCACAAAAGAATCTTGTGTAAAGTATGCCATCGCTTATATAAACGGTAGAACAGTTCGAGGACATTACATATACTAGTTAGTGAGTAAGGTAAATATACTTTTATAGGGAAAAGTTCAAAAGGCAACACTTACTTATCCTATGCAGGTTTTGATCCGTTAAACTCTATTTCTGTGTTAAAATTTGATTTAAAATCTATGTTAATTTTTATTCATGTAAGAGATTGTTGAAATTTTTTTATGAATTAAAATTGCTTTAAAATAAAAAACTGATGATTTAAAATTCTTTTATTAAGAAACAAATTTTACTTTTGTTTTCATAACTTTCTATACATTTTTTACTCTATCTTGCTCAATTTATGAATTTTTCCATTTCTCAATTAATTGAGCTCTTAATTGCTTTGTCTTGCTCCATTTTTTTAAGTTTTTCATTTCTAAATTAAAGCTCTGCTTATGAGTATATATATCTGTTTGTAGAAAGGTAAAAAACAGAGTTGGGTTGAGTTTAGCAGAGAAGAAAGAGAAAGTAAAGAGAAAAGAAAAAAAAAGGAAAGAGAAGAGAAGTGGAAAAAAAGGGGAAAAAGAAAAGAAAAAATATATTTTTTTTTGTATTTTTTTATCTAGAGTTATGTTTTTCTAATAGAGTTTAGAAACTTGAAAGTTCGTAGAATAATAAATTATGATATAATTTTATTATTATTTAATCGTTGTATCTTGGAAGATAAATTTTCATAATTCTCTAACATCCAAGATAAGCAAAAAAATTATCTTTAAGAAAATTATATTATACACAAGTCTCAATTTTTTATTCTATTTAAATTTTATATTTATAATATATATATATATATATATATATATATATATATATATATATTTGTTGTTAATATATTATTCCCTATAACTTCTAAGTCCTGTGACCTTGCTAATCTTAGCCTCAGTGCGAGAGACATGGTTGCATTATCATGTTAGTAAGTTTTATTCTCCTAATTTATTAGGTATCAATAAATATGTTACTTGCAATTTCATAATCTTGGTAAGGTTGGTACGAATAAACTCAAGGTTTAAATCCAATATATACATCCTACACTTAAAATAGGCACCTTTCGTTAAAAAAACAAAAAATAAATATATGATCCTTGAATATGCTTTAGGCTAATGAAAAAGGCATAAAACTATACTTGTTCTCACACAAGTGGGCAAGCTCAATGCTTCACATTTCGCAGCAGAATACACAACAATGGAAGTGATATATTGATGTTGGCTTTGCTAGAACTCATAGACACCGATGTCCGACTAACGACCGTGGCGGTGACAAAAACTTGGTACCCCTTGATTTGGTAACACCCAATTCATTTGACAACAATTACTTCAAAAATTTGATTCAAAAGAAGAATCTGTTTCAATCTGATCAAATCTTATGCAATAGTGATTCAACTGACAGTGTAATGAATGAGTACAGTAAAAACCCAGAAACATTCAAATCTAACTTTGGGACTACCATAATGAAAATGGGAGACATTGATCCACTCACAGGATCAGCTGGTCAAATAAGAAGGATTTGCGGTATTGTTAATTGAAAATATTTTCTTCATTAAGCTTTTTTTTTGGCATTTTCAAATTTATAAAATTTAATTAATGACCGTAAATTGTGTGGATATAAATTACCAAGTATGTCACTAAATTTTTCTTATGGATATAATCAACTTAGAGGGAGTAAATAGGTAATTTTTTTAAGTATGTTTAAACAAAAAATTTCAAAGTGATTAAACATGTAGTCGTGTGTAAATAATATAAAGCGAATATAAAAATAAACTTGACGTACAATAGTTTACGTGTAAACAACCTAGGCAACGTAATGACCGAATAGGAAAACCACTACTCCATCAGATTATATAACTATCAACTCTGAAAATCAATGTTCAATTATGAAGTAAGGTCTTAAATTACTCTTCACATATAAAGCCTCCACTGTAATTTACTTATAAATAGTTACTTCTTTCACAGTCTCTACAAGATAAATGTACGAATCTTTATCAACATTTCGATTTCTTGAGTTATACAAGCAATAGAACTCGTTCAATGAACACCTAAAAAATTAGCAAAAACAAACAAATACAATATGTATCTTAGAACAAATTTAATAATAAAAACCACACCTAGAAGATTTAACATAGAAATAAGATAATTTAAATCATCTAACAAATCCTAAAACAAAAATTAAAAGGACGATATCATAAAAATAAATTGACTTATTAATTAATCAAACATAACAATACAATTTTTGATGGATTAAATTAAGAACAAGTATAAGAAAATATAATGTAGTTTTCAGAATACATTTTGAGGTGATACTAGGTCATTAGGCAATGACCAATCTATCCATAAAACATTTCATAGAGCAATAATAAATAAGGACAATATGGTAATATATAAGTTTGAAATGAGTAAAAAAAGGATTTTAGGTTTAAAATTTATGCTCTCGATCGATCGAACCAATAATGTTAATTGATCGAAACTCTTTTCGATAGATCCAACAATAATCAAATAACAATCGATCAATCTAGTAACGATCAAACAATAACTTGAGAACAGGTAGATTGATCACGATTGATCCTCAATCAATCAAACCTAACTTCAATCTATCTACTCTAATTAGAATTCAATTAGAGAGAAATTAGATCTCATATGATCAACCCTCGATTGATCCAGACCTTCGATCGATTGACCAAAGATTCAATCGATCGTCTAATATAAATATCATATTTATCCATATGTATAAGTTCAATTCTAACATGATAAGTAAGGAGTATATATTTGATAACTAAATTGCAGGATCTCACAAAATTAGATAAGCTCAATGCTTCACATTTCACAACAGAATGCACAACAATGGAACTGATATTGAGACTAGCTTTGCTAGTACTCGTAAATGTTGATGTCTAGCTAATAAATGTGATGGTGATGAAAACTTAGCACCCCTTGATTTGAAAACACTCAATTCATTGGACAACAATTACTTAAAAAATTTGATTCAAACACTATTATAAAACTAGGTTTTAAAGTTGGTTTGTTGAACCGACTTTAAATGACAAGACTTAAAATTTAAAGTCGATTCATGCGTTAAATCGATTTTAATTTTTTTTACATATTTTACTCATTAGAACTTGTATTCGATCACATATAATAGGAAAAAAAAACAAAACCTATTTAGCAAAGTTTAAATAATATAAATAATTGATTGTAATTATATAAAAACCAAACATAATAAATATATACATATAAATATAATTACGACATACTTATACAAAACCTATATAATAAAAATAATAACATACATAATACAAAAAATTATACACATAATATACAAAAAATAATGCAAAGTGAATAATAAGTGCGTAGGATTAATAGAAATACTTACAAGAGTAAATAAAGTGACAAAATGAAGGAAATTAAATGAAGGAAATTAAATGAAGAAAAAATGGTGTTTTGTAAGTGAGAAAATATGTATAAAAAATTTGAGTATTTTGCTAAAAAAAATAGAGAATCTAGAAGATAATTTGGAGAGGAGGACAACCTACTAAACGGTGCTGAAATTGGTGGTCGTAGGTGGCCGAAAAATGAGAAAGAGTGGATGAGGAGTATAGGCTTTGGGTTTTAGGGTGTTGTTTTACAGCATTGCAAATAAAAAATGTTGTGTTTGATGGGGAAGAAAGAGAAGAAAAGGAAAATATTCACGTGTATAGCATTGGTTGAAGTGTTGAACCGACGCTACAAGTAGAACGTAGTATCGATTATACATGTAGCGTCGGTTCAACACGTCTACCGACGATAAAAACTATGTGGATAGCTTCATTTTTTCAATGAAATTACTTTAAATTGATTATAAATCGATTTTATTCAAAAATCAATTTTAAATCTCGACTTAAATGTCACATTTTGCGGTAATGAAAAAAAGGGTCTGCTTCAATTTGATCAAGTCTTTTTCAGTGGTGTTTCAACTGACAAAGTTGTGAATGTATATAATAAGAACCGAGAAACTTTTAAATCTTACTTTGGAATTGCCATGATCAAAATTGGAGACATTGATCCACTCATAGGTTCAGTTCAACAAATAAGAAGGATTTGCAGTGTTGTTAACTAAAAATATGTTCTTATAAGCTTTTTTTTAGCTTTTTAAAAATTATAAAATTTTATTTATGAGTGAAAATTGTGTGAGTTATAAGCTGCATAGCAAGTATGTCATTAATTTTTTGTAAGCAATGTCTATAATTTTTAACCGATCAATAAGAAGAATTAATTTGTTGAATACTTGGCATAAACTACAAATAAATGTGAAGATTAAGTATAAGGAGGAATATACTGCACTATCAGAAAAACAATGAATCTGTTACAATTTGAATTTAGAAGGGATAATATTTAAAGAGGAAAAAATTGAAGTAGTTTTTAATTTAAAAATATATCATATTTTAATATAAATATGTTTAAAATTTTAAATTTGTAGTGAGTCCTTGTGTATTAAAGACCTAAAATTTAAAATCTATAAAACACAATTCAATTTTATATATGTAATTTATCTATAATTTTATAAATATTATATCTGTGGAGACATCGAGGTCTTTTAGATTAATTTATTTATATCATTTAATTCATTAGATTGTAAACGTTGTTATTTAATTTTTTTACCTTAAAAAAAGCAGATCATTAAGAACAAAACACATATTTTTAATTGATTTTTTAATTAAAATATAATTTTTAAAAGTAATATTTTAACATAAAAAACATTAAAATAATGTAATAAAGATCTAAATAAAATTAATTATAATTTAAAAGATTAAATGATACAAATAACATATTTTAAGGGATTTATACAACATTTTTCTCCATATTTAATTGTTTTTTGAAAAGTTGAGGTTTATGAGTGGTTTCCTTATTATGTAATAAAAATTATTTTTATTATAAATTTATGATAAATTATAATTGATATAAAGTAATATTATTTTTATAACATTGTGACTATATTATAATCTTATTTTTCTCGGTTACAATGCAAGATGACCAAAAGTGCGGGAATCAAGTTTATAGAAGTAAGAATACTAATATGAAAGTGAGGGACCAACAAGCGAAAGAGTTTGTAGAGTACTACTTTTTTAGTATATAGAGTTACGAAGGAAGTGACTTAATTTGAATCAGATTATTAAAAAGATTTGTAACTTGTTAACTTATACAAAAGTGTAATAGAGTTCCCAAGTTCCTTGGATCAGAAATAATTTCATTTATTCTGGTATGTTTAAAAACAAGTTATTTAAGAAAAAAATTATATTATTTTAATAATATTTTTATTAAAATATTTTTTTAAATCGAGTGTAATATAATAATAAAATATTTTTATATAAATTAATCACGTAATCATATTTTCTAGATTATATTATATTTGGTGTAATTTTGTATATTTCATTTGATAAATAAAGAGTAATAATGTGCATTAAAGAGATTTATAATCAAAGTTTAATAAAAATTAAGTTATCACATAAATATGATAGTAAAATAATCTTAATAAAGATATATATTTTAATCATCTTAAAAATAAATATTTACAATGTTAATATAAGTCGATCCTATTCCAATAAATAATATCCATCAAATTAATTATTTGTTCTATATATACCCAAAGATGGATGTATATGGTGGGAAGGAAGAAAGGACACATGTCTCATCTAAAATAAATTAATTTTTAAATATAATATTTATAAAATTATAGATAAATAAATGTATAAAATCGAATGGTATCTTGTCTAAATTTTAAATTTTAAGTTTTTAATACTCAATATATTAACAAAACTCAATAATTTTGATATATTTTTATTAAAATAATATATATATATATATATATATAACATTTTTTTAATTAAAAATAAATAATAATTAAAAAATAATTAATATTATTTTTATTTTATATATTATGCTACTATTCAATATAAATCCTTAATCTACCGCTGTATATAATCTGTATTACAAATAAGTTCAATAACTCGGATCTATTACATAATAGATAATAATAACTAAACATGATATTTTCTCGTAGTCACAAAATTAGATCGTGGATCTCTTTTAATTTTCTCATCTTGTTACTAACTTAAGCATTCTAATTTTCTCGTCTTGTTACTAATTTAAACATTGAAAGATCGAAGATCACATTTCATGATAATTTAATGTCGTAACAATTTATTCAATCTCGTAAATTTTCAAAAAATAGTCCTATTAGGTATTAGCCAAAATCAAATTCAAAAGATTATTAGTATAATATTTTTTTAGATTAAAAATAATTTCATTTAGTCTCATTTTTATATTTAAAAAAAATGAATAAATGAATAAATGAATAATAAATTATATTATTTTAATATTTTTTTTAATTTTTTCAATCAAATAATTAAAATACCATTAATATATAATTATTTAATAATAATGAAATGAAAATAACATGACAATTCATATGAACGTGATTTACAACATGATTTTAATTTACCTATGCACGTTTTTTTATTTAAATTTAAATTTAAATTATAAATATTTTCTTTTATTCCTTGAATATAATGATAGTTTAAATGTTAAACATTGGTAAAAAAAAAATAAGAACGACTTTTTAAAGACATATATTGTAAGGGTAATACCATAACCATATATAAAATGTCCATAATTTATATAATGTAATTAATTTTGTAGTTAGGTTCTTGTATATCTTTGGAATTTTACATTTTTTATATAATTTTCTTTTAATATTTTGCTAGAAATTAAAATCTTAATAGTAGAAAAAGTATTGAAAAAAATAAAACATTTTTAGATAAAGGTAATGATTTTTTATTTTTTTTCAAAATACTTAATCCATTACGGTTTTTGTGACGATATAATTTATCAGTTTTAAGAAAGTTACGAAGATTCAATTACTACTTATTGCCTCCTCTCTTAAAAAAAAAAAAAATAACTTGAAAGTATCGAATCTACAATTCCGCACCAAAACTCGGTCTAGGGTTTAAATCTGGAGCATTTCCAAAACCCCATATTTCCTTTCTACCACCGTAGCCAACAGGGTGTTCTAGTGCTTCTCGAAATACCTACCCTCTCGATTATATCCCTACTCGCTTTAGTCTTAATCCTACCCGGCCATATACAGATTCAACGCCCTCACGAGAAAGGTTTAATCTTCGAGCTTTTTTTTTTATTCTGAATCGGCATTGGTAAGTAGATTTTCCCTTTATTTATTCTAAGTGCAATATTTATCATCTTTAGCATTGTAAGCTTGCATTTTCATTTGTAATTTGTATTGATTGAAGTTGCTGTAATTAAATTGTGTGGAGTTTTATGGGGAAATCTGGTGTTAGAAAGAAGAAGGGTGGTTCAAACCATGCTTCAGCTGATAACAATTCAACACCAAGTGCTAATGGTGGTATTGATTTGGATGCTTCCATCTTTTTGAAAAGAGCCCGTGAGCTTAAAGAAGAAGGGAATAGGAGGTTTCAGATTAAAGACTATGTGGGTGCTCTTGAGCAGTATAATAATGCCCTTAAGCTCACCCCAAAAACACATCCTGACAGGGCTGTGTTTCACAGCAATAGAGCTGCTTGCTTGATGCAAACGAAACCTGTAGATTATGAAACTGTAATTGCCGAATGTACTATGGCTCTACAGGTTCAGCCACAGTATGTCAGGGCTCTTCTTAGGAGGGCTCGGGCATTTGAGGCTATAGGAAAGTATGAAATGGCTTTGCAGGACATGCAGGCGTTATTGGGGGTTGAGCCAAATCACAGGGAAGCATTGGAGATTTCCCGGAGACTTCGGATGGAACTTGGGCCTCGGCAAGAGGCTCAGCAAGACCTCAAGAGTCGTCCTTCACCTGCGGCACTTGGGGCTTCTGCAGTTCGTGGTGCCCCAATTGCTGGGTTGGGACCATGTTTACCTGCCCGGCCAGCACAGAAGAAGGGAACTTCTTCTGGAGGGACTTCAGCTTTATTACCAAACAATAAGACAGAGAAGCCTCAAACAATTTCACCCTCAGAAAATGGTTCTGTTAACAAAGCTCAAATGCCAAAGCTTGTTTTGAAGCCTTCAAGTGGTTCAACTAAACTTCCTAATTCAAGTAACCAAAAGGAACCGTCACCTTCTTCATCAGTGTCGTTGTTGCCTCATGGGAAGACTTTTGATACTGCAATTCAGTGGAGGCCATTAAAACTTGTTTATGACCATGATATTAGGTTGGCTCAAATGCCTGTCAACTGCAAGTTTGGAACCTTAAGGGATATTATTGCCAAACGCTTTCCATCATCAAATTCTGTTTTGATCAAGTATAAGGATAATGATGGTGATTTGGTGACTATAACATCTACACGAGAACTTAGATTGGCTGAGTCTTTTGTAGACAGTTTGATTCCAAAAGATCCTGAATTGGATAAAACAGACTTAATTGGGATGTTGAGATTGCATGTTGTGGAGGTGTGTCCTGAACAAGAGCCATCACTTTTGGAAGAAGAGGAAGAAGAAGACAAACCCATTGAAAATGAGGATATTAAGGTAGATGAAAATGGGTCACAATCATCACTTGGAGAATCTGTTTTGGAGGCTGCTAATTCTGAAATGGAGAAGATAGATAAGGAAGGTCCAAAGGAGAAACCAGGAGCTTCAGAAGATCCCGAGTGCAAGGAAATGGAAATGGATGATTGGCTGTTTGAGTTTGCTCAGCTTTTCCGCACCCATGTTGGTATTGACTCAGAGGCTCATATTGACTTGCACGAGCTTGGTATGGAGCTTTGCTCAGAGGCTCTTGAGGAGACAGTGACTAGTGAAGAAGCTCAGAGTCTTTTTGACAAGGCTGCCTCAAAGTTCCAGGAGGTTGCTGCATTGGCCTTTTTCAATTGGGGAAATGTTCACATGTGTGCAGCTAGGAAACGTATTCCTTTAGATGAGTCTGCTGGAAAGGATGTAGTAGCTACACAACTTCAAACAGCTTATGAATGGGTTCAAGAAAAGTATTCCTTGGCCAAAGAAAAATATGAAGAGGCACTCTCAATCAAGCCAGACTTTTATGAAGGCTTGTTGGCACTGGGACAACAGCAGTTTGAAATGGCCAAACTTCATTGGTCATTTGCACTTGCTAAGAAAATAGACCTGTCAAGCTGGGATCCTTCAGAAACCTTGAAACTTTTTGACAGTGCAGAAGAAAAGATGAAAGTTGCCACTGAAATGTGGGAGAAGCTGGAAGAGCAGAGAGCAAATGAACTCAAAAATCCAAACTTTAGCAAGAGGGAAGAGTTGTTGATAAGAAAGAAAAGCAAAGGAAGTGGTAATGAAGGTGAGTCTTCTGGATTGGGAGGCCAGAGTGAGCTTTCAGCAGAGGAAGCAGCAGAACAAGCTGCAGTCATGAGGTCACAGATCCATTTGTTTTGGGGTAACATGCTATTCGAGCGCTCCCAAGTAAAATGCAAACTGGGGATGGGTGATTGGAAGAAAAACCTGGATGCTGCTGTGGAGCGGTTTAAGCTTGCTGGAGCATCTGAATCTGACATTTCAACTGTTGTCAAGAACCATTACTCAAATGCAGGTTCAGTGGAAGGAGACCAGAGAAAGGTTCAGATTCTAGAAGCCAGTGAAGCAGATGAGAATGGTGAAAGCTGTCAAGTTTCAGGGAAGTGACTATTTTATTTACATGATCCCATAAAATATCTGCGTGTTAGTCATGAACTCATGTTTGGTGCAAAGAAACTGAACTCTGAATTTTTAAAATTCTTTTTTACTTGATTTTTGAAATTGGGTGCCAAATATGCAATCATGTACCTGAAATATTTTGGGCATTTAACCTTTCAATATTAACATTCAGGGTGATTCTTAATTTTGTCGAGATGATGATGAATTTTCAGTGTTAGATTTGTGTGCTTTGTAATTTTACAGATGACTTGCTGGCTGCAGCTGTATCTCTTTGTAACATAGTTGAAATGAATTATTGATCTTTGTTGACCCTGTGCTAATTTTGTTTGGAAAATTGGGAAAAGGGCCACATTCAAGTAGGTTAGTCCTAAGTATCCTTTAGTCCTTTAGAGTAGAAAATGAGATAATCAGTTTTGTTTTTTTAATCTTGTAATGGCCAAAAACAAAAGGAGCTAGGATAAAAAGTTAAAATATAGTAATATTTACAATAAGATATTATTTTGTGATACACGTGATTAAAATATTATTATTTAGCCAGTGTTAAAACTTATCTCTTTAATACTGAAATGCTAAAAATGGTGCCATTCTTAGGAGGTTGTTAAATAACAGGAAGAGTCATTAAAATGACAATTATAGTCCTTATTAATGAAATCGTGTACAAGCATAGTACATTTAATTAAAAAATACTCATGAATTGATTTTGTTCTTTCTTCATCCCTTTCTTAAAGGCAACATAAAAAAATTGTTATTTCTAAGCTACATAGTTATACAACTAGAGATGTAAAATGAGTTGTTTCATCTCATCTCATGTCTTATTTAGTGTCTTTATTAGACTCATAGTGTAATATAATCTCATTTAATTTAAATATTATTTCATCATGTCTTATTTAATACCTCTAATGGGCTCATGATGTAATATTGTTTTATTTTATTTAAATATAATTTTATCTCATTTAATATCATTTAGATTGTAATCATAATGTATCTAACTTTAAACATATATTATATCATTTTTCTTATTAAATTTATATTATAAATAATCATAGATAATAATTTTTATTATTTTTGTATGTTTACTTGTTTCATTTAAGTCTATTAGGGATAAATGAGTTAGTATTGTTTCATTATCATCTCATCTCATTAAAAATTAAATAAGACAATATGAGTTTTGAAAATTAATGGATTATATAATAAATCTTATTAACATCTCATCTCAATTTACTCTTATATATATATGATACGAATGCCTTAGTCTAAGTTGGAGTATAGTTGGCTTTTCACCCTATTTTGTTATATCTAGTTAAGTTTATAACAAAAATGTTCTTATGAACTTATCATCTTCAAGATGCTACGTGGTATTTTTATGGTCCTTTCTTGCCAAAATAAAATCCTCCACTCTCAGTGTGTCAGTTGTTAACAAAGTAGAGATGTTTCATAAAGGGGAGAAGCATATTGCCAAGTGTGTCTTAGATTCTGTTTTGGTTAAATTTATTAGGAAGTCGGATTGGACTGATTTAGCTCTATAGAGAGTAGAAACTCAGTGGCTAGGTGATGATTTCTTGATACTATCATATTTTGAGGGGTTAGATGAGGAGGGTGATATGGATGTGCTATCTATTTGGGATGTTTTCGCCCTGGCACACCTACTTATGCATGTTGCTTACAACTTCCATTAAAAAAGTAGAAAATTTGATGGCTGTCATTTTCTTTGCTGGATGGCTAGGATGATGCTTGAGAATAGTCAGTCCAACGTTTTCCTTTTTGGCCCTGTAGTCCCTCGAATGGTTTTGCTTGCTGGTAATGCTGTGTATTGGCTTGGAGTTGCTAGGCTAGCAGATTAAAACAATAGTCACTTTCTACTTTTTCCAGGTTATTAATTATGCTATTTCTGAAACAAGGGCGAGATTGTAAATTATTACATTTTTTTTTCATTTATTATTATTTTTTATTTTGCTCGGAGCTTTCATTATGTTACATGTCTTCGTTTTGGACACTTGTGTCCTATACTTTTGAGCAGGTATCTGAGTGCTTACACTTGTATTTGTTTTTTAATCAACTTTGTGGAAATCTGTATCATTTTTTTTCTCCTTTTTATACCTTTTTTTAAATTTTTACCCATTTAAAATGTCAAGTATCCATACATGTAACCGTTAAAGTCCATGCAACAAAGGCTTTTCGTAGCCAGATTGTTGAGGAAGGTAAGATAAAGCCATGGTATAAAGCATTTTTGTTATTGGTAAACTTTGCTCTCTGAGGATTTTTAGGATAAAATTAAGTTGAACTATTGCAACTTTTTACTATTCCTGGAATGTTTTGTCTCTGTACTTATTCATTTTCTTTTACTTGTATTAAAAGTGAGAATAGAGGGATTGCTTTTGTCTTCGTTTTGTGCACTGAAATTACAACATTATCCTTATGACTTTTAATTACGCACTTTTACACACCTTATGTTTTTTTTGGCTAATATGCTTTAACAGCCCTTATACGGTATATACTGTGAGGTGCATAAGAAGTTCATTTAAATAATAATGTTTTTATATAATATTTTTGAGTTGATAAAACTAAACATAAACATGTGGTTCAAACATAGATATAATACATTTGTATCTTATTCATTTTGAATTAATCATTTTCCTTGAGATTATGTAATATTTGATAATAATTAAAAAATAGTTAAATAATATTATTTTAAATTAAAAATACTTATTAAGTTTGATTAAAAGATTTAACTTTTTAGATAATAAAAAAGTTAATTTATTTTTATTATTTCGTATTTGAATTATTTATTAAATAAATTTATATAAATATTATAAAATCTTTTTAAATCACTACGTATGTATATATATAAATGGTGTTTGGATTCTATGAGTCATAAAATGAATAGTATTGTATATTTATTATTTACAGAAGTAATAAATTATTTATTCTAATAACATTCCTCCAGATTACTTAACATCAATTTTTCATTTATATTAAATAAATGAAAGTTACCCTCCTTTAATTTGTAACTTCTTGTTCCCTTTTTTATGATTGTTATATATATTTTCTTGTTTATAATGTTTTTGGGTTTCATCGATTGTTAAAAAGTTTATCTTGTGATCATTTATAATTTTAGTTATTTTCTCTTATTAATGATGTATTTATTCAAGGAAAAAAAAAAGAGTTGCTCTCCCATGTCAAACAACATTATTTGATTTTTATTTTGTTTGATATTTAATTTTTATGATTGATATGCTTTAAAGTTAAAAGTAATAATTTTTTTTGGGTGTGATTCTTTATACTTCTCTTTAAGTATATATATTCTTATAAAATAAAAAAAAAGAAAAGACTTTTTTCTTTCCATCAAAATATTTTTGTTTTGCAAAGTTTTTAAAATGGTATTATAACATATAAATTATTCATTTTAGACAAACATGGACAAGGCAGGGTTGATGATAGTAAAAGATTTACAAAAAAATTGCTTTATGAATCTATTTTTTTTGTTTTTTATTTTGTTTGATAAAATCAATTTATTTTATGTTATTTTATTTGATATATATATTTTTAATGTTTATTTTCGTATTTTGCTAATTTTCCACTATAGTATAATTGAAAAAGTGAAGAGGAGAGAGAGATACTATGCTTAACAAATGTCAAAAACCATTCTCCACCAAACTTTATATTTACTTGACTGAAAGCATGTCAGGATGTCAAATCTTAAATAATAATAATTTGAATAGTAATATAAATATCGTATTCTTTGTTGATATGAATAGGGGTGTCCAAAAACCGGATTGGACCGGACCAAACCGTAAAACTGGACCGGACCAAATCGAACGGTTTTACTAATCAAACGGTCCGGTCCGGTTTGTATTAATTTTAAACCGTTCAAACCGGACCGAACCGGTTTAATAATATATTAAAAATTTCACATTATTCTTCATTAAATTATAAAAAAAATCGAACCAAATCAGACCGAACGGTTTTATAAGTCAAACGGCCCGGTCCGGTTTTTATTTTTTAAAACCGTTTCAAACGGTTTGGTCCGGTCCGGTTCTATTAATATGAACGGTTCGGTCCGGTTAGATTTTTTTAGGAAAAACCGGACCGAACCGGACCATGGACACCCCTAGATATGATATAAAATTAAGATATAAAATAATAAAATAACTATCACTTAAGGCTCGGAATGAACAAATTTTTAATTAAATAAAAGCCGGTTAATTAAAAAAAATGAAGTATAATTTGTAATATTAAACATAGATTATATTTTTTATTTAGGTTGTTATATTAAATGAATAATTTTATTTTAAATAAATATATTATTTATACATTTATAATTGGAATTAATACATTATACTTTCAATTCATATATCCAATTAAATCGAAAATCGGAACCCATTCACGTATAAAAAAAATAACTTTTCATTAAAAAATTTGCATTAATTGTATAATTTAAGTTTTATTAATATGAATAAGTATAATATATATTAACTATAAATTTTTAACAAATTAAAATATAACAACCAACTTTATCTTTTTAAGATTTATTAGATATTAGAGAGAGTATTTTATTATAGTAGCTATCACTTTCAATCTAGCGTGGATTTCTCTTCATCTATGTTTACATTATACAGTACTCTTGAACATATTTTGTTTGTTTTGATTTTAGATATGATATTTTTTGATTTAATTATCCTTATGGTTCAAATTTTAAAGATTTTAAATTATGAAATATTTAAATTTTATTTAAGATTTTACATTCTATCAAGTTGAAGAATCGTATATGAATATTGCATAACTTAAAGTGATAAAGACAGATTCTAAAAAAAAAAATTGTTTATGTATTATAGATAATTTTTAAAGATTCTCTTGATATATTTTTAATTTCTTAATTTAATTATTTTTATAATCTTGATTTAAATAAATATAAATATATTTTTTCTTAAAAAAGAAAATAAAAATATCTAACTTCAAATAATTGAGGTAAATATAGTAATCTTTTTTTTTTGGGGAACAAATCATGTTATAATAATCTACTTTTAAGAATGTTTACTATAGTGATATTAAAGTTTCCTTATAAGTTAAGTTTCCCATAAATAAAATTAGAAGCGAATTGTTTAATATTATTTAAAAAAAAGTTGCAAACTCAAGAGAAATAGATTTAAGTGGAATTAAAACTTTGAGCTGGATTCCTAATTAGCAATTCAAACTTTCCTTTTAACCACAAAAAAAAAAATGGAATAAAAAAAATATCCAACTTATTACCCTTAAATGCCATATTCTTAAATCCATTCCCTAATGAATATTTCATAATCCTAATAAAGATACAATTGACATAGAGTTTTCCACAATCGAACCTTCAACAACCCCCAATACCATCCTATATATACATACACATTAACACATACCAAGCCAACACAAGGTGTACATTTAAAGTAAAGGCTATTAACATAAAAGAGAGATCAAAATTATCAAATCCGAGAGATTAATTAACTATGGCAATTAGAGGGGCTCAAGGTTGCTTAGGATTATCAATTTTTATGATAATTGGATTCATAATGATTGGAAATCACAAGGTGTTTGGACAATGTGGAGGGAGTTTTCCAAGTGTTATAAGCCAATGCCAACAATATGTTTCAAAAATTGGACCAAAAATTCCTCCATCTCAGTCATGTTGTTCAGTTCTAAGTGGCTTTGATATTCCTTGCATATGCAAATATATTACTAAGGAAATTGAACAACTTATTAACATGGATAAGGTGGTCTATGTTGCAAGAACTTGTGGGTTACAAGTTACCCAAGGAATGAAATGTGGAAGTATAAAACAAAATCCTTGTGTTTTTTTCTTACACTTTTAATTTCTAATTAGTTTTTTTATTTTTGAAAAATAACAAAAATAGCATCTTTAAAGCTTTTCATTAGTAAAAATAACATTTTTTTTATGTTCATTTCATATATTTTCATTAATAAAAAAATCTAAGAATCATTTTATTTTGAACGTCGTTGAATTAGGTACCGTTTAGATTAGTTCAATGTTAAATGCTATCTAATTTAACATCGTTCAATATTATCTGAATGTTATTTTTATTATTGTAAGTTTTAAGAATTTTCCTTTCCTTTTTTTTTTAAATGTGAAATATAACTATTTTGTCTTTGATGTCTGTTTTGCAGGCTATATAGTTCCACCAAGCTAGAGCTTGAAAAAGAGAACAAAGAGAGTTGAGAAGCTTGTTTCCATTTCATACTATCTTTTCTAATAAGGATCTTGTAATTCAATTTGAAACTTTCTTAAATACACTCATTTTGTTTGTGTGTGATTTTGAGTTCAAATTGTTTGTTATTTTTTTTTCTAAATATAATACAATATTTGGTGAGATTCGACCCAAAGAACTTTTTAAATGAAAGGTGAAACCTTTATTGACTTAACTAAAAAACAGGGGACAAAATAAATCATAATATGTATCATTTGTAGAGTTATATATAAGTCTCTACCCAAACCCAAAATGTTAATCTTCTACCTGGTTCAAGTGTAAATTAAATTTAAGGATTAGAAAATTTTCTAAAAGAGAAAGAATTTATCCTCTAAATCTCTAAATTGGGATTAAAACATATACTATTTATTATATGTTCTTGTTAACATTAATAGTTGATTCTCTACTTACAAAGTATATTTTTTTCTTTTTATATAAAAATGAAGCTTTTTTCTTTTTATATAAAAATGAAGATTTGAGATAAATCTATTCTAACATGTGCTAATATTCTTCATTTTTTTATTTTAAATAATATATTTGAATTATAAAATGTAACATTGATTAAAAAGAACAATGAAATTTTCTACTATTATAGTTAATATAGCTTGGCCTTGGCTACATATGTTATTGCTGCCATTGCTATAAATGACTGCCAAAGAGAGGTCAAAAACCTCATCTCAAAATGCGCAGATTATGTTGCAACAGGACCATTGCCAATAAATGCGCCACGACTTTCGTGCTGCCAGGCAAATATGAAAGTTGATGAGTCATGTTGGCGCGATTTTGGGAGTGGATAATACAATAATTAATGTCGACGTAGAAAAATTGGTTCTTGTTGTGCTTACTACTTACTTGTGACCTGAAATTTAACCCATCAATAAAGTAAGGAAGTAAATTCAGTTTGAAATTAACTAGTTTTTAATAGTTGTGTCCATTTTTTTTAATAGAAAAAATGCACACATGTTAATTAATATTGCATGTGTTGTATTTTGAACAGGTTACAGGGTCACAGGATCATGAAAATGCAAGGATTTGGATGAGGCTAGGTTTGAAAACAATCAATACTTAATTATAATATGAAAAGAATATCATATATGTATAAAAATAAAAATTTAGGAAGTACACGTAGAAATTAAAAAATTAAGAATTAAATTATTAAAAAAATTTTGAGGATTTAAACTTAGATTTGTATAAAATTTGAATTAAAAGCTTGGAGATGGAAGAGTGTATGTGACAAAAGATGTGAGTATCATGAGTCATATGGTTACAACAATTAGAATTAAAATATTATAAAGATTCGTCTGATGTGAGAGATAAGATAATAGAAGGAGGAATCCTAAATTTTGAGAAAACATGTTTAAGAAGACCTTCAAGTTCTTGAACGAAGAAGTTAAATTTGTCATAATTATTCTCAGAAACAGTGACAGGGATAGATGAGTTACTAGTTTTACCTGAAACATGTTGAGAGGGATTTCAAAATCAACTTGTGTGAAAGTGTTCTTTGCAACCTTTCCTCTACTAGTATTGTCCAAGTTTATATATGCAACGAAAGATTAGTATCTGACCGATGTGAGACTTAATATCCCCCCTTCACATCGATTGGTGAACCTGGTCGTCATTGGATGAGCAAAGCCCTTGGATGAACGCACTGTCAGGCTCTTGGACGCCGATGAAGGCAAAGAATTAGCTTTGATATCATGTTAGACTTGAGTCTAACTACATCTCAAAACCTAAATGAAGGATTGTCCAAACTTATATGTGTAACGAAAGACTAATATTTGACCGATGCGAGACTTAACACTAAATGTCAGATTGTATCACGGGATTTTAACCTCATTTTTTATTTTTACTTGCAATGATAAAAGATAATTTCAAACAATCGAGTAATTAAAAATAAAAAATAAAAACTAAAGAAACTCATGCTTCTAGTCTCTGCCTTTTGGCTTGCTTCTTCAAATTTTTGTAATATTTGGTAGGTAGGCATGTTTTTGAGAACTAGTTATTGCCTTCTTCATAAACTTTGCTTGTTTAGACATTGTATCTGTGAAGAGTATAGAGAGATAAGAAGAAAGAATGATTTAATGTTGTATTGGTGTGTTTAGAATGTACATAGAGAACCCTATTTATAGGATTGTAACAAGTGTAGTACAAGTGAAATAGTGAAAGTGTAGTACAAGTGTAGTACAAGTGAAATAGTGGAAGTGTAGTACAAGTGAAATAGTGGAAGTGTAGTACAAGTGAAATAGTGGAAGTGTAGTACAAGTGAAATAGTGGAAGTGTAGTACAAGTGAAATAATACAAGTGTAGTACAAGTGAAGTATAAGTGAATTACAATATCAAATATAACTTAACATCCCCCCTCAAAGTCAAGGAGGAAGAGAAACAATCAACTTGAGTTTGGAAAGTAATTCTTGAAATCTGCTTGGTAGATGAGATTTGGTGAAGATGTCAGCTGTTTGATCTGTGGAGGATATTGATTTGAGACAAACAATGTCTTGAAGAACATGTTGACGAACAAAATGACAATCAATCTTGATATGTTTTGTTCATTCATGAAATACATTATTGTGAGCAATCTGAATAGCACTCTGATTGTCACAATATAGGATAGTTGCAGTTGATTAGAGAACACCCATATCAGCAAGTAACCAACAGAGCCAAAGAAGTTCTTGAGTGGTGTCAGCAAGAGCACGATATTCAGCTTCAGTGCTGGATCGAGAAGTGAGAGATTGTTTCTTGCTTCGCCAAGATATAAGAGAGTTTCCAAGAAAGAAACAATATCCAGTGGTAGAGCGACGATCAGTTGGGTCACTTGCCCAATCAGCATCAGAGTAGGCGAAAAGAAGAAGATTAGACCTGTTGGAGAAGTGGAGACTGTGAAACATGGTGCCGTTGATGTAGCGAAGAATGCAAAGAACCGCAGTATAATGGGTAGATCGTGGAGCAGACATGAATTGACTAACCAAATGAACAACATAGGCAATGTCAGGACGAGTGAGTGTGAGATAAACAAGGCTACCTACTAGTTGTCTGGATAATGTGGTATCTGAGAGAATAGTACCATCTAATGGAGTAAGTTTAACATTGGTTTCTAGAGGTGTTGATGCAGTTTTGCAATCATTAAGGCTAGCCCGATTAAGAATATCAGAAGAGTACTTTGCTTGAGAGAGATAATATCCTTGAGAATCAGATGAGATTTCTAGGCCCAAGAAGTAGTGGAGACGACCAAGGTCTTTCATTTCAAATTGATGGCTCAGAAACTGCTTGAGATCAATAATTCCATTAGAGTCATTCCCGGTTATGATCATATCATCTATATAAAGGAGTAGAAGTGTTACACCAGTGGGAGTCTTCCGAATAAAGAGACCAGAGTCATAAGAACTGGAAGTGAAACCAAAGTCAGTAAGTGTAGAGCTGAATTTGGCAAACCAAGCTCGAGGAGCTTGTTTGAGGCTATAGAGAGCACGCCGAAGTCTGCATACTTGATGAGGTGAATGAGTGTATCCAGGAGGAGATTTCATATAAAATTCTTCAGTTATGTCTCCATTGAGAAAAGCATTTTTGACATCCATTTGAAACATGTTCCAATTTCGGGCAGCAGCAATAGCAATGATACTTCAAACAGAGGTGAGTCGAGCTACAGGTGCAAAAGTTTCTTCATAGTCGATTCCATATTCCTGTGTAAAACCCGTTGCAACCAGACGAGCTTATATCGTTCCACAGACCCATCTGAATGAGTTTTGATTTTGAAGATCCACTTACAACCAATCAAAGATTTATTAGATGGAAGATCAACAAGATCCCATGTATGTGCTTTTGTTAATGCCTGTAATTCATCTGTCATAGCTTGCTGCCAATGAGGGTTAGAACTAGCTTCTCTATAGTTTTGGGGTTCATGATGAGACAAAATAGTAGAGAAACATTGGTAATCACGAAGATAAAAATGAAGACTACTTACATGAGTAGAACGACAAAGTGATGACTCTGGACAATCAGGTAGTTGGTCTTCAGAAGATGTTGTTATGGTAGGATCAGCAGAAGGAGCAGACACATCAGGAGAAGCCGTAGTAGACGATGGTGAGGGTAATGGAGCAATGTCAGGAGGAAATAAATCAATAGTTGGGTCATTAAAAAATGAGAGTGAGGTAGGAGATGAGACATGAAATGAAGAAATAGAGGAAAACATTTTATGTTCCCAAAAGATGACATGACGAGAGATGTGCAATCGTTTAGAGATAGGGTCCCAACAACGATAGCCTTTGTGTTCTATTCCATACTCTAAGAAACAACAAAGACGAGAACGAGGTTCTAATTTATTGTGTTCATGAGGGTGAAGAAGAAAAAAACGGGCACAAAGAAACACTTTGAGTAGTTCATAAGATGGAGAAGTACTATAGAGACACTCATAAGGGGATTGATTGTGAATAATAGGCATGGGAACACAATTGATGGTATAAACAACCGTAAGAGCTGTTTCACCCCAAAAGCGTTCAGGACAAGAACTAGAAATGAGAAGAGTACGAACAGTATTAAGAATATGTCTGTGTTTTCGCTCAGCTCTTCCATTTTGTTGAGATGTGCCAGGACAAGAATATTGAGAAAGAGTCCCATTTTATCGAAGAAAATTTAAAAAATTTGTTTCTTTGTATTCCATAGCATTATCAGCTCTAAGCACTTTGATATTTTGAGAAAATTGGGTTTTAACCATTTGGGCAAAATCATAATAAATTTTGGGTAATTCAGATCTATGTTTCATGAGAAAAATCCATGTGAATCTTGAATAATCATTAATAAAAATGACAAAATAAACACATCCCCCTATAGTAGGATGTGGGGATGGACCCCAAACATCAGAATGAATTAAGTCAAAAGGGGAGACAGAAGTAGAATCACTTTTATTAAAACATAAAGCAGGTTGTTTTTCCAATTGACAAGGCAAACAATTTACATTATCAGAAATAAAAACAGATCCTAATTTACCAAAAGATGCTAAGGGATGAAGACGTCCTATAGACGTATGGCCTAGACGAGCATGCCATAGGTTGATAGGAGTGGTAGAAGCAGCAACAGAAGTGTGAGGAGAATTGGGTAGATGAAGGTTGATAAGTTCAAATAATCGTCCAACCTTATGGCCTATCCCAAGGATCTGTTCTATTTGTGGATCCTGCACATGACAACCAGAAGAGGAAAAAGTAATAGTAAGACCAAGTTCACATAATTGACCAACAAAGATAAGATTTAGAGTAAGGTTGGGAATATGAAAGGTGTCAGAAAGTGATATAGAAGATGTGGAAACTTGTCCTACATCATTAACATGCATATGTGAACCATTGGCAGTTTGAATTAAAGGTTTGGAGATGGAAGATTGTGTGGGAGAGAAGATGTGAGTATCATGAGTCATATGGTTATAACAAGTAGAATCAAAATACCATAAAGATTTACCTGATGTGAGAGACAAGGCAGTAGGAGAAGCATTACTAGATTGTGAGAGAACATGTTTAAGAAGACCTTCAAGTTCTTGAGTAGAGAAAGTAAATTTGTCATGATTATCCTCAGAAGCAGCAGCGGTGATAGATGAGTTACTATTTTTACCTGAAGCATGTTGAGAGGGATTCCGAGAGGAATGCTGAGAGGGATTCCGTGAGGAATGCTGAGAGGGATTCCGAAAGCAATCTCTATTAAAGTGTCCTGGACCCTTCTTGTGACAATATATACATACCCGAATGGGACATGTAAGAAGCTCATGATTGGGGTTGTGACAGTAGGTGCAGCCTTGATGTTTGAAGTCCTCTTTAGAACCTCCTTTAGGGCGATAAAAGGGGGTGGCAAGAACAGAATCTGTATGATGAACTTTGAAAACCCCCATCCGAGTTTCTTTAGAGCGAAGCTCGGTCACAGCAGTATCTAAGGATGGAAAAGGATTTCGATGGAGTAAGGAAGCCCGAACAGGTTCAAATCGATCATGGAGAGCCATGAGAAAAATAACAAGACGCTGGTGATTACGGTAAGTTGCAAACATCTCAGCATCAATCTTGTTCGTCCAAGTTGGTTCAGAGAGAGCGAGTTGATCCCAAATAGTATGCATTTCAGAGAGAAATTGGTTAATGGTTTGATCAGCCCTTTGGCGTTTGGTATGAAGAGTTGTTAAAAGTTGATATTGGTTGGCCAAATCTGTTGCAGTAAAGCGAGCCTCAAGAAATTCCCAAACTTCTTTGGCAGTGTCAAAACGCCCAAATTTACAATGAATGGAGGGTAAAGTGGTGTTACGGAACCAGGTAATAATTTGATGATGTTTACTCTCCTAGTCTTCAAGGTGATCAGCAAATAAGGAGTTGTTTTCAGTGGTTTCTTGGATGGGTATAGAGATATCACCAGTTATGAAACGCCATAGCTTGTGTCCTTTCAAGAAACTTTTCATTGCTTGTGCCCAGGCTAGGTAGTTAGTATCATCAAGGGTGGTAGAGATTGGTTTTGGGATATCATTTTGGTCAATTTTAACGAAATAATGGAGGAAATATAAAGAAAATATATAGAAACAGTATAAAGGAGATATCCTTAAAAATGAAAAAAGGAGTTGAAAACAAGCCTGGAACCGGGTTAAGATGAGCCGGGTTAGAGTGAGCTGAGTTAAGGAGAGCCGAGTTGGAGTGAGCCGAGTGGAGTTGAACCGGGTTGGAGTGAGCCAATTTGAGGTGAGCCAGGTTTGGAATGAGCCGAGTTGAGGTGAGCCGGGTTTGGAGTGAGCTGGGTTTGGAGTGAGCCGGGTTGAGATGAGCTGGGTTTAGAGTGATGAAGAGAGGCAGAATTTTGATAGAAATTTTAGAGGTATATAAAGCTGACTTTTGGGTTTAGAGTTAGGCCTGGGTTTCTAAGATGGTATCAGAGCTAGGCTCTTGGCTTCCTCGTACTCCCATCGGCCCTTATGCCGTAAATCCGGACCGTGCCTTAAATTCGGACTCTAGCCGATGTGGAGGGGGGATGTTAAGTCCCACATTGGTTAAGAGTAAGACATCAGTGCTCCTTATAAGTCTGGGCAATCCTCTAACTCACAAGTTGGCTTTTGGGTTCAGAGTTAGGCCTGGGTTTCTAAGATGGTATCAGAGCTAGGCTCTTGGCTTCCTCGTACTCCCATCGACCCTCGTGCCGTAAATCCAGACTGTGCCGTAAATCCGGACTCTAGTCGATGTGGAAGGGGATGTTAAGTCCCACATTAACCCAGGCCTAAGTCTGAACCCAAAAGCCAGCTTATGAGTTAGAGGGTTACCCAAACATATAAGGAGCACTACTGCCTTACTCTTAGACAATGTGTGACTTAACATCCCCTTCCACATCGGCTAGAGTCCGGATTTACGGCACGAGAGCCGATGGGAGTACGAGGAAACTAAGAGCCTAACTTTGATACCATGTGAAGAGTATAGAGAGATAAGAAGAAAGAATGATTTAATATTATATTGGTGTGTTTAGAATGTACATAGAGAACCCTATTTATAGGATTGTAACAAGTGTAGTGCAAGTGAAATAGTGGAATTATAGTATAAGTGAAATAGTGGAATTATAGTACAAGTGAAATAGTGGAAGTGTAGTATAAGTGAAATAGTAGAAGTGTAGTACAAGTGAAATAGTGGAAGTGTAATACAAGTGAAGTATAAGTAAATTACAATATCAAATATAACTTAATTGTATAAAAAGACCCCGAGCACTAGTAGGATAAAATTAAGTTTTAGGATGTGAATTTGCACCATTGGAGCTGAAATTCATCGTAGAAATTGGAACTGATGATGAAGTGCCACTTAAAAAAAATGTGAGAATGGAGATCGAAGAATATAGACTAAATTTATCTATTTATAAATTAAGAGTAAAATTAACTAAATTTAATTATGAAAAATATATACTTAAAATTTTTATAACGATAGTTAAAATGATAAAATAAAAATTTAATTATAACTATAATTTGTATTATAAATTTTAATTTATTAAATATAATTATATAACAAATAATAATTAAGTTATTAAAGATTAAATTTATCATAATTTATTATTATTGATCACTTATATTTAAGTGATTCTTATTAGGTGACTTATATATTATATTTAGTAGTTTTTATTAAAATTTAAATATATTATATTTAATAATTTAAAATAGAAATATTATAACATAGAATAAAAATATATTGTATTTGTGATTATTAGTATAAATATTTGTAGTAATTTTTATATAATTATTAGTATGACATAAATTTAAAAAATTTATATAAAATACACTAATAATATTAATAATTATTTATAGTATTAGTATACTTTAACTAGTCCTTGCAATTAAAGCTTTATCATTTATAAATAATTATATAAAATTATAATAAATATTAATTTGTGATTGAAGCCACAGGAGATATTTATTTTGGTAGTGACTCTTATTGATTTTCAACTATTAATATATATGTAGGTGATAACAAAGTCTGATATTGATAAGAGCGTTTGACTTTTTTTTTTGGTATAGTTTCATCTTTTTGTTTTTAAAAAGTAACATCAAAAAATTAATTTTTTTCATTTTATTTGTTTATCATAATTTTTTAAGTGCTTATGTTTAATAATAGAGAATAATAAAAAAATACTTTTTAAAAAAAATTAATTATTTATATTTGTGATATCACTTTTTATAATAAAATTATTAAATTGATATAAAAATAAAAAAATAATAAAACAATTCCGGGGTGTATTCATCTCTTAATTTATTTAAAAAATATTGTAACAACAAATAATATTTCATACTTTTTATATAAGAGATAAAAATCTACTACTAAATCAAATAGTTGTAAAAATTAATGAATTTAAGATTATTGATAAAATATATTTTATCGACATAAAAAAGAGTTTTTTCACATTTTATATAGATAAAAAAATTTAAATGTTAAATTTCTTAAAATGATGTTAATAATTTGAGCTAATTTGTTTTGAAAAAGAGAGTATGTTTTTAGCATTTTAACTAATTATATATTTATGAACATTAAGTATATTTTTCAAAGATTTAATATATTTAAGTTTTTAAAATATATAAAAATTAAAATATTTATAGGTACGTGTTTATTCCATAAAAGAAGTGATTATTTCACATAATTTAATGAATTCAATATTTTTAATATTTTTTATCCATTAATAAATTTATTAAATTACTTGAATTAAAGAATATATTTGTATGTGATCATTTGATTAATTTATTTTAATCTTATAATAATAAATAATTATAATTATTGTAAATAATTAAATACTTACCAAATAAAAATTATTGAAAATAAAAAATTGATAAAATTAATATAATATATATATAAATTGAATTAAATTAAGATAAAGAGTATATATACATCTTAATTACTTAAAAATGTTCTAATCTAGTAGATTAAATTTAGGTTGAAAATCATTTTTATATGTTAGTTTTATGCACTGTTATGTTGGTATTATCAGTGCTCATACATTAGTTGATATAATAAAAAAATTATATATTTTTTTTGAATAAATTAATTATAATAATAATAATAATAATAACTAATATAAATTTGAAAGTATTAATAAATTAGTTATTACATTTATTTTATTCGTGTAATAAATTATATTCTTAAAATATAAAAAATAAATTTTTATATTTTAAGAATTTCAAAAATAATAAAAATTAAAAAGAAAACCTCATTAAATCGGGACCCACGTCTAGTCGAGACCTTAGGTGGCTTCTTATATGACCTGACCCTTGAATTAACCAACCCTATTTGAAATTTACGATTATCATAAAATATCCAAATCTTCCGTGGAAAATCTCACCCCTACTGAAAATATTTAAATGGAGATAAATATAACGTCCCTGCCCTCTCCTCCATTAACGTTCCAAATTAAATTAAATTATTGCAACTTTTTTACTCTATTGGTCGAATATTATAATCGATTTTAACATTTAAAAATAAATTCTGAATTAAAAAAAAAGCAATAACCATTTTTGTTTATTCTTGTTATTTTAATATAAATAAATTATTAAAATTTGATTTTTTTTAACATTAGATAACACAATTTTCGTGAACGATAAATAAATCATCAAGATCTCGGAATACCGTGGGTGCTTAAGTAATTAACGAGATGGATGATATTTTATATCTAATTTTGTGATTAAGATGAAAAATAATATTTAATTATGATTTTACGTAATAAATTTTAACTTATCAATAAATATATACAGTTGTGAATATATATAAAAGAGATGAATTAACTTGATATATATTATTTAACTATAAAAATAGAAGTGTTAAAACATTATGGATCTCTTTTTCTATAATTATCCTTTTAAAACAATTAAAAGATAATTATAACTTATTTATCTATTTAATGAAATTATAATATTATCATATTTTTCTAATGATTTAATATTTATTGAAATTGATTTAAAAGATTTTTTTGATTAAGAATACTCTTTACTTGTTAGCTAATAAATTATAACCAACACAAACTAAAATGCAATCAATTATATATTATAAATTGTGTCTAATTTTCCTTTTGAAATACGATATAATAATTGTTTTTACGTGCTAATAGTATCTTAACTAATTGTTTTAAAATTTTTAAGACAAGTTAAATTAATTTTCTGGTACAAAGGAAACACTGAGCAAATTTAGTATAGTATTTTTCATGAGTTATACCATCTCAAAATCTATTACTTTTATTTTTGCATTTGATCTTAAAAAAAATTACTGAATTTATAATTTAAAGCTATATTAATAACTAACTGTTTTACTTTATTTTTATATATGACTTTGTAAGCTTACATTTTTTCTTTTTTAAATCATACATTTAAATTACACCGTGTAATTTAAAATAAATTATACATGAATTTTTTTATTTAAATTAAAATACACAAAAGGAATGACGTTTCATTAAAACTTTTAGGTAAGTGTACAATTTAAGTTTTATTAGTATTCATAAATACAATTTAATTTATATATATATATATATATATATATGGTTCATTCCTTACAAAAAGAAAACAATGATAGTTCTGTCTCATTAAATGGTTCAATGATCCTTCAAAGCTATAGTATCAGCATGAGGTGGATTCCTAATTTTGCGATTAGAACTTTCCTTCTAAAAAAAATGGAATAAAAACAAAAAACCAATTTATTATAGTCGAAAATCATATTTCTAATAAAAATTCTATTTATTATAATATTGTAATAAATTATAATTAATATGAAAGTAATATTATTGATAATTTAAGTCAAATTAAAAATAACAAATAATATCAACCGTATAGACATATTTGATAAATAAATTATGTCGGGTCGAGTCATTAATAGAAATATTTTTATCGCGTGTCAGGCCATTTCAAGTTTAAGTTTTTTCGGATCAAGTCATCGTGTCATGAACTTGTAAAAAAATTTAATAAAAATATATCATTTTAACAAAATATAACTTATTAAATTATTCAAGTTGAGTCGTATTCATGTCATGTTTAATGGATACATTAATATTAAAATACCTATTTAACTATTTAAGTTTAGGTTATTATGTCGTATGATGTTTGATCAATTTAATAAATAAATTTAAATATATAGTGTTATATTGTGTCAGATTATTTCGTGCTCACATCGATATTGTATTGTGTTAGAAATTATTACCCTTAAATCGAACACATAAAATTATATTTAATGAAAAATTATCTAATCATTTATAATTCTAATATAATTACTATATATAGAAACTTTACTTATTAATATTTTATTTATAATCTTAATTACAAAGATACTTGACCTATGTTTTCCACAAACGAACCTTCAATTCCATCCTATATATACACGTACACATTAACACATACCAAGCCAGCACAAGGTTATTAAGAGAAAGAGAAAGAGAAATCAAAATCGACTATGGCAATCAGAAGGGTTCAAAGTTGCTTAGAATTATCAATTTTTGTGATAATTGGATTCATAATGATCGGAAACCACAAGGTGTTTGGACAATGTGGAGGAGATTTTTCAAATCTTAGCCAGTGCCTACAATATGTTATAAAAACTGGGCCAAAAATTCCTCCATCTCAGTCATGTTGTTCAGTTATGTCTGGCTTTGATGTTCCTTGCATATGCAACTGTATTACCAAGGGAATTGAACTATTTGTTGATATGGATAAAGTGGTCTATGTTGCTAGAACTTGTGGGTTACAAGTCACCCCAGGAATGAAATGTGGAAGTATAAAATAAAACAAAAACCCTTGTTATTTTTTTATATATTTTTTTTTTACATAATTTAATTTCAAATTATAAATTTTTTTTAGGTGAAATATAACTATTATCATCTTTGATGTCTGTTTTGCAGGTTATACAGTTCCACCAAGAGCTTGAAGAAGAGAACAAGTAGAGTTGAGAAGCTTGCTTCTATTTCCTATTATCTTTTCTAATAAACATCTTGTAACTCAATTTGAACAACCTCTCTTAAATAGAATCATTTTGTTTGAGTGATTTTGAATTCAAGTTGTTTCTTTCACTAGTCATTTATCTATAAATGTATTTTGGAGGTGGGAATTCAAACCAAGAAACTATCCAAAAGAAAGGCGATCGACCTATACAATTAAATTATAATATGTGTTAACTTTGTAGAATAATAAGCATTATAGGATGGCTCAAATGAAAAGATTCACGCTCTCACCCTTTGTCTTTAGTTGAGGTGTATAAACAATGTCGAAAATTAGTGTTGAGAACGCCTTGGCCACCTAGGCCTAACCAAATAAAACAAGCTCTCTCAAAGTTGTATTCTTTCTTTCATATTTTCATTACAATTCTATAGCTATATATAAGGAGATTTACTCCTTGAATTAAGGATTCTTTGTTTTACTCCTTGAATTAAGGATTCCTTGTTTTACTTCTTGAATTAAGGATTCCTTGTTTTTCTCCTTGAATTAAAGATTCCTTGTTTTTCTCCTTGAATTAAGGATTTCTTGTTTTTCTCCTTGAATTAATCCTTAAATTAAGGATGATAACTCATTGATTTACTCCTTAATTTATTCCTTAAATTAAGGTTCTTGATTTACTCTTTAAATTAAGAAGTTAACACTCATTAATTTAATCCTTAATTTTATCTCCAATACTCCCCCTCAAGCTGGATCCATAAGGTTTATGGATCTAAGCTTGCACAGAAGTCGTTGAAACTGATGAGAAGCCAAGGCAGCAAATGTAAAACTAATAAAAAAAATGCTGATTACGATAGCAAAAAAAAAAAATATTATTGTTGTCGATATGTGACCTTTCCTTTTACCACAATACTTTCCCTCCACATCGAACAGGTAGGAGCTGCAGGAGAGATTTAACCCATCATCGCCAAGAGCTTAGTTTCAATGTGAGACCTTTCCTTTTACCATAATACTCCTCCTCCACATCAGGTAGGTAGAAGCTGTAGGAGAGATTTAATCTATCATCGCCAAGAGCTTGGTTTCAATGTGGGACCTTTCCCTTTACCACAATATTCCTCCACATCAAGTCGGTAGAAGCTGTAGGAGAGATTTAATCCATCATCGCCAAGAGCTTGGTTTCAATGTGGGACCTTTTCTTTTACCACAATACTCCTCCTCCACATCAAGTCGGTAGAAGCTGTAGGAGAGATTTAATCCATCATCGCCAAGAGCTTGGTTTCAATGTGGGACCTTTCCTTTTACCATAATACTTCCCCTCCAAATCGGGCAGGTAGGAGCTATAGGAGAGATTTAATCCATCATCGCCAAGAAATTTGGTTTGAAAAAACAAAAAGAATAAGAAATCGCTCTGATAGAGTGTCAAACGCACTTTGAGCAAAGGAATAACAATGTTTTAAGAAGATCGACTTGCTCTGATACCATGTTGAAAATTAGTGTTGAGAACGCCAAGGCTTAGGCCTAACCAAATAAAACAAGCTCTCTCAAAGTTGTATTCTTTCTTTCATATTTTCATTACAATTCTATAGCTATATATAAGTAGATTTACTCCTTAAATTACTATTTGAATTAAACATTCCTTGATTTACTCCTTGAGTTAAGGATTCCTTGTTTTACTCCTTCAATTAAGGATTCCTTGTTTTTCTCCTTGAATTAATCCTTAAATTAAGGATGATAACTCTTTGATTTACTCCTTAATTTATTCCTTGAATTAAGGTTCTTAATTTACTCCTTAAATTAAGAAATTAACACTCCTTAATTTACTCATTAAATTACTCCTTAATTTTATCTCCAATGAATAAGAATTAGAAATTTTTCTCCTGAAAATAATTTGGATTTAATTATATGGAATACACATTGTATATGTAGAGTTTTATTTTTAAACTATTACAAAAAAATATTTATTTATTTTTCTTAAACTTAAATAAATATTTTTTTTTAACTTTGTAAAAAAAATAAATATTATTTTACTAAATATGTTAAAAATGAAACCAGTTAGATTCTTGGGACAACATATTTGAAAGCATTTCCTTAAATAATATTGTGCCTTTAATGTTCTACTAGAAAAACAACTGGTTAAGAGATAACTTTTTTTTCATATAAACAAACTTTCCTCGACAATAATTGTGTCTAAATTTTTTTTATCTCTATCTTATATAATGTTGATGTTGTTTTACATCATTAACAAATAAAGGTGTATTATTCTTTGTTGTATTCATGCGAATAAAGAATACTCATTTGAAGCTCAAACCGCCATTAGGTATGATGATCTTTGGTTATTGGATGCTTAAATCAATATGGATAATTACGATAATAAAAGAGACCATAGTCTTTCTTTATAATTTAAGAAGAAAAAATGAAAACAAAGATATATTGTGAGTCTATTGTGTTTATGTGAATATATGATCTTAATTATGAGTTTTGAGTTATATATGAAGTGTACAAATGTGAGCATATATACAAGAGAAGATTTATCTTGTCTATAACTTACCCGTATAATAGATTTAATCTAAGATTGAAACTATCTTTTTATAATTATCTCTTATGAATAATTAAGAAATATTTATTAATTAATTATTTTTTTGGTCGTTTATCTAGCATTTGCACTCATTTATTGACTCATCACTTATTAGGTTGGCTTGTCATACCATAAAATGGGAACAAACATACTATCAAACATATTATGTTAGGTGATATGAGTTTATTTTACACCCTACATCAGTCCTCGGACCTTTTAGGCTAGTGTCCCACCAGGTAAAATTTTGTCGTCTATACTCCTCTCGACCTTTACTTGGACACTCACGCGTGCTACCGTGTCGACCCTTGTTTTCCTCGTGCACACCTACGATGTCTAGGCCAGGTCTTGAAAATTCATATATTTGGTATCCATCACTTCATACACAAGAAATTATGGTATAAGTGTTATATGGTACAAAGTGTTTTGATGGTAAGAAAATAATTATTTTACACTATATGCAACTTAAAGAAAGAAAAATAAATAAAGGATAATAAATCAGGATCGGAAGGAATTATCTTGAAAAATGCTCTCTCTTTTCTCTTCACTCATCTTATCTTAAGATGTGAGCTCTAAGAAATGAATATGAGTTGTAAGAAGTCCAAGAGAATAAAAAACATGTATAAAAAAGAGTAGAGAAGCGATCTCATCAATCCAATGACCACATTTTCTTGGCCAAGTTTTAGAGTTCCAAACTAAGAATTTGAATTTCAAATTTTCCTCCAAAAAGAAGGAAATATTGACTTCCAAGTATGAACATTAGCCTTGACATAATTTACTAACCGGGTTTGCAATTCAAAATTCAGAAGCGTCGCTAGTGATAAGAAGTTGCCATGTAGGTTTTGAGTGGCTGAACACGACATAAAATCTCTCGCTTGAACAAGTAAAAAGGACATGAAAATAGACCCGATGTTACTAGTGTCATTGAAAAGGGTCATGAAGCTAAGTATAAACAAGAATCACAATCATACCAAGGGTCAAAAAATTTAAGGATTGATATTAGGGATAATTTAGCATATTTCATATGGCAAGTAGAAAGTGGTTCTAATCAATAAAAAAATCTTATAGATCAAGTCTAATAAGTATAAAATCATCAAATAAGTATGATAACAAGATAATTTAAATAAATAGATAAAGGCCAATAATTATCTCTTAATTATTTTAAAGAGATAATTACGGATAAATGTTTACGATGTTACAATAAATCAATCCTACTTGGTAAAGAATAATTATCATATTAATTTTTTTTCGATAAAATTTAAATATGTACATAATCAAACACGATCTTTCTTTATAATGATAGAATGAGATCGTAAATCTTCTCTAAACTTCATCATCTTATTACCAATTTAGGCATCAGAGGGTCAAACCCTCCACAATGATTCAAGGTTCTAATAGTTTATTTAATCTTGCAAATTTATGAAAGATATTCCAACCTGGTGTCGACAAAAATTGACATCAATAGAAGATTTAGCAGCACACTAAAATTCAGCTGAATTCGACGAAATATAGGATGTTCATACACTACAACTTCAAAGCACTAACGGTTACATACATAAAAGCACACTAAAGGTCAATTTGGTAGAATTAGATACAACAAGAGAAGGAAAAAGTTAAAACAATTATGATGTCATTGCAGGAGAAGATGACAACCACCGCTGTTGGCCCGTAAGAAGAAGGCTGTCACTTTTACTAGTAGTAACAAACGGTGAACAAAAGGCTGTCTCGGTGGCTCCAATGATGAGCCAAATTTTACTTCCTACACCTCCAAGCTGACACCGAAAAGAGGCTTCGATCTTGCCAACAAATGAACACATTGCCATTCTCTTCTTTGATCTTATATCCATCACAGCCATAACCATGCATTAATCTCACTGACTGAATCATACCATAATAGGTCAAGGGTACATTGCAAAACCCTGTTGAATCTAGCCTTTGAATCCACTTCCCTAGTTTTTCATGCCTTTCCTTTCTTTCAGATCCCTCACAGGCTATAATGTTCTTTATTTCCACACCAAAGAGCATCTTCTCAACCTTCATTCTCTCCAATGATGATCTTGAGACAGTGGATTCCAAACAATCGAACAGAGCAGCATATGAATATAGAGCTTCTAGTAGCCTCTCCATAAGGGTGGATCCATTATGGTTGGTGTCTTGTTCCGTAATGACCATGATCTTTGGTGTTAAACCCCACAAGGCATTCAAAAAGCTATCCATCTTTGCTGACGTAGTTAAAGATTGTGGTGATGATGAGTGTGAGTCAGAACTAGGGCTACATCCATTAGCTATATCTTTCCCAAGCAACTCACCAAAAGTGCCTTGGTTCTTCTGAAGGGATTTTGGTAAGGGAGTGCCTTCCAAATTGTTTGATGCTATTGGAGATTTCTTTCCAATACTTTCATCATCAGAAGCCAAAAGAGAATGCAATTGGAGAATAGAACTGATAGCTAGAGCCTCTCCGGTTTTGACACGAAGTTTTTCAAAATCAAGATTTTCTAATTTGCTAACTATGGGATTAAACTGAAATGGAATATCTAATTTTTCTGCTTCTTCAGTCAGCCTATGAGCCATTTGATCTAGTACCTCCTTCTTTTGATGAATTCCTGTAATTCTTAAATGGGGCGGTCCTTCAGCTCTTGCACTCAAACCCTGAAGAAGAGCAATCCACTGTGCAGGTTCAGATGCATTGAGATCAATTATATGAACCACCTTTTCACCTTCCATGGCTTCAACAATAGCTTGGTTTGTGAGCACAAAAGCTGCCTTTAGGAAAGGAAACAATTCAAAAAACACTTTATGAACAAGAATTTCCTCATAAATGAAGGATATTCTTGTTGAATTGAGTGCTTTATGAAGACCAGGCCAGCTTTTGAGGATACGGTCAGCAAGAGCCTCGGCGAAGTATGCAGCAATCCGCTGCATGGTATCGCCGTCTGTAGAGGCAAGACTTGAAATTTGGTCAAGAACAAGATTTGCATTCTCAAGGCTACCAGAAGCTACATGATTTGCACAAGTAAGCAACAATTGGATCAAATACAAACCCCTTTCCTCAGATTTCAACTCTCTAAGCCATGGGTATGGTGATCCTAAGTTAGGGGAAAGTGACATCATTGAAAAAATCTGGAGAGGAGATGAAGTTACAGATGATGATCCTTCATCTTGAAACATGGGAATAACTTCTACAATGGACAGATTAAATGAGTTAAGGAAAGGAGACAAACTCAATTCACCAAATAAATAGACTCAAATTATGATTAGGGCTAGAGATTTTTCAGTAGATCTTCTATAGCTCATGTTAAGAACAAAATCTGCAAGGAATTGCAGAGAAACTAACCACAATTTATGTACAGAATCAAAGAACAAATCAAACTGAAACAGGTCTGGTCAAGACTCAAGAGATCTAAAATTCTAGCAAAATGTATGATATGATATCAAACAAGCTAACAGGTAAAAGAAGATCACACAATTTGGAGGGTTCTGATTCACCAAGTAGAATCAATCACAAAAAGAAAGATGAGAAATTTCAACTAAACTAGACAAGTTGAGAATAGATCAACTTAACATAGAAGAAGATGGACGAAATTCAAGTAAAGGCAGAACTAATGAACAAAAACGAGAATAGCCAAAATTCTTACTGGGTTTTGCTATTAACCAAGAACCCAAGTAAAGAACCAAGGAAATTCAGAAGAAAGATGCTTCAATCTCTCAAATCTCCAAACAAAAGTTTAGCATCAGTTCGTCCGTTTTCTCTGTTTCTTCTATCCAACAGATTAACTCATCTGGCTCTTAATTAAAGTTTCTGTCTTTGAAGGACTTTTTCATAGCTACGTTGTAGACAATGCGTGAGGGGTTGCTTTTGTCGTTATTGTTTTGTTGTCCTTCACTTCTTCACTCCTAACTTGAACATGGAATTTGTGAGAGAATGTGAAACTCTTCATAGCAATTAATCTCTCTCTGGTAACCTCGTCTTTCTTTTCTCTATCTAAAGACTAGCTTTTTTCGGTATTTTTGTCTTCACATTAGGTGGATAGGGAATCAGGGCTGGCCTAAAACTTTATAATATTCGCAGAGGTTACATGTATCCAAACAGGCCATAACAAAGACAAACAAATGCTCTCTGTTTTGTTTCCTAGTGGGGTAAGTGTGGGAATAGCAAGAAAGCTCACTAAAGTCCTTCCAAAACTTCGTTTTGTTTTCTTTTTAGTGGCAATGACCATACAATTGGTATTATCTTCCCATATTAAGACAAAGAGACAACGGGGTTCAGCATGCGTCCAAAAGTAGATAGTATATTTATCTTTATCTGTTGTATATTAGGTGGTTATCCTTGAAAAACTCTAGCTAAAAATAATAATTTCTTTTAAAAAAATAAAACAATTTCAATTATATAAAATTACCCATCAACTATTTTTGATTCAATGATAATATGTTTAATTGTACTTATTAAATATATAAGGTTTAAATATCAATTCTTATCATTTTCTCAAAATTAAAATAACCATTGCATCTAGGGGTGGAATTAGGGATAGCAAATTGTACAAGTTATGAATATATTTCTAGTGTTTGATCATGTTTTGCATGTTCATATTTTTAAGCTTAAATTTATATTTTTTTTTTACTATTTCGAAAAATTATATTATTTTTAATTTATTTATTTATTTATATATAATAATAATAATAATAATTAATATTTTTTACAAAAAAAAAATTTTAAAATTAATTAAAAGATAATTTATTTCGTATCAAGTTGGTATTATTGATTATAACCTGAGTTAGACCCTAGGTAGATTCATCTTGCTAAGTGGTGTCTTTAGATTTTGAATTTGGACACTCATTTTGTTGAGAGTTTTATTTTCTTAAGTTCGAAACTTGTTTTTTGTTTTTTAATTCAAATTTTAATTAATTGTGTTTGCCGACAAGTTATGTTTTTTGTTTTCCAAAATATGAAAAATATAACTTTTAAATCTTGATTGATAAAAATTTATTTTGTTATATTTTTTAATTTTTACTTTCTATTTAATACAAATTTTTTATTTGTATATTCTCAATTTTATTTTTAATTAGATAAGTTAATTAAGTCTTTTAAGCTTTATTATTCATCGAGTTCCCATATTCAAAAAAAAAAATTGTTTTCTAATCACTGTAATTTCGGAAAATTTGCTACTTAACAACAAATAATATTATTTAATAATTTTTAAAATATTATTTTTTATGTCAAATAATTAAAGCTAGATCATTTAAGAGTAAATAAATAACATTTTATATGAATATTTTTTAACAAAATATTCATTTCAATATTTAGTTATTATTATTATTTTTATTTTAATAAAATATATATTTAAATAATTTTATGTTAAAATATTATTATTGTTGAATTTTTCTTAAATAATTTCATATTAGATTTTACTATTATCTTTATTAATGTTAAGTATTTTATCGTATTTTAATCATTTAATGGTAAATAAATAATATTTTAATTAAAAATTTGTTAAAATAATATTATTTATTTTTTTAAAGTTAAAAAATATTTTTTAAAATTTGAGAAATTAAATATCACTAACTTCCAATGGGGATAGATTTTTCAGGAGGAATAAGTTGTTTTTATTTTTATTTACTTATATATAATAATAAAAATTTATTGTTATAAGAGGATAAAATATTTTATTTTATAAAATTATTAAAAATTATATACTTGTAAAAAAAATTAGCGAGTTTGATGATCTCCCTAATTTTGTCCTTGTCAATTTATAATATGAATTACTTCTGCTGCTGCTTTTTATTATAATTGCGAACAAATATGAAAAATAGGTGTATCCATAGTTTACATGAAAAAGAGGTGTTATAATAGTATTTGAAATTTAATTATAATAATTTTAAATTTAAAACTGAAAATAATTTTTGGTAATTTTTTTAATTTTAAAATTAGGCAAAATAGTGAAACTTATTCCAATTAAAATAATATCATAAATATAACTAGTTATCACTTATCAAACAAAACTAAATTTAATTGATTTTAGAGGTAATATACGTAACTGAATATTTTAAAAAAAAATTAAATAATGATACATGCATCAAAATATATATATCAATGTTAGATTGGATATGAAATTAAAAAAAAATAGAACAATGTAAGTATTAAATTGTAAGTAAAACATTTTACTTTTGAAAACATCTTTTTTTATTACGAAAAATATAAAATCTTATCATTTCTTGGCTTGTAATTTTCTTATTTAGCTATAATAAAGATATAAATTAGCAAAGAAAACTATGAAAAAGATATATAACTTTTTTTAATTTTTTTTAATATCATGACATTGGCATTCTTATTGGAATAATAAAGTTAGATGAATTATTTATTATATTATTATAATTAATTATACTTAAATAGTATTATTATTCAATAAATTTATTATTAATAATTTTTTTTAAAATAAAAATTTTAATTATAATAAGTCAATTCAAAATTACGATAGATTTTTAGATTCATTAAATGTGACAAAAACATGTATCGATGCACGTATAAATATATATTATATGTAATATGCTTATATAATTATGTAATTAATATGATACTTTAAAATTAATTGAATTATTTATGATTTCTATGTACTATTTAATGGAAGAAAGAAAGAAAACAAAACAAAATAAAATAAAAAATAAAACAGACATTTCAAATCACAAGCGACCAGATGAGGAATTGCTTGGTTGTGAGCATTTAATTAACTTGTATGATTGACTTCTTTGTACAAAAAACAAAGTTTTGAGACTAAAAATTCAAGAAACAAAAATATAGGTTTATCTTTTCTCTTTCCTCGGCATAAATATACTGTTATCAATTTCATTTCATTTTCCTAGTCACAATTCAAATATTATTCGACTAAAATATATTCATCATTTTTCTTTTTCTTTTTTAAAAAAAATTCAAAATAAATAACATAAATATTGTTAATTTTTCATAATTCATGTTCCAACAAGTAGAATGCTTGATCCAAGTGGTAATTTTTAGCCAATCATATCTTTGTTGGTAATGTTGTGACAAGTATCTTCTTTTGTACGTTAACTTGTTAAGCAAAGTATTGCATAAGACAATCTTTTTTTATCTCCGTTAAAACTAGAGTGCTAGAACTAGTTGATTGGTTCGTTATTCTTCTTAGAAGCAAAGAATCTAGTAGATTTTGTAAATAAGATGATGGAAGGTTATCTCTTAGTTTGTAGTATGTCAATCTCTTTCAAAATATTGATATATTTGTATAGATGTAAACTTGAGCACACTTAGTTAATTTCTTAAATATTTAATTTTTTTAACTTGATAGAACACACTTGTTTTTCACAAACAACGTCAAAAATTGATGTCTATTTTTATTAACATTAATTAGAATTATTCTTCGTGAATCTACGAGATAGATAAACTCGTTAGGACCTCAGATTACAATATGATAGCTTTTGGCTTAAGTTAGTAATGGGATTTGTAAAACGTTATTGACATCTAGTTCTCGCTTTGTAATGAATAGAAAAAAAGTGTTTGTCATTGTAGTTCTCAGTTATGATATGAGAACCAATTAAGAGATTATATGTAAATGTTTACGGTGGTTAATGTACATAAGGAGCAAAAATAACTTATATATGTATTCATTATCCATGTAAATAGACTTGTAGTATTGTGATTATCTTAGTGTAATTATCTATTCTAAATAATTAATAATCATTTATCTCTTTATAGGGATTATCAAATAGTTATATTTATACGATAATTTAATGATTTTCTTATAAGGTTTTCCATTAATTGAGACAACTTATTATTCGTTATTTAATATGTATTAAATTATACTTGGGTGATAATTTATAGAATTCAAGAAGAAGCCATGAAGATAAAGAAGAAGAGATAATGATAGAATAAAAGAAATGTAGAAAGACATTTCATGATCTTATTACAAGAATATGCTCTCGTATATATACACATTACATTAGTACTAGTTTGTTATCAATCATTGGAATTGATTTACTTCCTAACTCTATTTTCTACTAATATTTTAATTACATATGTACCACATATTAACTAATACTCACCCTTAAACACATGATCATTTTCTACTAATATTTTAATTACATGTGTACCATTATATTAACTAATACTCACCTTTAAACACACTACTATAAAATTGGGTATTTAAGTCGTTGTGTAAAGTCGGTTTTTTTCAAAAATCAACTTATAATGAATTTAAAGTCGGTTCGGTGTAGAACCGACGCTATCCACGTTAGACATAGTATCGGTTAACGTGACGAACCGACGCTATCCAAGTGTGTAGCGTCAGTTATACACGTCAACCGATACTACGTCCTATTTTTTAAATTAAATACAATTATTAAAATTAATTATTATTTTATTTGACTCTTTAAAATTTTAGTTTGAAAAAAATAATATCATTTTTCTTTTTTTTAGACAATTATTTTTAAAAATTATATAATTTTGTTTATTTGTTTGGATATTTAAATTTATATATGTACCTACAATATATTTTTATTTAATTGTGTATATATTTTAATTTAATATTATTCTAAAGTAATTATTTTTTGTATTTCTATGTATATACAATAGCCTAAATAAAATAATAATTGACAAAAAAAATTTTAAATTGCGTAGATAGCGCCGGTTCACGTGAAGAACCGACGCTACCCCACGTAAATAGCGTCGGTTCACGGGAAGAACCGACGTTATTCGCGTGTGTAGTGTCGGTTTTCCACATGAACAGACGCTAAACACACGGATAGCGTCGGTTCTTCCCGTGAACCGACGCTATCCACCTAATATATCCAAATTTGGGTCATTTTTTACGCAGAACCTAATTTTCTTCCTCTCTCTCCTCCATTTTCTTCCTCTCTCTCTCCTCCATTTTCTCTCAAAAGCTACACCGTGGGCCACCTTCTTTCTACATTTCTGGTCACCTCCGACCACCATTTGCAACATCGTTTTGTAGGTTATATTTCTCTTCTTATTATCTTTCAGATCTATTATTTTTTTATGTGAAATATTAAAAAAAATTTATACCTATTTTTTGTATATATTTTTGATTTAGGTATGTTTTTTTATTTTGCTTGTTATTATGTTTGACTTATTTTATGTGAAAATAATATCTGAAATGTTGTGGGCTTGATGTATTATATATATTTACTGTACGTGGATAAATTTATTTATAATAAATAATTATAATTTATTAAGTAGAATTTTGCAACTTATTATTCAGTTTGTTATATATATATATATATATATGTTGTATAAAGTTTTGATTTAGGTATGTTTTTTATTTTGTTTGTTATTATGTTTGACTTATTTTATGTGGAAATAATATCTGAAATGTTGTGGGTTTGATAGATTATATATATTTACTATGCGTGGATAAATTTATTTATAATAAATAATTATAATTTATTAAGTAGAATTTTGCATCTTATTATTCAGTTTGTTTTATATTTTGTATAAATTTTTGATTTATGTATGTTTTTGATTTTGCTTGTTATTATATTTGACTTATTTCATGTGGAAATAATATTTGAAATGTTGTGGATTTACTGTACGTGGATAAATTTATTTATCCATAAATAATTATATTTTATTAAGTAGTGAATAGAGGAAAAATAAGATGTTTTTTTAAATTTGTAAGAAATTATATTGGTATAAAAGTTATATGCTATCTAAACTCAATATATATTTATAAACTCAATAATTTAAATATTATATATATATATATATATATATATATATATTAATAAAAATTAAATAATAATTAAAAAGTAAGTAGTATTATTATTTTTATTTATATATGCTACTTATGTGTTAAAATGTTAAATATGTTATTATAGTAGTCCCTATATACTTCTATAGAATGTTATATACGTATAATTCATATTACTTTTTAATTATGATATATTAACATGCTTAGAAATTAGAATCAACCAAAGTGATTGGTTTTTATATATTCATGTTAACATGTTGGTTATTTTTTAATTTGTATAGAAATGTTTTTGTAAAATGATTAAAATAATAATTGTTTTGTGTTATGTATATTTTGATATATAATCTAATAATTAGGAAATTTATATATAATAATACTTGAAATATATTCATTGTATACATAATTAATTAATACATTTAATTAATGTTCTTAATAGAAAATGGACAAATCTTGGATGTCAAAGTGTAGAATTGAGCAAGACTATATTTCTGGAGTTGAAAGCTTCATGAAATTTGCTTGTAGAAATAGTAATATTGGAACTAGTATGATTCGATGCCTATGTGTTAAATGTAAAAATGAGCGATTTCGTGAATTTGATGAGGTTAAGTATCACCTTATCCGTAATGGTATTTTATTGAGCTATAAATGTTGGTATTATCATAGAGAAAATATTGATAATACTCATGGGGAAAAGATAAATAAGAATGTGAGTGGATTACATACATCTTATCATAATGTACAGACAGAAAATATGTTTCATGGTGTTGAATATGAATTATGCGAGGATGATCCCGAAACCTTTAATAAACTTATAGAAGATGCCGAAAAACCGTCCAAATTGCAAAAAATACACTAAAATGTCAGGATTGGTTCATTTGTACAATGTGAAGGCAAAACATGGTTTTTCTGACAAGGGATTCATAGAATTACTAAATCTACTAGTCGATATGTTTCTTGAGGGTATTCAATTTCCATCTTCAATGTATGAAGTGAAGAAATCTCTTAGTCGATTTGGCATGGAATATCATAAGATTCATGCTTGTCCTAATGATTGCATTCTTTATAGAAAAGAATATGAGACATTACATGATTGTCCTATGTGTAAAGGATTGAGATGGAAGCATGGTACAAATGAGAGTACAACACATAAGAAAGGCGTGCCTGCAAAGGTTCTTTGGTACTTTCCTCCGATTCCTCGCTTTCAAAGGTTGTTCAATAGTAAATATACATCACAGATGTTGACTTGGCATTCAGATAATCGATCTGATGATGGGGTGTTACGTCATCTTTGTGATTCTCCAAATTGGAAAGTAATAGATAATTTATCTCCTCAATTCTTCCAAAACATGTTCGGTTATCAATAATTTGGCTTTGTTCATTATTCAATACATAAAGATGTTGTAGAGACTTTGTGTCTAATTGAAAAATATTTTCCTCCTTCTTTCTTCGATATAATGATTCACTTATGTAGGGGTGTTCATCGGATCGAAACCGTTGATTTTACTGTCATCCGATCCGATCCGACCATCCGCTCGGATTGAAACATCCTAATCCGCAACCGATCCGATCACTTCTTACATCCGCTCAATCCGATCCGTAAACTATTCGGATGATATCCGATCAATCCGATCAATCCGATCAATCTGACAAATAAATTTAATTAACTCTATTTTTTGTATTTTTAAATAATTTTTTTAAATTTTTACATAAATCATAACATAAAATTATTTGATTTAAAAAAAACATTAAAAAATTAAATAAATATATATTAATTATTTTTATATATTTAATTTAATAAATATATATAATTAATTTCGGTCGGATCGGATTGGATCGGATGAATCGTAATGAAATCCGCCATCCGATCCGCACTTAACGGATGGAAAAAATCTCCATCCGATCCGACCATCGGATTGGATCGGATCGGATGAAAAATCAACGGATCGGATCGGATTGATCGGATGATCGGATTTTTTACACACTCCTACACTTATGTGTTCATTTAATTCGAGAGGTTCAATTGTGTGGTCCTACTTACTTAAGGTGGATGTATCCTTTTGAGAGATATATGCAAGTCCTTAAAGGATATGTAAATAATAGAAATCGACCTGAAGGATGCATGGTGGAACGCTACATTGCTGAAGAGGCTATTGAGTTTTGTTCTGAATACTTTAGTGGTTACACTGAAATTAGGAATCCTACGCACAAGTTGTTCTTAGAACGTCACATGATCCAAGTAGGTAACCCTATACTTGGTGGAAGTAAGAAATTATTTATTGATCGCACTCGATGGGAAAAAGCATACCGAATCATTTTGGTAAATAATAATAAGGCATAACCGTACATAGAGAAAGTGATGTTAATTGTTTCATGATTGCAAAAATATTTTATATTTAACTATTAATGATGATATATAACTTAATATATATTTAATAACATTACAGGATGCATTTAAACTTATTGAAGATCGATCCTTGTTATAAAAAAAGAGAGGTGAAAAATGGTGGTATGATGACCATAAGCGAGAGCTTATTAATTGGTTTCGCAACCATGTAAGTGTCACAAACAAAAATTCATGCATATATCTTCTTAGATCTATTAAATATTTTAAAACTTTGTTCTAAACACATTTTATGTTTTTGTGTACATAGATTCGAGATGAACTCAAGAAACCCAATCATAAAATATCAGAAAGTTTACAATGGCTTGCACATGGGCCAAAATTCGATGTCAAATCATTTTATAGTTTCACAATAAATGGATCGAGGTTTACGACTCAAGCTAGGGACAAAGTCCGAGTAAATCAAAATAGTGGGGTGAAAATGGTTGCACAAACTATGCAATTTGCCAGTTCAAGAGATGCTAATCCTGTACTTTCTGATAGAACATATTATGGTATAATACAAGAGATTTGGGAATTGGATTATGAGGTCTTCCATGAAACAATTTTCTTGTGTGATTGGGTCGAAGATGTTATCAATGTTGGATATAAAATAGATGATTTTGGATTTACCCTTGTAAATTTATCCAGGATAAGTCACATTGATGATCCTTTCACGTTAGCACTTCATGCAAAACAAGTATTTTACGTGAGCGATCAAATTGATCCAAGATGGTTTGTTATGTTAACGCTTCCACAAAAAGAGTTTTACCATTGTGATGCTGTAGAAGATGAAGACTCTATGCTTGATACATTAACCAATATTAGTAATTTCTCAAATAAATTGCCTAATGTATGTGATGATCTAATTGATGATGATGATTCTTCGTCATGGGCTCGAAGTGATTGTGAAGGAATATATGTATACGATCAACAACCTAATTAAACATAACGTATGTTCTATATTGTTGTAATAAATCTTATATATATATATATATATATGTATGTTCCTAAAATTATCAATTAATTTATATTTTTTCATTGTTTGCAGATATTTCATGGATATTCGGATAACAGAGCTTGTAGATCCAAATGATCCATTGGGGTATTTGAAAAGAAGGGGTTGGGCGAATATACCTGATGCTCCACTTAACCCAGATGATAGAATACCTGTTTTATTTGATGCTACTGGTAATCCAATAGGGAAAACTGGTCAACAATTGAAATCCTCAATTGGTCGACTTGCAAAGTCCAGTATACCAATCAATATAAATGATTGGTCTGAGGTTGACGATGCAGAAAAGTTCAAAATATGGATAACCATTTGTGTAAGTCTCTTATATTTTATAATCAATATATATATGTAGGCTATTAGGTGTATTATATCTAATCTTTTGTATTGTGTTTTTACAGAATCGTTACAAAGTCGATGACAGTTGGAAGGAAAAGATTGCAAATAAGACGTGGAAGGAATACAAGACTTCCAGATTGGTAAGAAATTATGTGTTTCCATATTTGGAAACACTTGATGAGAATGTGATCTACAAAATCCCTGAAGGATACCCCTGGATTACACCTCAAGTTTGGAAAGACTTTATGGATTATCCTAACCGTACTGGGAGGTCTTCAAATCCTGAAGTTAGATATAGAATGGTATTATTAATTTGTCTTAATTTATAAATATTTTTATATTTATTTTCCTCAATTTAATTTCATGTCATTGTTAATAAAATTTTCATAATTTATGTAGGAAACTGAATTGGGTAGACTTGTTACCCGAACTGAATTGTACATAGAAACAAAGACTCCCAAAACGAAGAATTCAAGACCGATGACTCAGCGAGGAGAAGAACAATTAATAAGTTGGTTAGTAATTTCGGTTGATAAAAATTCTTAATGATATTTAATAATTGATGTAATAATGAATGATATGTTTGTGCGTTTTTGCCCCATTTTCCACGTGCAGCCGCCCCCATGACGTCATGCTGACGTCATTGATGACCTCAGCATGTCCATTAAACGTTTTTTAATTTTTTAATATTTTTTTTAACATTTTTTTACTCATTTTTTCTCTCCATCCTCACCTATAAATACCCCCCCTCCATTCACTTCAAAGCACACCTCAAAACCACACTTCTCTCTTCTTTCTTTCTCTCATTTCTTAGTTTTTTGAGTTTTTCTTAGTTTCTTTCTTAGTTTCTAAGCTTTTCTTAGTTTTTCTCTTAGTTTTTAGTTCAATTCTCTTAGGTTTAGAGTTCTTCTCTTTTTGAGAGGAACTTGTAATGTTTTTGTAATAATTTAGATTTTTGATTCAATAAATGGAAGTGCAAATTCCGCTTGGAGGTTTTCTAGCAACGGGAATAGCATCAAGTTCTGTAAGGATTTTATTTTCTTTCTGATTATTTTTATACTTTATTCTTACATGTTATATTTAATTTGTCTGTGATTAAATTTAACTGTCTAGTTGCTTATAATCATGATATAATAATAACGTTGTTATGCTTGAGAAATATTAAATAGGTGAAAATTTCTAAAATGAATTGATTTTATTTTTATTCAAGATTTTATATTAAGGATGTTGTAGAGAAATATATTATTTTTCATTACAAACTTAAATCAAGATTAGACTTTAAGGTTTAGTTATCCGTCTAATTTAGAGTAGTGCTCTTTTATTTGTTGATACGATCATAGGTAGTTAGAGTGAAGCTCTATTTCAAAAGTTTTTATAAGAATTATTATGTGAAAATGTATTGACAACACGCTTTCAATAGTGGTTTAAAACTTGAAAGTTAAGACTCGGATAACTAAATTCTTGGGTTTAATTTGACACCTTGAATAAAGTTTAAACTGTCTAACCACACCAAAGGTGGCATTTAAATGGTTCATTTTCAATCTCTTAGAAAAAGGAATTAATTTAATTAACCAAATTAGTTATCAACCCCACCCATAAAGGTGTTAATTGATTTGTTTAGTTAACAAATAATATCTAACTCACCAAAGGTGGTATTCATACAAAAAAGAGAATCAATAAAATATCAATTTATATCTTTAATAACCTAGATAATATGAGCAAGCATAATTAATTTAGTTATTATATCCATAAATACTCCACTAATATAAATGATAAAATTTGTATTGAATATTTATTGAATCAGATTTATATTTATTTATTGAATTTGTATCTATGTTTATTTTTTTATTATATTTAATTAATCAGTATATATGTTTATTTTATGTTATTAGATTAGGAACACAAAACCAAACTATCGTGACAGGATGTTTAGGATTTAATTTCGCTTTTTAAAAGTTTGAATAATAAATTAAGAACCACATACATTCCTTCCTTAGATCGACTCGAAAGATACTTATCATTTTCTACGAAATGATTCGTGCACTTCATGAGAGTTTTACAAATATTAAAACCAAAGTATTTGCGAGAATTGGCGCTTAGGTTTTAGATTCATCAAGTTTTGGCGTAGTTCTTGAAGGAATAGCGTTTTTAATTTATTTATCAAAATTTTAAAAATATTTTTGTGTTGTAAATAATTGTGATTTTAAAAAAAAAATTTAATTTTTAAAAAAAATTTAAGTTAATAAGAAATAAGATAGCGTGAATAGTAAAATAAAATTACCGTTCGTAAAAAAAAAAAATTAAAAAAAAAGAAAAAAAAATTAAAAATTTTTAAAAAAATTAAGTTAATAAGAAATAATATAGCATGAATAGTAAAATAAAATTACCGTTCGTAAAAAAAAAATTAAAATTTTAAAAATTTAAAAATTTAAGTTAATAAGAAATAAGATAGCGTGAATAGTAAAATAAAATTACCGTTCGTAAAAAAAAATTAAAATTTTAAAAATTTAAAAATTTAAGTTAATAAGAAATAAGATAGCGTGAATAGTAAAATAAAATTACCGTTTGTAAAAAAAAAAACTAAAAGGCATGAAAAGTAAAAATTTAAGGGAGTTCTGTATAGGAGAATAGTTCTTTGGCGGCACTTGTCTTTAATCTTTCACAGGAACGTTGTTCTGGCTAGGAGAATGGTTTTTAAGGAGTCATTGCACCACCATTCTTTCCTGGGAACACTCTTGGTTAATACTGATTATGTTATTTAAAAAAAAAATTTAAATTTAAAAAAAAAAAAAATTAAAAAAAAAAAAAAAAATTTAACTAGTTTTTCTAGTGTTTTGTATTAAATGCCATGGAAATTTTCTCTAATTTTTTATTTTTGTTGACAGGAGTTTTAAATTTACGTTTAAAAATAGTCTATGCGTGGTAGGAGATCCTTAGGAAACCCCCTAACACCATATGTAAATAATATTCATAAATTTAAACAAGTGTCAACAACACTGGATCCTACCCATCAACCTGATTTTGAGCCAAACATAGAACCAAGTCTTAATCCTTTACTAGAACCAAAAGAAATGGAGGAAAACCAACATGTTAGGGAAACCACGATGAAGGAGTTTGCAAGACCGGTGATTGGCACGAATCGCCGCTATCCATTGGGAGAGGTCGCTTCGGAATTATGACCTTAAAAATATTCATTTTTCTATGCTTCCTTCCTTCTACATGGGCTACCTAATGAAGATTCTCTTTCCTTTATGAGAGATTTCTATGCTACGGTCCAAACATTCCCTCGGTATTCTAAACGAGGATCAACTTAGAATGAGATGTTTTCCCTACACCTTAAAGGATAAGGCCAAAGCTTGGTTGATGTCACTTCCCCTGTGTTCTCGATGACATGGGGTCACATTTACAATAAATTCATGGGAAAATTCTATTCCCATCAAAAACATCGAGTTGAGAGGAAAGATTGCTACTTTCTCTCGGATGGAAGGAGAACCATTCCACGAAGCTTGGGATAGGTTCAAAATGTTTCTCACTCAATGTCCCCATCATAGCTTTCCCTACAGGTTGCAGAACCAATTCTTTTACGATGGACTTACACAACAATGTCGGTTCATTGTCGACAACGCCGCGGGAGGAGCAATAGGAGAAAAGACTGCATCGAAACGTATAACCTCTTTGAGATGTTGGGTGCTAATTCCCAACGTAAAAGCTCCCGAGTGAGAAAAGGCGGTGTTCATGAAATCGACTCCGGTAATGAAGTTCAACCGACTAAGCAAGTTGCCCTTCTCGCTACACAAACCAACACCAATAATGAACAATATGGTTTGTACAAAGAACGTGGGACAAGGTACTCAAGCTTCGTCCATATCAAGGAGATACAACCTGACTGAGCAGGTGTTAATGTGTTCGGAGCATATCAACAGAGACCAAGGTTTGATCCCAATTCAAATACCTATAATCCTGGGAGGAGAAGTCATCCAAATTTGTCTTGGAGGCAAAACAAACCTCCTTTCCCTCAAGGCTCAAACCAAAGTGGCCAAAGAATTCCACCCACCTATTCCAAGAAGCATTCCAAATAAACCAACCCTGGAGGACAACTTGAATTCTTTTATTCAAGTTTGTAGGGATAATCAATCTAAAACCAATCAACGGTTGGACTCTGTGGAAGCTTCTATCAAAAAGGTGGAAGTTCAAGTTGAACAGTTAGTTGAACATTTGCAAAAAGGCAAAGACTAATTTGAAACTTAAATGAATTCAATGAAGAGGAGACATTGAGTTTTTCATTCTGCAATCTCCAAGCAACGTCTTACTAGAAGACGATAAATTTTAGTCCTACATGGGAAGTCATCCATTATTGTATTTTCCTTTGTTTTAGTTTGCGTGTAATAAAAATAATATTTAAATGAAATAAATTTGTTTGTTTCAAAAAAAAAAAAAATTGTGTCCCTTCGTTTAAATTAAAATAAAAAAAAATTAGGTTCCTTGCATTTTTTTTAGAGATATCTACTATTGTTTTTAAGAGCAAAATGTTGATTCACAATAGGAGGAGGATCATTTTCAACTACAAACAATCATGGGAGATGCTAAAGATAGGAGGAAAAAGATGAAAGACTATACAATGCCAATCATTGGCAAGGTAACTTCCGGCATCCAATTGCAAGAGGCTGCAAGGAATTATGAATTGAAAAAGATTCATTATTCTTTGTTGCCTTCCTTTTACGGTATCCCTAATGAAGACCCTTTGCATTTCATTCGAGAATTCTATGCTATTGTCCAAACCTTTCCACTACATGCAATTAATGAAGATCAACTTAGGATGAGGTGTTTTCCTTACACTCTCAAAGATAAAGCTTGGTCATGGTTCATTACTCTACAGTCAGGTTCTCTTAAAACTTGGGAGGCAATCTATGAAATTTTTATGGGTAGGTTCTATTCCCATCAAAAGACTTTTGATCTAAGAACAAAGATAGCAACATTTTCTCAAATGAATGAAGAGCCCTTTCATGAAGCTTGGGAACGATTCAAACTCCTTTTCATTCAATGTCAAAATCATAGCTTTCCACTACAGCTACAAAACCAATTCTTTTACGATGGATTGACACTACAGTAGTCAATACATGGTTGATAATCTTCTTTGGAGGTCTTTGTAGGAGAAAAGACCGCAGAGGAAACCTACAATCTCTATGAGCTATTGGGTTCTAATTCCCAACAAAGAGGTGGTAGAAAGAAAGCAAAGGTCAATGAAGTCGGCTTTGATAATGAGATAACCTTGCAACTTGCTGAATTGACTAAACAAGTGAAATTCCTCACGTCTCACCAAATTTCAAATCAAGAGGTATGTGAAGTGTGTTGTTCAATTGGGCATGGTACTCATAATTGTTCAAATACTTGTGATTCTAGTGTTGATGCCATAGAGGAAGTCCAATCTTTTCAAAAGTATCATCCAAACACCTATAATCACCCAACCTACAACCACCCTTACCCACCAAGCCAATCTTTTAAACCAACCTTAGAAGATAGCTTGAATGCTTTTATTCAAGTTAGTCGTGACAACCAACTGATGACTAATCAAAGGTTGAACACCATGGAGGCTTCGGTTAAAAGAATTGAATCTAAAGTTGGGCAACTGGCTGAACAAATGCAAAAGAAAGAACCAGGAAAGTTGCCCAGTCAACCAGAACAAGCAAAAGATGTTAGAACTCTTCGAAGTGGTAAGGTAGTCAATACCAGTTTACCTAAAATCTCTAAACTACCTTGTAGTTCATGTAACAAAGAAGGCGATATTCTAATCTCGCAAAAAGGAGAAACAAGTGTTAAACTTAACAAGCCTTCTGAAAAACTCATTGGGGGTCATCTGACACTCCCAAAATTCAAAAGACAACAGAACCACACCAGATGCAAGTACCTTTTCCCCACCGGTTGAAAGAATCCAAACAAGATAAGCAATTCAATGATCTTTTAATATGCTCTCTAAAGTAAATATCAATTTACCATTATTAGAAGTGATCATGAATGTGCCCTCATATGCCAAGTTTTTCAAAGAGTTGAACACTAAGAAAAGGAGGTATGAACTGAATGAACGAGTAGTAGTATCAGAAATTTCTAGCTGTATTTCAAAGACAAACTACCCCCTAAGTTGAAAGACCCTGGAAGTTTTATTATAAACATAACTATGGGGGATAGGAAGGTTGCTAAAGCAATGCTTGATTTAGGTGCTAGTATAAATTTGATGCCCTACTCTATATTCTTATAGCTCAATCTAGGGGATTTAAAACCCACAACTATGTCCCTGCAACTTGCAGATAGATCTCTTAAATATCCAGAGGGAATAGTTGAGGATGTTTTGGTACAGGTAGACAAACTGATAATACCTGTTGACTTTGTGGTTCTGGATATGCAAGAAAATCCAGCATTGGACAGAGAGCACACAATATTGCTTGGTAGACCATTTATGGCAACTACCAAGACTATTATTGATGTCCAAGATGGAAATTTGACAATGACAAATCTTAAGAGAGACTGCTCATTTCAAAGTTTTTGATTCTTCACCTTTCCTTTCTATTTACGCCATTGATGAAATATTCAAGTTGATCCTTTGGATAATCTTGTCCACAACACCTTTTTCCAAACCGTAATAGAAGACAAGCTTGAAACCGTTCTTACACTTGAAAAGGTTGAAGAAGATTTAGATGAAGAAATTAAGGGGTACCTTGAACAACTAGACAATAATGAAGTGATGACAAAATCTAGTACACTTTTAAATCTACCCAGCTCTCCATCTGTTAAAGAGGCCAATCCACCTCAACTTGAACTCAAAGACTTACCCGAGCACTTAAAATATGTGTTTTTGGGAGAAGGAGAAACATATCCAAAGTGATAATTTCTTCAACCTTGACCAAACCACAAGAAAAAGAACTCATCAAAGTTGCTTAAACAAGTTTAAGAAATCTATAGGTTGGAGTATAGGGGATATAAGAGGCATTAGTCCAACAATGTGTATGCACAAGATCAACTTGGAGGATGGTGCTAAACCTGTACGAGAGGCCTAAAAGAGACTAAATCCAATCATTCAAGAGGTGGTTAAAAAGAAAATTCTTAAATTATTAGAAGAAGGGATAATCTATCCTATTGCGGATAGTAAGTGGGTTAGTCCAAAGGTACGTGGTACCAAAGAAATGCGGGATAACAGCTTGTTAAAAATGATAAAAGTGAATTAGTGCCCACCGGAATAATCACCGGATGGAGAATGTGTATAGATTTTAGGAAACTAAATTTATATACGAAAAAGGATCACTTTCCTCTTCCATTCATTGATCAAATGTTGGAAAATTAGTCAAGTACCTAATTTTACCGTTTTTTGGATGGACTGTCTGGATATTATCAAGTACCCATAGCACCGTAAGATCGTGAAAAGACCACATTTACATGTCCTTTTGGGACATTTTCTTTTCGAATGCCATTTGGGTTATGCAATGCCCCGCCACTTTCCGAGAGATGCATGATATCTATTTTCTCGGACATGGTGGAGAAATTCATTGAAATTTTCATGGACGACTTCTCTGTCTTTGGGAACTCATTTGATGATTGCTTACATAAATTGACTTTGGTTTTAGAAAGATGCATTGAATGCAATCTAACCCTTAGTTGGGAGAAAAGTCATTTTATGGTTCAACAAGGGATAGTTTTAGGACATATAATTTCAAACAAGGGTATTGAAGTTGATAAGGCAAAAGTTGAATTGATACCCAAACTACCTCCCCTACATCTCGTGAAGGGACTAAGCAGATTCTTGGGACATGCAGGATTTTCCAGACGATTTATTAAAGATTTCTCTAAAATAGGTCGTCCTTTATGTAACTTACTAACCAAAGATGCTGAATTTGACTTCAACAATAGCTGCCTTATTTTCTTTAATACCTTGAAAGAGAAACTAACATCTACCCCCGTTATAATGGCACCAAACCGGTCTTTACCTTTTGAAATAATGTGTGACGCTTCTGATTATGCAATAGGAGCAGTCCTGGGACAAAGAGTGGATAAGCGTTTACATGTCATCTACTAGGCTAGCAAAACACTCAATGACGCCCAAATGAAGTACACCACAACCGAAAAGGAATTCTTGGCTATAGTATTCTCTTTAGACAAATTTCGGTCTTATTTAGTAGGATCTAAAGTGATTGTGCATTCTCGATCACGCCGCTTTAAGATACCTATTAAGTAAACCAAATGCCAAGCCAAGATTAATCGTGTGGGTCTTACTCTTACAAGAATTTGACCTAGAAATCAAGGATAAGAAAGGCGGTGAAAACTTAGTAGTGACCATTTGTCTAGATTGATTTCGACTTCAATTCTCTTAAAGATGAGAGTAATGACGATATAGTTGAAACCTTTCCGATGAACAGTTATTTTTCATAGGTCCAAACCCATGGTATCTTTGATATTGTAAACTATCTTGCCATCGGTGTTTTGCGACCTAACACTTCATATCGAGGACAAGAAAAGGTTTTTTAAAACTATTAAGGACTATTTCTCGGGATGACCCTTATTTATACAAGATTGGTCAAGATCAAGTCATCCTGAGATGTGTACCGTAAGACGAACATAAGAGCATTCGACTTTTTGTCATGAACTTTATCATGGGTCATTTTGGAGGTGAAAAGACAGCCCGTAAGATATTACATGGATTCTTTTGGCCCACTCTTTTAAAGATGCTCATATGTTTTGTGCACAATGTGATAGATGTCAAAGAAACAGAAACATAAGCAAAAGAGATGAAATGCCTTTGACATCTAATTTAGTTGTTGAACTCTTTGATGTATGGGGGATTGACTTCACGGGTCCTTTTCCCCATCTAATGGTTTTCAATACATTTTGGTTCTTTGTGGATTATGTGTCCAAGTGGGTGAAGCTATCCCCACCAAAACCAATGATGCTAATGTTGTTGTGAAATTCTTGAAAGATTTCATATTCAAGAGGTTCTAATGCCTAGAGCTATAATAAGTGATGGAGGTAGCCATTTTTGTAACAAACTCTTTGATGGAGTACTAAACAAGTACAACATCACACATAAAGTAGCTACTCCATATCATCCTCAAACTTCCAGTTTAGTGGAAGTGAGCAATAGGCAAATTAAGGGAATACTGGAACGCACTGTGCGTCCGTCAAGGAAGGATTGGGCATTTAAGCTAAATGATGCCTTATGGGCATACCGCACCGCTTACAAAACACCTATTGGGATGAGCCCTTACCGGTTAATCTTTGGGAAAGCGTGCCACCTTCCAGTTGAACTTGAACACAAAGCTTATTGGGCAATTAAAGAGTTAAACATGGATTTAGATAAAGCGAGTGAAAAACGATTACTCCAACTTCATGAGTTGGAAGAAATTAGGAATGAAGCCTATGAGAATGCCAAATTATACAAGGAGCGTACTAAGCGCTATCATGACAAGAGGCTAGTTCCTAAGAATCTTCACCCTGGAATGAAAGTTCTTTTATTTAACTCTCGTTTGAGATTGTTTCCAGGAAAGCTGAGATCAAGATGGGATGGACCATTCAAAATAGTTCAAGTATTTGAACATGGAGTAGTGGAACTATTGGACTCCAAGACACAAAAAACGTTCAAAGTCAATGGCCATCGTGTCAAGCCTTATTTAGAAGAACCAAACAACATTGCTGAAATGGATTGCATTTGGCTGAGTAACCCTTAGCACCAAAAAGATACGTCTTTCTAAGACGTTAAACTAAGCGCTGGATGGGAGGCAACCCATCATTTTAGGTAAAATAAAAAAAAACAAAAAAACAAAAAAACAAAAAAAAAAATTTGTTATTTTTTTTATATTTACTTAATTTTATTGTTTATTTCATTTTAATTACATGTGAATAATTGTTAAATTGTTAAAACTAAAAATATTTGTTGAGATGTTAGAAGTTTACAGCGCTCTGTCTGTATACACTTTAATGATGAATATGATGGATGCACCTGCATTTTCCATTACTACTTGCACATTCTCAGAAAATAGGTAATCTTTCTTCTCTTCTCTCTTTATCTTTAATTTACAGTTGTTACATTGAGGACAATGTAAGTTCTAGGTTGGGGGTGGTGAAAAGTTACCATGCTTAATTAAAAAAATAAAAAAATATACTTTTTCATTTTTTGTGTGTTTGGTTTTATTTCTATTTTGTGTGATTTAGTAATTTTTGGAATAAAAAAAAAAGTTTTCACAAAAATTTATCATTTCTTTAAATCAAATTTAAGTAAATAGTTAAGTCTTTTGTACTGTTAGATTAATTTTTGAAAACATATCATGAAATATTTTGTAATTATTTTTGATAATTAGTTAGTTTTTGTCATAATTAGTATTTCTTGATAAGATGTAGAAATTATATTAAACCCAAAATCGGTGTTTATGAGTTTTTTTAGTGGAGACTACCTTTGTGAGATATAATTTGAGCCTAATTTCCTTTATTCAGAGTGAAATATATATTTTTTCTACTCCAAACACATTTCTTATTTCTTCAAATTTTTAGATGATCTCTATAGGTATTAGCATTGAATGTATGAATTTTTTTCATCTTAATAGAGTATCATATATTTTTGATTATTATTTTTGCTTAGATTAAATGATTTGAGTAGAAATTGATAGTATATGCTTATATCTCATTTATGCATGACTACTACAAAAACAAAAAGACATATCTTGGGTTACCTAAACCAAGATCAAACGTAAAAGCCACAAAATTAACCACTCACCAAAATCCAAAAAAAATGTACAATCTGTACATGGGTTGACTCTCTAAAAAATACACATATTGAAAAATATCTACAGAAAAAAAAGAGAGATAAAAATAGTATCATCTACATACTATAACCCGCATTGCCTACAAAGTTGTGAGTAAAGGCTAATTACAAAAGAAAGATATAAGAAGTAATTCCCTAAAAAGTCATTGCAATTTCTTCATTTGTAAAAGGCATATATCTTGAAATTCTTTCTTAATGAGTTTGATTTACGCATGAAAATAATTTTTATATATGATATCTTTATAATTTATACATTTGATTCCTTTCATGAGATCAATGTTAAAATAACACTTTGAGCCTTTATTCTTTATACATATGCGAACATATTAGTTCATTTCTATACATCAACTCTTTTCGCATATAAATTAGTATTGAGTGTTTGAACCCATAGGATTCGGTGTTTTAAGAGTATTGACTTGTGAGGAATAGAGTCGGGCGAATTCTGATTCATGACACTGAAATTGGGTGAAATTAAATTGATACATTTTTTATATGAAATATGAAAATGATTTTCGACTAATTATTATAATAAATCATGATTGTTTAAAGAGATTAAGATAACTTATGCTTGAGATTTTAATTATGATCTTAAAGGAGATTAAAAAGTATGAGACATTTTTGTGAGATGTTGATAATTTATGATGTTGTTGTAAATTTAATTTTTAAGTTGTTTGTTTTTATTGTTTCTTTTGTTTTTACATTTAGTTCAATGTTTGTGGGTATCATTATCGAAAACCCTCACGAGACTCAAACTCGTCCACTGTGGCAACCTAGGGGTTTAAAGGCTTGTTGCATAGGCTAAATGCAACCGTGTCAATCCACGGAAGTGATTTAGGATAGTTTAATTTTTAGTTTTTATCGCTTCTCTTGCTAAGGGACTAGCAAGAAGTTCGGTTGGGGTTGTGATGAGTGCTCAAAAAGCATTAAAATAACCATGATTTTATGCACATTAATTGATTAAAAATATATATGTTTATGTGTTTTATCATATATTTATATAAATTTGTCTTTTTCGAATCACGGGTATTTTTATTGTTTTTCAGGAATTTTGGCCTAAAAACGCAATGTAAATACTCAAAGAAGAATACTTGAAGCAATACATCACAAATAAATTAATAAATAAGTGGCAAAAGGTCAACAAACATGGAAAAATTGGACAAAATGGGTCGAAAAGGTCAAAAATGTCAAAAGATCGGAAAAATCGCACACAGCCAACGCCCAGCGCCAATGGCCAGCGTATACAGCGCGCCGCGGCGCTACACTCCTCCTTCCACGCGCCGCAGCGGCCTAACAATTACGCCGCGCCACTGCGCCCAACGTTTTTGCCCCATTTTCCACGTGCGGTACCGCTTCATGACGTCATCTTGACGTCATTGATGACCTCAAGATGTCCATTACACGTTTTTAATTTTTTAATATTTTTTTACTCATTTTTTCTCTCCATCCTCACCTATTAATTCCCCCCCCCCTCCTTCCCCTTCATAGCACACCTCAATACCACACTTCTCTCTTCTTTTTTTCTCTCATTTCTTAGTTTTTGAGTTTTTCTTAGTTTCTTTCTTAGTTTCTAAGCTTTTCTTAGTTTTTCTCTTAGTTTTTAGTTCAATTCTCTTAGGTTTAGAGTTCTTCTCTTTTTGAGAGGAACTTGTAATGTTTTTGTAATAATTTAGATTTTTGATTCAATAAATGGAAGTTCAAATTCCGCTTGGAGGTTTTCTAGCAACGGGAATAGCGTCGAAGTTCTGTACGGATTTTATTTTCTTTACACTTATTTTTATGCTTTATTCTTACATGTTATATTTAATTTGTCTGTAATTAAATTTAACTGCTAGTCATTTATAATCATGATATAATAATAACGTTGTTATGCTTGCTAAATATTAAATAGGTGAAAATTTCTAAAATGAATTGATTTTATTTTTATTCAAGATTTTATATTAAGGATGTTGTAGAGAAATATATTATTTTTCATTACAAACTTAAATCAAGATTAGACTTTAAGGTTTAGTTATCCGATCTAATTTAGAGTAGTGATCTTTTATTTGTTGGTACGATCGCGCGGTAGTTAGAGTGAAGCTCTATTTCAAAAGTTTTTATAAGAATTATTATGTGAAAATGTATTGACAACATGTTTTCAATAGTGGTTTTAAAACTTGAAAGTTAGTACTCGGATAACTAAATTCTTGGGTTTAATTTGGACACCTTGAATAAAGTTTAAATCGTCTAACCTCACCAAAGGTGGCATTTAAATGGTTCATTTTCAATCTCTTAGAAAAAGGAATTAATTTAATTAACCAAATTAGTTATCAACCCCACCCATAGGTGTTAATTGATTTGTTTAGTTAACAAAGAATATCTAACCCCACCAAAGGTGGTATTCATACAAAAAAGAGAGAATCAATAAAATATCAATTTATATCTTTAATAACCTAGATAATATGAGCAAGCATAATTAATTTAGTTATTATATCCATAAATACTCCACTAATATAAATGATAAAATTTGTATGAATATTTATTGAATCAATATTTATATTTATTTATTGAATTTGTATCTATGTTTATTTTTTTATTATATTTAATTAATCTGTATATATGTTTATTTTATGTTATTAGATTAGGAACACAAAAACCAAACTATCGTGACAGGATGTTTAGGATTTAATTTCGTTTTTAAAAGTTTGAATAATAAATTAAGAACCACATACATTCCTTCCTTAGATCGACCTTGGGAGTATACTTATCATTTTCTACGAAATGATTCGTGCACTTGCGAGAGTTTTACAAATATTAAAACCAAAGTATTTGCGAGAATTGGCGATGCCTGGGTTTTAGATTAATCAAGTTTTCGGCGGTCTTGGAAGGAATATCGTTTTTAATTTACTTATCAAAATTTTAAAAATATTTTTGTGTTGTAAATAATTGTGATTTAAAAAAAAATTAATTTTTTAAAAAAATTTAAGTTAATAAGAAATAAGATAGCGTGAATAGTAAAATAAAATTACCGTTTGTAAAAAAAAAAAAAATTAAAAAAAAAAAGAAAAAAAAAATTGAAAAAAAACGCAATGTAAATTTATATCATATATTTATATAAATTTGTCTTTTTCGGAATCACGGGTATTTTTATTGTTTTTCAGGAATTTTGGCCTAAAAACGCAATGTAAAGACTCAAAGAAGAATACTTGAAGCAATACATCACAAATAAATTAATAAATAAGTGGGAAAAGGTCAACAAACATGGAAAAATTGAACAAAATGGGTCGAAAAGGTCAAAAATGTCAAAAGACGGAAAATCGCGCGTCAACAAGGCGCGCTAACGCCTGCCGCTGCGTGCGCCCACTCTTCCTTCCGCGCGCGCCGCAGCTGGCATCGTTCACGCGCACCGAAGGCGCGCGCGCCGCCTCAGCCGCCACCGCGCGCCCAACGCGTTTTTGCCCCATTTTCCACGTGCAGCCGCCCCCATGACGTCATGCTGACGTCATTGATGACCTCAGCATGTCCATTACACGTTTTTTAATTTTTTAACATTTTTTTACTCATTTTTTCTCTCCATCCTCACCTATAAATACCCCCCCTCCATTCACTTCAAAGCACACCTCAAAACCACACGTCTCTCTTTTTTCTTTCTCTCATTTCTTAGTTTTTGAGTTTTTCTTAGTTTCTTTCTTAGTTTCTAAGCTTTTCTTAGTTTTTCTCTTAGTTTTTAGTTCAATTCTCTTAGGTTTAGAGTTCTTCTCTTTTTAGAGGAACTTGTAATGTTTTTGTAATAATTTAGATTTTTGATTCAATAAATGGAAGTGCAAATTCCGCTTGGAGGTTTTCTAGCAACGGGAATAGCGTCGAAGTTCTGTAAGGATTTTATTTTCTTTACAGTTATTTTTATGCTCTATTCTTACATGTTATATTTAATTTGTCTGTGATTAAATTTAATCGTGCTAGTCATTTATAATCATGATATAATAATAACGTTGTTATGCTTACAAATATTAAATAGGTGAAAATTTCTAAAATGAATTGATTTTATTTTTATTCAAGATTTTATATTAAGGATGTTAGAGAGAAATATATTATTTTTCATTACAAACTTAAATCAAGATTAGACTTTAAGGTTTAGTTATCCTGGCCTAATTTAGAGTAGTGCTCTTTTATTTGTTGGTACAATCGCCTAGGTAGTTAGAGTGAAGCTCTATTTCAAAAGTTTTTATAAGAATTATTATGTGAAAATGTATTGACAACATGTTTTCAATAGTGGTTTTAAAACTTGAAAGTTAGTACTCGGATAACTAAATTCTTAAGTTTAATTTGGACACCTTGAATAAAGTTTAAACTGTCTAACCCCACCAAAGGTGGCATTTAAATGGTTCATTTTCAATCTCTTAGAAAAAGAAATTAATTTAATTAACCAAATTAGTTATCAACCCCACCCATAGGTGTTAATTGATTTGTTTAGTTAACAAAGAATATCTAACCCCACCAAAGGTGGTATTCATACAAAAAAGAGAGAATCAATAAAATATCAATTTATATCATTAATAACCTAGATAATATGAGCAAGCATAATTAATTTAGTTATTATATCCATAAATACTCCACTAATATAAATGATAAAATTTGCATGAATATTTATTGAATCTGTAATTATATTTATTTGTAGATAAATATTTATTGAATTTGTATCTATGTTTATTTTTACGTTTTTAGATTATATTTAATTAATCTGTATATATGTTTATTTTATGTTATTAGATTAGGAACACAAAAACCAAACTATCGTGACAGGATGTTTAGGATTTAATTTCGTTTTTAAAAGTTTGAATAATAAATTAAAAACCACATGCATTCCTTCCTTAGATCGACCCTGGGAGTATACTTATCATTTTCTACGAAATGATTCGTGCACTTGCGAGAGTTTTACAAATATTAAAACCAAAGTATTTGCGAGAATTGGCGATGCCGGTTTTCGTTCATCACAATCATCACCATGGAAGATCGTAGTGTAGCCTTCACTGGCCAACTGCCCCACTGAGATTAAGTTCCTTCTGAGATCGGGAATATGCCTGACATCCTTCAGTTCCCAAACAGATCCGTTCAACTTAATCTTCACTACACCTTTGCCAATAATAGCACATGGTTGATCATCACCAAGATATACCTTTCCAAGGTTTTCGGGGACATATTTCTCGAAGAATTCTTTTTGTGAAGTAGCATGGAACGATGCTCCAGAGTCTAACACCCAAGATTCTTCCTTGCTCTCCAAAGAGCATATCAATGCATCGTCTCCTCCTGAGGTGGAAGTAACATTTGCCTCTGCCTTCACTTGTTTGTCCTTCGGTGCACTCTTGCACTGATTTTTGTAGTGCCCGATTCTTCCACAATTCCAACACTCGATAGTCTTCGAGCTATGGGAATTATTAGGATTCCTGGATTTGGACCTCTTGTCCTTTGATCTACCTCGGTAGTCTATTCTGCCACGTTCATTCCCTTTGGTTGAATTTCTTCCTCTTGACTCTGTATGCAAAACTGAAGAAGTTGACGATTCACCTGACTCTCTACGTCGGATCTCTTCATTGAGAACCAGATCACGAACATCGTCAAATTTCAACTTATTGCTTCCTGACGAGCTACTCACAGCCGTGACAGTAGCATTCCAACTTTCTGGTAAAGAAGATAAAAGTATTAATGCTCGTACTTCTTCATCGAATTCAATTTCCACTGAACTCAACTGGGTTGTGACTGTGTTGAGTTCATTGAGATGTTGAGCTACCAATGCGCCTTCATTCATCCGCAAATTGAACACCGCCTCATCAAGTGCACTTTGTTTGAGGCTGATGGCTTCTCATACATATTGGAGAGAGCTGCCATAAGACCCGTCGTGGTCTTTTCCTTTGCTATGTTGAAGGCAACATTACGGGATAGCGTCAATCGAATAACTCCGAGGGCTTGTCTGTCTAGAAGATTCCAATCTTCTTCCTTCATAGCTTCTGGTTTCTTCCCTGAGAGAGGTTGATATAGATTTCTTTGATACAGATAATCCTCTATCTGCATTTTCCAAAACCCAAAATCTGTGCCATCAAATTTCTCGAGTTTCACCCTTCCTTCATCTGTGGCCATTGCTCCCACTAAAATCTGACTTCCTCTGGATCGTTTCTGACTATTTCTTGTAGAAATTTGACAGAAATCACCACCAATAGCTCTGATACCAGTTGTTGGGAAATAACGCAAATTCCCGATAAGCCAGATTTATGAGAAAGCAAGAATAGAAAAATAACACACAAAATTTGATAACGGAGTTCGGCCAATCTTGCTTACGTCTCCGGACCTGCTGCAGATCTTTTTACTGAAAGGGGAGAAATTACACAAGGTGTTTACAACACTCACAACTCACAACCCAATTATACCCAAGAAAATTACTCTCAATTTTCTCTCACAATAGCTTTTTTCTCTAAGCTTTTCTCTCAATTGGAATGAACACTTTGGATGATTAATTCATTACAATTACACATTTATTTATAGGAAAATTCACTCCTTGAATTACTCCTTAAATTAATGGTTCCTTAAATTGTTCCTTGAATTAAGCTCCTTGTTTTTCTCCATGAATTACCCCATGTTTTGCTCCATGTTTTGCTCCATGTTTTGCTCCTTAATTTTCTCCTTAAATTAAGGAGCTTTATAACACTTCACTACGAACTTGATTCAAAGTGAAGACATCACTTCTAAAAGCTTAAAGCCAATATGACACATAAACACCAGATTGAAACAACAAACTGAGACCTGCATCAACCACCCTCATGTGCCTGCACTCAATCATGACATTTTGAGCAGATGAATGAGGGCATATCCATCTATAATTCACACTTGAATTCATGAAAAATTTAACTAAAAGCTTAAACTCCCCATCTCTATCACTCTGAACCTGTTTGATAATTCTATAAAATTGACAAATGACTATTGTTTGAAATTTTAAAAATATAGACAGCCTAATCACAAGTGTTCAAGAAGAAAATCCATTAAAATTTAGTGTTGTCATATACAATCAACAAGAAGTAACATTCACCATTAATACCAATCCCAGGAATAGGGCCCCAAATATCCATGTATACCATATCAAATGGTTTAGTTGCTGAAACAAGCTTAGACACGTGAGGTAATCTATGTGACTTAGCTAAAGCATAAGCATTACAAGCATCACTCATCGTAAAAGAGAATTTTATTCCATTACCATATAAATCTTATTTACAATAGATTAAGCTACATAGAGCCAATCTATTATGCCAAATAGAAGAAGAGGCTAGAAGAGCCATCCTTATACTTGCAACATTTGACACAACATCTTTCTTGTTCCACACTATATACAAGCCATGTCCAGCAAGTCCTTCCAAAAGTACCTCCCTCGTGTACTTTTCCTTGACATAAAAACAATTACCATGAAGCTTAATGTCATTATCAAAGCATAATCGACCGACAGAAACTAGATTGCTAGCAACTCTAAGAGCATGTAAAATTCCATTCAATTTCAATTTATGATCATTAGGTATATTCAATTTAGAATCATCAATATGTGTAATAGAGCGTTGAAACACAATTACTTACAACAATGCTCTTAGATCCTCCAAATACTGAAGCATTATTTATATTGGAACATTCAATGGTAATATGATGACTAGCTTCACTGTCCAACACCCAATCAAAATCACCACCAACATTCAAATCATTATCAGAGAATGTTGCTACATAGGTAGATGTCTTATTTGAACTTTTATTATTTCCAAATCCTTTAGGTGTAGAATTTCCAATGAGATTTATCAAGGTATAGAAATTCGTGGGTACATGTCCTATTTTCTGACAAAATTGACACTAAGTGCCTTTACCTCTTTCATTCTCATTACCACTTCCTCTTCCCCTACCTCTTCCTTGTCAATAATTTCCAACATAATTATTTCCAAAATTGTTAGTAGAGAATGAGTTAGGTTTATTACCTCTCGGTCTACAAAAAGATCCACTGGTATTACCAAGATTTGCCTAAATGACTTGATTGTCATCAATCTTCTTTTTTTCATTAAACTATGCGAGAAAATTCTTATATGAAAGAAGTTGGCTCTTGATTTCTTCAATCGTGAAATCATCACCACAATTATTCAGGGAGTACACACATGCATTAAATTTAGGTCCAAAACATCCAAGAATTAACACAATTAGATAAATTTCTTAAATAGTATATCGAATTGCACAAAGTTGATTAGATAATCCTTTTACTAGATCAAAAAACTGATTAACACTTAAATTATGTGTGCAAATAGTTTGAAGTTAAAGTTTTATTTCCATTACTCGAGCTCTAGATGTTGAGGCAAACATCTTTTCTAAGAGATTTTCACTGATTTTGTATAATGGTTTTAACAACAATGTGCACCAACATTGATTGAGATACAAAAGTGAAAATCCAACTTTTCAAAACTTCATTGATGTGACTCCAGGTAATATATTCAGGGTTCATAGTTTGTATGCCAATGACAAACCTGTAAGGCTCAATCTACGATCCATTGGTATGATCTTCAAGATCATATGTTGATATCAATCTTAGTATTTGTTCTTGCCACGTGGGATAGTTCCCTGGATCCAATTTAACTGATAAAGAAATATTTGTAGGGGTGTTTACAAGGATAAATGTGAAAATTGTTGAGAAAATTCAGTAACAATTAATGAAGATTTTTCTAACTCCATTTCCTGATTCTCTGATACCATTCTAAAATTCAAGAACCTATGAAGCTCAACAAAAAAGGAGAGAGAACGATAGAATGCAAGAAATGTAGAAACTTAGTTCATAATCTTATTGTGAGAGTATGCTCTTTTATATATACACATTGCTAACTCAATTTTCTAACTAATCACATGTGTACCACTATATTAACTAACAACGATAACTTGAAATCGATTTGAATATGTTTTTTTTAAATAAATAATATGTTTAAATATGTGATTTTATTTATATAATTTTAGCTTGGTGCTACACAACGATGGAGTTATTAGCGGATAATGTTTTTTATTTTATTTTTTAAATCTTCTCGTAGCATTCTTTGTTTTAACTTTTAATTTTAACTTCATATAATATCCACTAGTTTTTAGATTAAAAGTTTTAAGGCTTTTTCTAGTATTAGTTTCATTAGGATACGCAACAACCAAAATGAAAAGCATATTTAACAGACTTCATATTTGATTTTTTTTTTCTTTCTAGGTAGCTTCATATTCCTTTTACGATGAAAAGTTTTTTTTTTAATTAAATATTTTAGACAAAGAGTTGATTCCCATGGAAATGCTATAATTTTACTTTAATTAATTTATAAAATGGCAAGTGGCAACTAAATACACAGAAAGACTGACTCTCCAAGTAATTGCTGATGTGTATAACTTAAATTCAGTTTATTTAGACAAGTAACAGCTAGAAATTTTATGCTAGATGACTTATTTATATTTTTAAATCTTAAAATTAAAATTATGAAATTAAAAAATAAAAATTTAAAACTTAATTTAAAAATAAAAATGTTAGATATAAATATTATTTTAAATAATTTTTATAAAAATAATAAAAAATATTATTATTTAATTGTTTTTTTTTTCAAAATGAAATTATATGAAATATAATAATGCTATTATTTGATAAAAAAAAGATTTTGTTAAATTAGCAGGAAACTTATTTGAGACCACTTTCTATCTAAAACTTTATGGGGATCTTATTGGTGTGATGTAATAATTGTTATAAATTCTGAATGGAAAATTATTCATTTAGTAAATAATGTTATATAAATTTTTTTAATTTTTAATATTTTTAATTTTAATCACTATTTATATTATTAAAATTTGTTTCAAAAATTTATCAATTTGATAGAAAAATTTAAGTTATATTCTCGACACATGAAATTAAAAGTTAATTATCTTATCTAATTACAATACACCTTTATGCGGTAAAAGTGACTAAAATAAATAAAATTGATCAATTTTTAGATTAAGTATTTAATTGAAAAAAACTTCAAGTTTACAACAATATAAATAATAAATAAAAATAAAAATAATAAATGAAATATTTTTTACATAATACCAATAGCTAAATGAAGTTATATATATATATATATCAAGGTAGGTTTGAGTATCCAGTAATATTAATATTTTTCTAATGTAAAATAGAAGATATGAAATAATAGGAGGAGAACTAGATCGGCTTTAATCTCTTTACAAACTTCAAGTTTAATATATATAATTAAACGATCCACACATTTATCCTAAAGATAAAATTAAAGATTAATTACTTTTTTCCTGTAATAAATTAGAAATTATCTGCTGCCGAATATTTTTCTGTTTATCTAACTCTTATATATTTAAGATTATAAGAGTAGCTGATTTTAAAATTTTACATATTCTCTAATTTTTATTAGAATTAGACAGTATTTAAGAGGAAAAAATAACTATCAATGGTGGTCATTATTAGTAATATTACGAAATTTTTTTAATCAATTAATATGCTTAATATGGTTTCAATAAGCCACTTAAAATAAGAGCAGAGTTTTATAAATTAGACGGGTGACTGAACAATTATTTTTGTAGGAAATAATATATAAATAAATAGTTTCAAGAATAAATTTATTTTACTAAAATTAAAAATACAAAAATATAAATATATATTTTAAATATAAAATTTAAATAAAGTAAAAACAAATCAAGGTCTATGTATCACATAATATCCTTAAGATAATTTTTTCACTCATCTTGGGTGTTAGAGAACGACGAAAACTTATTCTATATATACAACGATTAAACAATAATAAACTTACACCACATTTTATTATTTCACAATTTTAAAGTGTCTGAACTCTATTCGAAGAATCTAACTCTAAATAGAAAAAAAATTCTTACCTTTATGTACAACTCTCTTTCTTTTTCTTTTTTCTTATCCTTTTCTTTTCTTTTCTCTTCTCTCTTTCTTTTCTTTCTTTTTTTCCTCTTTCTATGGCTTTTATAAGAAACTCATGTAGAGAATAATTAATTTAAAAAACCCAAATGAGCGAAATGAAATTAAAGAAGAGAAAGAGTTGTTTTTTACAAACGAATGAGGAGAAAAAACTAAAAGAAATACATCAAAGAATGAAACGGATGAGAGAAAAAAAATTGAAAATTAAAATTTTAATTCAAGATTATCTAACAATCACTCACATGAATAAAAATTGAAATGGATTTTAAATCAAATTTTGACACAAAAATAGAGTTCAACAGATTGAAAACATGGATAGGATAAGTAGGTGTTACCTTTTGAACCTTCCCATGTAAAAGTATATTTACCTTACTAACTGACCAGTAGACACGATATTTTTGAACTGTTCTACCGTTTATGTAAGTGATGATATACTTTACATATGAGTCTTTCGTGACATAATTTAGTTCTCACTGTTATGTTCGTTTTGGCCATGAACATACACCTAGTTTTGTGAGAGTCTATAAAAAATTGAACCATATATAATTCTCTTTCGAAGTGGCCTCACTCCTTCTTGATATAAGTGATCTCTTATCTTTAAAAATAATTCGTAAAGAGTAACCCACATACTCTGCTCGGTATTCTCTTCATAAGAATCATTAAAGCCCTTAACTTACCCTATATCTTACGGGTATCACTATTTTCATCATAGGAATGGACTTGAGAGTAAACCTCTCACAATGATATCACTAAGTTTTTACAATTATGTTATCCCTTTGAACCTAGCTCTTAGGATCTCCAGTCTAATAAGTTAGGTTTCTTTTGCAAATCCTTATTTATTCATGGGCTTCAGTCTCATTCCTCTTGATGACCTATCAACTAATTCTCAATTTAACCCTTTAGTTAAGGGATCTACTATGTTATCATTTGACTTCACATAGTCAATAGAGATAATCCTAGTTGAGAGTAGTTGTTTAATGATATTATGTCTATGACGTATATGCAGAGACTTACCATTATACATATTTCTCTATGCTCTTCCAATAGCAGATTGACTATAAAAAATGGATGCATATTGCAGGTACAAGCCTCACCCACTTAGTAAATATCCTCTAAAAATATTATGTAGCCATTTGGCTTCTTCGTCACATTTATCCAAAGCGATGAACTCAGATTTCATTATGGATCTAGAAATACACGTTTATTTAGAGGTCTTCCATGAAACAACTACACTACCTAGTATGACCACATATCCATGGGTAGACTTTGAGTCTTGATGAGTGCTCAAAAAGCACTAAAATTACCATGATTTTATGCACATTAATTGATTAAAATATATATATATATGTTTTATCATATATTTATATAAATTTGTCTTTTTCGGAATCACAGGTATTTTTATTGTTTTTCAGGTATTTTCGCTTAAAAACGTAACTCAAAGACTCAAATAAAAATACTGGAAGCAATACATCACAAATATATTAATAAATAAATGGGGAAATGTCAACAAATATGGAAAAATTGGACAAAATGGTCAAAAATGTCAAAAAGGAGAAAATCGTGCCGCCCGCGCTAAATCAGAGACGCTACACGCGCCTCCGTGCGTGCCGCTGCCATTTTGCCCCATTTTTGCGCGCATCCGCTCCCATGACGTCATGCTGACGTCATCAATGACCTCAGCAATTGTACTCCACGTTTTCACAATTTTTTAACATTTTTTCACTCACTTTTTCTACCAATCCTCACCTATAAATACCCCTTCTCTTCACTTCATAACACACCTCAAAAAACACTTCTCTCTTTATTCTTTCTATCCATTTCTTAGTTTTTAGTTTTTTTTAAGTTTTTTTTATTTTTTAGCTAGTTTCTCTTAGTTTTAGAGTTCTTCCCTTTTTGGGAAGAACTAGTCATGTTTTTGTAATTTATTTGCTTTTGATTCAATAAATGGGAGTGAAAATTCCGCTTGGAGGTTTTCCAGCTACGGGAATAGCATCGAAGTTCTGTAAGGATTTTATTTTTTATTTGCAGTTATTTTTTATGTTTTATTCTTACATGTTATATTTAATTTGTCTGTGATTAAATTTAATTGTGCTAGCTGTTTGTAAACATGATATAATAATAACGTTGTTATGCTTGCGAAATATTAAATAGGTGAAAATCTCTAAAATGAATTGATTTTATTTTTATTCAAGATTTTATATTAAGAATGTTAGAGAGAAATATATTATTTTTCATTACAAACTTAAATCTAAAAGTTAGAGTGGAGCTCTATTTCAAAAGTTTTTATAAGAATTATTATCTAAAAATGTATTGACAACATGTTTTCAGTAGTGGTTTTAAAACTTGAAAGTTAGTACTCGGATAATTAAATTATTAGGTTTAATTTGGACACCTTGAATAAAGTTTATATTGTCTAACCCCACCAAAGGTGGCATTTAAATGGTTCATTTTCAATCTCTTAGAAAAAAAGAATTAATTTAATTAACCAAATTAGTTATCAACCCCACCCATAGGTGTTAATTGATTTGTTTAGTTAACAAAGAATATCTAAACCCACCAAAGGTGGTATTCATACAAAAAAGGGAGAATCAATAAATATCAATTCATATCTTTAATAACCTAAATAATACGAGCAAGCATAATTCACTTAGTTATTATATTCATAAATACTCCACTATTTATAAAAGATAAAATTTGCATAAATGTTTATTGAATCTATGTTTATTTTTATGTTCTTAAATTAAAAAAATACAACAAAACCCCAAAATATCGTGACAGGATGTTTAGGATTTAATTTCGTTTTTAAAAGTTTGAATAATAAATTAAAAACCACATACATTCCTTCCTTAGATCGACCTTGGGAGTATACTTATCATTTTCTATGAAATGATTCGTGCACTTGCGAGAGTTTTATAAATATAAAACCAAAGTATTAGCAAGAATCGGTGATCTCGGTTTTCGCTCATCAAGTTTTTCATATCAGATATCCAATTTTCATCACTGTATCCTTCTAATACAACTAGATATCTTGTATAGTACAGTTCATAGCTACGTATATATCTTAAGTATCTAAGTAGTCTTGTAATACCTTTCTAGTAATCAGATCCTGGATTACTAGTATACCTACTTATTTTTCCTACATTGTAGCCTATGTCTGGTCTTGTACAACTCATCAAGTGCATAAAACTTCCTATCATTCTATAATATTCTAGTTGATACACACTATCACTTATATTCTTAGATAGGTGTAGATTTACATGTACTAGTGTTCTCACAATTGTAGAATTACCCTTGTTGAATTTCTTAAGTATTTTGTCAACATAATGACATTGACTTAGAGTGAGACCACTTGATATGCTTGATATCTTAATTCCTAGAATTACATCAACAGGCTCCATGTCTTTCATATCAAACCTTGAATTCAACATAGTCTTAGTAGATTTGATCATTTTATCATTACTACTTACAATTAGCATGTCATCAACATAAAGACACAAGATAACATAACCATCTTCTTTGTCCTTGACATATACACATTTTTCACATTTGTTGATTTTAAAGTCATTTTTTCTCAATACATTATCAAACTTTTCATGCCACTGTTTTGGTGCTTATTTCAAGCCATACAAAGACTTCACCAATTTATATACCGTCCTAGGCATGAAAAACCCTTAGGTTGGTCCATGTAGATTTCTTCATCTAACTCTCCATTTAGAAAGGCCATCTTTACATCCATTTGATGTATTTCAAGATTTTGCAGAGCGATGATAGCAATTATCATCCTTATTGATGTTATTTTCATCACAGGAGAATAAGTATCAAAGTAATCAAGGTCATGTCGTTATTTGTATCCCTTAATTACAATCTAGGCCTTATACTTATCAATTGATCCATCTGTTTTACATTTTCTTGTGAAAATCCACTTAGACCCTAGTGTTTTACTACTTGAAGGTAAATCAATTATTTCCCAAGTGTGATTTTGTAGAATGGACTCAATTTCACCATTAATGGCTTCTTTCCATTGAGGACCTTCAGGAGAATTCATAGCCTCTTTATAGGTTTGAGGTTTATTTTCTAGCAAGTCGGTTTAAAAACCTAAACCATATGACATTTCTGTCCTAGCCCTCTTGCTCCGTCTGAGTTCAACCTCAACCTCTTATTCAGATTCTTTATTTTGACTATCTTTATTCATAGTCTCACACATTCATTTAAATGAACTTGATTCTCTTTGAGATTTACCTAAAAATACATGTTCAAAGAATGATGCATTCCATGATTCCATTATCGTGTTCTTATGTATGTCTAGGATCTTTGACTCATAAACAAGAAACCGATAAGCACTACTATTATGTGCATATCCAATGAAGATACATTCTATCATTTTTAGACTTATCTTCACCTTCTTAGGTATATGTACAACCAATTTTGCAAGACACCTCACCCTCGTAAATATTTATAAGAAGGTACATTTTTTTTTAATAATTCATACAGTGTCTTATGTGTCTTTTTTCAAGATACATTATTTAAAAGATAGTTAGGTGACAAAATAGCTTCCCTTCATAAGTTCTGTGGCAACCCAAAACTTAATAGCATTACATTCATCATTTCTTTCGAGGTACGATTCTTACGTTCAGTAACTCTATTTTGTTGAGGTGAATAAGGTGCTATGGTTTCATGAATAACTCCATGTTGTGTACAAAATTCACCAAACGGTACTTCATGTTCACCACCACGATCACTGTGTAGTACCTTGATCTTCTTGTTGAGTTAATTCTCAAATTCTACTTTATAAAGAATAAATTTATCTATAACTTCATCTTTGTTTTTAAGCAAATACACATAGTAATATTTCGTGCTATCATCAACAAAAGTAATAAAATACTTATTACCATCCCTTGTTTGAAGAAATTTCAAATCAGAAAGATCATTATAGATTAGGCCAAGGGGTTCAATGTTCCTTTCAATTGAATGAAACAATGACCTATTCATTTTTTCCTTGACAAAAGTCCTACACTTATGCTTTGAATCTATTTGAAATGTAGGTATGTGTTTCATGTTAATTACTCTACGCAATGTATCGTAATTAATATGACCTAGTTTACCATGTCACAAGTTGAAAGACTCAAGCAAATAAGAAGAAGAATTAGTCTTATTAATATTCTTAGCTTTTACAGTCATTACATTATGTTTAAATAACCCATCAGATACATATCCCTTTCCTATAAACATCCTATATTTGGTCTTAACGCCCTTATCAGATTCAAATACAATCCGAAAGCCATACTTGTTTAACAATAAGATAGAAAAAAGATTACGGATGTTTCGCACATAGAGTACTTTTTTTAATGTAAGATTCTTTCTAGAGGTTATCTTTATTTTGACTTGGTCTTGCCCTTGAATGGCTAATGTGGAAGATTTTTCCATGAAGAACTTCTCTCCATCTTTCAATGCTTTAAAAGTAATGAACAACTCTTTATCTCATCATACATACCTTGTTGTAGCAGTATCAATACACCACTCTTTTGGGTTTGATCCCACCAAGTTTACCTCAGAATGACTGTACACAAGTCAATATTGAAGATATCATGAGTGATGCCATTAACCATTTTTGCCTCATGGTTCCTGTTTCTTTTTGAAAACTTGCAGTCTGAGGCTTTATGCCCTCTCCTATGACAGTTAAAGAAAATCCATGTGAATCTTGACTTCTTAAAAGTTGCTTCTCTAGGTCCCAATTTAGACCCTTTACCATCTTACCCTTGCCCTTATTCTTATTGTGCTTGGAACTTTAACCATGTTTCATCATATTAGCCTTGGGTATTGATGGAATATACCCTCTTTTAAAAAAAGCATTGTTGTATTCTTCCACTTTAAATTTTATCAACAAGTCTTTCAAATACACTTCCCTTTGCTTGTGCTTAAGGTAGGCCTTGAACCTTTTCCATGAAGGGGGAACCTTTTCAATAATAGTTGCAACTTGGAAGGTTTCACTAAGTATCATCCCTTCATCATACATCTTTGTTATGATATCTTAGATTTCACATACTTGATTGCATACATGTTTAGAGTCCATCATCTTATAATCAAGAAAGTGACCAACTAAAATTTTTTGGTACCGACATTTTTAGTTTCATACTTCCCATCCAATGATTCCCATAAGTTTTTAGTCATCTTTTCCTTATTGTACTCATTGTAGAAGGAATCAGTTAGACTATTCAGAACATAGTTCCAACATAGATAATGAGAATACTTCCATACTTCAATAGTACTAACAAACTGAAAATCTTGTTCATCCTCAGGTTGATCGGGAGCTTCTTCAGTTAAGAACTTTAACAAATTGAAGGTGGTGAAATAGAACATCATCTTATTCTTCCATCTCTTGAAGTTCAAACCATGAAACTTCTCCGATTTCTCTACTACAATATGGCTCATAGGAACAAAAATTGGTAATATTGGAGTTAACCCATGAGTCACAAAAGGCCTTATCATTTGGTTCACAATAAAACCATCAATAATAGGGTCAGTAATATTCACAGTTGGAGTTTTCAATTAAGGACACTGAAATGGTTATTTCAGATTCTATAATATTTTTTATATTTTTTCTGTTAAATACACAAATAGCAACTCAAGTTTTAAAAATCACCAAATCAAATTTTAGATTATGAAAAAATATATTCAATAAATAAATGATATAAATATGTTAATTTTCTTTCATATTTATAATTTTATTAATTATAGTGATTAAATAATTTTAAAAATAAAATAATTTACTTATTTATATATATATATATTAAAAGTGAAATACAAATATAAAGTGAAAATTAAGAAACCGTAAATGAAAGAGAGAAACGTTGAAAATAATGATAAAGACGTAGTAATAAAGAGAAATAAATAATAAATTATGAAGTAATAAAAGAAATATTAATAAATGACGAAGGGAATTAGTAAAATAATGTAAAAAATGAATGATAATTAAAATAGAATATATATGTAGCAAAATAAATAAATATAATGAATAATCTATTCGTTCTAAAATATTTGTTAAAAACAATTTTGTATTTGTTTGTCCAAAAAATAAGAAAAAATAAATAAAAATTATCTTAAGATTGTAGGAAATAATATATGAATAAATAAGTTTAAGAATAAAATTATTTTATTAAAACTAGAAATACACACATTTAATTAAGCACTTTACTTTACTATAAAATTTAAATAAAGTAAAAAAAATGAAGCATATGTAATATATAATTTTTTTAAGATAATTTTTATACAATTTATTATTACACGAATTTTTATGTGTCTGAAATTTATTAAAATAACTTTACTTTACTTTACTTTACTTTATATAAAAAATATATTAAAAAATATTTTCTTTGCTTTTCGTTAGTCTCTCTTCTTTTTTTCCTTTTTGTTTGTCCTCTTTCTTCTTCTTTTTTCTCACCTCCGTTTCTTTTCTCCTTCCTATGACTTTTATAAGAAGCTCAATCAGAAAAGAATTAATTTAAAAAATCCAAACGGACGAAATGAAATTAAAGAAAAAAAAAGAGTCATTTTTTACAAGCTGACAAGAGAAAAAGCGAAATGAAATTAAAGAAAAGAAAGAGTTATGTTTTTTTTACAAATGAACGAAGAAAAAAAAAACTAAAAGAAATACATTAAAAAACTGAAAAAAGGATTAAAAAATAAATTTAAAATTTTCTAACACTTTTAACTAAAGCTCTTAAGGGATTGGTATTCAAATATTTTATTTATTTTTATAAGTGAGTCTACTTGTTTAGAAAAAAGTATCATCATGAAGAAAAACATTGCACTTATACAAAATATTTTGTTTTATTTTTTCAAATGCATTTTTAAAAATAAAAAAGAAGAAGACAATTTTGACATTATTAGTATTTATAAAATTATTAAAAAAATTAAATTTAAATGAAAAAATTAAACAAAAACATAAAATAATCATTTGTTTTTGTTAGATTAAAAAAAATGCGGGGATTAAATTATCTAATAAAAATAATCACATGACTTAAATAATTTAACTATAATAACTAGTCAACCTAAAATGCATTTATTTATATAAAATCATCAACTAAAATGTTAAACTATCCAAATATTATAAAAATATAAAATATAAATTAAGTAGGAAGATAGAAAGGAAATAAATTTTCAAATCATATACCATTTTCTTCCGGGAATCAAAGAGAAACACCTTCTCACAAAGAATCATTCCATTTACATGGGTTAAGTGTTTTTTTAGGTCAAATTATATTTTTTGAATGATTTAAACTTATGCAATTTAAAATGAGAAAAAATATAAGTTTTATAGTTAGATTATTAGATAAATCTAATTGAAAATATATTGATTGTTTCTTATTTTATTAATAAATTAAAAATTAAATAATACAAAACAACCATTGTCGGGACAAGAAGTATTATTGTATCACAAAAGTATATCCGTTACTATTTATAAGCTTTTTTCATTAAATATGTTCACATACATTTAACAACTGAACTAGTGTTCTTGACATGGCCCCAACTACTATTATTCCAGGTGTACCAGTTATGGATTAAATAAAATTAATTCTATGTCATTTTCTGCAACGAGAAATTCTTAAATACAAACAATTTTATGACTCCCATAGTAATAATCATTAATTTTGTCTAAATTTTTAACTTTTTTTTTTAATAAATGTTTTTTTATATAATTTCTTCTTACCAAGAATCTATCATGGCCATTTTTAGAATTTGTATTGTGCAACATATTATAATAAAATTTAGTACTAATTACTATTAGTTAATATTTGTTTTTAAATGAAAAAATATATTATTTGAATTTTATTTTATTGAAAATATGTTTAAATTATTGAAAAATTTAAAAAATACATAATTTTATTTTTTATATATAATTTATTTATAATTTTATAAATATTATACCTAAAATTTTATTTATTAAAAATTATACTAAAACATATGTTTCTTCTCATTTGAATGTATATCGGTTACCAACTTTATTTTCTTCGTATCAAAATTTCTATATTCAAATTTAAAATTTCAATATCACTACTTATAAGAATTTTTATCACCATCAATCATAACAATTTTCATTATCATATTCAAATTATCAATATTAAGTACCTAAAATACGTCATTTTTTTTTTCTTGCGACTAGTTTCTCAAGTGGGTAGCTTTGTAAACAAGCTGCCTTCAGCATCGTTAAAATCCCTATCAAGAATAGATCGAAATGGTAGAACTAGGGAATGAGGCCTTTCTTACTTCAATGGAAAGGGAAGAATCGTTGTTTCACAACCGGTCTTCTACAACTACCTTTTGCCCAACATGATCACAAACGAAGATAGATAATTACGTAGATAGAAGGACGAAACTAACCAACTTATTTGACCTGATCGGAACAATCGAAGAAAGAAAGAATAGTGGCACCTTTTTCCCAAGGACATCTCGGAGAACAATGTCGGGGACAAGGTGAGAACATTCTGTTGGCGTAAATAAACTTAATTCTTATGTAGTAATAATGGATATAGAAGTGTTTAAACATAAAATTATTACATATATGTCCTATATGATTTTATCTGGTGTTTAAATTGCCAATATATATATATATATAGAAAAAAATGGGATAAATAGGAGGTGATGAGTAGTAATAATGTTAACTTTTATGCTCAAATAACATGTTTATATCCCCACTTCAAAGATTAGAGGTCGTTGACTAGAATAAGACTAGACAACGACAACTTTGGATTGGAAAGTCGATGGTTGATGGACACTGTACAGGGTGTACAGGGTTGCAACGCTTAAGGGTTTAGAACATACAATATATGTGTTTTTTGAGAGGAAAATAATAGAAAATGTGAGCTAGTTATATTAAAAAGAATTACAAAAAATTTAAATTTTTTGTAATTCTTTTAGTATACTAGTAACCATCCTATTTATTAACAAATAAGAAGGTACGTAGCCGTCCTAAATTTTTCTTTTAATATGGTCAAAAATCATCCTATAAAATTTTGTATAATATTTTCCTTAATATTTATTATATATAATATAAGATGACTATTTATGTGTAACCATCATATATGTTTCTATATATCTTGTATTATTGTAGTGTATTTTTTTTTAATCTAAATTTACATATTTTTTAATATTATAAAAAATTAAATTATTTTTAATAAATATATTTATTTATAATGATAAAAAAATCATTACCTTTATAAATATAAAAATAATTAATTCAAGTTAAAAATAATAATTCATATGATTTGTTTTCTGAACCGTAACTAAATTATCACCACCATTGTTTGAGTGTTTCTAAACCAGCTCACATTTTTTATAAGTGAGCCCACATTCACATATTTTGCAACTTTAAGGTGGGCTAACTTAGATGAAATGTGGGCTACTCTTGCAAAGATGAACATCCCCAATGACTATTATGTTAGCTTCTTTCCCTCCAAAAAAATCAAGTAGATATTGTACAATTTAATGAGTATATTTTGTATATATTATTAGTGTGGTTGATCTTTAATTTTGAAAATAGGCTTCATCATGCATCATTAATATGTATAAAACAAACTTTAAATCTATTAATTACTATTTTCATTTTAATTTTAATTTTAATGGTTTCAATAATGGGTTGATTCATCACTTCTTCCCCTCAAAAAACACTCTTATCATTTAATAATATAACAATTTTGTAGCTTCAATTGACAGTGTATCACCTCTTCCTGTTATGAAACCATTGTAAAATATCTGTATAATTATTACTATTATTATTGTTTCAAAATTTTTTAATATAAAAAAATAATGGTTCACTCTAAAAAATTAATTTTTTTTTGGATAATTCATTGGACTCTTTTTTAAGAAATTTTTTTACCAATTTTTTTTTAAAATTTATTTATTTTTTATTAGCAAAAGATTTATTTTTGACTTTATATACACATATTCAATAAAAAAAATAAGTAGATAAAAAAATAAAAATAAAACTAAAAAAAAAATGGACTTAAGGTTATTTAATTATGTAATTTTGAATAATTTAATCATTTTGTTATTTTTTATAACAATTTAGTCATTTTTATAAAAAAGTGATAACGATAAATAATCAAATTTTTTTAAAAAATATTTTTATTTTATTTTTAATAAATTTTATAGTTATTGTTTTCAATTGGTCAATTTTTTTATAAAAATGATATCTTAATAACAATTAAAAATATTAAAAAAAATTAATCATTTGTCTGCTATCACTTTACAAAACAAAATATCAAGCTACTGTAAAAATAATAAAGAATAAAATTGATTTTTTTTTACATAACTAATAAACTCATGATATCAACGACCCTAAAAAAATTAGGATGAAGGACAATAAGAGTCTTTTGACTTTCAATAAAATTACATAAAATTATATAATTATCAAATTATGCATAAAATATTATTGTTTTAAAAATACGTGTACATTATCATAAATTAATATTGATATTTTTTAATTTAAATTAATCATATATTGATCATATTTTAATAAATATTTTTGAATTTATAAATTAATAAACCTACAGGCGACTATTAGTCAAAATTTAAACCGAATTTCTGTTTTTTTTAATTTTTTTTCCTTTGGTTTTACTTTATTTATTTTTCATTTCGTTTCCATTGTTTTTTTCTTTTTTCATTTGACCTAACTGGGTATATAAGTAATTATTAATTTATAATTTTGAAAATTTTCTTTAAAATGTGATCACGTGTAAATGATTGTTTTCATTAAAAATACGATGAATGAAAAACTTAGGATTAATTTTCACTTTTATCTATATAAAACTTTTGATAATTATATATGATTTCTATACATTTTTATTGAAAATTATAGTACGTAGATATCATGGAAATTTTTAGTTTCAATATAGTATTAGTGTACCCAATTTCCCTCTGCTAATAGTTTTTTTTTTTGGGTCATGAAGCCCTAGGTTTTAGGTTATACGCCCTTTTACTATTGAAGCCGCTGGAGAGAGAAAAAGAAGAAGCAAATCCTATGTGAAGCCATTAATCACCATCATTGCACAGTGTCGATTTATCATTGGTGTTCTTCATGTGTGCATAATATACATCTTGATAACTCCTATCTCCCTTGATTCAACTTTATCAGTGAGCATTTAATTTACTCAGTAAGTTTCGTACATTTTTTCTTGATTTGTTTTGTTACTAATATTTGAGGTAGATATTTTGAGAGTGTGTTTGAAACTTAGTATTTTGAGTAATTTATTTGGATTTTAATATTTGTACTCTCTTTTGTATTTTGTATTTTGATAGTGAAATTTTTCTAACATGTAATCATCATTAAAATAGTTTTAAATTAAAAAATTAAAAAATTTAAATATTTGTTTATTATTATTATTTTTTATTGTTTATTATTTTTACCGTTACTTATTATTATTTATTTGTGCAATCAAATAGGACTTGAACTTCGATTACGTTAGCATTAATTTATAACAAATTGGTATCAAAAATTTGGGTTATTCTGTTATTTATTGAGATCGATTAATTTTACCCTTTTAGATTTATTTTTGAACTTTTGGTTATCTGATTAGTTTTATATTTTTCTGAGTTGTGATTCTGTTTATTTAATATTGGATTTTCTTTCAAGACGATAAAACAAAAATTTGATAAATTCAATAGTATGAATGATTTTAACCTTTGACAAATAAAAATACAGGCCATATTAGTTAAAGAATGGCTCGTTAAGACACTTGAAGGTAAAAATAAATTATTTAAAAAAATTATTGATGAAGAAAAAGATGCATTGATTAAAATGCTCTTAATTTAATTCAGTTATTCTTGTCTGATGAGGTACTACGTCAGGTTGGTGATGAGAAATCTCCTGCAAAGTTATGTCTTAAATTAGAGAATGTGTATATGACTAAGTCTTTAATAAGTTGGTTATATTTGAAGTAGTACTTGTATACTTTTACATAATCACCTTGAATTTATTAAAATTATTTATGATAAAAAAATTGAGATGTTAAAATTAATGATAAAGATAAAGCCTTAATTCTATTACATTTTTAACCTCATTTATTTGAACATTTTGTTAAAATCATCTTATATGAGTGAGACTCTATTTCTTTAGAGGATATCAAAGCAACTTTAAACTCCAGAGAGTTGAAGAAAAATGTGTCTACTAGTAACAATAATAGTAGAAGTAGTTTATTTATCAAAGGTAGAACTCAAGAAAAAGACTTAGGCAATAATAGAGGCAAATCTAGATCTAAATCTAGAAAGAAAAAAGATAAATGTAATTATTGCCTTCAAGAAGGGCAATGTAAAGCTAATTGTCCAAAACTCAAAGATAAAGGGATATCTATCACAACATTTTCTAGTACTAATGATGTTGCTAGTGTTGTAGATAGTTCTAGTTTTGATGGTGAGAATGTTTTATCATTATCTATTGGTTCTCTTGAAGATGTTTGGATTCTTGATTCGAATTGCACTTACCATATGCACTCTAGTAGGGATTGGTTTGCTTCTTATCAGTCTCTTGAAAGGGTGTTATCTTGATGGGAAATAATGTGTCTTGTAAGGTTATTCGAGTACTATCTGAATTAAGATGCATGGTGATATTGTTAGGACTTTGAAAGATGTTCGTCATATTTCTAGATTTGAAAAAGAACCTGATATCTTTGGTTACTCTTGATTCACAAGGCTACAAGTATATAACAAAAGGTAGAGCTTTAAGAGTTAGTAAGAGTACTCTAATTGTTATTAAAGGGGAAATTGTCGTATGGTCTCTATGTACTTTAGGGTAGCATTGTCATTGATAGTGTTTAGTTTTATCCTTGTTAAATCAAGATTTAGATACTACTCCATTATGGCATATACGGTTAGAGAATATGAGTGAGACAAGGATGTCTATTTGAGCAAACAAGGTTTGCTTGGTGGTGAGTGAAGTAGAAAGCTTGATTTCTGTGAGCAATGTGTCTGTGGAAAGCATCACCAGATCAAGTTCAATATAGCCATTCATAAAATGAAAGGTACTATTGATTATATTCATTCATATCTTTAAGGTCCTTCTCGTGTTGTGTTAAATAGTGGTGATTGGTATATGTTGAATTTTATTGATGTCTTCTCTTGTCAGGTTTAGGTATATTTTCTAAAAAATAAGAATGATGTTTTCTCAAAATTTGTAAAGTTTAAGGTTAGTATAGAAAATCAAACAGGTAAGAAGATTATGCACTTAAGGAATGATAATGGCTTAGAATTTTATAAGAGTCATTTTAATGAGTTATGTAAAAGAAATGTCATAGTGAGACAACACACTATGTAACACACCATAACATGGAGTTATAAAGCGTATGAATATGACTCTTTTGAAAAAAAGCTCAATGTATGCCTTTTCAAGCTAGTTGGATAAATTATTTTGGGTTGAAGCTTGTAATCATGCCAGCTATTTGGTGAATCAACCTTCATCAACTTCAATTAAGTTAAAGACTTCGTTTAAGGTATTCTCTACTACTCCTGCTAATTATTCTAGTTTGAAATTTTTTAGTTGTCTTTCTTATGCTCATGTTAATGATGATATTCTTAAGCCTAAGACATTGAAATTCATATTTTAAGGGTATTGTACTAGGGTAAATAGTCATAGCTTGTGGTATGTTAAACCCAAGTCAACTAGATTTTTTGTTAGTATAGATGTTAAGTTTGATGAGTTTTTCATATTGAAGAAGAAAATGAAGTTTTTTGTTGTAGATGAAGATCATGGTGTTAGTAAGCAGGTGGAGCTTGGGAGTAAAACACCTAGTCAAGTGCAAGAGAGCACTTCCGATCATCCATTTGTGCATTAGGTAGATGATTCTACTCATGAGGTAGCAACGCAGTAATATAAGCAACTATCTAGTATCGCTAAGAGTAAAGGAAAAAGAGAGATTCAACACCTTTAGAAGTTAAAAGATACAGACTTGGTTTCTTTTGCATTATCTATGGCAGAGTCTATTGAGGTGCATAAACCTTGTAGCTATCATGAAGTTGTCATTTATGATGAGTCTGCTTAGTGGTTAATTGCTATGAATGAAATGATTGGGTCATTTCATAAGAACCATACTTGGGAATTGGTAAAGCTGTCTAAAGGTTCGAAGATTTTTTGAAACAAATGAGCCTTCAAGAAAAAGGAAGATATACCTAAGGTTGAAGCAGTTAGGTTCAAGGAACATATTTTGCAAAGGGCTATTGTGAAATGAAAAGTACTTCAATAAATTATTTTTACTCATTGTGAAACATAGCTCTACTTGCGTGTTACTTGCTTTGCTTGTATTGTTTGCCATGAAATTAGAACAACTTAATGTCAAGACACAACTTTTTACATAGTGACCTGGAAGAACATATATATATATATATATGCATCAATCAAAGGGATTTGTTGTTCCAAGTAAGGAAAATCATGTTTGTTAATTGAATTTTTTTTATATGAATTGAAGCAATCTCCTAAGTAGTTTGATTATGATAAGTGTATTTATCAAAGATTTTATGATGGCTTTTTTTCCTATTTGTTGCTATCTGTTGGTGACATGTTCATTACTCTTAAGATTAAGTCTGAGATTTAGAAATTATAGTCTTAACTTAGTAATCAGTTTGATATGAAAGATTTGGATGTAGTGAATACAATTTTAGACAAGAAAATTTATAGGGATAAAAAAGCGAGTAAGCATTATTTATTACATTAAAAAAGTTTTTGAACATTTTGGTATAAAAGAGTCTAAACATGTAAGTATGTCATTAGCTGTGCATTTCAAGCTTTCTTTAGATTTGTTACCACAATTAGAAGAAGAAGAGAGGTACATGTCTTAGATTTCATATTCTAGTAACATTCATAGTTTGATGTACGCTATGTTTTGTACTAGGTTAGGCATTTAACATGTACTTAGTATTGTTAGTAGATACATAGGTAATATTGGTAAGGGTCATTGACAAGCTGTGAAATGAACATTTCGGTATTTGAAAGGCACTTCTAATTTTGGTTTGGTATACTATGAGAGTTCTAATACTTGATGTATTGTTATTGGCTATGTAGACTCCGTTTATGTTGGTGATTTAAATAGAATAAGATTTCTGACAAATTATGTTTTCACTTATTTTATTATGCTATTAGCCGGAAGGGTAGTTTACATTCTACAATTATTTTGCCTACTACAGAGATAGAGTATATGACAATAGTAGAAACAATGAAAGAAATCATTTGGCTTAAAAGTTTGGTTTGTTATTTAGGTTTACACAATAATACTTCTGTTGTATTTTATGATAGTCAGAATACAATATACTTGACCAAGAATACTATGTATCATGATAGGACCAAATATATCAATGTCACTTTGTTCGTGACATTGTATCTCAATGTGCTATTATTATAAATAAGATAGTTACTACAGAAAATCAACTGATATGTTGTCGAAACCAATTTCATTTAATAAGTTCAAACATTATTTAGACTTTATTGATGTTTGTAGTAAATGATTATCTTTTGATGTTAAAGAACATGAGATCCAGCTGGTAACAACCAACACACCAGCTGGAAGCAGCCACCAACAGCTTGGTGGGGAAGGATAGGTTATCCAAGAACATACCTCTCCATAATTGTGTTTATTTTTAATTATTACAATTTTGCTTTTCCTTTGCATAAATAGGTTGTAAACATTCGTTTATTCATCATCAATAAATCCATTTCTTACATGGTATTAGAGCTTAGGAAACAATTCCCAGAAAATTCAGCTCATAGAAAATTTTTCCCATTTTTCTTCAATCTATTTTTTTTTTCAAAACCAATTTCGATTCACAAAATAATTTAAATTTCATCCCATCATATTGTTCAGATTCATCTGAACAATCTGCAATTAAAATCAAGCCAAAATACCTGCTCCGTGCTACTCATGGCGCCTTGTTTAAACTCACCCAGGCGTTCAACACGCCTCACGGAGACACACGCGCCAACACGCGCCGCCCATCGAGGAAGGCGACTCAACGACATCGTGCTCGCACGCCCGTTGAAGCAAAAGACGCATCATTCACCCAGTTCGATCCTTCATCCGTCCGGTCCTTCTTCGTTCGATTCGTAGTTCCACCGCTTGTAATCGCCTTTAAGCCACTCAACAATGCCCGGTTCATCCACTTTCCGACCGGTTCTTCGGCTAAAATTTCCGGTTCTATAATCCTTAACTCATTTTCTATAAGATAAAGTATATTTCAGTACATTATTTATTTTGTAAATAGTCATTATTGTCTAAAACACACTTAAACCTATCCCATACTTTCGAATTTATTCAACAAATAATGTCTATGACTACCAATACCAACCCTACTTTACCAAAATGGTATGATGACCCTAGCCATTCATTATATCTACACCACTCAGACCAACCAGGCATGGTTCTCGTAGCTCAATCCTTAAACCAAGAAAACTATCACATTTGGAGTCATGCAATGCTCATGGCTCTAATAACCAAAGACAAAGAAGGATTCATTGGCACTGATCAAAAGGCCATCAACAAACCTTGAAACGTAAATCAAACAATGGACTCGGCTGCAACATTCTTGTCAAAGGATGGATCCTCGACACTATATTGCCCAAAATTGCAGAAAGTGTCATGTATGGTGATACCGTATATGGTATGGGAAGAATTAAAGGAAAGTTTTTCGCACTCCAACAGCGTGCACCTATTCCACATTGAGCAAGAGATCCATGATTGCATACAAGAAGGTGTAAGCATTGGAGAATACTATACCAAATTGAAAAGCTTATGGGATAGTCGTGATGCACTATGTCATCTTCCACATTGTGGAGGAAATGCCGAAAGGGAACTATAAGAATATCAACAAAAGCAACGAACCATAAAATTTCTCATGGGGCTTAACAATGTTTACACATCAGCACGTGGAAAAATCTTGCTCATGGAACCATTACCTACAGTAAATAAGGTATATTCACTTATTGTTCAAGATGAAAAGCAAAGAGTCATTTCACGCATGGCGTGGGAAGGATGCCAGGAAAATTACCGCACTTGTTGCCGAGATAGATCATAATATCCTCACAAAAATTACCCACCAAGGAATCCACATCTCAAGTGCAATCGATGCAATAATATATGGGAATTGCCGAAGTCACCTCAAATGTGGTTTTTGTGGTCTCAATGGACACAATTTTGAAAAAGCGGCGTCTCAAATGTAATTTTTGTGGTTTGAATGGACATGACATCAACACGTGTGTCGGAAGAAAGGAGCAATTCAAGATAAGAGAAATACAAGTTATGGCTTCCCTTCCAAAGCTCATCATATCGACTTTCGGAAAGTTGCTCCGACACAAAGACACCATTCCACAACATCTCGCCCCAATATCAAGACCTCATACACTTCAATCAATACAAATCCAGCGTAGCCGTCAAGTGACTACTTCTTCACGTAACACATTACGTGCAACTGCTTTCCATTCAAACCCGTTGGATTTTTGATCTGAACGATCACACGTGGTTCTGTTCCCAAAAACCTTACGTAGCTCCAAAGATTCCGCCACTAATCGACATGTACATTTACTCTCGATCATTCTCTTGCATGTGTCACACATATTGGCTTTGTACATTTTTCAAATAATTTCATACTCCATAATGTCTTGTGTGTTCCCTCCTTCAAATTAAACTTAGTTTCAAGAGTGAACCTAACTCAAATCTCATTATTTCAATGTCACCTTCACTAATAAAAGTATGTGCTTTGTTTAGACAAATGCTCAGTGGAAAACGATTGGGACGTGGAACTCGAGAAAGCAGGACTCTACTACTGACTATTTCTCGAAAAAGGCCGGATGTTTATCCGTTTCCAAACACCGCTTCCACTCTCAACATCTATGGCATCAATGACTTGGTCATTTATCTAATAACAGTTTGCGTGTAATTTCTCTTTCCATCAATACACCTTTTTGTTCCATTAGTGATTATTCTATTTGTCCATTAGCTAAGCAAACACGTAATCCATTTCCTTTAAGTTCCATCAATACAAAAGCACCTTTTGAAATGATTCATGTCGATATTTGGGGTGGTTATCACATTCCAGCACTTAATGGAGCACGTTATTTTCTCACTATTGTTGATGACTACTCAAGATGCATATGGGTCTATCTCTTACATGCTAAATCTGATACACGCACATTTCTTACCTTCTTCATCAATCTTGTTGAAAGACAATTTTCATCCAAAGTTAAAATCATTCGTAGTGACAATGGACCAAAATTTTCTATGACCCAGTTGTTTTCTACCAAGGGAATCCTTCATCAAACTAGTCAGAATCAGACCCTCAACAAAATGGTGTTGCTAAACGCAAACATCGCCATCATCTTCTCAATGTCGCTCGTTCATTTCTCTTCCAAGCCACTCTTCCTAAACAATTCTGGGGAGATGCCATTCTTACAGCCACATACCTCATAAATCGTACTCCAACACCTGACTTAGTGTATGTCGTGCACATTCTCAGCCAATATATGGATAAACCACGACAACCATATTTGGAAGCAGCTCAACGAGTGCTACGATATGTCAAGAACACATAAGGGCAAGGTCTCTTTTTCTCAACAACTAGTTCATTACAACTAAATGCTTTTTGTGATGCAGATTGGGCAAAATGCACAGATACACGACGATCAACAACATGATATTGTATGTTTCTTGGAAACTCGCTAATTTCTTGGAAGACTAAGAAACAAAATACAGTCTCATGATCAAGTGCGTATGCATACCGCTTCTACGGCAATGCGTGTCATAAGTAACCTAGTTACGATATATTTTGGATGATTTGGGTATCAAACACTCTCAACCAACTAAGTTATATTGTGACAATCAAGCAGCTCTTCACATTGCATCAAATCCAGTGTTTCATGAGCGAACCAAACATATAGAGATCGATTGCCATCTAGTAAGAGAAAAGATTCAAGCTGGAATGATCAAAACTTATCATATCACTACATTAAAACAACCAGCAGATATATTTTCCAAATCCCTGAGTTTTCCACAGTTCTCAAGCTTACTTAACAAGTTAGGAATAATTAACATATATTCTAACTTGAGGGAATGTTAAAGAATACGTGAGATCCAGTTGGTGACAACATACCATTAGGCAACCACCAACAAATGACTTGGTGGGGAAGGATAAATTTGTCGAGAACATGCCTCTCCATAATTGTGTTTATTTTTAATTATTACAATTTTGCTTTTCTTTTGTATAAATAGGTTGTAAACATTCGTTTATTCATCATCAATAAATCCATTTCTTACATTTGAGATTTTGGTTTACGATCATTTGATATTTTAAAAAAATTTGCATTTGAATAAGTTAGGTTACATTTTTAACCAATGTAAAGCTTTGTTAATTACATTTGATGGATTCAGAACTTAAATTTAATAAAAGGATATCATGGTAATATATATATATACACACCGTTGAAGCCGCTGGGTAGAGAAAAAAAAACTGCAAATACTAAGTGAAGCTCTTAGTCACCATCATTGTATAGTGTCGATTTGTCGGTGGTGGTCTTCATGTGTGCATAATATACATCTCGATAACTCTTATCTCCCTTAATTCAACTTTATCATAATTTACTCGGCAAGCTTCGTTCATTTTTCTTGCTTTGTTTTGTTACTGATATTTGTGGCAAATATTTTAAAGATGTATTTAGGGGTTAGTATTTTCATTAGTTTATTTCTATATTGATATTTATACTCTTTTTCAGATTTTAATAGTAAATTTTTTTCAATAATTCATCGTAAATAGAATAGATTTTTTTATATTATTTATTATTTTTATCATTACTCATAATTATATATTTATATCATTAAATTATATCCAAACTTTATTTTTATTAATGCTAATTTATAACATATAAAACCTTTATGATCTTTCACCGAGATATATATATTATTTCTCTTATAAACTTTCGTTCTCATAAAATAAGCTTAATTAAACTTGTGCCTTTACTCAAGTCATCTATTAATTTGTTTTAGGTTTTAGGTTTTTCAAGTCGACTATACTTGGTAAGAGATATTTTAGTAGGAGCAAAAGCAAGTGACAAATGTCGCCCTTTATGCTATTACAACACGTAGAATTTTCTAATTACATCTCCATAATCCATAACTATTTTTTCTTACTTATATATGATCGATATTTTTCACTTTTTTTTATTAAACCATTTTTCCCATATCAAAAGCAAGTCTCCCACGAATGTTTCTTGAAAAAGATGAAATTTATAAAATAAAAAATTTAGTAAAATCGTGTCTCATATTGTTTTTTTACAATATTTAAAAGATGTATAAATAGTAAATAGTTGACTATTGGGATTGGACCCCAAAGAGCACCCACTTTTGTGGAAGGGGAGGTTAGTGCGTGTGCGTGTGCGTGAGGTGAGATGGCATTTTATTTTTTGGAAAATTATTTTTTACAAAAACTTTTCCAATCAGAAAATGGTTGTTATATATATAAAATTGTTATTTCCTTTTTACTCAGAATGTGGCTGTTGTTTTCTTTTATCAGAATATGACCGTTAAATGGCTGTTACTCTTCTTTATTCGAAAAAATGGTTGTTACTTGTCTTTACTCACAAAAATGTATGTTATTCGTCTTTACTCAGAAAATGGCCGTTACTCTTCATTACTCAGAATGGTTGTTACGTTCTTCATCCCCAAACAATACCGTTTTTATCATAATGGCCACACAGTTTCTGAAACCTATAAATAGAGGGCCTCAACTCTCAGTTTCTACACAACAATCTGCAATCTCATCTCACTAAAAAAAATTCTCTCTACAATTCTAAGTTACTTTTTAGTTTTCCGAGTAACAAATTTTTTAGGTGTATCATTCCACTCTTCATCAGTGCATTGAAGTTCCGAGACAAAGAAAAATATTATTGGTTGTTTTATCCAGGAGGCGACGAGGCTGTGTTTGCTTGCAAAAATTTGGGCAGAGCCGCGAAACGTCTTAAAGAGAGCGACCTAGTCCGTGACTCAACCCAAGCAATTCGTTTCAGGTTATCGGTAATATTATTCCAACACTATTTTACCAAACTTGTTTCAACAATTTTAAGACGTATTCTATCTGCCATGACTACTGAAATGCTAACTGCTAATCTAAACAAACCATTCCATTTTGAGGGACTATACTTTAAAAGATGGAGACAAAAAATGTTATTTTTCTTAACCATGAAAAAAGTCATTTCTGCTCTTACTACTAAAAAACCAATATAGTCCAATCCTCCTACTGAAGCTGCAACTAAGGATTTAGACACCTGGATGAAAAATGATTTTCTGTGCAAAAATTATATTCTTAACGGTTTAGCTGATGACTTGTATGATTATTATAACTGTGATAAGTTTGCTAAGAAAATTTCGGAAGCACTTCAAAAAGAAGTACGACACTGAGGAAGCTGGAACTAAAAAGTATGCTGTCAGTAGATACATGAAGTTTTAAATGATTGATGGCAAATCAGTAGAAGCTCAATCATACGAATTGTAGAAGATAGCACATGAAATAACTTATGAAGGTATGACTTTAGATGAAAAATTTCAAGTAGATGTTATAATAGATAAATTACCCCCTACTTGGAAAGATTTTAAGAATACACTTAGGCATAAAACTAAGGAATTTTCTTTAGAAAGTCTTATTACTCGTTTAAGAATAGAAGAAAAAGCCCAAAAGCAAGATCAAAGAGATGAAGTACTCGTAGTCTCAAATAACAGTACCAATAAGAAACCCTCCCTCCTCTACAATACTGAAACCTAAAGGTAGAAATATGAAAACTCGTAATCGTAATAATAACCAAAACTGCAACCACCAAAATAGAAATTGAAACTATCCTCCCCAGAATGGACCTAAACCCCCCTTAAGGAATAACACATTCATGTGTTTTAATTGTAATAGACCTGGCCATTTGGCTAGGAAATATTGGAACATAAATCTTCCTACCCCACAGGAGAACCTTACCGAAGATCAACTTATTGCTATGATATCTGAAGTCAATTTTGTTGGTGGATCCAAAGGGTGGTGGGTGGACACCGGTGCTTCTCGCCATGTCTGCTATGATCGAGACATGTTCAAGTCCTATTCTGATTATGAGGATAAGAAAGTGTTGCTGGGTGACTCCTACTCCACTAAAGTTTCTAGTATTGGTAAGGTGGTATTGAAGTTTACCTCTGGAAAGACTGTCATCTTGAAGGATGTCCTGCATACTCCAGAGATGAGAAAAAACTTAGTTTCAGGCTATCTTCTTAAAAAAGTTGGGTTTACTCAAACTATAGGGTCTGATTTATATACTATAACTAAAAATAATATATTTTTTGGGAAAGGGTACGCCACTGATGGGTTTACTCAAACTATAGGGGTTTATTTATATACTATAACTAAAAATAATATATTTGTTGGGAAAGGGTATGCCATTGATGGCATGTTTATATTAAATGTTGAAATCAATAAAACCTCTTCTTATGCTTATATGTTGAGTTCTTTTAATATTTGGTATGCTAGACTTTGTCATGTTAATAAACCTATAATCAAGAACATGAGTACTTTTGAACTAATTCCTAAACTATCTTTGAATGATTTTGAAAAATGTGATTTTTGTAGTCAAGCTAAAATAACCAAAAATTCACATGAATTAGTAGTTAAAGAATCTAAACCTTTAGAATTAATACACTCTCACATATGTGAACTTGATGGAAATTTAACAAGAAATGGAAAACGCTATTTTATATTTTTTATAGATGACTGTTCAGATTACAATATTTATGATTGAGATTGAGAATCAACTTAACATAAAAATAAAAAGGTTTCGAAGTGATAGAGGCACTGAATATGATTCCAATATCTTCAATGATTTTTATAAAACTCATGGAATCATTCATGAAAAAACTGCACCTTATTCTACTGAAATGAATGGAAAAGCTGAAAGAAAAAATAGAATTTTTACTGAATCTGTTGTTGCAATTTTATTAAACTCTGGTGCTATTTTCCATTGGTGGGGAGAAATTTTATTAACTGTTTGCAATGTGCTAAATAGAGTGCCTAAATCTACAAATAAAATTTCACCATATGAAATTTTGAAAAATAAGAAACCTAATTTAACTTATTTTAAAACTTGGGATTGATTTGCCTATGTTAGGATCCCTGATCCTAAAAGAAATAAACTTGCTACTAGAGCATATGAGTGTGTATTCATAGGATACATTGTGAATAGTAAAGCTTATAAATTCTATGACTTAAATAATCATGTAGTTATAGAATCAAATGATGCTGACTTCTTTGAACATAAGTTTCCTTTTAAATTTAAAAATAATGGGGGCTTGTCTTCTAGTAGTTTACCCATAACTAGAACTAGTGAACAAAATGAAGAATTAAACACTGAAATTAGAAGAAGTAAACAAGCTCGAAACCTTAAGGATTTTGGGTCTGCTTTTTATGCTTATACCTTAGAGGAAGATCCCCAAACTCTTAAAGAAGCATTATCTTCTTTAGATGCCAACTTATGGGAAGAAGCCATAAATGATGAAATGGACTCACTTGAGTATAATAAGACTTGGCATTTAGTTGACTTACCTCCTGGTTGCAAAACCATTGGATGTAAATGGATACTAAAAACGAAATTAAAACTCGATGGCACTATTGAAAAGTACAAAACTTGTCTTGTAGTTAAAGGGTATATGCAAAGAGAAAATGTAGATTTTTTTGATACCTTTCACCAGTTACACGAATAACTTCCATACGTGTATGTTTTTCTCTTGCTGTTGTCCATGATTTAGTAGTACATTAAATGGATGTTAAAACTGCTTTCTTAAATGGTGATTTAGAAGAAGATATTTATATGGATCAACCAGAAGGTTTTGTTATCCCAAGTCAAGAAAATAAAGTTTGTAAACTAGATAAATCTCTTTATGGTCTAAAATAAGCACCTAAGCAATGGCATGAAAAATTTGATAATCTAGTTATCTCACATGGATTCAAAATAAATGAAAGTGACAAATGCATTTATTATAAATTAGAAGATAATATTTGCACTATTATATGTTTATATGTGGATGACATGCTTATTTTTGGATCAAATATTTATGCTGTGAATAATGTCAAAATTTTGTTAAGTGCTAATTTTAATATGAAAGATATCGGAGAAACGAGTGTAATCCTTGGTATAAAGATAACTAGGTATGAAAAGGGAATTTCTCTAGATCAATCTCACTACATTGAGAAGATCTTAAAGAAATATAAGTACTTTAACTACAAACCTGCATGTACTCCTTATGATCCTAGTGTAAAGTTGTTCAAGAACACCAGAGACGGTGTTAGAAAAATTGAGTATGCGAGCATCATTGGTAGCTTACATTACGCTACTGATTGCACTAGACCAGACATAGCTTATGTTATGGGACTGCTATGTAGGTTTACCAGTAGACCTAGTGTAGAGCATTGGAATGCTATTGAAAGGGTTATGAGATACCTTAAGAGAACTATGTACCTTGGGTTACATTATAAAAAATTTCCCGCTGTTCTAGAAGGATACAACGATGCAGATTGGAACACTTTATCAGAAGATTCCAACGCAACTAGTGGCTATATATTTAACATAGCTGATGGAGCTGTTTCTTGGAAGTCTAAGAAATAGACAATATTGGCTCAATCTACAATGGATTCTGAAATGATAGCACTAGCCACTGCAGTGAAGAATCAAGCTGGCTAAGAAGTCTATTAGCTAAGATCCCTTTATGGGAAAGACCGATACCAGTTGTCTTGATCCACAACGATAGTACCACGGTTATTACAAAGATTCAAAACCGTTACTACAACGACAAGAGACGACAGATACATCATAAGGATAGTACTGTTAGAGAATTTCTCTCTATAGGAGCTGTAAGAGTGGATCATGTACGTTCTGATGAAAATTTGGCAGATCCTTTGATGAAAGGATTACCGAGAGAAAAGGTTTTCAAAACCTCAAAAGAAATGAGATTAATGCCCTTAGAATGAAGAGTCACTCATGATGGTAACCCAACATATAGACTGGAGATCCCAAGAAATAAGTTCAAAGGATAATAACAAGGCATGAAGTGATATGAGATGTATCATGCTATTTTGAAATCCCATTCTATATTGTTAGAAGCATGAAGTCCTGAAGCGATAGAAAAGGATGAGTCAATTGTTAAACTCTTAATGAGTTCTATACTCTATGTAGAGTGGAGTACATAGCTACAAGAGTGCTCTTGATAGACTCACCTATGTGAATGTGGAAGTGTGGCCGCTTCCTGTGGAAAGTTTTTGGGCAAAATTTACTAGAGTGTTCACTCTATTGGGAAACACGTGCATAGTTGTAAAGCACGGGATTTTCAAACTACACCTTGGAAAGGTTGTGTGTGTGATGATTGTTAGAGATAGAGTTCAAAAATACAAGTTACTCTAGTATATTCTAAAGCATCAACACTATGCAAAGGTTCAAGTCGATAGACACCTTTTTTTGCTTATGCATAATCTTATAATTTTAATTGATCGGTTGCTCGATGAAAATTATTTTTATATAAAATTCAAGTGGGGGATTTTTGGAAAAGATGAAGTTTATAAAAAAAATATTTAGTAAAGTCTTGTCCCACATTACTTTTTTACAATATTTAAAAGATGTATAAATAGTTAATAGTTGGCTATTGAGATTGGGCCCCAAGGGGCAACCACTTTTGTGGAAGGGGAGAGGACCTAGGCAAATATGATACCACACGCGCGCGCGCGCGACCTTTGCCGCCGTTCGTCCGTCTGATTGACCAGCCGTGCCATGCCGAGTCCGAGTCCGAGTCTGTGTGCGCGTGCGTGTGTGTGAGGTGAGGTGGCATTTTATTTTTTGGAAAATTATTTTTTACAAAAAAACTTTTCCAATCAGAAAATGGTTATTATATATATATAAATGTTATTTCCTTTTACTCAGAATGTGGCCGTTGTTTTCTTTTATAAGAATATGACCGTTAAATCGCCGTTACTCTTCTTTATTTAGAAAAATGGACGTTATTTGTCTTTACTCACAAAAATGTCTGTTACTCGTTTTTACTCAGAAAATGGTCGTTACCCTTCATTACTCAGAATGACTGTTACGCTCTCCATCCCCGGACATTACCGTTTTTATCATAATGGCCACACGATTTTTGAAACCTATAAATAGAGGGCCTCAGCTCTCAGTTTCTACACAACAATCTGCAATCTCATCTCACTAAAACAAATTCTCTCTGTAATTCTAAGTTACTTTTCAGTTTTTCGAGCAACAAATTTTTCAAGTGTAGCATTCCCGTCTTCATGAGTGCAGTGAAGTTTCGAGACAAAAAAAAAGATTATGGGTTGTTTTATCCTGAGGACGACCAGACTGTATTTGCTTGCACAAATTTGGACAGAGCTGCGAAATGTCCTAAAGGTTTTCTTGCACAAATTTAAACAGAGTCGCGAAATGTCTTAAAGAGAACGACCTAGTCCGCGACTCAACCCAAGCAATTCGTTTTAAGTTATCGGTAATATTATGCCAACTTTGTTTTACCAAACTTGTTTCAACATGTGTTTTAAACTTATAATTTAAAACCAATAGAAAAATCTTATCTACTACTAAGTGAACCAATTCTATCGATCAATTACCATAGAATATTAATCGAAGTCATTCTCTCTAAATACCTTCTCCAAACGAAGAAAAAATTGTATATTGCAAGTTAATTTACAATAGCATAAAAAAGTACACATTAGAGGGACCAATTATGTCTTTTATCCTAACACTATTAAGGGTAAACACTTCATTTAATTACTGCCTAAACTTACAAATTTAAATATATCTTAATTATTTTATATTCAATTTGATATTAAAGTTTTACGATAACTTTTTTCTATTAACTACTCTCAAATTTATTTATTTATTTTATATATATTCAATTTCAAACTTAAACTTTATCATTTAACTTCACTACTTCTCAAAACATAGATTAAAATAACAAGATGGCTTATAAAAAAAGTAAAAATTAAATCCAAAGGTAAATTTTAAGTAAAAAATTGAAAATAAAATTCAAAGTAACAAATTAAAAAAATAATTAAAATAATAAATTGAATTGAATCAAAACAAAACAAAAAATAATTGGTAAAATTTATATGTTATCTTGTATTTTGATTTATCTTATTTTATATACAAATTAAATTGTTATTCGTCCATTATCATTTTTCCTAGAAATTAATTATAAAAATATATATGAATTTGGTTCATTCTAATGGCACTTTCCGGTAGGACGTTGTCTTCAAAGGGGCACGTGACTCCTTAATTATATGATCGATTTAAGTCTCTTTTTCTTTCTTTTGTGATACAACTTATTCATTTAAAGTTTTCATGTTTTTCTTTTGCTCTAATATACAATTTTTATCCGTAATTATATAATTAAATGGTAGATATTTAACATCTCTACAATAAAAGTGAGTAGCATTGCCCTTCAATTCTATCATCTAAATTTTATTTCATTTTATAACAATATTTATTTATTTAACATTTGGATATATATACTTCATCAACAAAAAAAAATGTTTGTCATCCATCATTTACTAGAATAATAAATGTTTGTCAGAAGAACTCCTTGGTTCAATTTCCTCACCTCTAAATATCATTTGATTAAAAAATCTACACTAAGTTTTTTTTTCTACTAAAATATAAGTCTTGATATTTTAACAAAGTGAAATTTTTTCATGGTTTTTATTTAAAGTTTATATATGTATTTCCTTTAATTTTATTTTGATTTATTTTTTCTTACATATGTTAAACAATAACAACAATGTTATGTTAATTTTATTTTCAAATATTTTACATTTGAATTGGCTAAAAAAACAACACATTTAAGCATACAATGCTCGTAGCCCAATGTACAAAATTGTTACAATTTGTAATAATTGCTATCTATACTACTTATCATTAATTTATTTAAAAGATCAACTCTATTATTTCGTTATAACTTGATTAAAAAAAATTATTTCTATTATTATTGTTCATGTGATATCAAAATTATCTATTTTCATTATTATATTTACATGGTGCTCCTCTCCACGTAAATCCCTTGCTTGGAGGTGAGTTTTAAAATTCCATAATTAGATTGTAATGTTTTATATCAGTTATGTAAGAGATAATGTGAGATCTTAGACAAATCACAGTTCGGACCTAAATAAATGGATGTGAAGGTTAAAGATGTTCCAAAATTCTCTTACGAGGCCTTCTACATGCAACTTTGGGGCATTTCTAGATTTAAAAATTAGTGATTTTAGAACCTTAAGGCAATCATATTTGTAAAATCTTATACAATTTGCTAAATGTGACCCAAAACTTCAAGCCTAAAAACTCATTTTAACTCCTTCGTTTACCTGATACCTTGCTCAACACAATTCCCATTATCCCAATATATATATTGCTTTTCAATTCTTTGACTCTTGCACGCCATTTTTGCTATTGTTCTTGGTTCATTCTCTTTAACTCCTCTATTTCAAGCCTCAGCCTCCATCTTGTCTGGTAACACCAGGTATCAAAGCCGCACCACCCACTAGGCAAGCAAGCACCAGCTGATATTCATCTCCTCACCATGACATCACCAAGTAGTAGAGTTGCTACTTGTTTAGTAGATCAAAAGAGAGGTCATATGTAATAAGCTTATTTGTATGGTAATATTTGATTAAATAACAAGTTTATTAATTTATCTTGTTGTATATTACTAGAAAATTAGAAGAAGTTATTTTCTTGGTGTATTTGAGTTTTGGTATATTTTGTGAAACTTTTTGAAGATTGATGTTTGTATCTCTATTTGATTATTAGTGGATTTTCATCAATGTATTGTCGTTAGTAGAGTTGACTTTTCACGTTAAAAAGTTGAACCACTTAAATCATTGTGTCATTTATTTTTCTTACTACTTATTATTTTGCTGTTACCCATAATTATATATTTATGCAACCCGAACTTCAATTTTGCTAGTGATAAATTAAAACAAAGTGGTATCAGAGCTTTAGGTTATTATGTTATTTATTGGAACTGATTACGTTTGTTTTTTTGGATTTATTTTAAGCTTTACTTTCATATTTTCTAAGTTGTGATTCTGTTTATTTAATATTGGGTTTTCTATCATGGCAATAAAATACGATATTGAGAAATTCAATGGTGGAAATGATTTTAGTTTTTGAAGAATGAAGATGCGGGCCATATTAGTTAAAGAATGCTCGTTAAGACACTCAAAAGTAAAGATAAATTGTCAAAAAAATTGATTGATGAAGAAAAAGATACATTGATGAAAAATGCTCTCAATTTAATTAAGTTATCCTTGTTTGATGAGGTACTACATGAGGTTAGTGATGATGAATCTCTTGTTGGGTTATGGCTTAAATTGGAGAGTGTGTATATGACTAAGTCTTTGACAAGTTGCTTATATTTAAAGTATCATTTGTATGCATTTATAATGTTAGAAGGTACACCTTTACATGATCACCTTGATGAATTTACTAAAATTATTCGTGATCTAAAAAATAGTGGTGTTAAAATTAATGATAAGGATCATGCCTTAGTTCTATTATATTCTTTACCTCATTCATTTGAAAATTTTGTTGATATCATGCTATATGGGCAAGACACTATTTCTTTGTAGGATGTCAAAGTAGCTTTTAATTTCAAAGAGTTGAAGAAAAATGGGTTTGCTAGCAACAATGATAATAACATTGGTTTATTTGTCAAAGGTAAAAATCATGAAAAAGCTCAAGCAATAAAAGAGGCAAGTCTAGATCCAAATCTAGAAAACGAAAAGATAAATGCAACTATTGCCATAAGGAAGGGCATTGGAAAGTAAATTGTCCAAAACTCAAAGGTAAAGGAAAATATGCCACAATGTTTTCTGGTACTAATGATGTTACTAGTGTTGTACATAATTCTAGTTCCAATGGTGAAAATGTTCTATAAGTAACTGTAGGTTCTCTTGAAAATGTTTGGATTCTTGATTTAGGTTGCACTTATCATATGTGCCCCAGTTGGGATTGGTTTGCTTCTTATCAGTCTATTGATGGGGGTGTTGTCTTGATGGGAAATAATGTGTCCTACAAGATTGTTGGTATTGGTACTATCCAAATTAAGATGTATGATGGTATTGTTAGGATTTTGAAAGATGTTTACTATGTTCAAGATTTGAAAAAGAACTTGATATATTTAGATACTCTTAATTCACAAGGTTACAAGTATATAGCTAAAGGTGGAGTTTTAAGAGTTAGTAAGGGTGTTCTCATTGTTATCAAATGAAAATTATCAAGTGGGTCTATGTGCTTCAAGGTAGCACTGTTATTGGCAGTGTTTTAGTTTCATTCTTCACAGATCAAGATTCAAATTCTACTCAATTATGGCATATGTGGTTAGGAAATATGAGTGAGGCAAGGATGTCTATTTTCAGCAAGCAGGATTTGCATGTGTCTAAGGGTGGTGCCTGGTATATGTTGACTTTTATTGATGACTTCGCCCGTCATGTTTAGTTGTATTTTTGAAGAACAAGAATGATGTGTTCTCAAAATTTGTAAAATCCAAGTCTTCTATAGAAAAAATACAACAGACAATAAAAACAAGCATTTGAGGACTAATAATGGTTTGAAATTTTGTGAAAATCAGTTTAATGAGTTACGTGAAAGAAATGGCATAATGAGACATCGCATTGTGCGTCATACACCATAAGAAAATGTAGTTGTAGAACATATAAATAGGACTCTTTTAGAAAGAGCTCAGTGTATGCTTTTTTGAGATGATTTGGATAAATCCTTTTGGAGTGAAGATTGTAACCATGCCTACTATTTGGTGAATCGGTCTCCATCAACTAAAATTGAGTTGAAGACTCTATTTGAGGTATTCTCTATTACTCTTACTAATTATTTTGATTTGAAAGTTTTTGGTTGTCCTACTTATACTCATATTAATAATTGTAAACTTGAGCCTAGGGCATTGAAATTCATATATTTGGAGTATCCTTCTGTGGTGAAGGGTTATAGATTATGGTGTGTTGAACCCAAGTCACATAAATTTTTGATTAGTAAAGATGTTAAGTTTGATGAGTTTTTCATGTTGGAAAAGAAAAATTAGTCTATTGTTGTAAGTAAAGATCATGATGTTAGTGAGCAGGTGGAGTTTGAGAATGGAGCTCCGAGCAAGTGCAATAGGGTACTTCAGATCAGCCATTTGTGGATGAGATAAATTATTCTGCTCATGATATAGTAGAAGAGCAACATGAGTAACCATATAGTATCGCCAAGGGTAAAGGAATAATAGAGTTTTGACACCCTCAAAGGTACATAGATGCAAACTTAGTTTCTTTTGTATTTTCTATGGTAGAGTCTATTGAGATGCATGAACCTTTTAGCTATCATGAAGTTTTCACTTATGATGAGTCTATTTGGTGGTTGGTTGCTATGAATGAAGAGATTGAATTACTTCATAAGAATCATACTTAGGAATTGGTGAAACTAACTAAGAGCTAGAATATTATTGGAAACAAATTGGTCTTCAATAAAAAGGAAGGTATACCTGAGGTTGAAGTAGTTAGGTTCAAGGCACATGTTGTTGGAAAGGGTTATTGATAGAAGAAGGGTATTGACTTAATTGAAGTATTTCCACCTATTGTGAAACATAACTCTATTCATGTGTTGCTCGTTGTGATTGCATTGTTTGACATAGAATTATAACAACTTGATGTCAAGACAACCATCTTACATGTTGAGCTTGAGGAACAAATATATATGTATCAACCAGGGTTTTTTTGTTCCAGGTAAGGAATATCATGTCTATTTATTGAAAAAATATTTATATGGGTTGAAACAATCCCTTAGGCAGTGGTGTGAGCGATTTGATTCTTTTATGATTAATCATGGTTACTTTATGAGTGATTATGATAGTTGTGTTTATCATAAAATATTCCCCTTAATGGTTCATTAGTCTATTTGTTGCTTTATATTGGTAACATGCTAATTGCTTCTAAGAATAAGTTTGAGATTCAGAAATTAAAGTCTCAACTTAGTGGTGAGTTTGAGATGAAAGATTTTGGTGCAACAAAGAAAATTTTGGGCATGGAAATTTACAGGGATAGAAAAGTGGGCAAGCTTTATTTGACTAAAAAAAGTTATAGTGAAAAAGTTCTTGAAAACTTTGATATGAAAGAGTCTAAACCTGTGAGTATACCATTAACTGTTCATTTCAGGCTTTCTTTGGATTTTTCACCACAATGAGAAGAAGAAGAGCAGTATATATCTCAATTTCAATATGCTAGTGCCTTTGGTAGTATGATGGTACATTATGATTTGTACTGGTCCAGACATTTCATATGCAGTTAGTGTTGTCAACAGATATATGGGTAATCCTGATAAAGGTCATTGGCAAATAGTGAAATGGATACTTTGGTATTTAAGAGGCACATTGATAACTCTGTGTTTAAGAGTTATTTTATCCAATTTATTAATTATAATTGCTATGTTTTTAAGGTTTTTAGTTAATTTTAAGCTTCTAAATTATTATTTTTTGTTAGTTTTGTAAGCCATTATATTTTTAGAAAAAATGAAATAATTTTAATTAAAATAGGACTTAAATGCAAATAATAAAAATTGAAATTTTAATTTGAATTAAAAAGCAGAGTTAAATGCAATTAAACAAAAAATTATTTTGACACAGAGTGAAGTTCCACACGCGGAATGAGTCACGCGTGTCTCGAGTTGTTGGATCAAACATTTAATAGTGCAGATCAGGAGAGTGAGATTCAAACACTACGTGGGCGAGTGGAAAAGGATTAAGTTACTATGCACAGTTCGACGTGCAAATAGGGGTCTACCTATATGCGCAGTTTGGCACACCGAGTGGGGTCCACCTGTCTGCACAATCTGGTACTCAGATTTTTCCTACGATACACCCTCGTGTCACCTATTGTTAGATCAAAAATTTAATAGTTCAGATCATGCTTCCTCTCCACTCTCTACGCGAGAGAGTCACGAATGGAGTCCAGTTGTTCGGCATACCCAACGTGCGGAATTCCCCTATGACTTTGTCCACCGAAGTTGTGCGCCCCTTCGCGTCCCATCCAGTCCTCATATGCCATATGTCCTATTTTCCTTCCAGAAAATCAAAGATCGACATGTGTCATGCGTATTGTAAAAAAAGTTTCAGAAAATTGCTTCTCTGTTAGCTTCTTTTTGAACGAGTTTTTTTACCCCTTTTTGCCACGCTTGTTTGAAAAATATTTTTAGTGTATTTTTGGAAAGAGGAGAGGATATATTTTTGTGGTTGTTATGTTGCTGAAAATAGAGAGAACAAGGAAGGGAGCAAAGAAGAAGGAAAAGGGAGGAACTCTATTTTTTCATTGAGGAATCGTGAAAGAGTTTCTTTTAATTTAATTTTTCTTTAATGTCTAAATATTTTTGGATTGTAATTTCAATACTTGCTATGAATTAAATTATTTATTCTAGGGTTACAATGTAGCTTAAATTAATTATTTTTGAATAATTTGTAGGATGTTTCTTTTAATTAATTTATTTTATTTGTACTTAATGTCTTTCATTGTTGGAAAATTAATCAATTGATTTGTAAACATTAATGAACTTGGAAAAAGAATTTTTATATTTTTCTCTTGGATAGAATGACACACACACACACACACACACAAATATATATATATATATATATATATATATATATATATATATATATATATATATGGGATATGAATATACCTTTATTGTATATGTAACTATTGAGAACTTTGAGCTCAATGAATCTTTGGTAAATTTAATTCTAATAGGAATATAGTGAATTAATTTAGTGAGATGTGTTTATTTGTTATCAGAAGAGATATGTGGATAAATTAGGAGTTCTTGGTTGATAAACTAAATGTGAGAACATAAATCAAGAGAAAATAATAATATTCAAGTGGATTAATTTAGTGAAATTGCAATCCTAGAGTTTTCTTCAAGTGTTAATTTCATATATTGTTATTTAAAATTAGTTTAGTTAAACTCTATCCAAATATCAATTGTTTGGATAAAATTAAGTTGGGACAATTTTAGTACTTAACAAAGATTAGTAGCAAATCTATGTGGGAATGATATCATATTTATCACTTATTATTTATGACTGTGTATACTTGCACGTTGATGTTCTTTTAAGAAACCAACACACATCTAATTTTAGTTTGATATATGACGGAAGTTCTAATACTAGTTGTAGTGTTATTGGTTATATAGACTCCGATTATGCTGGTGATTTGGATAGAAGAAGATATTTGACATGTTTTGTCTTCACTCTTTCTTATCATGCCATCAGTTAGAAGGGTATTTTATAATCTACAGTTTCTTTATCTACTACCGAGGTAGAATATATGGAAGGAGCAAAAGTAGTGAAAGAAGCATTTCGCTTAGAGGTTTGGTTTGTGATTTGGGTCTACAACAAGATACTTCTATTGTATTTTGTGATAGTTAGAATGTCATACACTTGACCAAGAATACTATGTATCATGAAAGAACCAAACATATTAATGTGAGATATCACTTCGTTCATGAAATTGTGTCTCAGGATATTATTATTGTTCACAAGATAGTCACTACAAAGAATCCAGTTTATAGGTTAACAAAACTCGTACAACATTACATATTCAAGCATTTTTTGGAC